>JAJKFI010000007.1:20825727-20863591 GCA_029204185.1 Lerista edwardsae
CTCTCTCTCTCTCTCTCTCTCTCTCTCTCTCTCTCTCTCTCTCTCTCATGGAGGAGTTATGAAGACAAAACAGATAAAGACTGTGTTACATTTTTCTCATTAAACTGCAACGTGAGAGCTAAACAACAATTATGTTAATGGGAACCTGACTATAATCTTCTGTGCGCAATGAACTCGCCCAGAGGGAAGCAAGGCAGCAAGAAGTATGTGGGAATGTCTAATTCTGTTAATGGGGACTATGATCAAATATTTTGCTGAGGCTAGATTGGCGTTCATCATATCCTGTATCACTGGCATGACCAGAGTATTTGCAGCATTAAATCGAGTGACAAGAAATGCTTTCTTTGGCGCATTCATAAAAACGGGTAACATCACATGATGCAGAATCAAGTTGCAGCAACTAAGGGTGTCATCCTGACCTGGAGTTAGGACGGCACAGTTAGGCCAGCAAAGTTTGACCAGCGCAATGTGTGTTTGGACCACTCTTGGAGTCAGGGAGGATGGCGCATATGTGTGTGCTGGCCTCCCTGATTCAGAGAGTGGTCCAAACATACTTCACGTTATCCCTTGTGCCGGCCATAGAGTTATTATACATAGAGAGGGCATGACGTCACATACTTGAAGCTTCCGGGTATAACCCCGCCCCTTTTCCCCCTTCCCGTTTACACTTTTTTTTCCCGCCTTCCATTTTCTACTGTAATATTTTCGAAATTCCGAACATTAATAGGGGTTTTTTTTTGGGGGGGGGTGAGTGTAGAAGTTTAAAAAAATACTCTTAATAGCCTAGAAGTGAAAAAGAACTACTCTCCTATTGACAACTGCTTGTGTTATACATTGAGAGATTTTAATGTAATTTTCCTACATATTTATCTAATTTTTGCCCACCCTCCCCTTTTTTTCTTTCCTTCCCATTCACACTTTATTTCTGCTTGTGTAGATTTCAAAAAATAAGCCTGTCAAAGCAGTGCAATCCGAGTTTACATAGGCAGCAAGGGGCATTTCGTCCGGTATGTTCAGTAATATAATTACGCGGAATTAAACCTTGGAATTGCATATTAACTCATAATTAGGTTACCACTGATGTTTCTCCACAATCCCACGTTGTTATTTTGGTAAGTTTTTACTTCTGGAGTACACAAATAAGCCCTAAACATCATGCGAAAACCCATTGGAAATAATTGGAATCAGAATTGTTTTGAGTATATTTACGTCACCGCTAACCCCGCCCCCTGGATTCACTCGCTGCCCTATCTAGATAATAAGGATGGCCACCTCTTGGTGCCGGCCAAACTTTGCTGGCCTAACTCCAGGTTAGTACAGCCTCACTTCGGGTTAATCCTGAGATTAAGGAGCACCCTGCTGACTCCTCATGCGGCACAACGAGAAGCTTAAGATAACTGGTTCCACAATGTTACGCAAACTCATGGAACTTCTTGAGGGTTATTAGCCGAGATAGTCCATCTAATGCTCAGGATGTTTTTATCCTCGGGGCCGGAAATAGGAAGTGAATGTAAAACAAAGTGGGCTGACAGTAATTCCAGGATCGTCCAGTTTTCCGAAGCATCAGTGTTGGGTGTTACTGAGAAGCAGAGGCGGAGGGAGGGTGCTGCAGAGGGTGGTGGCAAGTGCTATGGGTGCCGGCAGTGGCGAGGCACACAGGAAAAAGCTAGTCTGGGTGCTGCAACTATTTCGGGGTGCTGCACTCCCCCCACCCCCACAGTTCCACCAGCCCATTTCTCATTGTGGCTGCAGTTGCCATGAGTGTATGGTGAGTACGGTGGCCCTCGGGGAGAATCCGTGTAAAGTGATGCACATTGGGGCAAAAAACCAAAACTTCACCTATAGGCTTATGGGTTCTGAGCTGTCTGTGACAGCTCAGGAGAGAGATCTTGGGGTGCTGGTGGACAATTCAATGAAGGTATCGACCCAGTATGTGGCAGCAATTAAGAAGGCCAATTCCATGCTTGGGGTAATTAAAAAAGGGGTTGAGAATAAAACATCATGCCATTGTACAAATCAATGGTAAGGCCACACCTGGAATATTGTGTACAGTTCTGGTCGCCGCACCTCAAAAAGGACATAGTGGAGCTGGAAAAGGTGCAGAAGAGAGCGACAAAAATGATTACGGGGCTGGGGCACCTCCCTTGTGAAGAAAGACTGCAGCGTCTGGGGCTCTTCAGCCTAGACAAAAGGCGCCTGAGGGGGAACATGATTGAGACATACAAAATTATGCACGGAAGGGACAGAGTTGATAGAGGGATGTTCTTTTCCCTCTCTCAAAACACCACAACCAGGGGGCATCTGCTAAAACTGAGGGTTGGGAGAGTAAAAACAGATAAAAGGAAGTACTTTTTTACCCAGCGGGTAGTTAATCTGTGGAACTCTCTGCCACAGGAGGTGGTGATGGCATCTGGCCTAGATGCCTTTGAGGGGATTGGACGGATTTCTGGAAGAAAAGTCCATTGTGGGCTATAGGCAATGATGGGTTGTGCAACCTCCTTACATCAGTAGTAGGCTACTTCAGAGTACCAGGTGCAAGGGAGTGGCAACAGGATGCAAGCATCTTGTCTCATGCCTCGCTGGGGCACCTGGTGAGATACAGGAAGCTGGACTAGATGGGCCTTTGGTCTGAGCCAGTGGGGCTCTTCTTACATTCTTATGTTCTATTCCTATTCCTTTAACCATTGTATAGAAGAGGGAATTTGGGCAGTTGTAGCTTTTCAAACCCTTCCCTGATGAGCTGCACCTGCCCAAATTCCTGCTTCTAGACAATGGTTAAAGGAATAGGCACTCTGCCCTAGTCTGTGTCTGGTAACCCTACTCATAATGTGTCGTTTGTAACCAAGACTACAAGCCTATACACATTTTCCTGGGAGTAAGCCCCATCGAACACAATGGGACTTACTTCTGAGTAGACATACATAGGATTGCACTGCAAGGCTGGCCCCAGGAGCATCAGGGCCCAATGCAAAGCAATGTTTACGTTTGCATCTTGTCTGTTTTTCTTTTTTTACAGGTAAAAAGGTATTTGAAAGGTAAATGCAGGGGAAGGAATTTGAATCAGGGAAGCGAAGTCACTACAGGAAGGGGAGGGGCCGTGCCTCACCTGACCCAGTGATTCCCCTCCAAACTCTGGTTGTGTCTAGGGTTGTTCTGTCTGGCCCTCAGAAAGCCTTCTAAGCAGTGGTGTCATTCAAATGATTTAGGAACAGGAACTCACTTTTGATTGGCACTTGTTAGGAACCCGGAACCAGCCACAGAGCCCGTTAGGATCCGGAACGCCCGTTCTGGTCCGTCCCCCCTGAATGTCATCACTGCTTCTAAGGCCTCCAGAAGGCCTTGCTTACCAACACATCAGAGGCCTGCAGGCCTGAGAAGCCTTTCTGAGGGCCTCAGAGGCGGTGCACTGGTCTAGGGGATGCTGTGCCTCTCCAGCCCTGCTAGTCCATGATTTGAAACAGCCTGATATCACAGTGGGGGTGGCGGCAGCGATGGGATTCACAAATTGACAAGGGGAACGCTGGGCGGGACTTAGGCGGGACTTCCGCTTGAGTGGCAGCCCGTCCGCAGCGTTCCGCAGCTGTCCTGGCCTCGGGGGGGGGGCTCCCGCTCACCGCGGGGGACAGCTCAGGATTAAATCAGGTGCCTGGGCAAGCAGCGGTGGGGTGTGCTAACTGGGGGCAGCCTCCCCCCGAGGCCAGGACAGCTGCGGACCGCTGCGGACGGGCAGCCAATCACGCAGATGCCCCGTGTTAGTCCCGCCCAGCGTTCCCCTTGTCAATCTGTGAATCCCATCGCTGGGTGGTGGCTTTAGCATGGGGGCTCCACTGTGGTTCCTACCCCCCACACACAACCTCTGCATACTGTTTATGGAAATATCAGCTTTCAAAGGAGCGCTTTGTTTTATTGTACACAGAGCAGAACGGGCTTGTGTGTGTGCGATAAGAACCATGGCAGCAGAGGCCGTTCAAGTGGGTGTGCCAGCTGAAATGATGTGGGGCACAACAAAAAGGAGCGGTGGAGCAATCCCGGAGCACCCCTACTTCCCCATATCTTTGCTACTGCTGCCTTCCAAGTTGTTCCTGGCTTGGCACATTCCAATCAACGGGGTGGGGTGGAGTGTGCTAGGCACAGTGTCCTCGCCTGCTCTCAGCTGGTTCCACCCAGCCTGTTGGTTTGTACACAGCTGGCAACAGGAGGCAGCGGGAGGCAGTGGAGGTCAAGGTAAGTTGGAGGTGGGGGGCAGCACTCTGCCTCTGCAGCCTTCTTGCCCACCTGGCGGTCTTGCTGGGTGGGCAAGAAGACGGAGGTGGAGCAATCCTCCTTCCATCGCTTGCGGAAGTGGAGCAATCCAAATAGGATCCTCACGGTTTGGGGTTTTTGCCAGCACCACTTTCACAATTGCTGGAGGGGGCTGGATGAAGTCGTGGGCTGCTCCTGCTCGGATTCTTTCCTTGCTTGTTCTGAGCACGTTCTGAGCAAGGAAGAAGATGCTCGGAGTGCAGCCAGGGGGAGTGGCAGGCGGACACAGGGAGCTCGTCACTTCACTGGCAACTCCAGCTCACTGCTCAAAAGTGCCACTTAAGTTGCTCTGGGCTCTGAGCAATAGAGGCTAAGTGCGGAGGTCCTTCTTTTCCTCCCTTCCCCATGGTTTTGGGATATTTCTAACGGGAGAAAAAGAAACAAGAGTCAAACCCCTGCGTTACTAATAATATGGAGGTTGGCCCTGGAAATTACAGGGATCAACCATTGCTTCTCTGGAGAGTTCCTTATTATTTGCTGAAAACAGTGATCTGAGTGGGCCCTGGGTGTGTTTCACTTTTTCACCCAGACAATTAGGGCCAAATTAAGGTGTTCACCTTAACGAGGAAACCCGAAGTTGTCTTCTTGGACAAAAGTACAGGAAGGGGTAGTCCAGATTGTGACCCATGGGGAAGGAGAGGCTCACTCCTGCCAAGTATCCAATTGAAACACTGTTCTTTGTCTTGGAGGTAGCTGTAGCTTATGCCATTTCCGGAGCAAAGAGCAATTAGGGTGTGTGTGTTTTTTGATAGGAAACCAGTTCACATTCATCCCCCCCATGCAATCCTGATCAAGATGAGTCTCCATTTTGATTTTAGATGTTGGCAGTGGTGTTATTCTGCCGGAACGCTGGGCGGGACATCCGGGTGATCGACAGCCTGCCCATCACATTCCGCAGCGTTACACCATTTGCGTAACGTACGCAAGCAGCGTAATTGGTTACGCAAACAGCAGAACGCTGCGGAACGCGACGGGCAGGCTGTCGATCACCCGGATGTCACGCCCAGCGTTCCGGCAGCATAACACCACTGGATGTTGGGTATCTGGGCATTTATTTCCACTTCAAACATTCTTGGGTGTCCCAGCGGAAGACTGCCCTAAACCTGGCTAGGATTACCACTCAATTATTAGGTTCTTTTATAACAGGGAAAACAGATATGTGCCAGCTACCCTGAAAGTCTTCAATTTTAAGGTCATCCTGCAACTATTATATGGCATCCCATTATGATTGAGAGATATGGATCAGTCCGTAGAGCGGATTCAATCCATGTTCCTCCGTAAAATCTTGGGGTTACCAAGCTGCGTACCCTAAGCTGCTCTCTGCCTGGAGACAGGCCAATCCTGTTTAGAAACTCAAGCATGGCTGAGATCCTTCAGATACTGGCTTAAAATCTATTATAATTGTGAGCATGGTAGTCTTATCCATCAGTTACTACAGGAAACTGAATTAGCCTATATTGAAAGGAAAGTTGTCTCTTTGGGTTTATCACTGGACATATTAGGGTCGCTCCCCAGGCAGAGGTCTATCGTAGGATTAAACGCAGGCTATTAGACACTGAACTGCAAGATCTACAGAGCGTAGCAGATGGTGTCTGTTCCCCCTTGCGTTTTGGGATCTCTATCAATTTTGGTCATATGGCCTTTTATTTGTATCACCTACAAGATCCGAAAAAAGCAGAGAGCTTATTCCTTGGCCAGGTTTAACGTTTAACCGTCGGCGGTCTTATATTAGCCCTAGAGTGTGAGCCCTTTTGGGACAGGGAGCCATTTAACTTCAATGTTATTATTTGCCTGTAAACCGCCTTGTGAACTTTGTGTTGAAAAGCGGTATATAAATACTAGTGATTGATTGATATGGCAGATTCAGACAGATACCATATGAGGAGAGGTGCTGTATTTGTGCTTTGGGAGGCATTTGAGACAATCTCACATATGTTTTTATATTGTCCACTCTATAATTATCTTCATGAAAAGTATCTGGGATCAATTCTGCCAAAACTGAGAGGCCATCTTGATGAGGAAAAAAATCTACTTCATTTTGAGTGATATAGTGGAGGACAAGATAGAGAAAATGGCCAATTTTGTAGACTGCATAACTAAATGTCAGAGTAAACAATCAAGCATGCCTATATTTCAAAATAGTTCTTAATCATTGTCGAGACACCTACTGTTGTCTTTCAAATGTAATAGTTTTGGGATTTTTTTATGCCGATAAAGGCTTCTGTTTCTGTTTCTTTAGACGTTCCTTGTGAAAAACGTGTTTGACAGACATGTTGGGCTGTTAATTAGATGTTATCATGCACTATTACTGCTAATCATGGATTTGTTTGCTATTCCGACAGGCACAGTTTAATCACCACCCTACATGTTGTTTCCCGGCTATGGACGCCTTTCCTTGCCAACTGCTGAGCGTCAGAATCATACGGATGAGAAATCTCCGCAAAGCTGATGCCTGTGAGTGTCTCTCCCTTTCCGAACTGTTATCAGACTAACCCTCTCCTAGATGTACTCCAGCCCTATTTGCAGTTCAGCAATTGGCGAGTCAGATTGTGTGATGGAATTTTCATTGCTGATTACATTGTTGTAGAAGGAACTGAATTGATGCCTATGTGCAGGGATGGCTTATATTGTGATGACTCATTGCCAGATAAATTCTTAGCATAGTCTGTGGCAGGAAGAGGAATTAGTGAAGTGAAGAAGGTGGTCCCGTGGAGGATTTAGAAACTTTGGCAATTAACGCCTTGTAGCCATCAAGTGTCTTCGAATGTGCAATTGTCTGTCTAAACCTCAAGTCCAAATATGCTAGATGCATTATGCTAGACATGTCATTAGAGCAGTGGTTCTCAAACTTTTTAGCACCGGGACCCACTTTTTAGAATGACAATCTGTCCAGGACATGATGTCATGACCGGACGTGATGTCACTGCGACGCCAGAGCCTGCTGCTTTCCTGAGAATTATTTCTCAGCCATTTTCTGATAGCAAAGTGAATCAGAAAGGGGAAAAAAAGCCAATTTACAACCTTAAAGCAAACGAATAGCCCTTCCCCTTTCCAGCATCCCATCTTCCCATATTTTCAATATGGCTGCTCTAGGTGCTTCATGACCCACCTAAAATTGACTCACGACCCACTGTTGGGTCCCAACCCACAGTTTGGGGACACTGCATTAGAGCATCCATTTTTGTTTTTGTTTTTTTCAGCTGGGGGAGAGCCAACCAGACTCCTAAGGGGAAGGATATTTATTTAAGCCTTTGTGCTTACACCAATGCTTCCAAAACTCCTACAAGGGAGTTGGGAGCACTATAAGTGTGTTTGGAGGAGGGAGGGAGGCAGCAACACGATTCCTAGGATTGCCCTGCTGCAGAAGATGGGAGGGGTTTTTTTCTGTTTACCAGCCTCCAGTGCCAGAGTCCTGGGGAAGTCCAGGAGGTTCTGGAAAGCTCTCTACAGGGCTCCCTGTGCCTCCAAACATGTCAAGAAAGAGAAAAAAAGGACACTTTTGAGTTTTGTCACAGGTTTGGAGGCATGGGGAGCCCTGTGGAGGGCTCCCCAGACCCCCCCCCCCGGCCCCTCAGGATTTTGCCGCTGGAACCTTGTGAGTAGAACCACCCAGTGGCATCATCCTGATGGAATGGCCCGGTACGCCGTTCCGCCAGTTCTGCGGATGGGCCTGAGTTGTGCTGCCTCTCTCGAGGACGGGTGAGCTGCTCCTAGGACCACCCTCCCTCACTGGCGTCCCGAATCGCTCTGAAATGGAGCGATTCGGGTGCTGTGAGGCGCAGGGAGGCGTGGCTGCCCTCCGCCATAGGGGCGGAGGGCTGTCAATCATCCGGGCGTTCTGGTTCCTGGTGCACCCGGATGACGTCTCTGGAACCACCCCATCCTCAGCAACAGTGTGATCCTGGGGGTTGCATTGTTGCCTTACCCTCTTCCTGGCCCCTTAAAGGGGCGAAGGCCAGCGCTTCTCAGGCTGGTGGGCCAGCACACAGACGTGCACCATGCTCCCTGATTCCGAGAGTGGTCCAAACGCATTTTACAGTGGCTCTTGTGCAGGCCAAACTTTGCTGGTCTAACTGTGCCTGCCTAACTCTAGGTTAGGATTGTACCGTTAGTCAGGAAAGAATGAAAACCTATTTTATAGAGTAGGTATAGAGTAGCAGTCTATAATCTACAGGTTCAGTGGATGAAATATATACAATGGTAGTAATTTTATATATTATCTGTTCCGATGGGGTAGGAGACCCATTGGGTAGCTGAGGGTTATCGCAGTGTAAAGGAATTTTGAGGAGCCTTTCAGACTGCACCACTATCCTGCTGGATGCAGCACATTCTCTCTTAACACACCTGCATTGGGAGGGGGGCTTAAGTTAGGGTCCCTTGGGCCCTAAGCATATGCGCCTGGGAGTAAGCCCTATTGCACTGAATGGAACTTACTTCTGAGTAGCATATATATACTTGGGCTCTAGATTAGCATTTTTCAACCACTGCTACATGTACCATCAGTGGTACTTAAGCTGGTGTCCAGCGGTACATGCAGCTCCCAGTGCACACCTGCTGCCCGGCAGCAAGATTGCAATAAGATGTTACAAGCAGGAGGAAGAGGCCCAGCTCAGTGGGCAGAGCTCTGGTGCATGCCTCATCCAGTGGCAGTCCTACCATTGTCGAAGGGGGAGCAAATGAGGGGGTGGCACAGGAGGCTGGGAGCCGGCGCAGGGGGCAGCACTCATTGGATCTTGCCCTGAGCAGAGTCTCGGCTGGGTCCATGACTGTGCTCACTTGAGCCTCTTACTGCTGGGACATGTTTTTAGTGTCACATCTGGCCTCCCGTCCCGGAAGTTACTGGTAATAACATTATTGGCAGTTACTTCCGGTGGTAATTGGATAATTGGACCATGGTTCTCAAACCTTTTATCACTGGGACTCACTTTTTCAAATGACAATCTGTCCGGGGCCCACTGGAAGTGATGTCATGGCCAGAAGTGCCGTCATTGTGATGCCAGAGCCTGCTGCTTTCCTGAGAATGCAGCAATAAGTTGGGCTATTTCTCAACCATTTTCCAATTGCAAAGTGAATCAGAAAGGGGAAAAAGCCTATTTGCAACCTTGACGCAAGCAAAACAACCACACAATCACCCCCCTTTCTAGCTTCCCATTTGCCTATATTTTCAATATGGCTGCTCTAGGTGCTTCACAACCCACCTGAAATTGGCTTGTGACCCTCTGGTGGGTCCCGACCCATAGTTTGGGAACCACTGCATTAGCCCATGAGAAGCGGTACACTGAGGGAGGGGCACAATGGTTGAGAAACCCTGCTCTATATCTAAAATCTATAACCATGGATTTTAGTCCTGTTGCTAGCAACATAGGAAGTCATCTATAGTGGTAAATTGGACAATTACTGTCCAAACGAGCATGAGGGCGCAATCCTTACCTGGAGTTAGGCTGGCACAGTCAGGCAAGCAAAGTTTGGCAGGCACAAGGGCCACCGTAAAGCGCGTTTGGACCACTCACAAAGTCAGGGAGGATGGCGCCTGTCTGTGTGCTGGCCTCTCTGACTCCCAGAGTGGTCCAAACATATTTTACAGTGGCCCTTGTCCTGGCCAAACAGCTGGCCTAACTGTGCCAGCCTAACTCCAGGTTAGGTTTGCGCTCTGACACAAATAGCCAGCACAGGGCAACATAAACCTGATGCTGGAAACAGGACAGGCTAATTCAGGAGAAAGCTCCAAGCTGCCTCTACAGTTTACTTCTGGATAGTTTACATACATCCGTTTGCGCAAAAGGTAGCTGGTGTATCATCTGATAAGATACCCACCCAGATAAAGAGGGTTGGGCAAATGAGTAACACCCAGAAGTACTGAGGTATCACAAAGGCATGTTTGCTATTTTGCTTACACCTACATAACAGCAGCTGGCAGCTGTTTAAAAACCGGTAACATATTTGGGTGTCCCGGAACTGGAGATAGGAGATAAGATGCTGTGGAAAAGTGTCCCAGGCAGAGATTTCAAGTTTGAAGCAAGTTTCTGATTGCCAGTGAGATGGTTTCTGATTGTTTGCTCTGCCTAGAGCAGTGATGGCAAGCCTGTGACACGCATGTCAAAGGTGACGCGCCACAACGTTTTTGCCAGTGGCATAGCTAAGGCATCTGCTACCAGGGGCAACATAGATTTTGTAGCCCACTCCCCGCAACAACATAAAATTTAATAAATAAATAAAAGGTTTTGTGGATCATTGGCCAGGTCCTTTGATAGAATACTGGCTTGTTCAATCAATCAACAGGTACTTATATACCACTTTTCAACACGAAGTTCACGAAGCGGTTTATAGGCAAATAGTAATAATTATAAAATTAAATGGCTCCCTGTCCCAAAGCGCTCACAATCTTAAAAAAAAAAAAAAAAGGCAGGACACCAGGAACAGCCACTAGAAAGACTGTGCAGGGGTGAAGAGGGACAATTACTCTCCCCCTGCTAAATATAAGAGGAACACCACTTGAAAAAGTGCCTCTTGCCCAGTTAGCAGGGATTAGCTATAAGCTAATTTAATTTTTTTAATTTAATGTTTGCATTTAGCATTAAATTACCTTTCCAAGGAGATGATGGTATTATTTGTACTTACCAAGGTTTTCACCATTTGGCCACTAGTGTCAAGTTCAGTTTGTTGAACACCCCCCCAAGCTTGTTGCCTGGTTCAATCGCACCCCCCTGCATCCCTTTAGCTACACAACTGTGATAAGACAGCATTCACCCACACTCGGTAACAACAGATTTTGTTTTACTCATATTTCATTTTTGCAAATATTTGACATTTAGTCTACATAATCCATAGCACCATACATAATTGGACTGTATTTTTTTAAAAAACAAATATGTAAAGAATTGTTCAGGGTGGGCGCACGCATGCACGCACACGCACATGTGTGTGTGTGACATGCCAGCAGAGTCAAGTTAGTCAAGTTTGGCATTTTCAGAATTTTTAGCATGGCGAGCCCAAAAGATTTGTCTAGAGCAGCGGGGCTCCTAACCCTGGCCTGGGGCCAGATCTGTCCTTCCCTAATCGGTCTCTGCCGTGAGCAGCACTTTGTGTTCCACCAGGGATGTCATGAAGGACCCCAATGACCGCTTCCAGGGGTCGTTGCTGCTTCTGGGGTCTGCCACCCCAGAAAGCCAAGCACCTGGCATTCTGTGTTTGGGCAGCTGGCTGCGACAACCCCTGGGAGCTGTAGTTGGGGCTGTTCGTGGCGTTCCCGGTGGAACGCAAAGTGCCGTTTGCACTGGGGACAATTCTCCTTGCTGCAATGGTTTCCAGGTTGGAGACCGCGGTTCTATGAGTCATGACTTCGTTGCTGATGACAAAGGTTTGAGAGACAAAAATGCAGCAAATACCTTAGGAATGTATGACCATCAGCAGACAATTTTTTGGAGAACGTTTCAGCAGAAAACTAGGATCAGGCAATGAGGCCTATAATTAAGATTTGAAGAGCATCATCTATGCAGAGCGAGGAAGGTGCAAGCAAAGAGAAGGAATTGAAAACCACGCAAAATGCCCCTGGGTAGCGCTCTCCAAAACCCGGAAACAAAAATGGGAATAGAGGACGCTTACCATTCAAGCAATGCTGCTTCGGAAACAAGACCAAAGAATGCAGACCTTCCAAATCCAGAAAGACATTTGAATGGGAAAGAAGCGTCTATGCAAACATGCCGGTTTGGCAAAGGAGAACAGATGGGTATCTTGCGCACTTGTCAGCATATCAAAAGAAACAGGTCATATGAAGCAGGAGTTGTAGATCCAGTCGGCTCATTAGCATGCCTTTTGGTCTGAGGTGTTCCAAAATTGATGGTTCATGAGCCTCTGTGATTGTTTAAGCAGCCTTGTGTTAATGTTAGGGTGGATCCAGAGGCCAGCGTTTTGTGAAATGTTGCATATAATTTTATCTCATATCCTGGAAGATCTCCAGAAGATCTGCAGCACCGCTCAAGCAAATGTATTTTAGCTGTGGACAGCAGTGTCTTTGAAACTTGCTAGAACACCACGGGAAAACAATGTACTGTTTAAAACAGTGGTATTCAAATTTTTTAGACCAGGACTGACTTTTTAGAATGGCACTCTTGTTGGGACCCACCGGAAGGGTGGAATGATTAACCTGGAAGTGATTTTGTGGCAGGAAGGGACATTATCAAGCAGGAAGTGCTGTCATTGTCACATAATAAAATGACACTCCTGAAATGTAAACTGGCATTCTTGGACAGGAGCAAATACACCACCATGAAACATCCCTGACAGAAAGCAAGCTTAGGACAAAATATTATGTGAAAGCACTGAATTAAAAGCAATTTTTTTTTTACATAAGGTGATGCACTTGAACTGGCCACCAGGATGATGCACCACCACTGGCCAGAATTGTTATAATCTTGGTATTTTTTGAACAATACCATCATATTATATATCATTCTATGGAATATTTAATGCAGGATCCAATGAAACCAACTGCCTTGAAATACATGTATGCTGTCAAACGTTATAGCCAAATAAACAGAAAAGGAAAACACGACTGCCTTTTGTAACAAAAAGTGGATTTCCTTAACTCAAAACTAACCAACGATGAGACCGATTGTTCCAAGAGCCAATGAGATGTTGTTATGACACAGCAGAGGACAAATCAGGTCGGCTCTCATGTTCATGTATCAGGGTGAATACTAGAATTCTTAGAGCACATTCCCATGCATGACTACTCAGAAGTCAATCCCATTGTATGCAATGGGACTTACTCCCAAGATAATATGTTCAGAACTGCAGCCTTACTCAGTTGTGCGAGTGTCATCAAGTTGGCCACTAGTGTTTTGTTGGTTACTCATTTGTTGGGTGACGTGTACTTTTCTATATTAAAATAAATAAAGTTAATAGGGGTTACACCAACCCTAGTGATGCCCCTGAATTTAGGCTGTGTATGATATCATAATTTTTTCTGTACTAGCTTTTTGTTACCCGGCGTTGCCCGGGTAACAAATGTCATCAGAACTGTCACCAGTCAGCTCAGCGACCATGAAAACTGTGGATTTGACACTAAGTCTGGTCATTTTGCACCGCTTCTTGTCCCCCACGCCGATGGGGGCCGAACCTGGACTCAAACAGTGTTGGGAGCGTCGCCGTTCGTCTCGGCGACCTCGGAAACTATGGACTCGACACCGATATCGGCTGTCTTCCATCATTTTTACATGGCACCCCCTTCTAGGGGTGCTAGGGGTTTCATACCCCCCCCCCAGTATTTGTCGCCAGACCGTAAGGCATACGTGTACCAAGTTTGGTGCCATTCGCTCCAGGCGTTCCAGCGGGGCATGGCGAACATTTTGTTTCGCACCCCTTCACGCCCCCCACACCGAGGGGGGCCCAAATCTGGACTCCGACAGCATCGGGAGCATCACCGCTTGTCTCGGCGACCCTGGAAGCTATGGATTCAACGCCAATTTTGGCCATTTTCATGTGGGGCTCCCTGCGCACCCCCACCCCCAGGGGTGCTAGGGGGGCCTGATCCCTGCAGTGTTGGTCGCCAGGCCGCAAGGCATGCGCGTGCTGAGTTTGGTGCGCATCGCTCCAGGCATTGCAGAGCCTATGCGGAACACACACATATACACATCCGATTTTATATAGGTAGATAGATGGTCTCGTACAGTAGGAGGTCCATCACAGGGGTGATCATGGCCATGAGCTCTCACACCAGGTGATGAAAACCCTAGTGATACCACTGCCAGGGACTGAGAAAAAGATCAAGAAAAGGTCGTGCTTGTCTCATGTTCGTTGACTTCAACTAGTTTAGGCTGCATTGTACTTGCATGTGCCTGCAAGGGTCTACATACCGTTGTGTCTCCTGAGGTTGTTTTGTGTCCGAATCGTGACTATGAAGTCCTGAACGAGAATAAAGAGAATGCAAGAGGAACTTTTAAAAGCACTCAGATGTTAAACAGTGACCTGGTCTCCTCAAGGGTGTTGCGCCCCTAAGGCACAGTGCAGCGGCTGCCATGGGTGCTGGCAAGGGAGCTGGGGGCGCTATGGAAAAAAGCCAGGTGGAGCTGGCCCCATCTCTGCCTCTGCCATGCTCCAAAATGGAGCAAATCTGGAAGCAGGGTGTGTGGCGAGACTGCGCAGGGGACGTCTTTTGTCAGAGCCTGCTCTGGCTCTGGGTCTGCTCTGCTGTGGATCGGATCCTCTACCTTGGTTCTTTCATTGCCTTTTAATCCTGCTCAAAGCACCCCCCCTCTCTCTCCATGTGTGTGTGCACTTCTATCCTGAGAACAACCCTATAAAAGTAGTCTAGGCTGAGAAAGAATGGCTTTATGGCTGCATGGAAATTAATATACTAAACCAGGGCTCTGTAAAAGGATCCAGATGTCGATGATCATTCTGCCACATCGCCGTGTTTTGTCCAAGCTGCTCTGTTCACAGGGATGCTCTGAGCAGCTGCGTCTGCCTAAACGTCCTGTTGCACAGCCTTCTGGGACACTGGGCAATAGATGCGACTGCCCAGAGCGTCCCTCTGCACGGATCAGCTTGGACAAAATGCAGCAACATGGCGGAAGAGTCATTGCTGGTAGGGACGGGGAGGGTTTTTCTGGGACACGGCAGTCTCCAGTTTGTTACCTTTAACCTTTTGATATGCAGAAGTCAGGAGGTGGACAGCTGAATCATTGCGGGTCAATCTGATGTGAAAGGACCAGCTACACTGCAGAGTTTCCAGCTCAAGCTCTCCTGTTCTTCTTTTTTCACAGTAAGCCAATCTGACTGTTACGTGAGCCTCTGGCTACCAACTGCTACCTCTGAGAAGGTGCGGACCAAAACCATTAACAATTGCAAGGATCCTGTTTGGAATGAAACGTTTTACTATAGGATTCAAAATCAAGTCAAGGTGAGAAACTGAGAAAACCCTCTTTCAATGGGCAGGTTTGTTCATACATTGTGTTTTCACTGGGCTTCATTAAAAGGACCGAACCACCACATCTGTGCTCCTATACTGTACCGTATATGTACACCTCTGTACCAAGTTTTCAGACTACGGTTGATGCTAGGCTGTCTGTTCATGCATAGATTAACTCTTTGCCTCCCACCTATGGTGCATTCAAACCCAGTCTCTAGGATCCCAATCCTAACAGCCCAATCCAGTGCAATTTCACACATTTGTCCCTTTTGTTCCCTTACTCTGGGGAAAAGCACTACTTTCCCATTGTCTCTCTTTGGTTCGGTACCAGCTATTTTGCTGGCGCAGAACTGAGAAATGTCTTGGAGACAGAGAGGATGAGGAAGAGTATACAGCCACAGGCTTGTGCCACTGATCCACACCCTCCCTGCCCATTCCTCCCCCTTCTTACCCTATTCCTCCCACCACCTGCTCTCATCACTGTGTTCCCTGCTCATGGTGGACAGTGTCTTCACTGCTGGTGAGCATGCACAACCACCCACCAGCGATTGCGCAGGCAGTTTCATTGCATGCACCAGGGGCATCAGTTAGCAGAACAGTGTGCCAGGATCCAGGAATTCCACCTGGGCCAGTGGACCATTGGATTGGGTTGCCCCCAAAGTAATCCTAATATAATATACCTTTTACTGCACTGTACCATCCACAATATAAGGGACGTGGTGGCACAGCAGGTTAAACCGCTGCTGCTGGGCTTTCTGACCGGAAGGTTGGGAGTTCAAGACTGCGCGATGGAGTGAGCTCCCGTTGCTTGTCCAGGCTCCTGCCAGCCTAGGAGTTCGAAAGCACCTAAATGCAAGTAGATAAATAGGGACCACTTCGGTGGGAAGGGAACGGCGTTCCGTGCACTATGGCGTATAGTCATGCTGGCCACATGACCACGGAAGCTTGTCCTCGGACAAAACGCCAGCTCTACAGGCTTTGAAACGGAGATGAGCACCGCCCCCTACAGTCGGTTATGACTAGACCATTCAATCGTGGGGAAACCTTTACCTTTTACCATCCACAATACCAATAAAATTGACTTCTCACTGTGTGGGCAGTGTGAACAGTACAGAAGTCAAGCACTATATTACTGGAGGTAAAGCACTCGTATACAGTATGTCTATGTATCTCTGCAATTTAGGTTCACCCAATGCACTGGACACTGACAGCGCAAGATCTTGCCTACAAAGTACATGCCACAAGAAATGCGCCTACTCAAAGGTGCAAGCAATACTCTTAGCTCCTTTTGTTGCAACAAACAAATTAGGGTTCTCTTCTAAGAATAAATGTATTGGGACATTCAGACCTCTATAGTAGAAGACTTATATAGTAGTCACAATGAGCCCGATCGTACCTCTTTCCCGTACCCCTGCCAATGCAGTGGCACCAAAATGGCCACCACAGTCTCTGGGGGGGGTAACAGAGGTCTCCTTTGGGTAAGGGAACATTCGTTCACTTACCCAAGTGTAAGCCTCTGTGGCAGGGTGTGTGTGTGTCTACTTGGACCTCCATCAGTGAAATTGCTGGTGCAAGGCCACGTTGACTTGCACTAGTGGATTAGGCCTGGGAAGGGGGTAAAGATTTGGGGGCGGCCACTGAACGTGCCCCCTTTGTGGACCCAGTGCACCTTTCCCCCCACCCCTGTCACTGCCCCATTCTGCCCTCCCCCCGCAGCTGTCACCACCTTGGTCCACCCTCCCCACTCTCTTCTACCTCCTCCCATCTCCCCCGAACTTCCCTTCTGCCTTACTTCCTTTGGTGGATTATCTCTGTTTCCCCAGTGCAGGAAGGCTGTGACCTTCCTGCCTGCACACCAGCAATGAACAAGTCCGCGCACTGCCAGAAGTGCTTTCATGACAACCAGAAGGCTAGTTCTGCCATAGGATTGGGCTGTAAGTATTGGAATATTGTTGATGGACGTCCAGAAAATTGCACTGCAATGTTTTTAAAAACCTACACACAAATCCTATTTTTCTGGTCGTTACAGAACTTGCTAGAACTTGAGGTCTACGATGAAGATTCAGTCAGTTCAGACGACCACCTCTTCACTCTGTGTTTCGATATATCTCGGATTCCAATGGGTGGACCAGTTGCCGTAGTCTTGAAGCCAGATCCACAGGTAGGATTTGAAACATGACACCCACGAGGCCCACCGAAGCAATGGCTGCAGACAGCAGGTTGGGTGAGGTGGCAAACTGGTACATTGAAAATGGGGTGTAGCAGGACAGTTTACCTGACCCTCCAGCACTGCTCTGAGGATGGCAAGGGCCACTCAGGTGCTGTTCCTGATGGCCATTGGCAAGATGATTTTTGGCGCCTTACTTCCTCCATTACCTGGCACTTCAACACTGGCCAGACACAGAGGATCTTGGGAGAGGAAAAGGAATTACTCCTCTCCCAGGATCCTCTCCACCCAGAATAATTTGCAGAGGAAGCAATGGCAAGGATGGGGGGCAAGGGGGCTGTGCTGTTCTTTCATGTGCCTGCATGCCCGCAAAAAGGGAAGACACTGAATTTGGCACACCTTACGTGCCTTTCTGACTTTGGATGGGCCTGATTATACCAGGACATCATGTAATTGGGCAGAAGATTTAGCCGAGAGGGTTAATGCCTCCGTTTGCCCGAAGATAACACCTGAAGATCTCAAGGTCGTGAGCTCGGGACTGCCGGAAGTCTCTGCGAGCAGCAGACCTTGGAAACTGCGGCTGATTAGAAGCTGAGTTTCAGCTGCCTCGTGGGAGGAGGAGTGTGCTGAAATCAGCTGCATCTCTGGTGGCAGCAGGGAAGCCTCATCAGCCAGCAGACGACAGACGGGTGGCTAATGAAAGAAGGCTAAATCCGGAAAGAAAGATCTGTAGGAGTGTTGTTCTTGGAAGATAGAACATTCTGTAAATTGTAAAAACCTTCGGGTTTGTGAGAAAGTCTGCCTACGTAAACCGCCTTGAGTTCAATCATTGGAGAAATCTAGTGATATTAAGAAAGGCGGTATATAAATAAATGTATTATTATTATTATTATTATTATTATTATTATTATTATTAATAATAATAATAATAATAATAACAACAACAACAACAACAACAACTAGGTGCTATAATGCAGGCCTGTATAACTTGCTTCCCACCATAGTGAACACAGCTCATCATCCATGTCTAATGGTCCATCAGGGGCTTGATAAATGTCTTGTATTTGCTGTCTGCCTAAGACAGCAAATCCATAAGTGGCTGGTGAGCTACATTCAGCTTTGTGGGCCACAAGTCGTACAGGTCGTGCTTCTGTATTTGATTGTTGTATTTGATTGCTATAAAGATTACTTCTGTAGGATTGCTCATGCCTACAAAATGAAAGATGTTACTCCTAGCAAATATTAAGGAAGATCTATTTACATTCCATACCTCCGTTTAAATAGTCTTTCAAGATTCGATTAAAATTGAGGAAATTTCATGCTTGTATTGAGTCTGAGGGCACAGTTAGGCCAGCAAAGTTTGACTGGCACAAGGGACACCTTAAAGGTATGTTTGGACAACTTTCAGAGTCAGAGAGGCCAGCACACAGATGTGCAGCATCCTCCCTGACTCCAAGAGTGGTCCAAAAGCACTTGACAGTGGCCCTTGTGCCAGCCAAACTTTGCTGGCCTGTGCCGGCCTAACTCCAGGTTAGGATTGCAGCCTGAGTCTAAAATACCCCATTTCACCATCCCATTTGAAAGCCATGGAAGAGGGAGGTATTTTTGCAGATGGGAGGGGCAATTTTCAGGATGAAGGAATGCATACCTATGGCCACTAGAATGGCATTCCATCCAATATCTCATATGGTTCCCAAAATTTTTCAACTTGCGGCTCCCTTGACCAACTGGGCAATTGGCTGCAGCTCCCCTTTAGGGCTGCAATCCTATACATTGTATAGGGTGGCAGGTTTTTCATAAGGATTCTGCAGGACTCCTGGCTGATTTCTGTAGCTCCCTGGAGAGTGATGGCTCACAGTTTGGGAACCACTGCAGAAGCTGGTTGTCATTTTTCCCAGAATTCCCCTCCAAGTGAGCAAAATCAGCAAATAATGTGATTCTAAGGAGCATTCTGGTGGCTTTCAGCATGCACAAGAAGACCCTCATTTTTCCCCAGGATGCTTCTTGGGATTATGCAATGTGATGATGTACCATCACTCAGAGGTGCATTCTGGGGAAAAACGAGCTGGGAAAAGTTGTTGCTGCTATTACCATGAAACGAACAATAGCAAAAGGACAGCAAAGAGACTGATTTCACCACAAAGCCTTCCCAACATTTCACCACAAGTTCCTCTTGGAGGCCTCCTTTGGTCCCAACCTTATAGATGGTGTCAAGAGGCAAACTATTTTGTCTACTACCACATAGAATAACTTCCAGATGCTAGGATGATAATTTTCCTTTTCACTGATCCCATTATTGATTTGTATTGACATGGAAACAGCTAATATATGTTGAGCTTAATTACCTGAGAATTTTATATCTGTAGATTTGGCTCAATCCTGTTCCCCTGGACCCACATTAAGCCAGATTCAGCTCAACCTGAAACTCGAAGGTGACCAGAGTTGTTCTCCAGTTGCCTCCAGAGGCTCTTCTGAGGCCCACGGAGGCTGGACACATCTGCCCGTGGTGTTGGCAGGCCTCAGAATGGCCATTTAGGCAAAAAAAAAAGGCTACTTCCGGTTTTTGGCAAAAACCAGAAGTTGCATTTTTAACGTGTTACAAGGTACTACGAGTCCCGGGAAAGCACAGCTCCAGTTGGTTCAGAGGGTGTGGGCATGGGCAAAATCCAAATCCGTTGATTTTTTTATCCATGACGATTCCTGGAAAGGCCCAACTGTAGTTGTATACTCATTGATCTACCTTTAAACACATTCTAAAAATACCAATTTGTGTTAATTATATTGGGATTCTAAAATATAATTTTTTCTTTATATTACAAATGCAAAAGCTGCATCACAGGATATGTTTATCCGATAGCCATCGTAACACTTGTTCCTTGTTGCTATCAACAGATCAGCAATAAAACTGCCAGATGTGTATTAGCTGTTGTTAATTCTATTGGACAACAAAGTGAACAATGTTGCTTAATTATTAAATAGTATTGTTCATATTTCCAGAAAAGAGTGCATGGTTTGCTGGCAATCATCTGATCTTTATGCAAAGAATCTTTTCTTAATGTATGATCTCTAGCAACTTTATAAAGTGAGTTAATGTGTGCCCTCTAGCGACATTATGTGAGTTTTATTTCTGAAGTAAGGAATGATCACATTGTCATTTCAATTTTAGTTTTTGTTTACTTTGTTTTCTTGGGGGTTAGGCACAAGAAGAGCTGGACGTTGAATTTCTACTGGAACCCGCGTAAGTATTTGAACTTTCTCATTTTCTTTACTTTTGAAGCTTTTAAGAAAAGCCACAGCAATTTCTTCAAGCAGATAAATGCAAAAGGCACAGTTGAGGCTATGATCAGCAATTGAACCATAATTCCTATCTTTTCAGGAAACAAAGAATCCGACTAATTCTTTCTTGCATGCAAGTAAATTCCCAGATAGTTTACAAAGATGCAGTTACAAAGCGTTGCCCAAATTCAAAAGGTGTTAAGTTTTTCGCATTTTAAATCTGAACTTGTTTTTCAATATTATCATTTTTATTTTTGATTATTTCAATGGAGAAATACACAAAAATTGATTCTATGTGTGTAGTTACTCAGAAGGAAGATCCGTTGTGTTAAGTGGTCTTACTCCCAGAGACGATAGCAAAGCAAACTGAAATCTTAAGACTTTTTGCCTTAAAATATGTATATAGTTTCAAGCATTGTCTTGCCAGACTCGGAAGGCATGTGAAGTGGCCACCTTACTGGAGTAAGTAGAGTTGGGTCTCATCATTTTGCAAGTATTGCTGCTAAAGATGGCAGTGCCACAACCTCATCAATGGACCCTGCTGTGCCTGCTGGGAAAATTAAGGCAGTGGTGCGGCTGGGTGGGGAGAGGGCAAAACTGGGCAGTACAGGGGAGGAATGGAGGAGGGGTTGGATTCAGCAGCAATGTTGTTGTTCAGTCGCTAAGTCATGTCCGACTCTTCGCGACCCCATGGACCACAGCACGCCAGGGCTCCCTGTCCTCCACTAGCTTCCGGAGTTCGCCCAATTTCATGTTCATCGCTTCGGTGACACTGTCTAACCATCTCATCCTCTGCTGCCCCCTTCTCCTTTTGCCTTCAATCTTTCCCAGCATGAGGCTCTTTTCTAAAGAGTCTTCTCATGATGTGGCCAAAGTATTGGAGCTTCAGCTTTAGGATTTGTCCTTCCAGGGAGCAATCAGGCTTGACTTCCTGGAGGATGGACCGATTGGACCTCCTTGCAGTCCAGGGGACTCTTAAGAGTCTTCTCCAACACCATAATTCAAAAGCATCTATTCTTCGGCGTTCTGCCTTTCTTATGGTCCAGCTCTCACAGCCATACATAGCTACTGGGAAAACCATCGCTTTGACTATGCGAACCTTTGTTGGCAGGGTGATGTCTCGGCTTTTTATTAAGTTCTCTAGGTTCGCCATAGCTTTTCTCCCAAGAAGTAAGCGTCTTTTAATTTCATGGCTGCAGTCACCATCTGCGGTGATCTTGGAGCCCAGGAAAATAAAGTCTGTCACTGCTTCTATTTCTTCCCCTTCTATTTGCCAGGAAGTGATGGGAGTGGTGGCCATGATCTTAGTTTTTTTTTAATGTTGAGCTTCAAGCCAGTTTTGGCACTTTCCTTTTTCACCCTCATCAGAAGGTTCTTTAGGTCTTCCTCACTTTCTGCCATTACAGTGGTGTCGTCTGCATATGTGAGGTTGTTGATATTTCTCCCAGCAATCTTGATTCCAGCTTGTGAATCATCCAGCCCTGCCTTCCTCATGATGTACTCTGCATATAAGTTAAATAAGCAGGGTGACAGTATACAGCCTTGTCGTACTTCTTTCCCAATTTGAAACCAGTCGGTTGTTCCATGTCCAGTTCTAACTGTTGCTTCCTGACCCGCAGGTTTCTCAGAAGGCAGATAAGGTGGTCTG
Organism: Lerista edwardsae; assembly: GCA_029204185.1. Taxonomy (NCBI): domain Eukaryota; kingdom Metazoa; phylum Chordata; class Lepidosauria; order Squamata; family Scincidae; genus Lerista; species Lerista edwardsae. The sequence continues at coordinate 20,848,030 of JAJKFI010000007.1, forward strand.
GTAATCCCATCTCTTCGAGAACTTGCCACAGTTTGTTGTGATCCACACAATCAAAGGCTTTAGCGTAGTCAATGAAGCAGAAGTAGATGTTTTTCTGGAACTCTCTTGCTTTCTCCATGATCCAGCGAATGTTGGCAATTTGATCTCTAGTTCCTCTGCCTCTTCGGAAACCAGCTTGTACATCTGGTAGTTCTTGATTCACATGCTGCCTAGCTTGTAGGATTTTGAGCATCACCTTGCTAGCATGTGAAATGAGTGCAATGGTGCGGTAGTTCGAGCAATCTTTGGCATTGCCCTTCTTTGGGATTGGAATGTAAACTGATCTTTTCCAGTCTTGTGGCCACTGTTGGGTTTTCCAAATTTGCTGGCATATGGAGTGCAGCACTTTGACAGCATCATCTTTTAAGGTTTTGAGTAACTCAGCTGGAATGCTGTCACCTCCACTAGCTTTGTTGTTAGTGATGCTTTCTAAAGCCCACTTGACTTCACACTCCAGGATGTCAGGTTCGAGCTCAGTGACCGCACCATTGTGGTTATCAGGAACATTTAGATTGGCTTTATATAGTTCCTTTGTGTATTCTTGCCACCTCTTCTTAATCTCATCTGCTTCTGTTAGGTCCTTGCCATTCTTGTCCTTTATTGTGCCTACCTTAGCATGAAATTGTCCTCTTCTGTTTTTTTGTGCCTTCCCAGTGCCTTTGTCTCTCTCAGGAAGCCTGTCAGACAATCGCGGACCTACCATTGAGGGTAAAGGCTCTGGGCGCTCACTCTTGGGGTGGCAGGAGAGGGGCAACTAGGTGGCTCACCTCTCAGAGAGATGAACAGGTTTTGACTCTCCTGCCTGCCCCGCTGTCATATGGCTCCTGGCGTGGCATGGGGCAGAGCAGAGCAGCACACGGGGAGGGGAAATGGTGGAGGGGCGGACCCTCCCCTCCTCTGTCTCTGGGTGCCCTGTTTGGCTGGGTATGCAACTGCTGTCAGAAGCTTCTAAAAGGCATTTCTGGTTTGCTGGCGTGAGCCCCTCGCAGAGTTCAGTATCTGCAGAATTTGATATCTGCAGCGGGTCCTGAAACAGATTCCCTATGGATACTGAGAGTCCATTGTAATTATGATTCACGTGAGTGAGTGAGTGAGTGAGTGAGTGAGTGAGTGAGTGAGTGAGTGAGTGAGAGATGCAACACATAAAGGACGGACAAAGAGCTTACATTGAGCTCCCCCAGAAAGACGGTTGCTGTTGTCAGCTCTCAGAGTACTGACCGGTTGTTGGAAGGTCACTGAATTTAAGCACCTTAAGCATCCAAGAGTAAGCAGGTAATCTCAAACTGGTGCCCAGGGTGAGCAGGCCACACATGAAGGGCACAATCCTAAACTGAGTTAGGCCGGCATAAGATAAGCCAGCAAAGTTTGACCAGCACAAGGGACACTGTAACGTATGTTTGGAACACTCTTGGAGTCAGAGAGGCCAGCACACAGACGTGCAACATCCCCCCCCCCCGACTCCAAGAGTAATTCAAAAACACTTTATGGTGGCCCTTGCACTGGCCAAACATTGCTGACTTAGCTTATGCCGGCCTAACTCCATTTTAGGATTGTGCTCTCAGTGGCAAAGCACACTGCAGTCAAAAGGTTGCACAGTCACCTCCCCATTTCTGCCTTCCCGCAATGGCCGGGCTCAATTCCTTGTGGAAGGGGCAGCATCCTTTAGAATTAGAGCTAAAGGATGGCTCTACGTCCCAGGGGCCAAATCTGGGCCCCCACAAGATTTTATCTGGCTCACAGCAATGTAAAATACTTGACATTTTTACTCATTATATATCATGTCTCAGTTTATTAAGCACAGCATTCTTTGTAAATGTCACATTTCTCTTTTGATTTCAACATATGCTGATTACAGAAAGTAAAATTTATAATTCATTTATAAATGAATAAAATTTCAAATTTCAAATTTCATTCATTCATTCATAAAACTGATTTTTTTTTCAGCCCACAAAAATTTGTTAAATATACAATGTGGCCTTCATACTGAAAAATCTGGAGACCCCTGAATTAGAGTAAAAGCAAACTTTTCTTTTGTCATATAGGTGTAATATTTTACTATTTGGAAGCATTGAAGTATGCGTTTGTGTTTGTTTTCTAGGCCAGGTCCTCCTGAAACTATAATTACAAATGGAGTTCTAGTGGCAAGTATTATTTTACATTAGTTTAATTATTATTAATTCATAATTTATAAATTATAATAATTTATAATTTATAATAATTAAATTATAATAACTTTAATTATTAATTTATTTTATATGATGGTATGGATTTTTCAGTATTAATATACATGTGGAACTGAGATGTTAGTTGACCAAAACTGTAATCCTATACATGCTTTCCTGGGAATAAACCCTATTGACTACAATAGGACAGGCAGTACAATCCTACAGACAGCACATTGTCGACGCAATGAGGTTGCGTTGACACTATGCACTTAGCACCAATGTGGGGGCACCAATCGGCACCCCTGCGTCAGTGCTAAGGCTTCTGTCCGCCCCCTCCCCCAATTATAAATAATTGTTTCTCTTTTGTTTGGGAAGAGGGTTGACACTCCAGCAGAATCAAGTTCAGCATTTTCCTAAGTTTCGACATGGCGAGCCCAAAAGGTTTGCCATCACTGCGCTAGGGGGCACAGGAACACAGAGGGCAACATCACGGCATCACCCTAGGTGCGCAACGCCACCCTAGCATCGGCCGAAGCCAGCTGGCGCGAGAGAGGCGCCATAACGGGGTGGCTCAGGGATTGGCGGAAGGCGGGCGGGTCGTGGGTGGTTCCAGGTTCGGCCATAAGGCTGAATCCTAGACCCATTTGGGAGGCTGCGAGGCCCTGATTCAGGCTGCGCGGTCTTCTCGGATCCCTTGCCGCGAGGAGTCTCCAGCCTCTCCTAAGCAGCGCTAAGATTTGGCGCTGGCCCGTCGGCCTCACCAGTCTGGCGCTGCTTAGGATTGCGCCCTTAACTTCTGAGTAAACATGCATAGGATTGGATGGAACTTTTAACCTGAGATGATATGGCTCGTCAGTCATGGTTGTGAAATAATACTGACTGCACTCCAGCAGCCTAACCCTGTCTAAATCCCCGCAGGGTGAGGCACTACTGTATCCTGTGGGAGATTTTCAGCTGCTGTTCTAGTGAAGCCCCGTTCCAGTTCTAATTTGATTGGCTGGCAGGAATGCTCTGGGCATTTGCATCTATGTCCGGCATTCCAGAATGTTGCGCAGCAATGCACTAGGGATAGACTCAGCTGCCCGGAGCATTGCTGCCAGCCGATCAACTTAGAAATGGAGTGGCGCTTCACCAGATTGGTAAGCGCCACTTGGGACGGGGAAGGGATTTTCAGCAAACAGCAGTTGCTAGTTTGGTGACCACTGCTGTAGACAAACAGTACTATTATTGAAACAAAAAACAGGCTCTGCTATTAATTCCTATGTTTCCTACCATGTACCCCCATCAGCTATTAGTGCTTCCAAAATGGGACTTCCTGATTCCACATTTGCTTGCACATAACCTGACCGAAGCTGCAGAATTCAGAAGGGATTAACGCTTTGGTTTTCTTTTCTGCTGATTTCTATCATAGTGTCGAGAGGTTTGCACATTGGAAGCGATGGTCGATCAGAGCAGGCCACATCGGTCACGTGAGTTTCTGAATGCATTTGCTATACCTTTTCGTGAGGGGTCTTTTGCCTACTTCAGATTGTTTGCGAGTGTGTGGTGCGCTAGCCAGATAGTCACAACTGGTAGGTCTAACGCAAAGTAACAGCACAATCCTGTGATTGCCCCCCCCATGCTTATGCAGCCATCCCAAAATGCAGATGCTGCATCCAGTGATGTCATTCAGGGGGAACGGACCAGAACGGGCGTTCCGGATCCTAACGGGCTCCGTGGCTGGTTCCGGGTTCTCAACAAGTGCCAATCAAAAGTGAGTTCCTGTTCCTAAATCATTTGAATGACACCACTGTCTGCATCCTGTGGGAGGGGCAGTCCTGGAGATCTCCTCCAGGTAAGGAAACATTTGTTCCTTTACCTGGACATAAGCCTCCAAGGCATGGACGGGTCTTCTTGGACCTGCATCAGCACAACTGCTGGTGCAGGTCTGTTTTAACCTATGCCGCAGGATTGAGTCCAGAAAGGGGGTTTGGATTCGGCAGCTGCCATCAAACCTGCCTCCTTCCTGGACCTGATCTGTCCACCCCCTCCCCCAATTATAAATAATTGTTTCTCTTTTGTTTGGGAAGAGGGTTGACACTCCAGCCGAATCAAGTTCAGCATTTTCCTAAGTTTCGACATGGCGAGCCCAAAAGGTTTGCCATCACTGCGCTAGGGGCACAGGGACACAGAGGGCAACATCACGGCATCACCCTAGGTGCCATTAGAGCTTGTTACAGGTCTGGGTTCACACTTTTCCTAATAAACATAGAGTTTGTGCTTGTCATCAAGACATATAATATGATGTTCTGTCTCTTTTTAGAGAAAAACCTTTCGCTTGCTGTAAAAGGATCCTGCGAAGGCAGTCACTGTTTTAGGCTGGGCTCAGACGCCATCGTTACACCCCCATGTCCCACGACATTCCATTTTGTCAAGTACAAGGAGCCAACGTTGGATGTTGTGCTGCCAGTGAAGAAGTCACGTTGTCCAGTATGTTGACGGAGCTTAACATTCAGATTAACGTTGCAGCCCTCCCTTCCTCGCGAAACATGGCTTTCCTGACTGCGATCGCAACTTCTTTTTCTCTGCAGTTCCCGTGTTGTCGTAGCACCAAAGCGGGTGTTCCAGCTGTGATGCTGAATAAGCTGCCAATGGGAGAGAAAGTGCCAATTGTGGAGGTGGGTGCCATTCTCCCGCGTTTAGGAAGCAATAGCGCAGCATGTTGACAGCGCAATCCTATGCCGGCATCCTATGCTGGTGGAACTGGCATGCGCACTGTCACAAACATGCCATAAGGCATGTTGCTGCAGCATGGAGGCCTGTGGTGCCAGTGCAAAGGCCTGCGCCAGCCTGCTAGGCCCAGTTGAAGCCTGCTCTTGCCAGAGAAGGTAGGGGAGTGGCAACGAGATGCTAGTATCTTGTTGCCTTGTGTGCTCCCTGAGGCATCTGGTGGGGCAGTGTGACATACGGGAAGTTGGATGGGCCTTGGCCTGATCTAGTGGTGATGTTCCTTTGTTACTATGAGTACATGTCTGAAGAGAAGCATCTGGTAATGGTGGCTGTCAAAGAGAAATGCTGTGGAGAATCTTGAATAGCCACCAGTGTGTTTCCCTCAGGATTTATCTCTGAATGCCCAGTGCAAGGGAGTGGCAACAGATTGCAGGCATTCTGTTGTCTTGTGTGCTCCCTGAGGCATCTGGTGGGGTCACTGTGAGATGTGGGACTCAATGGGCTTTGGCCTGATCCAGAGAGGCTGTTCCTATGTTCCTATGAGCGCATGTCTGAAGAGGAGTATCTAATTCTGGTGGCTGTCAAAGAGAAATGCTGTGGAGAATCTTGATTTGCCACCAGTGCGTTTACCTCAGAATTTACCTCAGAATGCCAAGTGCAAGGGAATGGCCACAGAATGCAGGCAGCCTGTTGTCTTGTGTGCTCCCTGAGGCACCTGATGGGCCACTGTGAGATACAGGAAGCTGGACTAAATGGGCCCTCACCTAATCCAGTGGGGCTTTTCTTATGTTCTTAAGATAAGGTCTCCATGGACCGGTGAAGAGGCAGAGGAGAGTGGGAGGGAGTGTAGTGGGGCAGGGAGGCTGGCAAGGGAGTGTATTTGTCCCAGGAGGGGGTGGGAATGGTGACAAAGGCCTCTGCTGTATCCTATCCCCCTTCCTGGGCCTGATTTCCTGACACAGAGCTTCTTGGATTGCAGGTGCTGGGGCTTATCTGGGGCAAGGGAACAAACGTTTGTGGTGCCCACCGGCAGTCTCCTGTCCCCCATAGGATGCAGCAGAGGCAATTTTGGTGACGCTGCATCCCGCTGTGGGGAAGACTATCAAATTGGGCTGTGAAATTATTAAATCAGTCAGACTAATTGAGGATGATCAATTGATGTTGACCTCATGGCAACTTTATGATGGAGTTCAGAGTGGAGGAATTGGTGGCCCACAAACTACAAGGAGACCTCACAATTATTTTTTCTTGACCCAAGACCCTGAGGATTCTGGGTAGCCCTCGTGGATTCTATTCTGAGAAAATCCACTTCCTTCTCTTGTAGCAATAACCTCTTCCTGAAATACAGGCGAGTAACTCCTATCCACCCAATCTGGGCACTAGGCTCTTGCATGGGAATGACCCAAGCCCTTTACTTGCAGCCATTATGTTTACTTGTGGAGTGTGTGAGTGACAATACTCCTAAGTAGCAGACCCACTGGATTTGACCCAAGGGATTTAGGAAGCTTGCCATTCCTGAGTGGTCATTAGTCCCATTTTATAGGCTAGAAGCCAAAAAATTGTGACAGTTAAATTTGTACAGTATACTGAATCGATGACTTCTGAATGGAAAGTTCTTCTTAATTGACTACAGTTTTCTGGTTCACATCACAAGCTGACTGGAGCAGGTTGCAAATCTGAATTATGTGAAAGATTTTAGATTGTTCTGTGTGTCTCTTGTTTTCTGCTTTTCAGAATAGGAAGTACAATTTGAACGTGCAAGTGGATGACTGGTAAGATATCTTAATATGTGCTTTTGTGGTTGTTGCAAGTGACAGTGCTGAAAAGCTATGCCTCATCTTTCAGTGGCTAGCAGAGGCGTTTCTACAGGGAGGGCAAAGCTCTAAGTGTTGCAAGAAGCCTTACCTTGCAGTGGAAATCACTCCTCTCCTGCACCGTTTTAGCCAATCCTCACAGGGAAAAGCAACATCTTGGCGTTGCTTACTGGCTACAGCAGCAAGGGAGAGGAGGGATTTACATAACAGGGTAAGGCTTCTTGCAACACTTAGAGCTTTGCCCTCCCTGTAGAAATGCCACTGGTGACTAGGCTGAGCTAAAAAATGATTTATGGCTGGGAAAGATTGGAAAGTCACCAAAAGAATTTGTTTCATCTGATCTCATTCTGAATCGGACTTGGGGGGGGGATTCCTTTCTCTATGGGTGATCATTTGCTGCAGCCCTGGTTATATTTTCAACTGTTCATTAATTTTTAGAAATGCTGTCTGAGAAATGGCACAAATATTATCTCGTTATCTCATGTAATATGGCATTTAATGCTCATTTTCAACCGTTTGTCCTACGGCTTTTCTGCTTGATGAAACCCTAAAATGTCCAGTGTGATTAGATAAAATGGAATACATGTATGTGTGTGTGTGTCCCAGTCAATGTTCCTGCCCAGGAGACCTAGACGTGCGCTTGGGATATGGTCTGTGCCCACAGGAGCAAGAGTTCTTATTCAAACGAAAGAGACGCGTCGCTTGGGCCCTGAAACAGGCTCTCGGCCTCAATTACGACTTGCAAGATCATGAGGTACGTGAAACAGGGGTGCTGATGATCCCCCATATGCTAATCTGTGAATGGACTTCTGTAAAAATAGAGGCAATAGTGTAGCCGAAATAGTATAGTAATAGTATAGTATCGGCCTAGAATAGTTTCTATCATGGGGATTGCATTTAAAAAGGCAAACAACCAAACGAGAGAGTAGGAGGATCATGTTTATTACACCTGCGCAGGCGGACCAATTCATATGCTAATCTGTGAATGGACTTCTGTAAAAATAGAGGCAATAGTTTGGGGACACTGCTTTTTTTTTTTTTGTTTAAATCTCACTGGTTCTGCTGGTGGCAACTGCCAAAACTGCCGTAAAATGCACTCTGAGCAGCACCAGAACAGACATGTGCCATCCTCCCTGATTCTGACAGCGCAATCCTAAACTGGAGTTAGGCCTGCATAAGCTAAGCCAGCAAAGTTTGGCCAGCACAAGGGCCACCATAAAGCGTGTTTGGACTACTCTTGGAGTCAGGGAGGATGGCTCGCTTCTGTGTGCTGGCCTCTCTGACTCCGAGAGCGGTCCAAACATACTTTGCGGTGGCCCTTGTGCTGGCCAAACTTTATGGCTTAGCTTATGCCGGCCTAACTCATTTTAAGACTGTGCCCTGAGAGTGGCCCAAATGTGCTTTACAGTTGCCCTTGTGCCAGCCAAACTTTGTTGGCCTAATTGTGCCAGCCTAACTCAAGGTTAGGATTGTGCTCTGAATCATCTGCCTCCTGCACTTCCCCAAGCATCCTGCAGGTGGCATTGTACCTACATTCTAACAGACTAGCCTAAATATTTTGTCCTGCAATGGAAACAGGCATGTTTGTCTTGGTCTTTTGTTATCCAATCGGTGGCAATGGAAGTAACAGGCGAGATCTCCTTTTCTTATACCTGTGTTTTGCAAAGATCCCCGTGGTGGCAGTCATGACGACAGGCGGTGGAACGAGATCATTCACAACAGGCTATGGCACGCTACGGGGTCTCCAAAAATTAGGTCTCCTAGACTGTGTGACATACCTGTCCGGCTTGTCTGGCACATCGTGGTAAGCAGCAGAGTTTAAAGTGAAATCTTGGCGAAGACTGGAATAGTGTCATGCTGAGAACATTTTAATAATGCTCAAGAATTACTCGCTCCAAGCAAATTCCAGTCCTAGGTTGACACAATATAATTTTTAAAGGAGCAGGCAAAACAATTTTCTATGCACTGGAAAAACCAGGAGCACATGCATGCTACCAAAGCATCTTTCAAGCTGCATGTATGCTAAACATAGATATGGTCATTCCTCCAGCTGCTTATACTTGCAGTGACCAGCAGGCATTGTCTGTCTGTTGGTGTAAGTAAATTCCATTGGGAACTACTCTAAGGGCAGAGGTTTTCAAACTGGGATGACATGATGCCCCACCTGAAAAGCCCTGTCTCTGGCCCCCTAAGGGGGTGGGGAGAAGGCAGCAATGCAATTGGGGCGATCGCACTGCTGCTGGGGATAAAGGGTCCTTTTTAGTACCTTCCCCACCTAGTGGGCCCCTCCACTAGCCTCCTATTTGGGGGGGGGGGCTGTCCAGGGAACATGCTGCCTACCCCTCTCTCCTGCAATATCTTACAGGGGATCACAAACTCTAGAGGAGTTTGAGACCCTCTGCTGTAAAGGAATACTCTTTGAAAAACCTGGAGTTCACAAGTTGGCTTCTTGCACTCTTAAAATTTCAGGATTGTGTTTGTAGAGTTTTTGGTATCTCCAGGGTAAAGTTGACTTCTTGTGGCTCACCTGTTGTGTTTCTTTAGGACCATGGCACACTTGTACAGGGATGCCCTCTGGTCCCAGAAGAGTTTGGATGAGCAAATCGAGGATGCTAAGAAACAAGTCACCAAAAGCAAAATGGGCATCTTTTCTGTGGATCGTGTCAGATACTATAAACAGCAGCTGAATCAACGGAGACAAGAAGGACACAAGACCACGTTTATAGACCTGTGGGGACTCATCATAGAGTATTTGTTAAATGATGGGGTACAGTACTCTTTTTTTGTCCCAAAGAACCACATAGATACCTGCTTATAGATTTAAAGAGCAAGCCGGGCTTGGTGATTTGCAAGAAGAGAACTCCTGGAAGGCCATCAATTCCAGGGAGCTCTATTGCAATCATTTTCTTGTTGAATTAGCTGGGCTAAGTTTAGCGTAGCTGGGTGCTGGGCCCTTGAAATCATGCCCTTAAATATCCATCAATTTGGTGAATAAGGGAAGGTAAGGATTACAAAATTGGAGGACTCTAAAAGAAGAATTTGCAGTGTAACAGAAAGCTTCTTCTGTGGGCTTTTTTGGGTAAAATGTGGGGTATAAACATACGTAACTCTTCTGCCAAATTCCCTGCCTGGCCACCCCAAGGGCCCTAATGCCCACACTAGGCTAACTAGTTTCCCCTCTAGAGCAGCCTCAGAGATAGGCAAGAGGGAGGGGGTTCACTCACCCACTGGGCCTCCTCTCTTCCAGCAGCTTTGCTTGAGATCACCGGCTGGCCAGCCTCCTCCAGACTGCCCTCATCACTGGCTTGGCTCCAAACTACCTTAATTCTAGCACCAACTAACCCCACCACCAAACAATAGGCAGTCAGCTTGCCTAAGCCACAACTGCCTCCTCCATTTGGTGGCTCCAGGGGCGTGGCAGCCATACAACAGCTCCCAATAATTTCCCACAATAAGCTTACCTTCCTTTAGCCAGTCAGTCCATCCATCCAGTCCTTCAGGCACAGTATGTCCAGTAGTACTTCAGCAGAGGCGGATCTACAGGGAGGGCAAAGCTCTAAGTGTTGCAAGAAGCTTTACCCTGTTGTGTAAATCCCTCCTCTCCCTTGCTGCTGTAGCCAGTAAGCAACACCAAGATGTTGCTTTTCCCTGTGAGGATTGGCTAAAACGGTGCAGGAGAGGAGTGATTTCCACTGCAAGGTAAGGCTTCTTGCAAAACTTAGAGCTTTGCCCTCCCTTAGATCTGCCTCTGTCCTTCAGGCAGGCAGTCCAGCCAGCACTCCATCCATCCAGCACCTACCCAGGCCCTCATCCAGTACCTTCCCAGGACCTTTACTCCAGCTCCTGCCTCCCACTTTATACTGAGGCCAGCCAATCAGTGTCTCTTGCTAGGCAGGCTCAGCCACACCTATCTGCACCTGTGCTGGCCTCCCTTCATAGCCAGGGGCCTCATCAGCCTACAGCTGTGCTCCCGAGGCTTGCAAAGACCTTTGGGGGGTTAACCCTTGTAATCCCTGGCTAATCTGGAACAAGGGGCCATTGCTGATACCATTCCCTATCTCCTCGGGGTATCTCCTGCCTTTTCCAATACAGTAACTCAGGGTGCAATCCTAAAGGACACTTAGGCCTGCGTGTGACCCCTGTGTTGACCAAGAAGTGTCTGAAATGTGCCTGTGAACTCCATGGGTGCATCGCCAGCTGCATGCAACATCTGGGGGTGGTGGAGTTCGTGGACGCGACGGCGCTGCTGGTGGCTGCTGCTTAAAGATAGGTGGGAGGCTCGGATTGAGGTTCACCTGAGGCCATTTATTTGGCACAGGGCTGTCACATTCATTGGGCTGGGGGTAAGCTCCAGGTAAGCCGGCTCAGCAGGTGGGGGGACCGTGGTGCGAGGCTATCCCTGACACTGCCATAAGGCTCATGCGCCACTCCAGGGGGATGGGCCAGCTCAGGCAGTAGCACAGTACAGGCCTGCGGAGGTCAAATCCAGCCTCCACGCCAGCCCAGTAACTGGGGCAAGTGCCAGCTGAGTTCAGCCAATGCGGGGGGGGGGGGGTTAGGGTGTAGGCAGTTTTTTTGGGGGGGGTAGGCTGGGGAGAGGGCAGAAGAGGGGTGGAACCAGCCTAGCCCAAACTTCCATCCTACTACTGCTGCATGGGCCACTCGGATTCACACCAACGATTTTGCTGGCACGGATCCAAGTAGCTCCATAGGGGAGGCTGGAGCTTTACATGGGTAGGAAAAAGTATCCCCTTATCCTGAGGTGACTTCTGTCTGAATTTTGGGAAGGGGCAAAGTTTGATTGAGAACAGGCATGACTGCACCTTTAACCTGACCCTGTTACCACAACTAGTTAGAACAAGACATACTGGTGGTTCTTGCATGTGTGATCTCTATACATGAACATGCCAATTGGTGTTGAAAGGCCCATAGTTGGTGTTCAAAGGTCCATTGGCCAATTGGTGTTGAAAGGCCAATTGGTCTTGAAAGGCCCATAGTTGATGTTCAAATATCCATCATTGGTCTTGAAAGGCCCATTGGCCAATTGGTCTTCAAAGGCCCATAGTTGGTCTTCAAAGGCCCATTGGCCCATTGGTCTTCAAAGGTGCATAGTTGTTCCAGTCAAAGGGCTGGTTGAACAGGCTCAGCTATTTGTATGGCATTTTCACACATATGCGGAAGTGGGAAGTGAAACTACATAAATACCTTCTTATAATGCCTGTCCTGGAGCAATGAGACTCTAAGGGCGCAATCCTATCCTGGAATTAGGCCAGCATAGTTAGGTCAGCAAAGTTTGGCCACCACAAGGGACACTGTAAAGTATGTTTGGTACACTCTCAGAATCAGAGAGGCCAGCACACAGACGTGTGCCATCCTCTGAGAGTGGTCCAAATGCGCTTTACGGTGGCTTTTGTGGTGGCCAAACTTTGCTGGCCCAACTGTGCCAGCCTAACTCCAGGTTAGGATTGTGCCCTAAAAATGATTTTCCATTTGCTTGTTTTTTATATATATATACCTGTTCCCTGGCCTTGCAGCTAACACTTTTTTTCCCCTTTCACTATTAGAAAGATAACAGCAAACTTTCAGAGCAGCGAGCAGCCTTGGTGGAAGGCCAAAATCCTCTCCCCATCTATGTAACTCTCAATGTCAAGGACAAGCACAGCACTGAAGACTTCAAAGGTGAGGGGAAAGACTAAGGGAAAAAAAAGATAATCCAAACAATATTTTTATTGGCAATGAAATGAATTCTGCCCTTGAATCTATTTGGAATGTGCTAGAATTCCAAATTAGTTGGCTGTCACCATGGTTACAAAACACTCATTTTAAGCCCCGGTCACCCCAATGGGCCTGCTCGGATCTGCGCCTGCTGTGTTGCTGTTCTCTGTTCCTGGCAGCCCATTGGCTGGGCCCACAACTGCCAGTGTGGTGGTAGTTTAGTGCCCCCAAACCCAGTGCAAATCACTTGAGTGCTAGAGATTAAGTAAAATTCCTTTTTCAATACTTTGATACAGAGATCTTCAACCTTGTTCATCTCATGCCACAGTGGCAAGGTGCTAAAATCAGCTTCAATTTCAATTCAAGAAACCTTTATTGGCATTAAACAATAATTAACAACAAAATTTTAAATAATGGCATCACACATAAGGAAAATCAGGAAGGGAAAAGGAAGGGATAAAGAAAAAAGGGAGATTAAGGGGGAGATTTCCATTTGGCACTTGCAACTAGAAATTCCGCTACAGCATTAGTAACGTCCTCTGTGTTGTCACATAGGAGGGCAGCTAGACTTTCAGTTGGAATACCAGAAAGAGGAGACAATAAGGGTTTTAAGTAAATATCACGAAGTGATTGGAGAGACGGGCAACGTAATAAAATATGTGCCATTGTGTCCGGTTCTTGAAAACAAAAAAGACATAATCTACAAGCAAACAGAATGTTAGAAAATCTGCCAAGGTGAACTGCAGAGGGGAAAATATTAAATCTTGCTAACGTAAACACTCTTCTTTTGATAGGGTTAATCAAATAACTAATATATTTAGGGGAATGACCAAATGAAGGAGGGAGACCAAAAAAAGGTGGAGAACATGTAGGATTAAGGTTAGAAGAGAGTTGATTAAATTCGGCTTCCCATAATTTAGATTTAATGATGGAATGAGCTAAAATCAGCTTTTTGACAATTGATAAGGCACACCATGCAGCCGTCGATGGACTCACCCCCAAATGGCCCTCCTAATAAATGACCCTTCCCCAAATTCCCACGGCATACCTGTAGACCATTTGCGGCACGCCAATGTGCCGTGTCACAGTGGCTGAAACTGGCTGCTCTGATACAAAACTCCCATTAAAGTCTTTTGCGACTCTGTTTGCAGAATGGGTGGAGTTCACCCCTTACGAGGTGGGCTTTCTGAAGTACGGAACCTTCGTGCAGCCCGAGAATTTTGGAAGCAAGTTCTTCATGGGTCGTGTGGTGGAGAAGATTCCAGAAAGCCGCATAATCTATCTTCATGGTGATGTATTTAATTAGCCAAGAGAAAAGAATCCAATTACTATCTCATTAGCAGAAGTAGCTACTGTTGTAGATTCTCTGTTCTGCTTTCCTCTTTTTGTGCCAGAGAGGGAGTGCTGGGAACATTTTTGGGAAGAAGGAGTGAAGTTCCCTACCCCTTGATGAATACTTAAGCCTACGAAGCTTTTAGGGCAGGCAGTAATTCAGATGCAGTGCCTATGGAAAGCACAACTTTTGTGCAGGACATTGAATGCTGGCTTTGCTCCAATCAGGTCCAGTAAAGTACCAAGCCAGAAGATGATTCTGTAGTCAGACCATAGTCTGCTCACGTATTATGGATCTGCAGCACCAAATGGAATACCAGCAGCATCAAGGTCAAATGTAATTCACAACAATGCTGTCACCTTTTTCATTCTTTGGAACTGCAGAAAAAAAGAAAAGGTGGATCAGCTATAACATGTCCTCTCCTATGCTGTGAGGCTTGACTAGAGTGTTGTATTAAGCAATTACTTCTTAAGTTGGACGGATCTAGTGGCAGACACTTGTGTACGTGTTAGGGGCCCAATCCTAAATTCGGCCAGCCCACATGATGCACTGGTGCCAATGTAGCATCTGTTGCATTCTGCGGGCTGGCTGGGGACCAGACAGCAGTGGAGAGGTCAGTAAAGATATTTTTTACTTACTGTACCACCACTCCCTGGTCCCCAGTGATCCTACACATATCTATGCCAACTCTTTCACTGGGATAAATCCAGTAAGTCCAAGAGGCATTTTGGGTGCAGATTGGGGGCATAGGGTCTCAGCAGTTGCCACCAAGATCTTTCCCCTCCACTCCCCAACTGCCCACCCCAATTCTCACCACCCCCCCCACAAAATTTACTGGCACAATGGATAATCTACATAACAACACCTATGCATGGCCCATGCGCTGGCATCAGCTCTCTGGAGCTGCTGCTGTGCTAGCGGCCCACAGTGGCAACGGTGGATCACTAAGAGCGCAGTCCAAACCTGGAATTTGGCGAGCACAGTAAGGCCAGCAAAGTTTGGCCGGCACAAGGGACACTGTAAAGTATGTTTGGACCATTCTCTGAGTCAGAGAGGCCAGCACACAGACGTGCACCATCTTCCCTGACTCCGAGAGTGGTCCAAATGCACTTTACAGTGGCCCTTGTGCTGGCCAAACAGTAACGGACCTAACTCCAGGTTAGGATTGTGCTCTTAATCTGTCATTGCATCCCATCCATAGGATTGGGCCCTAAGCACTATTAATTTGTGCATTCTAGTTTATCTTACTTTCTGTATGGCTTTGCATAGGAAAAGAAAGTCTCTAAATTACATCATCCTAAATTATGCAGTTCTTTATATTTCCAGTTCAGCACTTTGAAGTGCAGATTGCCAAACAATGAAAATCACTGCAGACTCATATTTAAAGTTATTTGTGTGTTTCTGTGTATGCATATGAATATTGTTGTTTGTTTACTTTTTCATGAGCAACTTTTTCTCTATTCAATGTGCGGGTATAACTGTGATTCAGTATGTACAGTACTATACATGCAAATTTGATTCCTTTGTTCAATGTATGTTGAATATTTTATTTATTTATTTATTTTAAAGATTTTTACCCCGACTTCTGCCTAAAAAGGCATTCAAGGCGGCATTACAAAAAAAAACAATTAAAAAACAGAATAAATACATCATAATTTAAAAACAGTGATTAAAAACAATATAAAAATACAATATACATTTTTATGCATTTTAATTTTTAATTGCAATATGCTGTATAATTAATAATAATAATAATAATAATAATAATAATAATAATAATAATAATA
>JAJKFI010000007.1:20863601-20875193 GCA_029204185.1 Lerista edwardsae
TAATAATAATAATAATAATAATAATAATAATAATAATAATAATAATAATAATAATAATACTTGGATTTATATACCGCCTTTCTTAGGTCACCAGATTTCTCTAATGACTATAACTCAAGGCGGTTTACATGGGCAGACTTTATTCAGAAACCCGAAGGTTTTTACAATTTATACAGAAATGTTCTATCTTTCAAGAGCTACACACATACAGATGGATCTTTCTGGATTTAGTCCTTCTTTCTGGCCGCCCATTTGTCTTCTTGCTGGCTGATAAATGGCTTCCCTGCTCCCACCAGAGAAGCGGCTGAACTTCGGCACAACTCCCCCTCACACAAGACAGCCGAAGCTCAGCTGTTAATCAGCCGCAATTAACAAGGTCTGCCACTCACAGAGACTTCCAGCTGTCCCGAACTGGCGACCTTCAGATCTTCAGCTCTTATCTTCAGGCAAACGGAGGCATTAACCCTCTCGACTAAATCTTCTGCCAAATATCAACTGCCAAATATCAGTCAGGCCGCAATCCTATTAACTGGAGTAAGCCCCATTGAACATAATGGGACTTTCTTCTGAGTAGACAAGCATTGGATTGGGCTTTCTGGCATTAAAAAAATAGAATTTCTATAATCTTTGAACCAAATCTAGGCAGACTCTTGGAGACACAGTTCAGGAGAACTGAACAAGCTCAAAGAAGAAATAGTTCTCAACTGACTCCTTGCAGGCCCTTCTTAAATTTATTCTTAAACTCTCCCTTTCTCTCCCTCCACTTTCTTTCTTTCCTTTCTTAGGTATGTGGAGTAGCATATTTTCATTGAACTTGGTGTATATCTGGAACAGAATAAACAATTCAGAGGAATTCTGGCACAGGTGGACCCGAGATAAGATCGTAGATCTTGGTGAGTGATTTTCATGCACTGCTGTGATCATGCTCTACCTTTCAGTTGGTGTTTCATGACCATTTGATATGTGACTTTAAGAGATGGGGTGTGGAGATCTCTCATGAAACATTACAACTTAGGGCTAATATTCATAAACCATTGTCAGTCTGTGTAATGATTCAGTCCGAATAATTTCCTATGAGTTTGGTCTGTGGTTTGGTGCACCTGTGTACATGCTTATTTAAAAAGTTGGGTTTAATAGTGGCCTGCCAATTCACAATGTGCACTCATAACAAATTATTCAGATTATCATGTCTTTGGTACCACCAATGCTGCAGAACACAGCTAGACTAATATAGCAGAGGGTTGTCTTTCATCTTGCCCACTTGTGCCCCTGGCCCATGTGCCATCTGGGATCAGGTCCGCAGAATATTGACACACAACTGCCACCCACCCACCAGTGGTGGGATCTAACGGATCCAAGAACCGGAACTGTGACCGGGACTCACCTTTGACTGGCACATGTTGGGACCGTTCAAAACGGCCCAGCCGCACCCCACAGCCCATCCCTATGGTTTAGCTGCCTTTCCTTTGGTTCTGTCACCTTCTGTGCCGCGTCCATCACGGAGCTGGCGACGAATGGCGGCGAGTGGGCGGAGTCAGCCCTGATTAGGTTCAGGAATGGCCGTTCTGGCACGTTCCTGCTGGATGACATCACTGCCACCCACCCACTTGGGCCTTTGTAGCCCCACACAATGTCCACAGGTCCTCCTAACACGTTCTGAAACTTTTGGAAGACTGTTTTCATTGGAAAACTGGAATTACTGTTTAAAGGCCTTCCAAAAGCTTCAGAATGCTTTCAGAGGGCCTGCGGATGTCATGTGCGGTCTGCCTACTCTTGGGGGGGCCCCAGAGTGTGGATGGCGGCGGCGGCGGCGGCGGCGGCGGCAGCTCTCGGGGCCCATCCACCATGTGGCCCCCCTGGATCCCCCCCGTCAGGGATGCCTCTGATCTTGCCTGAAAGGCAGCTTGACAATATGTAGTCTTAAAATAAGGATATTTGCCAGGTGAAAGATTCCCACTGAAACAAGACCGCCTACACGTTTTGATGTTTCAGCAGGGAATATGATGTTGACTCTGGATCCAAACCAACGATGAAACGAGTGATGAACAGCCTGTTATGTGCTTTCACATATACTGTACAAGAGGCTGCTAAGCTTCAGAAAATATTAGGTAGCAAGTCAGGGTGTGTATTTTTTTTGGAACAAACAGGAACCAAACCAAATGTGACCTTCTCCATTTCTGTGTGTTGCAAAACAAGCACGTCGGTGACTGAGTGGGCATGGGTGGCCTTTCTTGCTGAGACTCCCACTCCTCATCCATTCATTTTGGGATGTTCCTCTGTTTGCACATTCATATCTGCCTCCACAGCGGCAGGAGCTTCAAAGTGCAGCCACTCTCTGGTGGATGCTCTCTGGAGTACCAAAACTTCCCCAGGATGCAGCAGCATCTTGGATGCAGTGACGATTGAAAAAAATGCCATTAAAAAATGGTAACTACAAAACTAATGGAGCCTAAGCAAGCAGGCATCTCAAAACCAAGTGGACTTCAAGTCTTTCTTTCTTTCTTTTTTTTTACATATTCCCTAGGAAAATGTCCCACAGAGGAGCTTATAGCTACCTCCTGCTAACTGGGCAAGAGGCACTTTTTCAAGTGGCGTTCCTCTTATATTTAGTAGGGGGGGAGCAATTGTCCCTCTTCACCCCTGCACAGTGTCTTTTCTAGTGGCTGTTGCTGGCGGCGTTCTGCATTGTTTTTAGATTGTGAGCCCTTTTGGGACAGGGAGCCATTTAACTTTATTAACATTATTTGCCTGTAAACTGCTTTGTGAACTCTGTGTTGAAAAGCAGTACATATTGGTTAACACAAGTCTGGATTCTGTGCTGCCTTTTGCAATCAGATTGTAGTGGATGTACAGGGCCAGCCTTAAGCCAATGTGGCCAATGTCGTCACATTGGCCCCGCACGTTTGGGGGGGCCCGCACCAGTGTAGCGAGCATATCGCATGCTGCTGCAGCCAGGATCTCTATGGAGGATAAGTCAGTGGGGTGAGCAGAGCAGCTCTGCTCTGTGGTGACATCATCATATCACCAACTATTTCCCCAGTGCTATGTGTGGCACCACAAGTGCTTTTCTTGGCAAGTGAGGGACCCCGCGGGGAGGGTGGGGGGCCCATGGGATTGCCCTGCATTGGGCCCTGCCACATCCGGAACCCGCCCTGTGGATATGCATGCTCTTCTCAGGGTGCAATCCTAGCCAACTTTCCAGCACTGACATAGCTGTGCCAGTGGGGCATGTGCTGCATCCTGCAGTGGAGCTGTAGTTACAGACAGAGGTGGAGGAAGGGTGTAGCCCGGGGTGGCACAAGCCATGGGTGCCGGGCAGCAGGGGGGCGCCATTGCGCGGAGTCCGTAAACAAGCCCACGCGCTGTTTGGCCCCCCACCCTCCCTCACGTCCATTTCACTCCAAAATGGAGCTATTCCGGGCGCAGGGAGGCATGGCTGGATGACGCATGGGGCGGGGCAACGTGCTGGGGGTGCGGTTTCGTCGCCCTGCCATGGGCGCACTCGGGCCTCCGTTGGTCCCTGGTTACAGAGGCCACCTCAAGGTAAGGGAATATTTGTTCTCTTGTCCTGCTGCTGCATTGCCCTTACCCCATTGCTAGAACTTTGGTCAGGAGTGCACCTTCAGTCTTTTAAATAGTTCAGCTCTTGAGAGACAGAAAAAAACACATCTCTGTTCTGAATCTTTGTTAAGCTAGCACTGAATTCTCGCAACGGTAGACTGTACATAGAGAAGCAAAACATTTGTCCTTTTTGCGTTCTGTTACAGATGAAGATCCAACTTTACCTACAAGGCCATATGAACTGAGAAGCCACATGTTTGTCCCCGCTGGAAATCTTTCCAAGGCACTTCGAGGGGTCCTGACAGATCGTCTTTCTGTTGCCCAGTGTCACAATTTTTTGAACGGTTTACAGCTACATAATAACTACTTGGAGCATGAAGGTTTTAAGCGATGGAAAGGTAAAAAGGTGCATTTAATGGTTTCTTGTAGCCATAGCAAAGTGTTAGAGCAGCTCCCTAGGGCTAGAGAGAAAAAAGATAGGATCTCTCTCTCTCTCTCTCTCTCTCTCTCTCTCTCTCTCTCTCTCTCTCTCTCTCTCTCTCTCAAGACTGCAATCCCAAACACACTTTCCTGGAGTAAGTCCCATAGAATATAGTACATAGGATAGTGCTACGAGTGGCTTAAGATTGTAGTCAGAACATTCTGCCGATTCAGGACCCACAGATTTCAGACTCCATGGGTTCCAAACCTGTGATGGAGGATTCCACCTGGAATCTCTGGACTCCAGTTGCCTCTGGAAGGTTTTCTGAGGCCTGCAGAGGCTGCACACCTTTTGGGGAAAAATGGAAGTTATCTCAGAATGCCAGATGCAGGGGAGTGGCAACAAATGTAAGTATCTTGTTGTCTTCTGTGCACCTGAGACATCCGGTGGGAAACGATACAAGGTACAGGATACAGATAGAGGAAACTGAATTAGATGGGCCTTTGGCCTGATCCATCAAGGATCTTCTTATGCTCTTATGTTTTTGTGTGCTTTTAAGGCATTCTGAGCCCCTAGGCATAAAAATGTCACTTCCAGTTTTTGGAGGAAAACAAGTAGTAGGTTTTGGGGGTTTTACGTGAAACAAGCACTTTGAGGTCCGCAGAGGCCGCAGGCAGTCATGCACAGCCTCTGGGGGCCTCAGAAAACTCTTTGGAGGTGAGCAGAGTCCAGCTCCAGTTACCTTCAGAGGGTCTGGGTGGCCCAATCTGTGGGTTTTAATACCCGCAGATTTCAGTAACCATAGGTGTTCCAGGAATGGAACCTCAGCAGATTTGTTGTTATGTTGTTCAGTCGCTAAGTTGTGTCCGACTCTTCGCGATCCCCTGGACCACAGCACCCCAGGCTTCTCTGTCCTCCACTAGCTTCCGGAGTTCGCCCAATTTCATGTTCATTGCTTCGGTGACACTATCTAACCATCTCATCCTCTGCCGCCCCCTTCTCCTTTTGCCTTCAATCGTTCCCAGCATGAGGGTCTTTTCTAAAGAGTCCTCTCTTCTCATGAGGTGGCCAAAGTATTGGAGCTTCAGCTTCAGCATTTGTCCTTGCAGGGAGCAATCAGGCTTGACTTCCTGTAGGATTGGCCGATTTGATTTCCTTCCAGTCCAGGGGACTCTCAAGAGTCTTCTACAGCACCATAATTCAAAAGCATTTATTCTTTAGCAGATAATGAGGGCCTGTTATATGTGAAAGTAATCCCTGACTTAAGAACATCCAGTGGTGTCACAAGACTGTGCAACCAGTGTGGACTGCACCGGGTGACACCATAGGGAGAGTTAACACCAAGTTCACCACTCGTGAGATGGGGCCAGAGCGAGACCAGAAGGGGTAGGGCCATATGGTGACACCATTGCAGCAGTGGGCGACACCAAGGCTGGTGACGCCACTGCTTACAGACATCCCACCTTAAGGACAGCTACCCCACACTTTCACACAGGCTGAATAGTGCTAATTCTGGAGCTAATTCTGTAAGAGGGAATGAGATGCTGTGTTACGTGAAGAAGGAATGGATAAAGGAGAATGATTTGGTACTTAATAGAACTGTACACCTGTTCTTCTCCAACTAATGCAAATATAAATCGTAACTTCTTGTACAATGTAAATTGCAAGTTGTAAAAAGCAAGGAATGCTAACCCCCCCCCATCTAGTCCAGCTTCCTGTATCTCACAACGGCCCACCAGGTGCACCAGGGAGGCACGAGACAACAAGATGCTTGCATCCTGTTGCCACTCCCTTGCACCCGGCACTCTGAAGTAGCCTACTTCTAATGTAAGAAGGTTGCACAACCCATCATGGACTATAGAGTGCCACAGAGTATATGTTCCCCAGGGTGTAAAATATTATCTATCAGTAGATGATTTTATATAGAAATATTTCTATACTGTTTTCAACCATCATAGAAACTTGCACACAATTTTTTTACATCATAGAAATAAATGAATGCTTCAACTTAAATGCAGACCTCTGAAACGTAACCTGTGCTTAAGTAGAGACTACCTGTATTCTAGTTTGATGGGGTTCAAACTGGTCAATAATAATTGTGTTCTGATGACAAACATGTATTTCCTTCCCAGCGACTGTGTTAGATGATCGTCCCAACCAACTAACAGAACACGATCAATATATGGGGCTGGTGGATGCTGGATTTTTCATCAATACGAGCTGCCCTGCACTGTCAAGGCCAGAGAGAAAAGTTGATATCATTCTGCATATGAGTTATAATGCCGGCTCACAGTCACTGGTAATACGTTTTGTCCCATTATTTCTTTTCTCCATTTATAGTTATTTGCCTGTAAGTTGTTGGAAGCAATGCAACGTACTCCATGGGCATAGGTTAGATCAGTGGGCGCCAAACCGCAGCCTGCAGGCCAGACCTGCAGGACCATATTAACCCATGGCTGGCCCCTAGGCTTTCAGGTATTTGGGCCCCCTCCTGCCACACTAAATAGAAGCCACTGATAGACAGGCAGGGAAGGTTCTCCTTTCCCCTTGCAAATCAGGCTTCTGCAGCTCAGTCAATGCATCACTTTTCCCCATATATTGCCTTGTTACAACACGTACACACACCCATTTTTGCAGCCAACCAGCGGTGTCACGCAGCCGGAATGCTGGGCGGGAGGAACGGGTGAGCGGCAGCCCGCCTGTTGCGTACCGCTCCGTTTTGCCATCTTCCCCGCCCCCGCGGGGACGGGGAAGACGGCAAAACGGAGCGGTACGCAACGGGCGGGCTGCCGCTCACCCGTTCCTCCCGCCCAGCGTTCCGGCTGCATGACGCCGCTGCAGCCAGCCCACAACCTTAGGCAACCTAGCTGCAGGTGGGCTTCTCCTCACAAAGGACCTAGACTTGCATGGAAGCTCCACACTCACCCCCACTCCTAAAACAGCAGAAACATAGGCAGAAATCTTGAGGGGCAAGAAATGTAAAGGCCTGGTACGTCTAAGTTGTTCCCAAAAGGGGAACCCAAAACTCACAAATGGACCCAGGCTTCCATGGACGCTCCCAAGCCTTTGCAAGGTCGGGCTTGCTGTAGTCTCCTGCTGGCTGGCAGAGCTGGTGGGCCAGATGGGGGGTCCTCGGGGGCTGGATCTGGACACCCATGCAGACATGCCATCTTGATGGGCCCAAGCGCCTGCCTACTCAGCCTAATGGATTATTCTGCCACAGTCCTTCTCCTGGGTGAACGGAGCTTACCATTCTGCCTGGGGGGGGCCTTCCTGACACACCACAGATCACCCCCGATGTTTGCACTGGCCTGCCACTTCTGAGGGCTGCTGCCCCACTCCTGCAGCAGCCGAGTTCAGCTGGCACGGGAGCGGTTCCAGGTGGCGCGAGGGAGGGCGTTTGTGGGTGGGGGGTGGGCCAGGGGGTGGAGTCGGGGTACAGCCATTAGACCTCCTTCAAGCTCCCGTCTCCAGGCCACATGGCCCCAATTAAATATCAGGCGCAGATCCAAGGAGTCCATTGGAGCAGTTGGCACCTACCCCAGGGTATGGGCACAACTGTGCCCTTGCCCCAAGGAAGCTCCTGCCTGCTCCCAACTTGCTCTGGATACCGCGCAGGTCCACTGGCCTGCCTATTCCAGCGTGAGTTAGGATTGCGCCCTGAAGCTCTCGAACAAGTTTTTTGCACAGGATGTGAATTGCTGGAGACTCACCAAGATCTGGATCTCAAAGTCTGCCAAGCTGCCCTTCCCATGCCACCCCTTCTCTCCACCTCCCTTGTTTTAAGGCAAAGCTACATGATTTGCTCAGGCTCAAATGCTAATTCTCATGGAATCTCTTCTTTAATTCCCCTGTTATTTCAGCCGTTGGAACGGACCAGCAAGTATTATGCAGAACAAAACATCCCGTTCCCAAATATCTACCTTTCTGAAGAAGAAAAGAAAAATTTGAAGGAATGTTATTTCTTTGATCAGAATGGCACCCCTGGGTGTCCAATGGTGGTTTTCTTCCCATTAGTATGCAACACCTTCCGACACTATAAAGCACCTGGTAAGTTACCTGGAATACCTAAACAATTGGCTACAGTTTGCCTGGAGACAACATCATTTGACACAACACTCCAGGAAAATTGATGTTTTCAGAGGCATATACTGTATCTTTGTTTGCATAGTGCAGCCCATAATTGTGTGTCTTTTGGCGCTAGTGTTTGGCATTAATGTTCCAGCAGTGCAAGGAACTTTATGACTATTGCAAACAGTGACATGCTATTCAATGCATCTGGGCTACTGCCACAGCCCCCCCCTGTGCTGGTAGGTCACTATGGGAGAGCAGGAAGGAGGCACAAGGCGGGCAGAATAGGACGGGGAGGACAAGGACCAGGAAGGAGACTAGAGCACGGAGGGGGACAGATTGAGGCTGGGAAGAAGTGACGCCTTGTGTCATCTGCAAACTAGAAAAAAGGCACCTGAGGGGGGACATGATTGAGACATACAAAATTATGCATGGAAGGGATAAAGTCGATAGAGGGATGTTCTTTTCCCTCTCTCAAAACACCAGAACCAGGGGGCATCCACTAAAACTGAGGGTTGGGAGAGTTAAAACAGATAAAAGGAAGTACTTTTTTACCCAGCGAGTAGTTAATCTGTGGAACTCTTTGCCACAGGAGGTGGTGATGGCACCTGGTCTAGATGCCTTTAAGAGGGGATTGGACGGATTTCTGGAGGAAAGGTCCATCGTGGGCTATAGGCAATGATGGATTGTGCAACCTCCTTACAAAGGTGGTGGGCTACTGGTACCGGGTGCAAGGGAGTGGCAGCAGGATGCAAGCATCTTGTTGTCTCATGCCTCCCTGGGGCACCTGGTGGGCCGCTGTGAGATACAGGAAGCTGGACTAGATGGGCCTTTGGCCTGATCCAGCGGGGCTCTTCTTATGTTCTTATATCAGTGGCAGCTGTACAGCCTCTAACCTATCTAATCCCCCTTTCTCTGGCTTTGACCTACTTTCCCAGTACAACTGATGCAGGGCTGAGTGGACCCAGTGAGGCAGCCTAAGGGAACAAATGTTTCCTTACCCAGAGGAGACCTCCAGGACTGCCCCACCCTTGCAGGATGTGGTTCGGCGGTGCAGCTGGACCCGTGTGTGTGTGTGTGGGGGGGGTTATAGATTGGGTGATAGATGGCAATTCTATATATGCTTACTTGACAGTAAGTCCCATTGAACTCAATGGGCACCCAAGGAGGCTCACAGCATTTAAAAATACAATGCATAAAGAGAAAGAACCCAAGATAAAAATTTAAAAAATGGCATACATAATTAAAAACAAGCAAACCCCAATGGATCACAGCCAATGAAATTATGGGATAAGCTAAATATAAAGATAGTACTGATAATACATGTCTGCCTTTTTAATTATTTCAACGTATGAAACAGGCGTGAAACGCTGTGAAGCAGAGATCCCAGCCGGCGATGTGGACATTTCCAGCTGCTTCACCCCCTACTCCACTTACTGCCTCACCTACAGCGAGGAGAATTTTGACAAGCTGCTGAACCTGAGCGAATACAACATCCTGAACAACCAGCACGTGCTCATGCACGCTCTGCGCACAGCTATTCAGCGGAAAAGGCAGTGCTGTTGCATGAACTGATTGGGCTGTCGATGGAGATGGAAAATCCCAGAATGCATGGGGTGGGCAGGGAGAAGAGTCAAGACTGACCGCGGTTCCTGGTTAACTTGAGGACCGCAATGGGGACATCAGTATCGTCTCTTTTCCTTTTTCCTGTTCCATTTTTCACAAGGGACACCATTTCAGACCAGCGAGATTCATGACCCAGGGCCCATTCCGGAGGTTCCTCATCACCAGTGGTATGTGTGTACCACCGGCCAAAAGAGTCGCGAACGTGCCATAAAGCACATTCGCGACACTGCATGAGCAGCCACCGCTCATACTAGGCCAGCACTAATGAGCAGGAGGCTGGCCGGTGTTTCAGCAGGCCCAGCCAATGGTAGGAAGATTCAGGATGGGAGAGGCGGGGAGTGGGCAGAACTGGGTAGGGGAAGGGAGGATTGGATCTGCAAGAGGGCGGGGTCAGTGGCACCTTCTGCCACCGCATCCTGAACCCCCTCTGGAGCTGGGCAGTCTGACACAGGCCTCCTCGATTCTGTGCCCATTCAGACATGGGCAAAGAGCAGAGGAGACCCATTGCTACCAACTAGGTCTCCCCAGGGAAAGGGAGCAAATGCTCCTTTCCTCTTTGGAGAACTCCAGCAGTATCCTGGCAGGGCCAGGATCCAGCCATCACCATTTTGGCACCGCTGGAGCCCTGGGCACCGCAGGGCTCCAGATTGGGTTGGCAGTACAAAGGCCCACTCTTGACTCTTAATTTAGTTTTAAATCAGCAGTGTATTTAAAGATTATGCGTTGTGGCCTGCTTTTATACCTCCTACCAACCATAGCAGAAATATCAACATTGGTCAAATAGTCTCTCACACCGACACACCATTGTTCGAAACAAAGCAAGAGTTTACAGGCTCTTGTAACTGTGCATAACAGTAATACTACATTTTGTAGAACCAGTTCATTGGGAACAAATACAGGTGCTTCTGAGGAATACCGAAATACAGTACGGGCAGCGGCATCATGCTGCCAGAACGCTGGGCAGGAGGAACAGGTGAGTGGCAGCCCGCCCATTGCGTACCGGTCCGTTTTGCCATCTTCCCCGCCCCTGCGTGGGGCGGGGAAGATGGCGAAACGGAGCGGTACGCAACGGGCAGGCTGCCGCTCACCCGTTCCTCCCGCCCAGCGTTCCGGCAGCATGACGCCGCTGAGTACGGGCATGAGACTGATGGCCCACCCAACCCACACTTGGTTGTATCACAAATGCCAGTAGGAGATGTTTCAGATCCAATTTTATTCTCATTTGAGTCTCGAAATGGGCAAGGGGCCTTCAAAAAACACTAGCCACAATCAAGCCTACGCACCGTAAAGTCTCATTGCTTTTCAATGGCAGAGCTAAACCCATATTTGGGGAGGCAATTCTAGGCGCACCCTTGGGCTGATGCAAGCCGCTTGTGCCAGCCCTGCATCCTCAGGACTGGTGCTGGTGCCACTCCTGCGCCAGCTGTGTTCAGCCTGCCCATTCCAGCACCGCTTAGGATTGCGCCCTAAGTCTCTCCCTTTCGAATCAATAGAACTTAATTGTGCTGAACTCCGGCTGGATACGCACTAGACACTAAGCGGTGGAGCTTGTAATCCATGGTACTGATAGGGCGAATTAAATAGGATTGTGATATACCGTGTATTAGAATACTTTCATTTCCATAAACAAAATTCACTCACTGCATGCAAGGATAAGCTGGTTGCCATGAACTTGCCCAGCATGTCCTCTTTACCGGTGACTGTTGCCGGTGTCTCTTCTGTACTTTTTTTTTTTTTAGATTGTGAGCCCTTTGGGGACTGGGAACCATTTACTTGATTCATTTTACTATGTAAACCGCTTTGTGAACTACCCTAGTTGAAAAGTGGTATATAAGTATACGTAATATTATTATTATTAATGATTATTATTATTATTATTATTATTATTATTATTATTATTATTATTATTATTA
>JAJKFI010000007.1:20905004-20923213 GCA_029204185.1 Lerista edwardsae
AGAGAGAGAGAGAGAGAGAGAGAGAGAGAGAGAGAGAGAGAGAGAGAATATGAACACAATCCTAACCTGGAGTTCGGCCAGCAAAGTTTGGCCGGCACAAGGGCTGAATAAACCGTGTTTGGAACACTCTCAAAGTCAGGGAGGATGGCGCATGTCTGTATGCTGGCCTCTCTTACTCCAAGAGTGGTCCAAGCGTACTTTACAGTGTCACTTGGGCCAGACAAACGTTGCTGGCCTAACTGTGTCGGCCTAACTCCAGGTTAGGATTGTGCCCTATGTGTCATGCAGATCATAAATTTAGCTAATTACAATTGTCAGAATTCACAATGAAATATAATAGCAACTCATGAGTGTGGGTATCAAAGTAAGGAAGTTCTAACAGCAAAGTAGATACTATGGAAGACATACAGCACAGTAGTATTATGAGTTCAGTATCCGATATCTACCCATTATTATGCAAATTAAGAATATATATTCCCACCTATTACATTCAGCTGCAAGGCACATTGTGTAGTGTTGTGTTGCTTGTGTCATTTGTGGTGTTTTGTTCCATTTTGTGTTTTCATCAGTAAGCCATCCTGATTGCTACATACGCCTATGGCTGCCAACAGCTTCATCCACACAGTTCCGAACAAAGACTGTTCAAAATTCCAAAGATCCCGACTGGAACGAACCCTTTCATTTCACGGTTCAGAGCCAAGTAAAAGTAAGAAATGGTTCCTTTGTTTTAAGTGATGGTTTTAGACTGCTCCTCTTGTCCCCCTTGTATCAGAATCAATTTTTTCAGCAATTTGAAATCATT
Organism: Lerista edwardsae; assembly: GCA_029204185.1. NCBI lineage: Eukaryota > Metazoa > Chordata > Lepidosauria > Squamata > Scincidae > Lerista > Lerista edwardsae. The sequence continues at coordinate 20,905,807 of JAJKFI010000007.1, forward strand.
CATTCATTCATTCATTTATTTGGCGCATTTATATCCTGCCTTTACCATGCTGAAGCAAATGCCCAAGGCGGCTTACATGGGCAGGCTAGTCTGAACCACCATTTTTCAATGGGGTTTTTACAAATATACAGTATTATGTGATTCACCAAATGCTCAGTCCCAGATGTAGCCTTCATAGTGTGGTTCTCTCCAGCGTTGTCATGCAGCCAGAACGCTGGGTGGGAGAAACGGGTGAGCGGCAGCCCGCCCGTAGTGTTCCGGTCCATTTCGTCGTCTTCCCCGCCGGCGACGGGGAAGGGGAAGACGGCGGTGGGGGCAGGGAAGACGGTGAAACGTACCGGAACGCAACGGGCGGGCTGCCACTCACCCGTTTCTCCCGCCCAGCGTTCCGGCTGCATGACAATGCTGGTTCTCTCCTCTGGCTGTGTGCCATCGAGCTTCAGCAGGCAATAGTAAGTCAAGCCCAGGCAGGTCCTTAAGGTTGTACTCCATTCTTTTCCTGCCTGGGGTTCTCGCACTGGCTAATCAGCTCCACAGCTACTCCTTTCTGCAACAGCAGGTGCTGAAGCTTGTCACAGCCTGCCATTCTGTCTCCCATCCAAAAATGGACCACCGATTCTCCTGCTTCACGTCAGGCAGTACCAGCAGTTCAAGGAGAGGAGCCGGAATTTTATAACAAATGATGTGCTGGGCTGCTGAAAACTTTCCTTTCTCAGTCTGAAAAAGACTAGAAAGCCCATGTGCTGGCAGTATGTATGTCAGTTGCTGCCTGAACCATATATTGCTTGTATGCAAACACTGCCACATTGAGATCAGGGCTGAGAAATGCCAGGGAAGGGGCTTAATATGATGATGATGATGATGATGATGATGATGATGATGATGATGCAAGTATTTATATACCGCCTTTCTTTGGCCATTAGATTGCTCCTCTGGCTTTAATTCAAGGTGGTTTACATGGGCAGACTTTATCTCTAAACCCACAAGGGTTTTTTACAAATTACAGAGAAGTTCTGTCTTTCAAGAACTACAAACAACGTACAGATGGAACTTTCGTGGTTTAGTCCTTCTTTCCGGCCACACGCTTGCCTTCCTGCTGGCTGATAACCGGCTTCTCTGCTCCCACCAAAAAAACAGCTGGCCCAGCACAACTCCTCTCTCACAGGCAGCTGGAGGCAGCTTTTATCAGTCGCACTTCTCAAGGTCTGCCGCTCACGGAGACTTCCGGTGATCTCAAACCAGCGACCTTCGGATCTTATCTTCGGGCAGACAAGAGGCTTTATAGACCATTCAAAGCTGAGGAAAAAGAGGGTCTTCTCCAGAGAGGTCAAAGGGGCCTGATTGCAGCACTGCCTTTTGATACCCAAGGTGGCAAGAACATTGAATTCAGCAGAAGTTTCTAGAAGTCCAAAAAAGCTCCCTGGTGCGCCTGGCACTTTTTGTTCCACCAGGGAGCATTGGGAAAGCTACAACTACAGCCTGCAAGTGTCACTGTGGCCAGCCATGCCTTCCCAGAATGCTGCATGCACAGCCTGCTGGGGCGACAGTTCTGTGGCTATGCTGTGGCTGTAGCACACAGGTCATGGCTTTCCCAACGCTCCCCAGTGGAACGGTAAGCGTGGATCACCGGGCAAAGGGAAACAGCGGTCTCCGGATCTGGCCCGCAGGTTGGAGTTAGGAGACTGCTGATCTAGAGGTTTGATCCCATGGTTATCGTGTTGACCTCAATGGCCTTGTTTCTTTCCATTGGCAGGATGCCTCACTGGGTGTGCCAGGCTTGGCACGCCTCATTGCAGTTACGCAAGTGCAGCCACTTCAGGACACTTCCATTTAGTTTCTCCAAACGAGTGGGGTGAGGAGGAAACAGGGCAAGGACGAACGCCGTCTTTTTAAAATCCAGCTGGGCCCTAATGCATTCCTAGCATCAGCCTTGGACAAAAAAGAATACAGTTTTGGATGGGACAATATGCATGGCTTGCGATGTGCGTCAGATGGAGTTTCAGTAGAACTTGGAGTGCGGCGGAACTTTTATTTGGTTGGGCTGGTTGGGCATAAGCTAAGGGCACAGGCAGTAGCATCCCTAGAGGGGGGCCGGGTGGTTGGTTTTGCAAGGCACCTTACCTTGCTGTGTAAATCGCTCCTCTCCCTCACCATCCTAGCTAGTCCTCACAGCGAAAGCAATGCCATTGTGTTGCTTTCACCACCAGGATTGGCTATGACGGCGAGGGAGAGCAGCAATTTACACGGCCAGGTAAGGTGCCTTGCAAAACCTATCGACCCGCCCCCCCTCTAGGGATGCTACTGGCTCCATGCCCATCAGTGATCTCATCTTCATCAGGCAGATCTCTGAACCTCCCAGACAAGTGGTAGCAATAGTATCCAGGACACCATCTGGAGGAAGCAGGAAGAAATTAAATAAAAGGCAGGGGGAGAGAAGAACTGTACAGAACTCTTATTTGCAGACCTGTCTCTTTCTCCTTTCAGAACATGCTAGAGCTGAGCGTTTATGATGAGGATGCCTGCAGTCAAGATGACCTCCTTTTCACTGTGCGCTTTGACGTAGCCGGGCTCCCGCTAAATGAAAAAGTTCTCTTGACCTTCAAGTCCAATCCAGAGGTGAGATCTGCAAAACACACACGAATGTAAGTCTTTCAGTCAGGCTGGTTGCCTGCAATATCCAGGACCCATAAATCCATCGTGTGATGGGCAACTGGGCGAAACGAGACTAAGGACGCAATCCTAGATTGGACCTTGGGTTGACACAACGTGCTTGCATTGGTCCAACATCACTAGTGCCAATGCAGGGGCGCCAACTGGCCCCCCCCATGTCGATGCTAGTGGCCTTGGGCTAATGCTAGCAGTGGCGTCGGCCCAAAAGCGCTGGCACAAGGCTGCGCCGCACCGCCCTTGCGCCAGCTGAACCTGGCGTTTCTGGGAGGAGAGCAGCGGGTGAGCCTAGCCATTCCAGCACAGTTTAGGATTGCACTCTCCCTGGCTGTGTATGGTTGCATGTACAGACACTGTTTTCTTTTCCAATCGCATAGCTGGTGCTTCAAACAGAACCCGTTTTAAAAATAAAAATAGCAACTATTGGTAATAACCAATGGGCAAATGGAAAACAGAATTCCAGTTTGAGGATCTCTGCTGGATCCTTCTGATGGCAGATAAGGTACCCTTTGCACCCAACCCCATTGATCCTATAGGATCAATGATTCATTATCTGTGAATTCGCTATCTGCAAGGACTTCCAGAAATCTAACCCAGTGGATGATTGACTGTACATTTGTCAATCGCTATTTTGCAGTTATTAAGAGCCATGCTTCTTATTCTGATGGTACAAAAGCTAAAAGGGGCTTCATCCTCTGAACTTTCATTTCAGGAAAATGAGGAATTGGAGGTAGAGTTCCATTTACAAAATAGGTGAGTAAAGTAAAGTGCTAAGGAATCACAGAATCTCTAAAGCCACCCAAGAAAACGTATCTTTTAGATTTCCCAAATGGACTGGTTTATGTTGGCTTTTCTTAACATTTCCCAAAGTGGCCCCAAAAATATAGTCATGGGGCACATGAAAACATTACAATAATCTCTGTTAATTCAACATATTCTATTTGTTTTTAGATCAAGCATTCCTGAAACCATCATGACCAATGGCGTTATCGTGGTAATGTTCATTTTCAATATGCTTTCTTGCACTACAGGTACCTAGCGCTGTCTGCATGGGCAGCTTAATCCAGAACTGCCCGACCACCCAGGAATGCAGCTGTAGCCAGACAGCTACAGCTGCATCCCGTAGCAGCCATTCAGCCCCGGGAGGCATAGAGGGGAGGGCCTACAAGTAAGGCCACACAGCCTTACTCAGAGGTCGGGAAAAAAACGATCTTCACACAGACATGTCATGTAGCGGGTACGCGGGGGTATGCAAGTACCCGTTCCTAGGATTAGGGCTGGCCCTGCCCATTCGCCCGCCCACTCATCAACTCCATCGGCGCTCCACCCCGCCCCCTGCAACATTTGAATTGCCTGCACGTTTGAGTTCCCTGCACGTTCTCAGAGCCAGGCAGGCAGGCAGCGGAGCGAGGGAGACCGAAGGCGGCAGCAGCATGAGCAGGTAGGCTGCCTGGGGCTCCCTCCCAAGGAGGCGCGGCGGTTCCTGGGGGGAATCAGTAGCCCACGCAGCGGCCCCGGGGAAGGCCCGGGACTCCCGGGCCTTCTCCCGGGCCACCGCGCGGCCTACCGAGGAGGCGCGGCAGTTCCTGGGGGCGGTTCCTGGGTTCCGGCTATGACCTCACTTCCGGTGGGTGGGCCCCGACACAAGTGCCAATCAAAAGTGAGTACCTGTTGCTAAATCATTTAGATGCCATTACTGTCTTCACACCTCTGGGCTGTCTAGTTGCGCGCACGCGCACACATCAGCATGCAGCACATGCTCCAACAGCGGCATCACTTACTATGGCACTGTGCAGAGGATAGGATTGAGCCATCTCATAAGCCACTTCCTACACAGGATGCCTGCCTGAAACCTTGAGGGTGCAATCCTAACCAACTTTCCAGCACCGGAGTAAGGGCAATGCAGCTCCAAAATAAGGAAACAAACATTCCCTTACTTTGAGGAGGCCTCTGTGACTGCCCCCCCCCCACTGCGGGCTGCAGCACATGCCCCACTGGCACAGCTATATCAGTGCTGCAGAGTTGGTGAGGATTGCGCCCTAAGTGAAGCAACCGTAATCTCTCATAATCCGTCTTCTGACAAATTGATACAGGAATACGAATGGTTAAATTTTATCACTTTCACCACTAGGTGGTTTCTACCATATTGTCTACATTATATGCAGTGGCGTAGCTAGGTCATTTGGCACCGGGAGCCCATAAATTTTTGACACTTCCCCCACCCCATGACAAAACTGTTGGTTGGTTGGTTGGTTGGTTGGTTGGTTGGTTGGTTGTTTTCACATTTTATACCAACCTTCCTCCAAGGACCTCAGGGTGGGTTGATGGTTCCTCCCTTTCTTTTGTCCTCACAACAACCCTGTATAGGAGGTGACGCTGAAAGATAGTAATAGTCATGATATGAAACGAATAATAATTATGGCCAGAAAATAAATGCAGTGAATATTTCCCCACAAAACAATGAATGAACATCAGTTCCCTCCTTGCTATTGCTCCCTTGCGCATAGTACTCATAGCACAGTCCTAACCTGGAGTTAGGCCGGCACAGTTAGGCCAGCTATAAGCAGGAAAATCTGCGGTTTGCTTTTGGATGGGAGACGAATGCCAGGCTGTGACAAGCTGCAGGACCTGTGGTGGCAGAACAGAGTCACTGTGGAGCTGATGAGCTCACTGCAAGGGGAGAGTTGCGGTGGAGTGTGTGAGGAGGCCAGCTGGCAAAGAAGGGAATACGACCTTGAGGACCTGTCCAGGCTTGACTTGTGATTGATTGCCTGTTGAGGCTTGATGGCAGCTGCCAAAGGAGAGACCCACATTGGGAAGGCAACAGCTGGGCCTGAGGATTGGCAGATCATAAGAATACTGTAGATTTGTAAAAAACCCATTGAAAAAAATGGTGGTTTAGACTAGCCTGCTCATGTAAGCCGCCTTGGGCATTTGCTTTGGCATGGGAAAGGCGGGGTATAAATTCTTCAAATAAATAATAAATAAATAAATAAATAAGGCCACCATAAAGTGTGTTTGGACCACGCTTGGAGTCAGGGAGGATGGCGCACGTCTGTAAACATACTTTACGGTGGCCCTTGGCCCAGCCAAACTTGGCTGGCCTAACTCCAGGTTAGGATTGCGCTCCCAGTGACATACTGCCCCTGCATCTGGAGGTTCAATGTAGCCATCATACATAATGTTATATAACACCGTTGTATTTTGGGTTTTTTGTTTTTTGGTCATAACTTTTGGTAGAATGAGGCTATTACACTCCGGTTTGTTTAATTGAATTCCTCATGAAATTCCACATCAGACCGTATATAACACGATGCTATTATTCCTTAAAACCACAATTTTCACAATTTTGGTCCCCTAGTAGCGACACCCCCCCCCTAGGTTGGCGCCTTCCCCTGCCTCACAGCTAGCTATGCCATGTTTCTAAGACGTTAAGGCTGTTTAAGGCTGTTCCCTCTCATGTGAGCTGGGCAGAAATGGGACCATTCCTGCTGACCATGTCCCCAGAAATCTGACCACAATCCTATGTGTACGTGCATAACCCTTCCTAATTAATTACTAATATATGAGTAGCAGGGGATGTGGCCAACACGCATTCTGTGGTTAGCAGGCATGGCCAATGGATGTGGTCACAATGGACTCTGACATGTTTTCAGTAGGCGTGAAATGGAGTGAATGATTGAACAGCTTTTTAGTATTTTCTTATGAGCAATTCAATTTCCTGCAGACACGTTTCTATCACTAGTCTATGCAGAAACAAATTAGAAGTTTACAAGTTTCCTCCCCCCCAGCGCAGTGATGGCGAACCTTTTGGGTTTGCCATGTCAAAAATGCTTGACTCTGTTGGCCTGTCACTCGCCACCTCCAACAAAATTATTTACATATTCATTTATTTTTAAAAATACAGGCCAGTCATGTGGGGGGCTATTCATTATATTAAAAAATCAAATCATATAATAATAATAATAATAATAATAATAATAATAATAAATTTAGCTTTATCCAGTCCAGGTAGTGTAGATAATAACCACACAGGATTTGGCTTAGATTCTTATCTTTTGGTTGTGGTTTCTTGTACTCCTCCAGGCTCGCCAAGTTTGCCGTTTGAATTTTGAGGTGCAGAAGAAAAAACTACAAAAATCAAGTGAGACTATTATTTTCATAAATGGGTTCACGATCGTCAGGGAACAGCTGGAGTCTAAGAGCACAATCCTAAACTGGAGTTAGGCTGGCACAGTTAGACTAGCAAAGTTTGGCCGGCACAAGGGCCACCGTAAAGCACATTTGGACCACTCTCGGAGTCAGGGAGGATGGTGCATGTCTGTGTGCAGGCCTCTCTGACTCGGGCAGCCCAATCCTAAATAAGGCCGACATAGTAAGGCCGACGTAACAGGGCTGTATCCTAAAGCCCATTAGGAGGAGGTGGCAGCAACGTGCAGGACAAGGGGAGGTTTTCCCCGTGCACCCACATAAGCCCCGGTCGCCCCTATGGGCCTGCTTGGATCTGCGCCTGCTGTTTTGCAGGCACAGAGGAATGTGGACAGGAGCGGCCTGAATCAGAGACACCCTGGCCGAGGACGGCTTTTAGGATATGGCACTATGACCATCCTGTGTCACCACCCCTGGTGCCGCCCACTGCGCCGCCAAGTTATGCCCCCGGCATGCCTCTGGAACGCCCTCGTGGAGGCCCTGCGACGACCAAGTACCACCGACGCTCAACTGGTGCAAGTCCAGCGCTACTGATGGTCGTGGCGGTGCACAAGCGTCAGCACTACTGCTTGCGCCTGTCCAGCACCATAGCGCAGGCGCAGACGTGCTTGACAGCACGTATGTGACAGCTTTCGGCCAGCACAAGAGCTTAGCACCAGCGCAACAGGGGTATAGGTTTGCTCTGAGAGCGGTTCAACATACTTTACGGTGTCCCTTGTGCTAAACTTTGCTGGCCGAACTCCAGGTTAGGATTGCGCTCTAAAGGGAGTAGTGGCTAGTGGTTAGCACCAGCACAGTTTTCTACTTCCCAGATTTACTGGGTCAGCAGCTGAACGGGGGTGTGGAAGCATCAGTAGATACTTCCACCTTTCCTAGACCAACAGCTCAACTCTGTTGGGCTGCCTCTCTGGTGGACCACGTAAACCGTCTTACGGCAGTCATTCCGACTGCAAGCGGAAGGCATGTTGCATGTTGCTGGGGCAGGAGGCTGGTTATAATCCATTTAATCCGAATGTTATCAGGATTAATCGTGATCAATCAAGAATTTATTGAAATCCACACACAAAAGGAATTAAGCAAAATAGGAAAAGGGGGTTTAGAAACGGTGCAATAAAGCAATGAAAATGCTGATGAAAAATGCCTGTTTGACTGGATGAACACAAAAGTTAGTGGGACCAGATTGGATTTTGTTGTTTTTATCTATTCGGTTGTGTCCGATTCTTGGCAACTTTATAGGTGAGAGCTCTCCATCCTACCCTGTCAAGTGTGGCTTCTTTCAATTGTTGGACCTTAATCCTTAACACCAGGCAGGTCCTGGTATCCACTGGGGTTCTGTTTCAGACTCCTCTGTGGATAGCTGAAAATGTGGGTACTGGGGACACCTTTTTAAAGACAGGGAAACATAAGTGGTTTTGCTGTAACAAGGTTAACAAAAGGATTTGTTTAATTTGTTCCACTGTCTTTTTAATAGGCACCTCTGTATCCATGGTATCCGTGGCTAACCAAAAAAGGATACTGAATCAGTGGATACCGGGGCACACCTTTTTTGATGGTATCAAGCCAGCACATTATTTGCCTGCCTCTCTTAGGCTACCATCCAGCCTTGAGAGTCTGCTGTCGGTATCCATTTTTAAGTCATGTTGAGTTCCTGCCAGAGAGGGTCCTGGTGAAATTTCTGCTGCGAAGTAGTCTACCATTGCTTTCCCCACCACCTCCCTTTTTTTCCCAGTTTGGTACCAGCATATAGCTGATGAATCTGCTATATGGCTGGGTTAAATTGGATGTAGGCATTCACAATGCCCAGCAGAGGGAACCAAGTAGCCACGTAAGATATCCCACACTTTAAAGTCATCATCCTCCATCTGCAGTCTTTAGGCATACCCAGATTAGCAGCCACAAAGTGTAGGATGTCCCAGTAGTTTTGAGGATGCTGAGCCATCAAAGAAGCCACTTGGGGGATTGCAGGTGTCAAAAAATAAGGCGAAATTGACCAAAAAGAAAAAAGAAAAACAGTGCATTTATCACAACTAGCATTTCAAGTTGTTCACTCTAATGATAATCCTTGTATCCAGTGGCGTTATGCAGCCGGAACGCTGGGTAGGTGAAACAGGTGAGCGGCAGCCCGCCCGTTGCAAACCGCTCCGTTTCACCGTCTTCCCCGCCCCCGCGGGGGCAGGGAAGACGGCGAAACGGAGTGGTACGCAACGGGTGGGCTGCCACTTACCCGTTCCTCCCGCCCAGCGTTCCGGCTGCATGACGCCGCTGCTTGTAACGAATGATTTTTAAAAGGTGATGCATAATTATATTAAATTAAATACATATTTTGTGATCACTTTCCACTTCTTGTCTTTTAGAGCAAGGGCTATCCCTTATGGTGAAAGGATCCCATGAAGGACACCAGGAGTTTGATTTTGGCTCTGACATTTGTATTAGACCCGCGTGTCAATCTGTGTTCCACTATGTCAAATATAAACACCCAACCCTAGAAGTACAACTACCAAAGAAGGATCTAGGTTATGCTTTTGTACGTTGCTCATCAGCCTCCTTAACATTAGCCATAAAAAATATGCTCATATCTTTATAGACGTGCAACCTTTCATTCTTTCTAATAGAAGGAAACCATATTTATTGTTCCAGGGCCCGTGTTTCCATAATCGAGAGGAAGGATCCTTAAATGTGGAAATCAATTCACTCCCGAAAAGCAAGAAAATAACACTAGCAGAGGTAAGAACATACTGGTGTCATCGTCTGCTTTTGAACTGCTTCAACAGTAAGAGAAATAGCCTAAGAGCGCAATCCAGTGGTGTCATCTAAATGATTTAAGAACAGGTACTCACTTTTGATTGGCATGTGTCGGGACCCGCCCACCGGAAGTGACATCATAAGCCGGAAGTGATGTCGTGGAAGGAAGTGACATGAAACAAAGCCCTTTTTGAGGCCTCAGACAATTTTCAATTGACCCAACAGTTGCAACAGTATTCCACAGCACCCCCAGAACATGTTAAGGAGGCCTGGCATCATGTTAAAGTGACCCAGAGCAGCTCATTTTTCAGTGGCAAGGCAAGGCAAGGCAAGGCTCCGCACACTGCCTGCCTGGCTGGCTGGCTCTGAGAACGTGCAGGCAACTCAAACATGCAGGAAATTCAAACGTTGCAAGGGGCGGAGTCAACGAGTGGGTGGGCGAATGGGTGGGGCCAGCCGTAATCCTAGCAACCGGTACTCGCGTACCCCCGCGTACCCCCTGCATGACATCACTGGCGCAATCCTATACCTGAGTTGCGCCAGCACTATGCTCTGGCGCCGGTCCAGCACTGTCACAAACGTGCTGCCAAGTGCATCTGCGCTGGCTAGTCGAGCTCTGGACTGGTGCAAGCAGCAGCGTCGGCGCACAGGTGCCACCGTGCCTGTCAGCAATGCCTGCCATGCGCCGGTTGAGCACTGGTGGCACTCGGCTGGCGCAGGACCTTGGCGGGGGCGCAACTGTGCGCTGCAGCGGGCGGTGACAGGGGGTGACACACGGTGGCCGTAGTGCCGAATCTTAAACCCCGTCCCCGATTGGCCCCGATTCAGGCTGCTGCTGAGCACATTTACCTGTGCCTGCAAAACAGCAGGCGCAGATGCGAGCAGCGTGCTGGCTGGGGCTTACCCAGGTGCATGGGGAAAACCTCCCCTTTCCCTGCACTGTGCTGCTGCCGCCTCCTAATGGGCTTAGGATACAGCCCTTCTGTGTCGGCCTTACTATGTCAGCGCTGCCGAGGATGGGTCTGCCCATTGTTTTCACCCATCATAAATCGAATAAGAGCCAGTGAAGGCAGATTTGCCACCGTGTCTGTTGCTGTAATGATTTGGATAACGCTGTAGGTACTGTTCACCTTCGTAAGCCAGATTTGGCAGTCTGAAGGGTCAACCCTATCCAACGTTCCAGCACCAATGCATACTAGGATAAGTGAACAAATGTCCGCTTATCTTGAGGAGGTCTCTGTTATTCCCCATAACCACCACTGCAGGATACAGTGCACACTCTGTTGGAAAGCTGAATCAGCACTAGAAAGTTGGGTAGGATTTGGTCTGAATCAGTTATGGAAATCTGTGTATATTTAATGTACTACTTTTGTTATATAGGTATATGATCCCTTATCCAGGGTGCAATCCTAACCTGGAGTTAGGCTGGCACAGTTAGGCCAGCAAAGTTTGGCCGGCACAAGGCACACTGTAAAGTATTGGACCCCTCTTGGAGAGGCCTGCACACAGATGTGTCCAGTGATGGGATCTGGGAATAAGGAAGCGGAATGCTGGGCGGGACTTACGCGTGATTGACTGCCTGTCCGTTCCATTCTGCGGCTGCCCTGGCCTCAGGGGGGGGCTGCTCGCCGGGGGGGACGAGCAGCGGTGGGGGCAGCAGCGGTGGGGCATGCCAACCAGGGGCAGCCCCCCCCCCCGAGGCCAGGGCAGCCGCGGAACGGAACGGATGGGCTGCCAATCACACGTAAGTCCCGCCTTATTCCCAGATCCCACCGCTGGATGCATCCCATCCTCCCTGACTCCAAGAGTGGCTCAAATGCACTTTACGGTGGTTCCCATGCTGGCCAAACTGTGCTGGCCTAACTCCAGGTTAGGATTGCACTCCCTGACATCCTAAATCCAGACAATTCTGAAATCCAGACACTTTTGCCCAAGTTTTCTTTAAACTTTCTGTAGTGTGAACACTAGAAGGTCTTGTGCTCATTCCCATGTATAGGCTGAAAGTTCTATTCTCTGCTCTGTGGTGTGTGCCTATACAGATACTGTTGAAAAACATCAAAGAGGCCAGCAGGCACCTAAATGGGTAACAGCGAAAAGAGCAAGAGAATGCATTTTCCATTATAGTTATGCAATTATTCCAAAATCCAGAAAAATCCAGACACCTTCCCATCCGAAACAGTCCATAAAAGGGATACTCAACCTGTATATTTGCTTTCTTGTTTTGTCTGCTGCAGTCAATGCCAGAATTTATTTTATTTATTTATTTGAAGAATTTATACCCTCCCTTTCCTATGCCGAAGCAAATGCCCAAAGCGGCTTACAGAGAACAAAACAGAATTCAGTGTAACCACAATAAGTAAAACATAATAAGTAAAACACATTAAAACAACATAGTAAAACAACAACAAATAAACATTAACAGGAACACCGAGAGTGAACAGGAATGAAAGCTAGACCCAATTCTCCATATCAGGACATTAAAACAGCATTCTCCATATCAAACACATATTACATATAAAACAACATATTAAAACAACAACAAATTAAACATTAACAGGAACGCCAAGTGTGAACAGGAATGAAAGATAGACCCAATATCAGGATGTATTGGAGGGTGGGAAAAACAATTGACCAGGTGAAACAGACTTTGACAACATACCGGAGGGACGGAGGACAGACAGCCACACGGTCATCCAAAGGCCAGACCAAATAGGTATGATTTGAGCAGTCTCCGAAAGGCCATGAGGGAGTGTTTAGTTCTCAGTTTTTCTGGTAGAGAATTCCATATTTCTGGAGCCGCTACAGAGAAGGCTTGTTCCCGAGTTGCCATCCCTTAAACTTGGGACAGAGGGGGCACTTGAAGGAGAACCCCTTTAGATTATCTAAGAGGGCGAACAGGTAACAATAGAAGGTGGTGTTCAAGTATCAGACATTCAAATAATGTTTATTCAATGCAATCTGCATATACCAAAACTTCCTTTGGGTACACACCTGAATCTGCATTTCAGATTCCAACCATCCTCTCCTAATCAACTTTCCAGGGCTGAACATTTGTTCCCTTACCTTGGGGCTGCATTAGGGCTGCATCAGCACTGGAAAGGTGGTTATGATTGGGCTGTAATTTATACTTGTGTTTCTCAAGCCAGCAAGAGATGTGGATTTCCTTAGACAGATCAAGGCACCTGTGGAAGGGAAGATTACATACAACGGATTCTAGAGTGAAATACACCAGTAACACAATTAATTTTTCTTTCTTCCTGGACTTTTCAGAATAATAAATATGCTTTGAATGTGAGGACAGAAGACTGGTAAGAGATAATACTTTGTCAGATAGTAATTTGAACTATTTCCTTTTTTGTCTAAGGGGGAGATGTGCCTAATGGTGGTTAGCTATGTGGGCATCCATTCAAAGAACGTAAGAAGATCATGGACCTTTGGCATGTGGATCATGCCAAAGGTCCACCTAGTCCAGCTTCCTGTATCTCACAGTGGCACACCAGATGCCTCAGGGAGCACACAGGATAACAAGATGCCTGCATCTGGTTGCCACTCCCTTGCACAGTGGCATTACTAGTGTTTGCGTGACCCAGTGTGGGCGGTCAGTGGATCACTCCCATGATGGACCACCTCCCATACTTGTTCATACAGAATAAATTACAAAATCAAACCACAATGCACACTTTGGGAACTGCTGCCATAAACAATAATATTCGTTGAATGTTTGCCTAAATTTAACAAGAAACATGAGTGAGTGAGTGAGTGAGTGAGTGAGAGAGAGAGAGAGAGAGAGAGAGAGAGAGACTGACTAACTGACAGCGCAATCCTATTGCACCAGTTGCATCAAAGCTATGTCATAGCGTCAGTGCAAGGGGCGGAGTGCCGATACGGGGGCACCAATCGGCACCCCCGTGTCAGCGCTCAATCAACGGGACCGGCGCTGCAGGCAGCGCCAGTACCGTTGCGCCTTTCTTGCGTTGGCTGAAGTCAGCCGGCACAAGGGAGGCTCCGTGCGGAAGCGGAAGCAGCAGCAGGATTGGTGGCAGGAGGGAGACTGTGGGCGGGACTAGGGCGGGACATGGGAGGGCTTGGAAGGCGGCCATACGGCCACGTCCTAAGCCCATTCAGGAGGCCACGCAGCCCTGATTCAGGCTGCGCGCTCTACTCGGATCTGTGCCTGCTATTTAGGCACACTATTGTGTTAGGATATGGTGTTGGCCGGCCGGCCTCACCATTCCAGAGCAGTATAGGATTGTGCTCTGATGCACCTAATAGCTGGAAAGTTGTAATCAGTCACACTTCCATGGGGTCTATTTAGAGCTGTCTATAATCAAAAGAACTGCTGTGTCGAATCACAATAGGACACTAGTTTCCTGCCTTGTTAAATCTATTATGGCATAGTACGTTATCCTTCCTGTGCTACCATTCATGATTAGTTGGTTACGCAGGATTATTGGAAAGATGTGTCTACCTTCGATTCTGTCCAGAACTGCTCACAGCTGAGTCCGACACATGCATGCTCATTGTGTTCAGTGAGACTTACTCTCAGGAAAATGAGTACAGGATTGCAGTCTCAGTTATGTAAGTTCTGGAACAGATTCTGAGTTCTGAATGCCTACCTGTATTTTCTCTTTGTTCGCTATCCAGTCAGAATAACCTCGATGTGCGCTTGGGGTACGACCTTTGTCCACAGGAGCAAGATTTCCTGCGGAAAAGGAAGAACATTGTGGCTGGTGCTCTGAAGCAAGTTCTTGGACTGGAAACGGATCTGCAAGACCATGAGGTGTGTGATGCAAAATTCTGGGCATCCCTGCTAAGCCCAGCAACACCAACATTGTTTATGATAATTATCTCAATGAGATCATCCTTAGCAGTTCAGTGACTCGGGTAATTGGTAAGCAATTAGTTAAGTAGTAAAGTAATTGTTCAAGTAGGGGCTTAACTCACCCATGGAAATCAACAAAGCGTATTAAAAATGAGAGCTGCAAGGCAGTGATGTCATCTGGTAATGAAGAACGGGAACACTGGGCGGGACTTACGCGTGATTGGCTGCCTGTCCATTCCGTGGCTGCCCTGGCTTCGGCGGGGCCCCTGCTCGCCAGGGGGGACGGGTGGGGGGCGCGGCGGGTGCCTGGGCGAGCAGCGGTGGGGCGCGCCAACCGGGGGCAGCGCCCCCCAAGGCCAGGGCAGCCACGGAACGGAACAGACAGGCTGCCAATCACGCCCAGCGTTCCCGTTCTTCATTACCAGATGACATCACTGCTGCAAGGGTAACTGATTGAAATTATCACATCCATTAGCTAAAGCTTTAGTCAATTATTCTGTAGAGGCCAATTTAAATACTAGAGCTAACATTTAAAGGCAGGCTTGCTATTTTAATGCTGGTGTCTAGTGGTCAATGGCATCATTAAAGGGGTGTAAAATGCTACGTCTTTTATGGCTCCTGACCATGCCATGTAAGCTGTGGCCCCTCCCTCTCGCCAACGGAGCCAGTCGGGGTGGTGAAAACAATGTGGAGGTGTCCAGGAGCCTGTGTTTGGCCTGGGAGCGGCGCTAGCACTCCCGCGCTCACACTGGTGCTGGGGGAAGCATGTATTTTGTGTGACTTACCAGGGGTCGCGCTGGCCCTCTTGGGTGGGGTGGGGTGCGGGAGCATGTGGACCCCTCCATAGGCCTCTCCACACCTCCAAAATGATTCTGGCCATGATTGTGAACCTCTTCTGGGTTTTGAACAAAAACTGGGCCTGCTGCTGCTATTGCTCGCAACATTTGGCACAGTAAGAGGGTGTTGTTTGGCAGAGGGGTGTCACTGCCCCAGGGGTGGTGGTGGAATGCCCCAGGAATGCCACTGCTTTGGGCAGCTGTGTTGGAAAAGTCAGGAGATACCCCGAGGAGATAGGGAATGATATCAGCAGTGGCCCCTTATCCCAAATTACCCAGGAAGTACGGGGTTACTCCCAGAGCTTCTGCAAGCCTCAGGAGCACAGCTGCAGGCTGATGAGGGCCCTGGCCAGGAAGGGATTAGCACAGGTGCAGATGGGTTTGGCTGATGAGCTAGAGCCTGCCTAGCAACAGACATCGATTGGCCTGCCTCAGTATAAAGTGGGAGGCAGGAGCTGCAGTAAGTTAGCACCAGGTAGGGGCAGCACCGGGCAGGTGTACGATGGAAGGAAAGTGGCTATGGATGGGTTGACTGACGGATGGACTGACTGAAGGACTGTTGGATGGACTGACTGGATACTTGGTTATTGAAACTGTGATTGAGTTCCTGTGGTGCCTTGGCTGGAGAATTGTTGTATGGATGCCATGCCCCTGGAGCCACCGAGTGGAGGAGGCAGTTGTGGCTTAGGTAAGCTGACTGCCTATTGTTTGATGGTGGGGGTTTGTGATGCCAAGTTAGACTTAGGGTATCTTGAGCTAAACCAGTGATGAGGGCAGTCTGGAGGAGGCTGGCCAGCCAGTGAATCCAAACAAGGCTACTGGAAGAGAGGAGAACCAGTGGGTGAAGGAACCCCCTCCCTCTTGCCTATGTCTGAGGCTGCTTAAAGGGGAAATTAATAGTGTGGGCATTGGGGCCCTTGGGGAGGCCCAGCAGGGAGAATTTGGCAGAACAGCAGCCTTTTATCAGTAACTCTAGAGTCATAACAGAGTGAGACACTCTACTCTCAGCTGCCATTTCAGGGCCTAGTAACGGAAAGTTGCAGCATGTGGGCAGCTGTGCAATTACACTTGACAAATCAATTACACGTTTACAGTATTGATAGTACTTCTTTGTCTGGTCTGCACCGGTTGCTATAAAGAACTGCTGATTCATTGTCTAGAGTTGGTCATGTGTTTATAATGTTATTTATCTAATAACAAGTATTTCTTAAGCACCCCAAAACAAAGCACAGTATCATATCCAAAATTAACAATAACAATGTTCTTATAACACTGTATATTCACTCCCCACCCTAAATCATCTTGGGCAGTGCATCCTGTTTTCTCCCGCCCAAGAAAGAATTTCAGCCTTTGAAAATCAACCTGATGCCCCAGCGTCTTGTCACTCCTTCTCTATCAACGCCTTCTCTGGGTGCTTCTGTGCCACCAGTCTTTTTGCCCCAAGAATAGATTTCTCAAAGATTAATTTTCCCAGGTCCTGTTGCACCACAGCAGGGCAGCTCAGTGGCATTGATGGATTGTGCAACCTCCTTACATGAGTAGTAGGCTACTTCAGAGTACCGGGTGCAAGGGAGTGGCAACAGGATGCAAGCATCTTGTTGTCTCACACCTCCCTGGGGCACCCGGTGGGGCCACTGTGAGATACAGGAAGCTGGACTAGGTGGGCCTTTGGCCTGATGCAGCGGGGCTCTTCTTATGTTCTTATGCAACCTGTTCTTCAACCTGGGGTGGTGACCCAAGGCATCACCCCACCAATTGCACAAATATGGAAGGACCCGGTAGTGATGAGTTCATGTCTTTGCCAATTGCTTCCAGCTTGTGATCTGGAATTGGTTCTGTTGCAATGACTCCTGGTTTGTGAGTTGCAGCTCGGAATGGCGGCTTCTTTGCTCTGCTCTCAGGCTCTGCACTGGCCAGGTCTCTGCAGGACTCGGTGGAGTGAAGAAGTGGCCGATCCAAGCTTGGCTGAGCTGCTTCTTCATGTTGTCATGAGTAGGGGTGGGGGTTTGGGCAGTGGCGTCATGCAGCCGGAACGCTGGGCAGGAGGAATGGGTGAGCGGCAGCCCGCCCGTTGCGTACCGCTCCATTTTGCCATCTTCCCCGCCCCCATGGGGGCGGGGAAGATGGCGAA
>JAJKFI010000007.1:20928145-20964132 GCA_029204185.1 Lerista edwardsae
TCTCTCTCTCTCTCTCTCTCTCTCTCTCTCTCTCTCTCTCTCTCTCTCTCTCTCTGCCCCAGGTGTAGACAGATCACACTCTCACTGTTATTCTCTATTTGATACCAGCAGTAGTGAAACCTCACTTAAATGTAAATGTCAGCATTTGCTACATTCTAGAAGTTAAAGCATATTTCTGCATACAGTAATCCATACCTTCTACCTTCTTAATTTGTTCTTAGTCTCATGTTTTCTTTAAAAAAATACAGAAAGACAACCACAAACTCTCTGATCAACAGCACGCTGTGAATGAGGGTCAGAATCCTTTACCCATCTACACTGCAATCAATGTGAAAAAGAAGTACAGCACTCTAGATTTCAAAGGTAGTGGTGACACGACACATCTCTAGTCATAAAACTGTGGCTGGATCTTCCTGTCCTGATGCTTTTATGGTGAAGGAAAAGTGAAACAATAATGTGTGATGTCTCACACTTTGAATGCCATCTTAGTACTTCCATGGAGAGATGAGGTACAAGCGCCATTTTTGCATGCGCCACTTTTGCCCATGTATTGGAAAAGGCAGGAGATACCCCGAGGAGATAGGGAATGGCCCCTTGTCCAAATAAGCCAGGGATTACAGGGTTAACCCCCAAGGTCTTTGCCTGCAGCAGGAACACAGCTGCAGGCTGATGAGGGCCCTGGCTAGGAAGGGATTAGCACAGGTGCAGATGGGTGTGGCTGATGAGCTAGAGCCTGCCCAGCAACAGACACCAATTGGCCTGTCTCAATGGGAGGCAGGAGCTGCAGTAAGGGCCCTGGGTAGGTGCTGGATAAATTGTTAAAGGAAGGGTGATTAGCACCAGGTAGGTGCTGGAGGAGAGGTACCGGGCAGGTGCTGGACGGATGGACTGACTAAAGGACTGGATAAGGTAAGGTTATTGTGGGGAGTAACTGTGGGGAACAGTTGTATGGCTGCCACGCCCCTGGAGCCACCAAGTGGAGGAGGCAGTTGTGGCTTAGGCAAGCTGACTGCCTATTGTTTGTTGGTGGGGTTTGTTGGTGCTAAATTAGGGTATTTTGAGCTAAGCCAGTGATGAGGGCAGTCTGGAGGAGGCTGGCCAGCCGGTGATCCCAAGCAAAGCTGCTGGAAGAGAGGAGGCCCAGTGGGTGACTGAACCTCCTCCCTCTTGCCTATCTCTGAGGCCGCTCTGGAAGGGGAAACTAGTTAGCCTCGTGTGGGCATTGGGGCCTGTGGGGAGACCCAGCAGGGAATTTGGCAGAACAGCCCACCATTCTTGTCTCCTCCATTCTTCCTCTTTCGCTCCTCCCCCTCTTTCTTATCCAATCTAGTGAGTGGGAGGAGTAGGGGCTGGCCTATCACCAGGGAAGGCGGAGCCACATTTGGCATCACCTTCAAGATCCAGGAAATTTGTACTAGATCTAAAGATTCCGCCTTTTAATTTACAATTGTTTGCAATGAATGACCTTTGGAAAAGGCATAACGCGAACTTCTCAGCAAAAGTAGACTATAAGTCAAACTAAAGAAGTAAATTCATGTATCTTAATTCAAAGAAGCACAGCAAAAGATCTGTTTCACATATGTGCATAAATATGATTCCATCTGCAGAATGGACAGAACTTACCCCCTTTGAAGTGGGAATAATAAAGTATGGAGCTTTTGTTCGAACAGAAGATTTTGGGAGTGAATTCTTTATGGGACGCCTGATGAAGAAGATTCCAGAATCTCGGATCTGTTACCTGCAAGGTTATGTCCTTTTTTTGTCTATTAAACTAGCAGCATGATAACTGATTTCCTCAATCAAGCCCTAGTAGTACTGTGATTACTTATGTATTATACAGCAATACACACTGCAATATGCCAGAGATCACATTAAGGGCAACATCCTTTATACAACACTTCAGTCTATTGTTTTTTTATGAATTTAATATCAACTTTGCATATAGCATATTAGAGTGTTCAGAATGCGTCTCTTTGTTTATCTCAGGGGTCTCCAAACTGCAGCCCGGGGGCCACATTTGGCCCGGGGGCCACCAGAGTTCATACAGCCCGCAGCAACTTGGGTTTTTTGGTCAGAGCATTTGCTAATGCTTGAAATTTTAATTATGTATTATTTAAGCATAACATTGTTTCTTTGTAATTCTCACGTTTCTCTTTTGTTCTGAACCATATCATGTGAATTACAAAAATTATCCAAGTAGAATTTATTCATACATTCAAATTTCATTCATTCATTTATAAAGTGATTTTTTTTTGCAGCCCGCAAAAGTGTGTGAAATATACGATGTGGCTCTCGTTCTGAAAAGTTTGGAGACCCCTCGTTTATCTCATAGCCCAATCCTATCCAAACTCCTCCAATGTGATGGCATCAGTGCAGGCAGCACGGCATCCTATGGGGGCTGTCTGAACACTGGTGGGCTCCTTGAGGTAACAGGACATTCATCCCCTTGCCCCAGGGTAAGCCCTAGTGGTGGCAACAGTTCTACTCAGACCTGTGCGTGCTAAAGTGCTAGTCCAAGTGGATCTGTCTTGGCAGATCTGGTCCGGGAAGGGGGGTTAGGATACAGAACGCACCACTGTCACCAATCCTGCCCCCCTTCCAGGCCCAATTGTGCACCACGGCATCCTCATTACAACATAATTTCCTGGATTGCTTGTGATTTGTAAGTACAGCAGCCATTGCGGAGACCCACCCCTCCTAAACAGAATAACCAGTGGGAGGATGGGAGTGCTTGCATGGCATTCCTCTCTCACTCACACCCCTGCAGGAGGAAGTGGTTGGAACTGGATAAGCACAGCAGTGGTCATGCAGCCAGTACCATAGCCACACGGAGGGGGGGGGATGGGATGTATTGCAGGCACCGCCACACACATTGCAAGGGCCTCCTCCCACTTGCCGTCAAAGTCATTCTGGGTGGGAGGAGCTATTTATACCCCTGCTAACTGGGCAAGAGGCACTTTTTCAAGTGGGGTTCCTCTTATATTTAGCAGGGGGAGAATAATTGTCCTTCTTCACCCCAGCACAATGTCTTTTCTAGTGGCTGTTGCTGGTGGTGTTTTGCATTTTTTTAGATTGTGAGCCCTTTTGGAACAGGGAGCCATTTAAATTATTATTACTATTACTATTACTATTACTATTACTATTACTATTACTATTACTATTACTATTAGCCTCTAATTCGCTTTGTGAACTTCGTGTTGAAAAGTGGTGTATAAATACTGTTGATTGATTATACGGCACATCCCTGCACCTGCAATACTTATCGCCCCCTGTAGCTATGCTACTACATGCTGTGCTCGGGACTAGATCCCTCAAGCTAAAGCCACATGCTCACATGCGCACAGCCACATGGGGTGGTTGTAAGCCCTGGCCCCTCAGAAGCCTCTTGGAGGGCCACTTTTACAGGCTCAGGTTGTATGCACTGGAGCAGGTCATGTGTGTTAGCAAAGTTTGATAGAAAAAATAAAATAAAATGGAAAAATATAACTAGAACAGTGATGAGACATCCTTTCATCAAGTGTTTATTGCATTGTTAAATCCTATCAATCTTCTCCCCCTTTACAGGCATGTGGAGTAGTATATTTTCCTTCAATCTCCTGTATTTCTGGAATTTGAATATTGGTTCAGAGGACTTCTGGCAGAAGTGGATTCGAGACCATATAGTTGACATTGGTTCGTTGTTCTCAGACCTGAACTTTTCCTCATAATTAACAGGAGCCCTTAGATGGCAATCTTCTACACATATCTGGGAGTAAGCCCCATTGAACTCAGTGGTGCTTACTTCTGAGCAGAGAGCAATCACAGACCTACCATTATGTGGGGGGGGGTGAGCAAAAGCCCCAGGCACGGCACTCCTGAGGTGAGAGGAGAGTGCCAATGAGGTGACTTGCCTCTCAGAGAGGCAAGCATTTTTAGGCCCTCCCGCCTGCCCCTGCCATTGGACGGCTCAGAAATGGAGCCTGGCATGGCGGGGGGGGCAGAGCGGAGCAGCACACGGGAGCAGGGAAACAGCGGAGGGGGCGGGCCTCCTCCTCTGTCTCTGGGCAATCCATTGGCTGGGTCCACAAACATGCCCTTGCTGTGGAGAGGCTCCGGCCTGCTCCTACCTTGCATAGGTTACAGCGCAGGCCCGCCAACCTGCCTGTTCCGGCACAAGGTAGGATTGCGCCCTAAATGATTGGCTACCTTTTTGCAATGGCAAATTCTGCTGTATCAGCAGTATTTAGAGGTTTGTGTTGTTTTCTTTACTTCTGTATTGGCTTATGAGAAAATGTGTGTGGTTCTAGTTCATTTATCTTAATCAAAACATCTAGGAGAATGAAACCAAGGCCTTATTATAGACGCACTCATTACTATACCATATAAAAACTTTATAAACACTATATACTTGTTTACACCAGGCCTTGGTTTCATTCTCCTTGATGTTTTAATTAAGATAAATGAACTAGAACTACACATTTTTTCTCATCTAGACTAGACCGACTTCTATTCATGTGATAAGTATCATATGAATAGAAGTCAGAGTTTTGTCTAAACCAAAAAAGCATTTCATTCTTCCCAGGGGCATAGCTCTAGAAGTGCAGGGGGGTGCAACTGCACTGGGCAACAAGCTTTAGGGCTACAAGCTGAGCTTAACACTAATGGCCAAAATTGTGAAAATATTGGTATATATGAATATTACCATCATATACCATTCCATGCGGAACTTAATGCAGAATGCAATGAAACAAACCAGTGTAATATATTTGCTCTCTCAAATGTTATAGGAAAAAAACCCCAGAAAATAAAAATACGACTGTCGTGTAAAAATCATGGTTTGTTAAAATTGTGGTTTTTAGGAATAATACCCTCATGCTATATTTCATTCGATGTGGAATTTTTTGCAGAATAAGGTGAAACAAACTGGAGTATAATATCTTCATTGTATAAAAAGTAACGGCCAAAAAAAAACCCCCACAAGAAAATGAAAATACAACTGTGATGTCACTTCCTGTTGTGATGTCACTTCCAGGGCATCATTTTGACCTCTACACTGAGCTACACTTTCATTTGACACGCCAGTGATTCTTGCTACCTTTTGTTTGTAGATGAAGAGCCTCCACTACCTTCAAGGCCACACGAGCAAAAGACACAACTGTATACCCCCGACGGACCTTTTTCTAGTGCTTTTAGAGATATGCTTACCGATCGTCTATCTGTTGCCCAGTACCACAATTTTCTCAGGGGACTCCAATTGAACAATAGCTACCTAGAGAATGACAAGTTTCGTAGATGGAAAGGTATTTTCATTTGTCCTTAAAATGAACCGTTTAGTGCAGGAATAGCTGTGATAAGATCCTCGGGCTACATATAGCCTGAAAGGTTCTTCATTCAGCCTTTCCACCAGGATGGCAAGTCTGAGAGTACAGCTGACCTTACCTCCATGCTGCCGGGCCCAGTGATCTGCATAGGTAAGCCAGCACTTGTCTTGAGTGCTGGCCTACCCTCCTTTGTGTCGGCACAAACATGCTTTATGATGCGTTTGCAATGACATTGCAAACATTGCAAGCTGCTTGTGCCAGCTCATTGAGTGCTTTGGACTGTGCTCTAATGCACATCCCAGTCTGTTCAATTAACAATTAAATGTTTAGGAAGATCAGCAATACATAGTCACACTCACAGCGCAATCCGACCTGCAGTCTTGCGTCAACGTGATGTCATCGCATCGACGCAAGGGGCGGAGCGCCGACGCAGGGGGGCGCCAATTACCACCCCTGTGTCCATGCTCCCACTGTCAGGCTGATGCTACAAGTAGCGTTAGCCCAACAGCGCAGACGGCAAATCTCTCCTGCATTGGCCAAAGGCGGCTGGCGCAGGGGAAGCTCCGTGCCGAAGCAGCAGAGGGATCGGGCGAGAGAGGGAGAGGGTGGGCGGAGGGAAGGCGGGACATGAGCGGGCTTGGGAGGTGGCCATATGGCCATGTCCCAAGTCCATTCTGGAGGCTGCGTGGCCCCAATTCGGGCTGCGTGGTCTCCTCGGATCTGCGCCCGCTCTTTAGCGCCCGCTCTCTGGCCGGCTGGCCTTGCCATTCCAGCGCTGGATAGGATTGTGCCCTTAGAAGGAAACAGGATCTATATGCATATGGTTATATCCACTTGCAACACAGCTGCACATATGGCTCTGGCAATTCTTGATGCAGTGAATCAGAGCAGTTCAATGAAACGAGAAACATGGGTACATAAGAATAGCTTCCTAAAGCACCCTTTTCAGCCAGCTGCCCTCAAATCTGCTTGCTTTTGAAGAGAAGCATCACAGCCTTCAAGGGCAATGCAACCATTTGAAAACATAGTGCAAGTCATTTCTCTGCTTTGCAGCGAGCTGGTTGCATTCGATGCCACTCAGAAAAATATCAAATGTTTAGCACACCACTGCAAATCCACACGTGGGATTGGCCTGAGGATCTATGATCTACTGCATGAAAACAGCTCCACCAGAGCCAACATAGCAATTTCAAGAAGCCAACGTATGCCTGATGGTTATGAGCAATGGGACTTACCACAGTTTCTGTTTGCCTTTAAGATACTATATTAGATTTGTCATCTCCTAACCAACTGACCCAATCAGAAGAATATCTGTCTCTAGAAGACACTGGATTCTTCATCAATTCAAGCTGCGCACCCCTACTGAGAAAGGAGAGGAAAGTGGACCTGATCCTACATTTAAATTACAACTCAGGGTCACAAACAGAGGTGAGAAATCAAGCTTTTCTACTCCTTCCCTTCTCTGTGGTTATTTAGCACCTCCTGAAATCATGGCTATTACTAGGTATAATACAATCACCTTGCATCC
Organism: Lerista edwardsae; assembly: GCA_029204185.1. Lineage (NCBI taxonomy): Eukaryota > Metazoa > Chordata > Lepidosauria > Squamata > Scincidae > Lerista > Lerista edwardsae. The sequence continues at coordinate 20,934,974 of JAJKFI010000007.1, forward strand.
TCTCTTTCCCCCCCCCCACTCCCATGTTCATAGAATATTCTGGAGGAAAATCATTTCAAAGAACCAGAGGATTGGTGGTTCTAGGGCTGCACAAAGACAAGGAGGACTGAAACTTCCCCATGAACCTTCAGGGCCAAAGTACAATTGGGTCTTCTTTTTTTCTTTTGTTGTGTTAAATAGTATGCAGAGGGCACATGAAACTCCACAAAACTGCACGGTGTGTGCGGAGACATCTTAGTTTTTAGCCACCATCATGGTTTTGATTTTGATCAATTGGTCCCTGCATCCAATATACAATTTGTTTGAAAGCTTCCGTTGAAAGCTGATGGAAGCTTTAAAAAAAACATGCAGGGGGGATCATGATTTGGATACAAATGATGGTGTGGATTAAGAGCAAAAGCCTCCCTGCCTCTGCTGGGGTTTCACAGCATTTTGCACAGGCTCTGAAACACAGCAACAAAGGATTAAACTCTCATGTTTGCTGTAATTTGTAGTTTTTCCCTCACTTTCGTAGCGAGGATCGGTTGCAGGCAAGCTCCTGATTCTGAATTCTTCATTCAAAGTTAGCATTTCCTTGACAAAGCTATCCCTGTAGCCTTGTTTTTCTGCCCAGATTCAATGCTAGCGCTCAGCATTTGTTTCCTCCACACTATCCTACTGAACCTGCAGCATTGCAATACATGGCCATCATCATACTTACCATCATACTTACTGCTCTGTTTTCATCCAGCCCCTGGACCAAATGTGCAAGTACTGCAAAGAGCAAGGAATCCCTTTTCCCAACTTTGAGCTGAGTGATGAGAAAAAACATCTGAAGGAGTGCTACGTATGTGAAGATGCAGAGAATCCAGAAGCACCTATAGTACTATTTTTTCCACAAGTGAATGATACCTTTCGCTATTACAAAGCACCTGGTATGCCATTAACATTATTCTGATCATTCATTATCATCACCCTACAGCAGTGGTTCTCAAACATTTTAGCACCGGGACCTACTTTTTAGAATGACAATCTGTTTGGGGCCCACCAGAATTGATGTCATGGCCGGACGTGCCGTCATTGTGATGCTAGAGCCTGCTGCTTTCCTGAGAATGTGGCAATCAGTTGGGTTATTTCTCAACCATTTTCCAATAGCAAAGTGAATCAGAAAGGGGAAAAGCCTATTTATAACCTTGACACAAGCAAAATAACTACACAGCCCTACCCCTTTCTGGTGTACCATCTTCCCATATTTTTAATAATGGCTGCGCTAGGAGCTGCATGACCCATCAGAAATTGGCTTGTGACCAGTGATGTCATCCGGGCGCGCCAGGAACCGGAACGCCCGGATGATTGGCAGCCCTCCGCCCCTATGGCGGAGGCCAGCCACACCTCCCTGCGCCTGGAATCGCTCCATTTCAGAGCGATTCGGATGCACGGGAGGGCCCAGAAACAGCGCGCCCATCCTTGGGAGAGGCGGCGCAGCCTGGGCCCGTCCGCGGAACTAGCGGAACGGCGTACCGGCTCGTTCCGCCAGGATGACACTGCTGCTTGTGACCCATCTGTGGGTCCTCACACATAGTTTGAGAAACAGTGCCCTATATCACAGGGGTGTCAAACTCCTTTCATGGAGTGAGACATCATTAAGCAGATGATGGCCAGAAATACGTACTTTGTTCTCACATAGAAGCTCATTAGCTGCAAGTGATAGAAGATAAAATATACAAATTTTATTCATAATTTCAAGATATGAGAGAGCCCAAATATCATGCTGGGAGAGCCCAATTATAATGAAGGCCAAAGAAATTGCTTCCAGGGGCCGCATCCTGCCCGCGGACTTTATGTTTCACACCCCTGTTGTAGCACTTTCCTATGCATGTTACTCAGGAGTAACTCCCATGGAGTTCAGTTTTATCTACTCCAAGGTAAGCCTGCTTAGGATTGCAGCCTGAGTGTGCAAATCCCTTTACACGTATTATCTTGATGTTCTTACAACCCTACAAGATATTATTATCCTCATATTGCAGCTGAGGCTGAGAGGGAGCATCCTGCCTAAGGCCACCGTGTGAAAATTCAAGGCGGAAGCTAGATTTGAACCAGGAATTCATTGCTTGCAGTGCAATCCTATGCCTGTTTTTTTTTTTTTCAGAAGCAAATCTAATTGTGTTCAGTGGGGCTTACTCCCAGGAACATGTGTACAGAATTGCCATCTGACGTCCACACGTGCAGAAATTCATGTTGATGATGGGCATTTTCCATGGAATAAGTGCATGTTAGGAAGCAAAACTCACATGAGTTTCCTTATCCCGTGGGTTTCATGCCCAAGTATCTCTTTGCCACTTGTTGCCATCCTGATTTGTGAATTTAAATTGTTTCACATTTAACAATGTGAATGGTTGAAAAACCCATGTAGTTTTGCATGTAGTATCTGCAAGTTTGGTAGATGAGGTACAATCCTAGACTCACTGTCAACAGAGTCTTTCTTGGCCATAATTCCTCCCGTCCATTTTTTTTTTTTTTTGCTTTAAAGGCCAATTGTATCTCCCCCTTGCTTGTAGGAGAGACAGCATTAAGTGCTTTTGCTTGATCATTCGCTCTACCTGCTTAGAATCTGAGAGGGGAGAAGGAAAGAGAAGAGCAATTCTCTTCCTGCTGGAAGGGGCTGTCTGTTTAAATTACCCATGTATGCCTAATGAGAAGAAAATCCCATTGTGTTCAATGGGGCTTAATTCCAGGAAAGTGTTGTAGGAATGCAGCCCGTGAGGAAGGGGTGTGTGTATGTGTGTGTGCGCGCTTGCTTGCTTTGCTGAGAACAGATAAAAGGAAATACTTTTTTTCCCAGAGGGTTATTAAACTGTGGAACTCCTTGCCAGAGGAGATGGTGATGGCATCTGACCTAGATGCCTTTAAAGGGGACTAGACAGATTTCTGGAGGAAAAGTCCATCGAAGGCTACATAACAGGCCATGATGGGTAGTGCAACCTCCATACTTTAGAAGCAGGTTACCTCAGAATGCCAGGTGCAAGGGAGTGGTATTGAGATGCAGCCATCCTGTTGTCTTCTGTGCTCCTTGAGGCATTTGGTGGACCACTGTGAGATACAGGAAGCTGGACTAGACGGACCTTTGGCATGATCCAGTGGGGCTTTTCCTATGAGTACATGTCTGAAGGGGTATGTTTGGTTCTGGTGGCTATCAAAGTGTATTTACCTCAGAATTTACCTCAGAATGCCAGGTGCAAGGGAGTGGCCACAGAATGCAGGCAGCCTGTTGTCTTGTGCGTTCCCTGAGGCACCTAGTGGGCCACTGTGAGATACAGGAAGCTGGACTAGATGGGCCTTTCACCTGATCCAGTGGGGCTCTTCTGATGTTCTTATGTTTGTAGCCAGCGGCGGCATTCAGCCGGTACGCTGGGCGGGACTTACCTTTGAGCGGCAGTCCGCCCGTTGCGTAACGGCGCGTTCCGCCACTCAAAGGTAAGTCCTGCCCAGCATACCAGCTGAATGCCACTGCTGTTTGTAGCCTAAGTTGCACAGTGGTGGGATTCAATCAAAAGTTAGGCATGGGGGTGCTGACCCCTTTAAAATGGCCGGCAGAAGCATCCACTGACCATATTTAAGGGCTCCATGCTGATCGCAGGTGCCATTCTGAAGATCCCTGCAGCCTCTGCACACTTGCATGCATGCTGTTCTTGAATGTGAATGCATAATATTTTTTTTCAGATCCCATTCTAATAGTTCTACTCTCTTCAATGTTCTGTTAGGTGTGAAACGCTCTCCGTCAGAAATGAAAGATGGCGAGGTCGACATCTCCAGTAACTGCACCCCTTACTCTACCTACTCGATGACGTTCAGTGATGAAGAGTTTGATAAACTGCTGAAACTGAGCGAATACAATATTCTGAACAACAAGCACCTGATCCTACAGGCCTTGCATGTAGCAGTAGAACGGAAAAAAAAACTAAGGAATAATCTTTCTTCTTACCAAGCATCTTGAAGCATGGACTAAGATGTTTGCATGTGGACCTGATGAATGCTCATAATTCCAACTGAATCCCACTTTTACCCAGCAAAGGAACTGTGCTTGATAAGCCAAGGAATCCAACTTAGTTACTGTCATTGGTTGTGCTTTTGTGAATGGTTGGTATTGAGCTAGCATGTCAGACGCTTGTGATCCCAATTCTTGCTCTGCCAACTCTGTCTGGTTGCTGCTAGTCCACCTGTAGCAACAAGATTCACACGGAGGAAGAGCAGTTTTCACACAAACCAATTCTATAAAGCAGTGGTTCTCAAATGTTTTATCACTGGGACCCACTTTTCGAATGACAGTCTGGCCGGGACCCACCGGAAGTCATGACTGGAAGTGCTATCATTGCGACCCCAGAGCCTGCTGCTTTCCTGAGGACGCAGCAATGAATTGGGTTATTTCTCGGCCGTTTTCCAACAGCAAAGTGAATCAGAAAGGGGAAAAAAAGCCTATTTACAACCTTGACACTAGTAAAACAACCACACAGCCCTACCCTTGTCCAGTGTCTCATCTTCCTATATTTTCAATTATGGTGCCCTAGGTCAGTGGTGTCATTCAAATGATTTAGGAACAGGAACTCACTTTTGATTGGCACTTGTTGGGAACCCAGAACCAACCACGGAGCCTGTTAGGATCCGGAACACCCGTTCTGGTCCGTTCCCCCTGAATGACATCACTGCCCTAGGTGCTACGTGACTCACCTGCATGGCTCGCCTAGTGAGTGGGACTTGGCCCAAAGTTTAAGAAACACTGATATAAAGGCTTTCCACCAAGACCCCATTCATCCATGAGGCCAACAGAGGCAATCTCATCAGGCAGCAGATTGGCTTGGGGTGCCCAGCTCTGTGTGCCCACTCGCCTCCACTGCTACTCATTGTCGTCCTAGAACAGCGTTCCACACACTAGAGACTGTTGCAGCTCCTAAAAGCACCCCTGGCATGACCGGCTCTTAGCATTCTGCCAGGGAGCATTGGAACAGCCACGGCTACAGCCTCCAAGTGTCACTGCCGCCAGCCACACCTGCCCCGAACACTGTGCGCATGGCCTGCTGGGGTGACAGGACCTGGAAGCGGCTGGCCGCAGCGACACCTGGGGGGGCTATGGTGGAATGGTAAGCGCCAGTCCCCTGGCGGAAGGAAACCGCGGTCAGATCAGGCCTGCATGCTGGAGCTTGGAGACCGCTGTCCTAGAAAATGAAGAGGGAGACAGTGCTGAAGGCAAAGTGTGGAGACAGTAGCAGAGCTACAAGGGGGCAGCGTGGTAAGTATTGTGGGTGATACAACGTGCCATGCTGCATGTGGCCCCTCCCACTTGCTGTTGCAGGTGTTGCCCGTCACTGCCCAGAATGCCTCTGATGGTCAGTGGGAGGGGCTGCTTACACAGAGCATTGTGGCCCCTGCAATACAACCTTCCCACCCCCCTCCCACCTAGTAGCTACAGAAGACAGTGGCGGACTAGAGCAGGGGTCTCCGAGGGCCACATCCAGTGATGTCATTCAGGGGGAACGGACCAGAATAGGCTCCATGGCTGCTTCCGGGGTTTTTTTTTCCTTTTTTTTCTTTTTTTCAAAATTTGAATTTGAACTCAAAAGTGAGTTCCTGTTCCTAAATCATTTGAATGACACCACTGGCCACATCATGGTATTTTACACAAGTTTTGTGGGCCAAAAAGGTCAGTTTTAGAAATGAATGAATGAATGAATCCGAAATGACTGAATAAGTTTTTCATGAATGTTTTTTTGTAACCAGCACGGTATGGTTCAGAACAAAAGAGAAATGTGGCATTTACAAAGAAACAATGCCACAATGCTTACGCTGAGAAATGATACACAAGGAGTACAAATGACAAATATTTTAAGTTGCTGCGGGCCAGAGAAAATCTTGTGGTGGGCGGGATTTGGGCCCCGGGCCGTAGTTTGGAGACCCCTGGGTTAGTAGTGTGTTGGAGATGCTCCAGTTCAGCCGTCTCCTGTCTGCCAGGCTTTCCTTCTGCTCCATCTCCCCTGTCCTTTCCCAATACAGGGAGTGGGAAGAGCAGAGACTCGGCCCATCACCAGGTAAGCAGAGGTAGCGTCTGGCACTCAGGTGCCAGCTCTGCTCCTTAGCTAACAGGCTCCGTTTCTGAGGCCAGTTTTGGAGTTCAGTTCTACTTTCAGTGGGGAAGTTGATTATTATTATTATTTTATTATTTATTTGATTTCTACCCCGCCTTTCTGTCCGAAGGCACACAAGGCGGCTTACAAACAATTAAAAGGCAATACAAGCCGTACAATTAAAACATATTAAAAACAGTTACAATTTAAACAAGCCCCGTGGATTGAAAGATGTAAAAAATACCAGTCTGCCTGTCAACATATAAAAGCTTGTTGAAATAAGAAGGTCTTCAGCCCCCGCCGGAATATTGCCAAAGAGGGAGCAGTTCTTAACTCTAAGGGGAGGGTATTCCAAAGTTGAGGTGCCACCACCGAGAAGGCCCTATTCCTGGCCGGCGCCCCTCTCACCTCTCCCGGTGGCGGCACTGTCAAAAGCCCCCCCCCCAGAAGACCTAAGAGTACGGGCAGGATTATATGGGAGGAGGCGGTCCTTCCAGGATGATTGATAGCATCCTGACAGTGGTCTGACAAGTGATATATATACTTGCTTGCAGCCCATGACAGTGAGAGAAGTTCACTTAGGGAAGCTGCTGGGCAGGTAACAACAACAGCAGTGGTGGGGCTTGTGCATATTTTTAAAAATTTTGGGAAAAGTGGGAGGTTCAAATAAGCGCGTGTGGTGGATTTGCTCCAATTCAGGCAGAAGAGCTGCTCTGTCCTCTCCTGGCTCAGTTCTGTTATTCTTAAATTGATTCCATACCATCATTGATGCAAATACACAGGGATGACACAGGGATGACAGCCCTTTTTTTAAGGATATCTGTTGTTGTTTTTTGTTACCGTTGTGAGGGATACTAGGAAGTGAGCATCACTCTGTTCTAAAACATCTCATGAAATTTCTGCAAAAGTATTTTCTGGTATTATCGGAAAGCAATAGATATTAGAACAGATAGATGGATTAGATATAGTAGATAAATTAGCAGTAGATATATTAGAACAGATGAAAGGAGATACTTTTTTTACCCAATTGGTCTGTGGAACTCCTTGCCACAGGATATGGTGATGGTGTCTGGCCTAGGTGCCTTTCAAATGGTATCAGATTTCTGGAGGAAACGTCCATTGCAGGATATAGGCCTTGATGGGTGGTGCAAACTCCGTATTGTAGAAGCAGGCTACCTCAGAATGCCAGGTGCAGGGGAGTGGCGACGGGATGCAAGTATCTTTTGTGCTCCTTGAGGCATTTGGTGAGCCACTGAGAACACGAAGCTGGACTAGATGGGCCTTTGGCTTGTCTCAGCTATGGCTACAGCCTAGCCTCTGGGTTATGCCCAGGGCCTAACCAAACAAATGGCTGAGCGACACAGCATTGCTCTTTATTATTTCCCCTCCTCTTTAATTTTATTATTATCCCTGCAGAAACATCTTGTTGTTGCACTTTCACCCTCACCTCCCTCTTCCTTTGTGTCCAAACGTTTGAGCCTCACCACTGGCCACCGCGCACAGTCCCAAAACATGCAATTGATTTTGCCCGTGTGCTCATGCAGTGGCCCAACCACCCCACGGTCTGCCCTGGGGCCAGGTCGACGCTCGGCACCCCCCTGCACCAGCTCCCTGCCCCTTCACCACCCACTGACATGCCCCCCACCACACCAGGCTCCATTTTGGAGCTATATGGGGACAAGGGAGGGTGGGAAGGATGGCCAAACAATGCCTCAAAAACTGCCCTCCTTCTGCTTGAGCAGTGCGCTGCCCAGGGCATTCCCTCCCATCCCCGCAAAACGATAGGACCGCGACTGAGCTCATGGGACGGTGAGCTCATGGGACGCATGTTCTGAAAAGCCCACTGGTAACAGCAGTTAGTTAAACAGTGATTAATTGTTCAACTATTTTGTAAAGGCTTAGCGCCCAATCCTGTCAGATTTTCCAGTTCTGGTGCTGCTATGCCAACAAAGCATGCTCTACATTCTGCGGTGGGAGAGCAGTCAGGGCGGCCTCCTCGAGGTCAGGGAATGTTTGTTTCCTCACCAGGGGCCTGCACTGCAGCTGTGTTAGCCCTGGAAAGTGGGGTAGGAGCAGTGGTGTAGTCTAACGGGCGAACAAGCGGAATGCTCCGTGGGCTGCCCCGCCCACCTGTCGCCATTCGCCGCAGCTCCAGGAGCGCCTTGCAGCGCCGCACCCATCATGGAGCTGCAGCGAATGGCAACGGGTGGGCGGGGCAGCCCACGGAGCGTTCCGCTTGTTCGCCCATTAGATTACACCACTGGGTAGGAGCAAGGCAAAAAAATGTTTGAGAAAGATTTTCAGGGTCGTGTTTTTTTTTGGGGGGGGGGGGGAATAAGCCACAAGTCTCAAGTTAATTCACAAGTCCAATATAGGAATAAATAAGTTCATATGCAGCCACTCCACACTAGAAAAAACATGTCAGGAAGTATATGGTTCTCACAGGAACCAAGAAGTGTTAATCCGCCTATAAGAAAACAATGTTTGAGGAAGATCTTTAGAATTTTTTCCCATAAGTTGGAATTAGTCTCAGATCAATGCGCCACCTAATCCAGGAATAATACAGGCTTGCCCCACTAATTTGGCATCCATGGTTTCAGTTATCCACAGGTACCATGGATACTGGGACGACTATTAATAAAAAGGTGAACATCAGTGGTTTTAATGCTCCCCTATCATTAAAAAGGCATCCACAGTTTCAAGGATCCACAGGGGTGGAGGTCAGGAACAGAACCCCAGCGGATACCAGGGCATGCCTGTATACTAATTTCTCTCTACAATCAGAATTTTCCCCCAATCACCCATGTAGTCCCCATGCATTAACAATAGCGAAGAAGACTGGCTATGAACCTGCCCAATTCCTGTAACACGCCCTAACCTTCCGCCTCTTCACTCCAATCTTCTGCAATTCTATTCTCCCCGCTGTAGGCTGCTTTCTGCACTTCTCCTCCAGGCCATGTTTTGACATCCAATCATATTTATCCTTTTACCCACTTCTTTCCATCTCCTCCCCTCCCAGTCCCAAGTCCTAGTTTCAAAACAGTCACGGTGCTTTTGCGTTTTATGCACACGGACAGCATGCTTACTAATTAAATAGATATTCTAGTTTCTTGAGATATTAATGCACATCTAAATTAGATTGCAGTAATTTAATTATCTCAATGAGTAAGGTGGCATTCAAAGGCTTTGATGTGGGAGCTAATCAAGCCTAAGAGGCGATTTCTCTGTCTCTTTAAGAGATGAGACCGGACTCCCAAGATTGAGAGGTCCGTCTTTCCCGGCGTGTGTTCCCCGTGCCTGCTGAGGTCCACAAAACCCTCAAGCCCACTGATCTCTGCTCTTCGGGATCCCTGCTATAGCTTACCAAGTTTAACGTCGACGAAAAGAAGGCCAGCTGGACTTCAATGGTGGTTCCAGAAAGTATATTTATTGCAATAAAGACACAACAGGCCGCAAAGTGCGCATGCAAAAAGGCACCCTAACTGCGTGCCCAACTGACTGAAACAAGTACAAGTTCATGCATGCAGATGAAGAGAAAATGAAACATCCAATCAAATTTATTTACCTAATCCTGCTTTGATTATTGGGGCACCGGGGGGGCTTTGGGACTTTTGATTGGTCAAAAGTGGGTTTGAGGAACTCCATGAGACATGCCCTTTCGCCTGAAGGGTGACTGGCGCCCTGGAAGGAGAGCTAATCATTGGTGGACAAAAGGTTGAGGGTGACTGGCGCCCTGGCTAATCGCTGGGGTACAGGGGACAAAGGCACTTGATTGAATTTTGGAAGGTGGGTGACAAAAGGCGTAAGGTCAATGGGGGGGGCAAAGATAGACATGTATCTTGCAAGCACAAAAGGACAATTCATTCTACAGACATACATTTCGACCCACAAAGAGGTAGTTCGTTCTATTCACAATGGAAAGTTCATTCGAGTTCATATAAGTTTATCATGGAAATGTTTTTGGTGGAGGTCTTGGATGCCGGCGCCGAGGACGTGACCCAAGGATTTGGCTCGATGGCATTGGCACATTCCTCGAAGGAGCTGGCATCCATTTTGGTCACTGGCAGCCATTTTGTGTCTTCTCCTTTACGCACAAGCCCGAAGCCCGAAATGACAGCTCTCCCTTATACAGCACGTTCCCATTCACAAACCACAGTTTCCATTCATAAAACCCCATTCGTAAAGTCGGCCTTTCCCCTTAAGGGGAGATTTTGACAGTTCGAGGGTTTGACAGTTCCTTCGAACCACGTGGCCGGGGATTCTGGGGAAAGACCCGGCTGCTTCGGGTTTTGACAGCCAGCAAGCGGTGCTTTCAAGGAATCGGCTTGGGGTTTGACAGCTCTGCCGGTTCACATGGTTGGAGTTACTTGGGTGGCTGCTTGTTATCTTGTTGACTTGTTAACAGTTTGTATAAGGCATGTGTCAGGGTCAGACCGCAGGTCAGGAGGTATCTTAATCCTTTGATTGCCGACCCGAGTGCTCGAGCCGGCTGGCTGGGGCTGCGGTGGCGGCGGCATGAGTTCGAATCCCGGGTCCCCGCGCTCTGTTGAAAATGGGGATTTGGGGGAGTTGCGGCCGCAAGTTCAATTCTCGCCAAGGCTCAGTCCTTTTTTGTTGGTTGCAGCTTGGTTGAGCTGTGTGCTCACGGCCAGGTGAAGGAGGCATGGCGGTTGCAACTGGGCTGGGTTGTGTACCTGCAGCCCGGAAGAGGAGCATGGTAGTTGCAATGTGGCTGAGCTGTGTGCCTGCAGCCAGGTGGAAGCGCATGGTGGTTTCTGAGAGAATCACCCGGGGGGGGGTGTCCTCCTGCATCACCTTCATGCCGATAATTGCATAAAATTGTTTTGTTATTGAGCCCATTCGTAAATCTGAAAGCACAATCCAAACCAATTTATCAGTAGCATATTAAGGGCAATGCATCTACAGGGTGACATTCCTTCACCTTGCAAAAGCCTCCATGACTGTTCGCCAACTGCGGGATACAGCACATGCCCCATTGGCCCAGCTATGTCGGTGCTGGAAAGGATTGCACCCTAAGAAACATAAATTGGAACTCATAACATGTGTTAATGCATATAATAGTCATTTTCTAACTCTCAGAGAAGGTAGCAAGGAAACACCACAAGCCATCGGGACATAGTTGGGTGGGGCAGCCTCCTAACTGAAGTGATGGGGTGCCAGAAGCCTCCTCTCCCAAGGTAGAAGTCAGGCCAGAGGGTTGGGACCAGCGTCGTCATCCGCAAATGAACTCCTGGAACGCTGGGAGGGACTTTGATGTGAAGGCTTTGATGTGGGAGTCTTTGATGTGGGCTTCGCCGTGATTGGCTGCCCGCCCGTTTCGTTCCGCGGCTGCCCTGGCCTCGAGGGGTGCCTGCTTGCCGGGGGAGACAGGTGGGGGGCATGCCGGGTGCCTGGGCAAGCAGCGGGGGGGCGCGCCAACCGGGGGCAGCCCCCCCTCGAGGCCAGGGCAGCCACGGAACGAAACGGGCGGGCTGCCAATCACGCAAAAGTCCCGCCCATGTCCCTCCCAGCGTTCCAGGAGTTCATTTGCGGATGACGATGCTGTTTGAGACCATTCAAAAGGAGCCACATAATCTTGAAAAGCCAGCAAGGACCCCAATAAGGAAAATGGTCCGCAAGATCAGGGAGGTCTGCATGGACCAATGGTCAAAGAGGAGAAGGTTCTGGATGTTTGTCACCCCTTCATCTCTGGTGGAGATGACAGAGAATGAGAGATCAAAAGCCCAGAAGCCACTTTCCTCTCTGTTGGCTGTTCTAAGCAAGCCATGGCTGCCTGGTGGCTCAGCCTTGAAATATCCTTCACTATTTAAAAGGGGATTGGACAGATTTCTAGAAGAAAAATCCATCACAGGTGGGTATGTGCAACCTCCTGGTTTTAGTAGTAGGTTACCTCTGAATCCCAGCTGAAAGGAAGGGGCAACTGGATACAAGTTTCTTGTTTTATGTGCTCCCTGAAGCAATAGGTGGGCCACTGAGATACAGGAAGCTGAACTAAATGGGCCTTTGGCCCGAGCCAGTGGGGCTGTTCCTTTGTTCCTATGAGTACATGCCTGAAGAGAAGCATCTGGTTCTGGTGGCTGTCAAAGAGAAATGCTGTGGAGAATCTTGACTAGCCACCAGTGTGTTTCCCTCAGAATTTACCTCAGAATGCCAGGTGCAAGGGAGTGGCCACAGAATGCAGGCAGCCTGTTGTCTTGTGTGCTCCCTGAGGCATCAGGTGAACCACTGTGAGATACAGGAAGCCGGACTAGATGGGCCTTTGGCCTGATCCAGCAAGGTTCCTCTTATATATTGTGCTACACTCCATATATTGTGCTACACTCCTTAGGGTAACCTTGCTAAAATAGCAAATAGTTATTTACTCTGGTAGCTATTTGAATTGGGTGGCCTTCAAAGATTGTGTTGCATACACTCCAGCATACAATCAAGGTGTGTGTTTTTTCTCAATTGTCTAATCCCATCAGTAACTTGATTTTTAATCCATGAATCAGCTGCACAAAGAGAGCAACATGAAACTTGAGTTGCTGCTGTCATCATCCGTCCATTGCAAAATAAAATGAAATGGGTATAACTATGCTTGTCCAGACTACACTTCCTGTTGTGCAATATTATCCTGAACATAGCTGTCATATGGTTGCCTCATAAGGTTTTTATTGGTATTTTTGTTCTTAACATGTTCACTTCTGCTTGTACATGGTGCTGGATGCATGCTAGGAGAACATGACCAAGACCAGTCTCATAGCATTTGAATTGGGATGATGACCAGAGGCCTCCTAAGAACATAAGAGCCCTGCTGGAGCAGGCCAAGACTCATCTAGTCCAGGTTCCTGTACCTCACAGTGGCTCATCAGATGCCTCAGGGAGCACACAAAACAACAAGATGCCTGCATCTTGTTGCCACTCCCTTGCACCTAGGACAGCTACTTCAGAAACTTCCTGCTGGGCCTCCCGGGGGGCCCTGATACCCACACTAGGCCGACCCATTTCCCATCTGAACAGCTCTGATGCAGCAATGGAGAGAACATAACTGGGCCTTACCTTATCAGTTATCTTTATTTCGGCTGGACCGGAGTTCTGCTCTGAGTGGGAAAACAAAGGGAGGAGGTGTCTGTTGTTATATAAATGACTAGCTTTTTGTTACCCGGCGTTGCCTGGGTAACAAAATAATTTTCCAGAGTTTATGAGTTTTGCACCCCTCCTCGCCCCCCACGTCGAGGGGGGGCCAAACCCGGACTCCGACGGCGTCGGGAGCATCGCCGGTCGTCCCAGCAACCCCGAAAACTATGGATTCGACGCCGATTTTGGCTATTTTCAACTATTTTCATGCAGGGACCCCATGTACCCCCACCCCTGGGGGCGCTAGGGGGGCCCGACCCCTGCAGTCTTTGTGGCCAGGCCGCTAGGCTCCCGCATGCCGAGTCTGGCACCAATCGGTCCAGGCGTTCCAGCAGGGCATGGCGGACATTCTGTCTCGCACCCCTTCTCGCCCCCCACACTGAGGCGGGGCAAACCCAGACTCCGCCGGCATTGGGACCGTCGCTGCTCGTCCCGGCGACCCCGGAGACTATGGATTTCATGCCGATTTCGGCCATTTTCGACCATCTTCACGCAGGGACCCCTGCGTACCCCCACCCCTGGGGGTGTTAGGGGGCCCTAACCCCCGCAGTGTTTGTTGCCAGGCCACAAGGTGTATGCGTGCCGAGTTTCGTGCCGATCACTCCAGGCGTTGTGGAGCCTATGCGAAACATACACACATACACACATACACACCCACGCTCTTCTTTATATAGATAGATAGATGGTGCAATAATGTCAGGATGATTTTAAGTCTGTGTTCCCCTGATGTAGAACTTTTGGCTATGAAAGGCAGACTGTTTTATCTGCCTAGGGAATTATCCATCATTATTATTATAGCGGCGTATATTCCCCCTAGTGCAAAGAAGGATGAAGCCCTGAATACTCTCCCTCATTCTATCAGTGAGTGGCAAACTACCTATCTAGAGGGAGTTTTTATTGTACTGGGTGATTTTAATCAAGCTAATTTAAATACTATTCTCCCCCATTACTTTCAATATGTTGACTTTGCAATGAGGGGTATGAGTACTCTGGATCTTGCTTACTCTTAACATCAAAGATGCATTTAAGGCCTCCCCTTGACCTCATTTGGCACACCATCTGGCAGTGATGCTCATTCCAGTTTATAAGTCCCTTTTAGGTAGGGAGAAACCAACAGTGAGACAGGTGAGGGTTTGGGATGAGGGCACCACTGAAGCATTACAGGACTGTTTTGAATGCACAGATTGGAATATGTTCGGAGAGGCAGCAACAGTTAACCAACATGTAAATGTGGAGGAGTATGCTACTACTGTGTCTGCTTGCATTACATTCAAAAGTGCACGGAGGATGTGTGTGTTTTTAAGAACATTGAGGGCAAATGAAAAACCATGGATGACATCTGAGGTTCGTAGGATGCTGAAAGCACGGAATGCGGCCTTTAAATCCGGCGACATGCTGGCACTTAAAATAGCCAGAGCCAAGCTGAAGAGAGCTATAAAGAATGCTAAACAAGCCTACAGCCAAAAAGTCCAGAATTTTTTTCAAGATTCAGCTAATATGAGGCAGATGTGGCAAGGAACCTAGGCCTTCACAGACTATAAAGTGATTCCATCATACAGTGAGGATGATACAGGTTTTTTAAATAACCTGAATACATTCTTCGGAAGATTTAAGGCATCAGACAACATTCCAATGAGGAAGGCTGTGCCGAACCTGGACGAGAAAGTGCCGAGCCTTGATGTTGACTCTGTTTGGAGGTCCTTGTTGGGTGTCAACGCACGGAAGGCATCAGGCCCAGATAACATTCCAGGAAAGGATCTCAAAGATTGTGCTGTGGTGTTCGCAGATATTTTTAATCTCTCGTTACAGCAGGCAGTGCTTCCATCGGGTTTTAAGACGGCCATAATTCTGCTGGTACCAAAAAAAGTCTGTGGTTAAGGGTCTTAATGAGTATCACCCAGTGGCATTGACACCCATAATTATGAAATGCTTTGAGAGGTTGTTTAAAGAAATGATTGTATCCAGTCTTCCTCCAGAATTTGATTCGCTTCAATTTGCTTATCGTTCAAATCGCTCCACAGAAGATGCTGTTCCTTCCGTTTTACATCGGAGTCTTGAACACCTGGAGAAGAGAAATACTTATGCGCAGATGTTGCTCGTAGACTTCAGTTCGGCATTTAATATTATTGTCCCTCAGCAGCTAGTAGACAAATTGGGCTCTTTGGGATTCAGTTCTTTTCTGTGTAACTAGATTTTGGACTTCTTGAGCAATAGGCCGCAGTATGTACGAGTCGGGTCGAATGTTTCAAATACCATCATGATGAGTACCGGCTCTCCTCAGGGTTGTGTCTTAAGCCCTCTGTTGTTCACTCTACTGACTCATGATTGCTGTGCAAGGTTTACCTCTAATTATATCGTGAAGTATGCGGATGATACTACTGTGGTGGGCCTTATTCAGGCTGATGAGGTGGGTGCCTACTGGGAAGAGGTGGAGGGACTTTTAAATTGGTGTAAGGAAAACAGCCTTGTCCTAAATGTTGAAAAGACTAAAGAGATCTTTGTTGACTTTAGGAAAGGTGAGCGAAGCTATTTACCATTATATATTGATGATTCACCAGTGGAGATGGTTAGTAGCATCAGGTTTTTGGGAGTGCATCTAACAAGTAGGCTGGACTGGTCACTTAACAGTAGTTCACTGGTGAAACGGGCTCAGCAGCGCTTGCATTTCCTTTGTCATATTAGGAAAGCGCACCTTCCTATCCCTGTCCAGATCTCCTTCTACAAAGGGATGATTGCGAGCATCCTGTCATATTGCATCACAGTTTGGATTGGGAGTATTGCTGTTTCAGATTGGAAAGCGGTGCAGAGAGTGGTGAGGAAGGTGGAAAAGATCATCGGTAGACCACTCCTTTCCATCCGGGACACTGCACAAAAGTGATGCCTGAGCAGAGCTTGAAGAATGGTGGAGGATGCTGCTCACCCTCTTCATGACCTGTTCTCTTTGTTGCCTTCGGGGAGGAGGCTTCCGAGTATTCAGTGTAGAACATCACAGTTTTGTTCCATACTGTATCAATCTAGTAAACTCCCACGCTGCTTCTTTCCACTATGTACTTCAGCAGGGTTAGTTGTTAATGGGATGAAACAGGGTACAGCAGTTGTCATCTGTGAGTGTAAGGCTTAACTCCTGGGTGTAAGTAAGCAACGTAATTTCATTTGAGTGTATACTTGTGGGCCTTGGCCTGGGTGTCCACTGTAAAATGACAATAAAGGTTATCTGTCTTATCTCATCTGTTCAGTTGCAGCAGCCACCACAATCAATGTCAGTCCAAAGCCAAAAAATCCAAGCCAGAATCAGAGTCCAAGATCGTAACTAGTCCACAAGCTAGGTGTTCCAGTAATCCACAAGCCAGTCCAATAGTCAGCAAGCAGGTCGAAGTTCACAAGCCAGTCATTCCGTGATCCAAATTCAGTAGTCAGCAGGCCAGTCCAATAATCAGTAAGCCAGGTCAGTCAGAGTTGGTGTCACACCAAAGCCAAGCCAGAATCTGAGCTTGCAGTCAACAGTCCATCCAGGTTTGTCATACACAGGCATGTCCATGTTCTCTCCAGCACCTCTTATACCAAACGTTGCTCCAGCTACACCCCCATACCACCTCATCTCCCTCCCTTTATAGCCAGGGCCATCATTAGGCTGCAGCTGTGTACCTAAGACTAGCAGGCACTCTGGGATTAACCCCGTGTGATCCAGATTGAGCAAGAAGGGAGGCCACTGCTGACACCACAAGCTACCCCCTTGTTTGATAGTAGCCCGTAGGTGTAGGAAGGGTGTAGTGGGGGTGACACGTGCAATGGGCACTGGCAGCAGCAAGGCACCGCTATGCAGAACAGCCCACGTGTTTTTCGCCCCCTGCTCGTCCTCCCTTGCGCTCATATCACTCCTTAATATAGTGATTCCAGATGCAGGGAGGCATGGCTGGGCAATGCAAGGGGATGGGGCGCTGCACTGGGGGCACAGTGGCATCGCCCCACCCCTGGGCACATTCGGAGCCAGGAACAGCTCTGCAGTAGCCTACTACTAACGTAAGGAGGTTGTACAATCCATCATGGCCTATAGACCATGATGGACTTTTCCTCCAGAAATCTGTCCAGTTCCCTTTTAAAGGCACTTAGGCCAGACGCCATCACCACCTCCTGTGGCAAGGAATTCCACAGATTAATTACCCGCTGGTTAAAAAAGTATTTCCTTTTATCTGTTCCAACTCTCCCAACACTCAATTTTAGTGGATGTCCCCTGGTTCTGGTGTTGTGAGAGAGGGAAAAGAACATCCGTCTATCGACTCTATCCCTCCCATGCATAATCTTGTATGTCTTTATCATGTCCCGTCCCCCCCAAGCACCTTTTTTTTCTAGACTGAAGAGCCCCAATTCCTGCAGTCTTTTTTCATAAGGGAGGTCCTCCAACATAAGGGAGGTGCTTCTGAGAAGCCTGGGATAATTCCATGACTAGCTGCTCCACGACTGCATAGCATATTTGAACCTCTAAACAAAAGCCACATCCTGGGAGCTTCCTGAATGCGCAATCAGTTCTCAGTGCACAATCCTAAACTGAGTTAGGCCATCATAAGCTAAGGCAGCAAGGTTTGGCCAGCGCAAGAGACACCATAAAGTATGTTTGGACCACCACCCAGACGTGCGCCATCCTCCCTGACTCCAAGAGTAGTCCAAACGTGCTTTACGGTGGCCGTTGTGCTGGCCAAACTTTGCTGGCTTAGCTTATGCTGGCCTAACTCCAGTTTAAGATTGCACTCTCAATGAACTCAAGGGGATTTACTTCTGAGTAGGCAAGCCTATAGTTGGGCTGTTGGTCTTGGTGAACAGAAGGATGGTATCACTTAAGGGCACAATCCTGAGCCTGTTATTGCCGGCGGAACGTGTATCGCCAGCTAAGTGTTGCGAACGTGCTGTAAAGCACATCTGTGACTCCTTACCCCTTGCGCTGGGGCAGTGCTCAGTGAGCGCCTGGCCCCAACACAGACAAACAGACAGATGGCCGTCCAGCAGAACTGGCCACCAGTAAGCTTGTTTGGGGTGGGGGAGGTGGGGAGGGGGAGGATCTGGGCAAAGGGAGGGGAGGAGCGGGCTAGTGAGGGGTGGGACCCAGCAGTGGCTTCCACCATTGGAGATTATCCCCTTGCCTTGCCCAAGCAGCCCAACATAGGGCTGCATGTCCCATTCTCCCAAGAAGCCTCCAGAAGCTGCTGTCTTGCCAAAGCCCCTGCCTGTGGGCCACAGGTCTCCTCCTGGAGCTTCAGAGCAGGTGTCCTTCAATAATCAATAATCAGTCCTTAGTCCAATAGTCCATTTGTCAATCAGTCAAGCCAGTAAGTCAGTCCATGTATCAGTCCACATATCAGTTCACCACGCCAGTCCGTTGTCCAGTCCGTTAGCCAAGCCAGTCCGATATGTCAGCAAAACCTCCACTCCTTCCACCACTCTCTCCACAACTACAACCACAGCTTCTTCTTCCTCCAGGTGCTCCTTATATCCAGCGATGGGATCTACAAACGACCTGGGGGAACGCTGGGCGAGACTTCCGTGGGGCTTCCGTGTGATTGGCTGCCCATCCGCAGAGTTCTGCAGCTGTCCTGGCCTCGGGGGGGGGGGCTGCCGCCAGTTAGCACACCCCACCGCTGCTTGCCCAGGCACCTGGCACAACTCTCACCCGTCCTCCGCAGCGAGCAGGAGCCCCCCCCGAGGCCACGGCAGCTGCGGATTGCCGCGGACGGGCTGCCAATCACCTGGGTGTCCCGCTTAAGTCCCGCCCAGCATTCCCTCAGGCTGTTTGAAGATCCCATCGCTGCTTATATCCCTGCTACAAGCTCCTAAGCGGCTGCAGCTGTGCAGCCCGGCCACTGCTACTTCCCTGGTGTTAATCCTGCATTACATGAACCAAGAGTCACTGCTGGCACCGTCCACTGCCTCCTCGGGGTGATCTTCTGCATTTTCCACTACAGCTGCCTGATTGCTACGGGATACAGCAGAAGCCCTTTTAGTCCTGCTGCTCCTACAGGAGCCGAGCAGTTCAGGATTGGGCTGACCAGCATTATACGGGAAAGTCTTGTTTTACAATGTGTGGTCTTCGAGCCTTCCTTTCTTCTTCTTAATTTCCCTCTCTTTCTGTTCCCGAGTCATTGTCATGACTTTCTTCCTGACTAAGAATGAGTAACAAGTGTGGGCTCAAGGCTGCTAATTCATGTTGGCAAAGAAGAAGCTAGAGGTATCTGAAAATCCTGTTAAGTGGGGTAAATCGTTCTGTCGTAATGAATATCCACTAAAGGTAAACACTTCCCTAGATGTATCTGCTCATATGCAATATTGGGACGGATGTGTGTGTTGTGTAAACTATTGCTGAATAAACACTTCACACTTTTTTTTTTAAACTACACCATGTTGACCTGCACCTGCCAGAAATTCCCTCTTCTGTACAATGGTGCCAGAGCCAGGTGCCTCTGGGTGCTCTCCAGAAAAGCAGTAGAACAACAGCCATCTTTTGTTACTTATTGCCATCACCTGTTATCCAGAAGATATACTGCATCTGTACAAGGAAGCTTCATTTTAACTATTGTGGCCAATACCAGCCATTCATAATAGATAAATCACAATAAGCATTTATAGAGATCTGTAGAGGCTTCAAAGTACTTTGAAAATATCTCAGGAATCCCTACAACCCCATAGTGTACAGAACTATTTATATCCCCCTAATGCGGATTTCAGATGGAGTGGAGCTGATAACAGGCAGCTGAACTCAGAGGCGGAGCGTGGGTGTAGCCCGTGGTGGCATGAGCCATGGGCGCCGGCAGCGGTGGGGCGCCATTGCACAGGGTAACCCGCGTGCTAACCCGCACTGTTTGGCCCTCCCTCCCTCCCTCCCTCCCTGGTGTCTGTTTTGCTCCAAAATGGAACTATTCCGGGCACAGGGAGGCGTGCGGGGGCAACACATAGGGGCACGGCAACCTGCTGGGGGTGCAGTTTCGTCACCCTGCCATGGGCGCACTCGGCGCTCAGTTTGTCTCTGGCTGAACTGTCCTGATTCACAGTTCCACATAACCATTCCACTACAGAAGGGGTCTCCAACATTTTCCGCATGAGCACTGCATTTTATATCTCACAGGGCGTTGAGGACCAGAACATTAATAAATTTAAGGCTGCAATCCTGTCCCATTTTCCTGAGAGCAAGATCAATTGAATACAATGGGACTTACTTCTGAGTAGCATTCTGAGAGCCTTGAGCTCTCAGTTTGAGTATAAATGCATTACAGATAATACGGAATTTAGATTAATGGATAGATTTTACTCAGCTTATGACAGAACACACAAAGACTTTGATGCAACTCAACTTACATAACACATTATAACTTTGCTACAAGCATAGGAGATTTTTTGCTAATTCCGCCCACCCCCGGAAACAAATCACAAATGGAGAAATGCATTCATCAGAGGCAATGAAACAGGGATTTCACCAATAAGTACATACAGCAGACACACACCCTGTAAACTAACACAGTATAGGATTCTCAGTATCAATGGGGGGGGGAGGTGGCATTTTTTGATTAAAGCAGACTCAAACCCCACACTAGTAGCAGTAAATTTACATGGAATAGGGCAGCGGTGTCATGCAGCCGGAACGCTGGGCGGGAGAAACGGGTGAGCGGCAGCCCGCCCGTTGCGTTCCGGTCCGTTTTGCCGTCTTCCCCGCCCCCGCTGCATGACACCACTGGAAAAGGGGGGATCTCAGAAGGGGTGGTGACAATGGTGGGATTCAAATAAATTAACAACTGGTTCTATGATGTCATAGCTGGAGCAAAAAAAAAACCCGAAGCCAGCTGAGGTAAGCGAGTGGGCGGAGCCCGGCCATTTAACAACCAGTTCTATAGAACCTGGGTGAACCCCCTGAATCCCACCACTGGGTGGTGGTGAAGGAAACCTTGCTGGATTGCAGCAACATAGTGTAAGGAGTATGGAGGAGAGGTGAAGGAGACATTCTTGGATTGCAGCAGACTCAAACTCACACCACCAGCAGCAAATTAACAAGGAATAGAGATCTCAGAACCAATGGAGGGGAGGGGACAGGAAACTTTCCTGGATTGCTGCAGACATGAACACTCACCCAAGCAGCAGCAAATTAACATGCAAAGGGATCTCTGAGCAGGCACAGGACAGGAAGCAAAAGAAGGAGTCTGCTCTTCAGATAGGAGTGCTAATTGCCAGGTGCGGCTGAGTCCCTTAAAGAGGAAATGCACTCCAAGTGCAAAAGTGGTCAGTCAGAAGAAACAGTGGGGTGGGGCCCACTTGGGCGAGGCCCCCTTAAGCGCAGGGCCCGATGTGGGGGCATCGGTCACATTGGCTTAAGGCCAGGCCTGACTGACGTCATCAAGCAGGAAGTGCTGTCATTGTGACACAATAAAATGACACTCCTGAAATGCAACTTGGCATTCTTGGATTGTAGCAATTGTACAACCATGAAACATCCCTGACAGAAAGCAAGATTAGGACAAAATGTGATATAAAAAGCACTGAACTAAAAAAAAATATTAAAAAAAACCTCACTTGAAAATTCAAACTGTTAACACTCACAAAAGGAATATAACAAGAGAAAGGTCTGCAGTTTCCAAGATGGCTGCTCCCAGCTTTCCGCAACCCACCTGACATCAGGTCATGACCCACAGTTTGAATAATACTGCTATACACAGTTTCCCGGCAGTAAACCCCATTGAACATAATGGGACTTACTTCTGAGTAGACATGCATAGGCTTGTGCTGTTAGACATTTTCCCTAGTTATGACTGGGTAGGGTTGTTATGCGTGACTAAACCAGCCTATCTTTGAATTTCCCAGATTTACAAGGAGTGCAGCTTTTCCCTTTGCAGCAATTAGATACTCATTTAGCAATGCAAAAGAGGCATTCGTGTTCCTGATTACTCTTTTTCCACATCACAGCAATGTCGAAAGCAAATTATTAAAGGGGACATTGAGCAATAAATGTAGCCGGATTCCAAGCGCCAGTTGCTCAAGGGGATAATACTGGAACAAAAGGTTTCTGGATTGCATCTTTGTTAATTCAGCCTGTGTCAGGCAGGAGATAAACCTAAAGTAGCAATCTCCTTAACAAGTTAGTAAATAGCAGGAAATCTTAACGTAATTGCGGGAGACTCAGAAGTGACACTCGCCTTTAGAACAGTGTTTCTCAAACTGTTGACCCACTAGGTTAGTCACGAATAGCGACGGCATTCAGCCGGTACGCTGGGCGGGACTTACCTTTGACCGACAGTCCGCCCATTGCGTAACGGCGCGTTACGCAACGGGCGGACTGTGGGTCAAAGGTAAGTCCCGCCCAGCGTACTGGCTGAATGCCGCCACTGGTCACGAACCAATTTTATATAGGTCCCCATTAATTTCAATGTGTATTTTATTTTTAATATATTAGACTTGATGCTACCATGGCTTGTGACTGTTTCGGGGAAAATGTTTAGATGTGGACTTTTAACAGCCAACTATGTATATGCTTTTAATAATTGATAGTCAATGGCGCTTACTCCGAAGTAAGTGTGGATAGGGTTATAGCCTTTGAGATGTTTGGGTTTTTTTTTTTTAAAACAAATCAGCAACTGCTTGGAAGGCTTAGGAGGGTTCTTTATTTCAAATGATTTTCAATATAGGTGTATATATTGGTGTATATTGGTGATTTCTACACACACACACACACACACACACACATACTTATTATATATGTATAAGTGTGTGTGTGTGTGTATACACACACACACACACACACACTTATATATATAAAATACTTATTCAGTTACGTGCTACCTATGGGGCAGGGGGCAGAATGCCCCATGTGCCATCCTTGGGAGAGGAGGTGTCATCCCTGCACCCCAAATTTTTAAAATTGTGGTATTATGGAATAATACCATCAGGTGCTATATACTCTTGAATGTGTAATTTCACCAGGAATTGAATGGAAAAAAATTGAAGTGTAATATTTTTATTCTACCAAACGTTATAGCCGAAAAACAAACAAAAACTACACAAAAACTACAATATATACACCTATATTGAAAAATCTATAATGTAAAAATCAGGTTATTAACCATGATGGCTACATGAAACCTCCAGATGCAGGGGCAGTATGTCAGGCGAGCAATAGCAGGGGAGGGTACAGACATTCATCTATTGCTTGTGGGGAAATATTCACTGCTTTTATTCTCTGGCCATTATTATGATGATTATTCATTTCATGACTATTACCATCTCTTAGACTCACCTGCCTTACAGGGTTGTTGTGAGCAGCGATGGGATCTACAAATTAACAAGGGGAACGCTGGGCGGGACCTACGCGGGGCTTCCACGTGATTGGCTGCCCGTCCGTAGCATTCCGCAGCTGTCCTGGCCTTGGGGGGGCTGCCCCCAGTTAGCGCGCCCCCCGCTGCTCACCCAGGCACCCGGTGTGACCCTCACCTGTCCCCCGCAGCAAGCAGGAGCCCCCCCCGAGGCCAGGACAGCCGCGGAACGCCACGGATGGGCTGCCACTCAAGCGGAAGTCCCACCTACATCCTGCCCAACATTCCCCTTGTTCATTTGTAGATCCCATTGCTGGTTGTGAGAACAAAAGAAGTGGAGGAACCATGTACACCATCTTGAGTGTACACCATGTACACCTTCCTCCTCAGAGGAAGGGTGGCATAAAATGTGAATAATTAATTAATTAATTTTGCCATGGGGATTGTCAAAAATTTATGGGCCTCAGGTGCAAAATGACCTAGCTATGCCACTATACATATTGTAAACTTTTAATGTATGTACTTGGGGCGCGATCCTAACCAGCTTTCCAGCATTGGGATAAGGGCAACGCAGCTCTGAAACAAGGGAACAAATATTCCCTTAACTTGAGGAGGCCTCCATGACTATTATTCCACTGCAGGACGCAGCACATGCCCCATTGGCACAACTATGTCAGTGCTGGAAAGTTGGTAAGGATGGCAGCCTCAATTGATTTGATTTGATTTTTTTCGTATTGGGGGCGGGGGGTGTTGAAAATTTTCCTGCCTGATAATGTTACTTCAGGCCATGGCATCACTTCCAGTGGGTCTGTCCCGGACAGATTCTCATTCTAAAAAGTGGGTCCTGGAAGTAAAATGTTTGAGGACCACTGCTTTAAAATAACAAAATACAAGTTGATGTGAATCATGTGAGAATATGATTGCAGTGGAATCCTGCACTCGGTGAAATCTGGATCCAGATTTGCTGTTCGTGGAATAGGGTTCCAAAATAGCACACAGCTGTATTCAGAGCCACAATTTTCAGTTGACTGCGGAGCGTAAAGAGCCTTATTGATTTCAGGGCCGTTACATTCTATACTTTTGTAATACCCGTGTTTTCACAACATTTTAACTCTTGCACATAAAATCAGCATGTCCAAGCCTTTGATCACCTTATGCATATATGAAAACAACAATGAGTTTGTGCAACTTGAATACTGTGAAACCCATTCAGTGCAACTGCCAGCAAACCACAACTCCAAGGGAACATATAATTGTCTATGCAGCTTTAGGATGACAACAGGCATGATGCAATGCAACTTGAGTGAAACATGAATGCACAAGATACATCTGCTGCTTTTGACCTTAGGAAGTTGACATGTTGGGTTTGATCGTTGGTCCATGTAGGTCACAATTGTCAAAAGTGACTCTCCAGGTATTCAGACAAGGATCTTTCCCAACCCTACCTGGAGGTGCTGGGGAATGAACCAGCAGAACAAGTGCTCCACTACTGAGCTACAGTCTTCCTCCTTTTTCCTTGAAGGAAGTAAATGATTTTTTGTCAACAAAGCCAACCGCCATTGTGACTCCAGTGGTATTCTGGACCCCCAGCAGGATGCAGCAAGCCATTTTGTTGTTGCTGCCTTGGCAGGGGGAAAGGTAGGATTGGGCCCTTAGATTTGGAAAAGTCTAGAAGGCTGTAAAGATTTGAATTTTGATAATTCTTTTCTACAGTCAAGCAAGACAATAAACATGTGCCCTGAGGCAAAATTAACAACCAATGATTGCCTATCAAGGCTATTTCCTGAGGCACAAGGCAATGCCACAGTTTATTGTTGTTATAATGTCAGTTTCTTTCATGTCATTTACTGAATATATCAGCCATCAATCAAGATCAGAGAGAATATATCCACCTGAAATTAATCTTCTCTGAAATCTAAGGTGGCTGTTCCTCAATCTATAACTGTAGCAAAGTATTTCGATGAAATTAGAGGTGTACCTAGAGGGGGATCACAGCACTATGTTTTGTAAGCAGCCGCTCCCCCTCCTCTTCGGAACCGTTCTCAGTGGCTGAAGCAAAGCTATATTGGCTCTGAATGACTCCGAAGAGGAGAAGGAGCAGCTGTTTGCAAAACCTAGTGCTGTTATACCCCTCTAGGTTTGCCACTGGGTAAAACTGCACAGCAAACGCTGGACTACATTCTCTCATCAGACCCTGCAATTCCCTGGGCCAGATCAGGTTGGCAGCAGTGAGCAGCCTCTCACCCACCCATATTCGGGATACGAAGTGGAGGCATAGTTAAAATTCCATTGGGCAAATCATAAGAACATAAAAAAAGCCTTGCTGGATCAGGCCAAGGACCCATCTAGTCTAGCTTCCTGTATCTCACAGTGGCCCACCAGATGCCTCAGGGAGCACACAAGACAACAGCCTGCCTGCATTCTGGGACCACTTCTGAGGTAAATTCTGAGGTAAATTCTGACATAAACACTCTAGTGGCCAGTCAAGATTCTCCACAGCATTTCTGGGGGGCATGGCCTCATCGTTGGACAAAAATGGCAGCAGTTTCCTAAGCTCTAGGACTGCTGCTAAACTTTATCTCTTTTTGGGGACCTCCAGATGGGAAACCCCCACCCAAATTCCTAGGAGAAGGTTTTCGGGGCACCAGACGCTATGTCAGAACCCTCTGAGAAATGCAAATCCAGAGGGAAATCTGGCAGTCTGAATGCGGGGAGATAGAGAGGAGCTGGCACTTAACCGGCACTAGTCCTGACAGCCACGGAATTGGATTAGATCATGACAAAAGATGAAACTGTCAAGAACCATGAGTCAACCTCTCCCTTAGCAGACCCCCGCTAGGGAGATAAGAACTGTGCAGGAGGAATGCAGAAAAATCAACCATGCATGTCAGATGAGACGGCTGTAGGAGTCTGAGAAAGGCTATATTAGTAAGATCTGTATTGTTATTTGGAATGAAATAATATACAACAAGAGAATATTTGGGAAATTTTATCAAAACCACCGGAGGATTTAATTTTAAGTGTTGAAATAAGAGAAGAAAGAATTAAAAGAATTTTGCTTTTGCCTTCAAAATGGAGGACAGTGAGCTGTCTGGGGAGCTGGACCGGGGAGAAAGTATGTCCATTTTAAATTGCAAGGTGAACTTTTTCCATTTGCTGTTGGATTTACGATCGAAAGATAAACATGGTAATTAATGTCAAGTCATTTCTAATCTGGTTTCTCAAATGAAGCATTCACTTTGGTTAGGCGGTGAGAAGCAAGATTTATGGGAAAATATTTAAGAGATTTACGAGGGTGTCGGAACAAGAAAGGCTTATAAGGTGAACTTGGTTCTCTCTCCTTTTCTTTCGGCTGGAAAATAGACAGATTGGCAAGATTTTAGAAGGCCAGAAGAATATAATAAAATAGATTGCATTCTGATACTATAATTGGATTAAAGTTTAATAAATGGATAAAAGTGATGATTTTTTAGAGAAGTTGGTAAATGAATATAGCTGACAAGATTTGACACTACAAGAAAGTAATGAATTTTTATAATGTTACTTAGATTAGTATTATATTTTAATAGAAACATATATTAAACATAAGGTAGAAGTGTATAATGATGTTAACGTCTGATAAAAATTTATAGAGAATTTATAGAATACTGTAGATTAATATATTTTAGACTGTAATTCTTCCTCATTGACTTTTTTCTTTCTTTTTTACAAGTTATAGTTTTCTTGTTCATGTATATGTTCTAACAGTAGAAATTGTTGTGAGATTTAGTAAAGATAACTGGAGTAACCTGGCATAAATAAAACTGTAAGATTGGGTATAAAATATAAGCAAATAATTGAATATAAGAGATTAGATATACATGTTATTGAGATTATACTTTAATAGTATTATAAGACTAAAAGAATTTTATGAGGTTGCAATACGGTGATTACTAGTTGAAATATATTGTAGATGTTTATAATCAAGGAGTGTAACCCTCCATTTTACCTGTTGTGTAAACCTTTCACCTATGTATAACTACTTTCCTTCCCTGTAACTAAAAGAAATAAAATTATTATTTACTCTGGGGGGAAAAAAGATTCTCCACAGCATTTCTCTTTGACAGCCACCAGAACCAGATGCTCCTCTTCAGACATGTACTCATAGGAATAGCCCCGCTGGATCAGGCCAAGGCCCATCTCATCCAGCTTCCTTTATCTCACAGTGGCCCTCTAGATGCCTCAGAGAGGACAACCAGATATTTTTATCTCGCTGCCACTCCCCTGCAGAAAATCATTTCTCCTTCAGGAGCAAACATCACTTTCCAATACAAAGAGCTAATAAAAACTTACCAGCTGCCACAGATAACACTGACACACTCAGATGTTAACAGAAACCACATCATGCACATGTCTTCCAAATATGGGTAAGGCAATTAAAGGAAGGTAATGCACAGGAACAACCATTCCATTTATCTCTGGAGGATCAATACTTAAACAACATTCAATTGCACATGAATGCACCAGGTAATGTGTACTAAGCCATGTGGAACAGAAAATCCTATAATTGGTTTAGAAACAGAGGCGGATCAACAGGGAGGGCAAAGCTGTAAGTGTTGCAAGAAGCCTTACCCTGTCATGTAAATCTCTCCTCTCCCTTGCTGCTGTAGCCAGTAAGCAACGCCAAGATGTTGCTTTTCCCTGTGAGGATTGGCTAAAACGGTGCAGGAGAGGAGTGATTTCCACTGCAAGGTAAGGCTTCTTGCAAAACTTAGAGCTTTGCCCTCCCTTAGATCTGCCTCTGTTTAGAAACCAAACCATAGTTTTAAAAAAGCACATACCAGGAATGGCATCCTGCAAACCTTTTATTATAAAAAGATTATTATTTTATATATAGATATGGATAAGGAAAAAAGGAAAACATAGGGAGGGGATACAGTGGTCAATACAAAAGGTACACATTGATTGCAGCTTATTCATCATCACTTCATTACTGTTTGCACACAATCTCATTCATCATATGTAAATTCAAGGGTATGCATACAAAACTTAATACCTCTTATTCCTCATTCATAGTTACACAATTTTCTACAAACTAAATTTTCTAAATATAACGTTTACATCTAGTTTTTATTTCTTTTCTTCTGTCCATCATCCTGCAAACCTATTTGAAAGTGGCATAAGCATAATATGCAGGACGTCTAGCTGAGAGGATATAAGCCGCAGTCCTGCCCGAAGATAAGATAAGATCCGAAGGTCACCAGTTTGAAAATACCGGAAGTTTCCGTGAGCGGCAGACCTTGAAGAATGCAGCTGTTAAGATTTGAGCTGTGTCTGACTGCCTGTGAGAGAAGGAATTGTGTCGGGCCAGCTGTTTCTTGGTGAGAGCAAGAAGCCGTTTATCAGCCGGCAGGAGAGCAATCGTGCGGCTAAGAAAGAGAGTGTCATCTGAAATGTAGCAGTTCTTGTGTCATCTTGTGTCAGCAGTTCATTGAAAGTGTCATCTGAAATGTAGCAGTTCTTGTGAGATTAGAACAGTGTGATTGTAATGTAAACCGCCTTGAATAATAAAGTCAAAAGAGCAATCTGATGACCTAGAAAGGCGGTATATAAATACTAAGTATTATTATTATTATTATTATTATTATTATTATTATTATTATTATTA
>JAJKFI010000007.1:20965148-20998068 GCA_029204185.1 Lerista edwardsae
TTCCTTCCTTCCTTCCTTCCTTCCTTCCTTCCTTCCTTCCTTCCTTCCTTCCTTCCTTCTATAGAAACCATTTCTCATAACCATTTTAGCTTGATGACAGCCCAGTCTAGCTCACATTCCCCCACACAGGGGCATAGCTAATGAAAGTGTAGCCTGGTGCAGAGGGCAAAATGTTGCCCCAGAAGTGATGTTACGACAGGAAGTGACATCACATTTGGATTTTCGTTCTCAGGTTTTTTGACCATAACTTTTGAAAGAATGGAGATATTACACTCTGGTGCATTCTGGATGAAATTCTGCATCAAACGATATACAACATGACACTTATTCTTAGAAATCATGATTTTTAACAAACCTCAATTTTTACATGACAGTTACATTTTTATTTACTGTATTCTTGGCCATAAAGTTTGATAGAGTAAACATATTACACTCAAGTTTGTTTCACTGTATTCTTCATGATATTTCGCATCGAACTATGTATATTATTCCTAAAAACCACAATTTTAACAAGCCACAATTTTTAAGTTGCATTTTCATGTTTTGGTTTTTAGGTGCCATGATGTTTGATAAAGATATTACAACTCTGGTTAATTTACTTTTCCAATGGTATATAACATGATGGTATTATTCATACATACCAAGGTGTTTATAATTTTGGCCACTAGTGTCAAGCTCAGCTTGTTGCCCCCCTAAAGTTTGTTGCCCGGTACAGTTGCATTCCTCTGCACTTCCTTAGCTCCGCCCCTGCTATCCACACCAATGTGGTGGCACCAGCACAACTTACGCTGCATTCCACATGAGAATTTAACAGGCAGAAAACCTCCTTGAGATAAGGGGACATTTGTTCCCTTGCCCAGGGTAAGCCTGCAAAACAGGCTTTGTACCAGCCTACAAAACAGGTCTACTCAGACCCATGCCAGCTCAATCACTGGCACAAGTCCATGTTGGCACATGGCAATGGATCAGGCCCAGGAAGGAGGATAATATGAGGTGCACCTGCTTCAAGATCTGATCAGCACACAGCACGCCACATCGCCACACGCCCTATTCCACGCCCTCTTTTCACCAGCTGAATTAGGAGGGGTAGCCCAATCCTAATGGGTACTTTTTGCGACAGATCTCACAATCTACTACCGCAAGTGCTGCCAGCATGCACTCTGAGGCCACTGGTGCAATGGTTGGAGCCTCTTGCACACCCCAGAAGCTCCTGGATGCCATGCCACTGCACGTCTGGAGCGGCGCACCGACTCGGCTTCTCTGAAGGCTCACTGCCTTCACAGAAGTCGGGAGTGCAGAGAACTGTCCTGCCCTTGGGAAGGACAGCATCCCATCTTCCCATATTTTCACGATGGCTGCTTTAGCTGCATCGCGACCCATCTGAAATTGGCTCATGACCCACTGGTGGGTCCAGGCACACAGTTTGAGAACCTCTGGTCTATTGTATTGGAGAGCAGTATTTATGGGAGTCTAGATGCCAATTGACTCAAGGGTCGGTGGCTAAAAAGGTAGAATACTCATTCATGATCTTTTTCTGGGAAATCTCTGGGTCATGGTGCTCTTTAGTTCCAGTTCTACAGTTACCAGGGGTCTCTCTCTCTCTCTCTCTCTCTCTCTCTCTCTCTCTCACACACACACACACACACACACACACACACACACACTCAGAGAGAGAGAGAGAGAGAGAGAGAGAGAGAGAGAGAGAGAGCATTCTTGCAACAGATCTGTGCATCCTGCAGGTTAAGTGGGTGGGGATTCCTTCTGCTTCTGAAATCCCAAAGAGGTGGAGCTCTGACTCAGTCTGCATAACACCAGCCACGCTGCTTTAAAAATTTTATAGGCTGAATCTGACTTTGGAGTCACTTAAGCTCCAGACGCGCTCTCAACAGCATGTGACTACAATCCAATGGACTCTACCATGGAATCACCTGCTCCTTTCCTTCAGGTAGGCACCATAAAATTGAGCAGTTGCTTTCAAGGTACTATTTCACCTGTTTTTTATCTAGATAGATGAACCCGTGAGATTACTGCACTGTTGACGAAGAGAGCATATAGGAAACGGATGCTTCCTCTGTGCTGTGCATGCAACAACTTCCTGTGTTGCCAGGGGGAGGAAGGGGCCTTCCTTAATGGCTCCGGGGCTTTCCCACATAGTCAGAAACTGCAGACAGATGGGGCTCAG
The DNA here is from genome assembly GCA_029204185.1 of Lerista edwardsae. Taxonomy (NCBI): domain Eukaryota; kingdom Metazoa; phylum Chordata; class Lepidosauria; order Squamata; family Scincidae; genus Lerista; species Lerista edwardsae. The sequence continues at coordinate 20,967,331 of JAJKFI010000007.1, forward strand.
GGGGTATAAATGGGGGGAGCCTGTTAACATCCTGGGAAAACAAGCAAAAAGTCTTTGCAAAAGGGAAACACAAATTGAACCTCCCTCTTACAGGAGAGCGCTTGAGAGATGCTTTTCTTTTTACTAATATGTTTACTTAAACATTGGTAAAACAAATAGCTGAAGCTGAAGCTCAAGTACTTTGGCCACCTCATGAGAAGAGAGGACTCTTTAGAAAAGACCCTCATGCTGGGAAAGATGGAAGGCAAAAGGAGAAGGGGGCGGCAGAGGATGAGATGGTTATATAGTGTCACCGATGCAATGAACATGAAATTGGGCCAACTCTGGAAGCTAGTGGAGGACAGGGAGGCCTGGCGTGCTGTGGTCCATGGGGTCGCGAAGAGTCGGACACGACTTAGCGACTGAACAACAACAACAACAACAAATAGCACACATAACAGAAACACACACACCAAAAAAACCTAAAAATTAACTTAAACTCAAAAACATCACCTCTAAATTAGCATAAGTGTGGAGCAGTATATTATTTCAACACCTACCTCTGGCATCCAATCCTCTCTTCATAATACTTAATAAAAATCCCTGTCAGCTATTCTTATATTTTTCTTCTTTTAATCAGTCTGTCATTTCTCCAATCTCTTCATATTAATTTATTATATTTATTTAGTCTTCAGATTAATTTATTATATTTATTTAGTCTTTATATCACGTTTTTTCCTCTCCTGAAGAAAATTAATAAGTGGCTTCTAATTACTCATAAATATGTTTACTGACTTTAGCAAGACTGGAAGTTTGTCCATTCCTGCTCAGTCCAACTTCTTTATCCAACGATCTTCAAATGATGATGTTTCTGTAATTTTCCAATATTGTGGATATTCTCACTGGTGTTGTCATACCTAAAAATTTCAAGTCCCCCTTTTGAACATGTAGTTCTTTTAGGCAACAAATATAGTACATAAACCTTTTTTGGCATTACAAATAAAATAGCAACAGCAACAGAAGTTAGTGCAGTAGCTATATCGTTAATCATAAAGGAGCAGATCCAGAAAGGGGTGGTGTGGTAGGGGGGAATTGGGGTTTGGATTTGAAAACCGCATATAGGAATTCTGCTACCGAGTTAGAGATGATCACCGTATTATCACTCAAGAGGGTAGAAAGGGGGTCAACAGGGGGAGCAGAAAGTGAGGACAGCAGGGGCTCAAGAAATTGGTCTTGCAAAGGTTGGTGGGCCGGGCAACGGAGTAGTATATGATCCAATATGATTCTAACGAGCAGAAAAGGCAGAATCTATTGTCATGTGGGATGTTAGCAAATCTGCCAGAATGAACAGCTGAGGGGAAGATGTTTAGTCTCGCAAGCATGAAAGCTCTTCTCTTGTTGGGGTTGGTTAATTTACAGAAATAATTGGAAGGACGGCCAAGTGAGGGGGGAAGACCAAAATAAAGTGGGGTTTAGATTGGAGTACAGTTGATTGAATTCGTGATCCCAAAGCTTGGATTTAATAATTTGATGGGCTTTATGGAAATTGGTGCCAGCAAGGGATTCGGGGGATAGGTCAAGAGATAAAAGCTTGGATTCAAGAAGTTTGAACCATCTAGAGAGGTAAGGGTCTTTTAATAGGTCGTTTAATAAAGAGTCAGGGTGTGTGTTTAAATGCAGGCGAAGCCAGAACTTAAAAGTAAGGGACCATGCAGTGGTAGAGGGAAGATGAATTCCTAATTCGAGAATCAGGGTGGATAGTCTGATTAAATTGGGGACCCCAAGGATCCTTCTCAGGAAAGAGGCTGCCACTTTATCAAGATCTTGATTCACAGCCTCTATCCAAATGGGGGCACCATACAGCAGTCGGGAAAGGATGTTGATTTGAAATATATGGAGGGCCGCGGGGACGTACTGATTGCCGCTGGTGAAATGAAAGCGGGCAATCGCGTTTAGATGTTGTGAGGCTGAGGACAGTACTGATTTTCTGTGCAGGAGCCAGCTTTGGCGATAGTGGAAAGTGATCCCCAGGTATTTGAAAGTTTGTACTTGCTGGAATAATAGGTTACCAATTGGCAACAAATATATTTATGTAATAAAAAAAAAATCCCTATCTGTTTCAACTGGCTTTTGGGGTGGAAGGTACGAGGGACCGCTTTTAAAACTTTAACAGTGCAACCCTAGAAACTGCAATCGGTACCCCCGCGTCGGCACTAAGGCAATGGGACCGGCACTGCAGGCAGCGCGGGTCCTGTTGCACCCGCGCCAGCGATCGGATCTACAAATGAACAAGGGGAACGCTGGGGGGACTTATGCGGGGCTTCCGCGTGATTGGCTGCCCGTCTGTAGCGTTCTGCAGCTGTCCTAGCCTTGGGGGGGGGCTGCCCCCGGTTAGCGCGCCCCCCGCTGCTCACTCAGGCACCCGGCGCGACCCTCACCTGTCTCCCGGCGAGCAGGAGCACCCCCAAGGCCAGGGCAGCTGCGGAACGCTGCGGACGGGCTGCCACTCAAGTGGAAGTCCCGCCTACGTCCCGCCCAGCGTTCCCCTTGTTCATTTGTAGATCCCATCGCTGACCTGCGCTGAACCTCGGCTGCATCGACCAAAGCTGGCCAGCACAAGGGAGGCTCCGTGTCTGTCTGGACATGGGATTGGTGGGGGGAAGGGGTTGGGGGCAGGACGTGAGTAGGTCCAGGATTCGGCCATAAGGCCGAATCCTATACCTGTTCAGGAGGCCGCACGGCCCCAATTCGGGCCGTGCAGTCTCCTCGGTTCTGTGCCTGCTGTTTAGCAAGCGCAGATCCAAGGAGCCCATAGGGGAGGCTGAAGCCTCCCCAACGGTAAGGGTGTGAATGTGCCCTTGCTGTTGGGAGGCTCCAGCCTCACCTATACTGTGCTGGATTTGGCACAGGCCGGCCAACCTTGCTAATCCAGTGCAGTATAGGATTGCGCCCTAAACCTTTTAGTGTTTATATTGTTTTATATTTGGTCACTCTTTTATGGTTGTTTCTTCTTATCTATGTTATTTTAATGGGTTTTTTTTTAAAAAAAAAATTTGTATACCACTTTGAATTTTAGAAAAGCAGTATATAAATCCAACAGACAAACAAACAAAACTTAAAAGGGTCGCTCACTAAAAATGTGGTAAGGAGGCTAGGGCCTCTGCTCTAGCTGTCACAGGTCATGGGAAACTGTGAAATGTGAAAGGGTTTGTGAACAGCAAGCAAAATACCAAATTATATGAGATCAGTGACCTCAAAATGGGATAAAAGATAAGTTCGCAGCTGGGTGTGTGGAATGATGCCTTGGGGTGGAGAAAAAAGCCACAAAACCAGTTCGGTGCCCCTACCTCGTTGCTGGAGAACCTTGGGCATCTTTTGAGGTGCTTATTAACTAATGAGTCCAACCTTTTTCATCGGCCCAGATCTGAGTAGAGAACCAGACATTTAATCACAAGCTACTGTGATTAAAGAAACGTCCCTAAGAAGGAATTTGGAAGGAGACATAAATGCACAAATGTGATAGAAAAAAAATGACTATCTGTTGTCAGTGCTGCAGTTCCTTTTCTTTCTTTCTTTTTTAAAACAGTTTCTAAAGGGCGAAAGGAAAACATTCGGAACCCCAGAAGGGCAATGGATGTGTCAGCATTCTGGACAGGAACGTGGTGTCTGTAAGGTACTGTGCAGGGGGGAGAACATGAATTTCTTCATTAAGATTTCTTGTTATTTAGAAGATGAGACGTGGCGGGTGTTTGAGGACGCTCATTCTGAGGACTCTTGAGACATTTGTCATCTGGCCTAGATGCCTTTAAAAGGGGACTAGACAGATTTCTGGAGAAAAGTCCATCGCAGGCTACAGGCCATGATGGTTAGTGCAACCTCCTTACTTTCGAGTTAGGCTACCTCAGAGTCAGTGGTGTCATCTAAATGATTTAAGAACAGGTACTCACTTTTGATTGACATGTGTTGGGACCCGCCCACCGGAAGTGACGTCATAAGCCGGAAGTGAGGTCGTGGCAGGAAGGGACATGAAAAAAGCCCTTTTGGAGGCCTCAGACCATTTTAAACTGACCCAACAGTTGAAACAGTATTCCACAGCACCCCCAGAACATGTTAAAGAGGCCTGGCATCATGTTAAAGTGACCCAACAGTTCCAAAACCCCAGAGCAGCTCATTTTTCAGTGGCAAGGCAAGGCAAGGCTCCGCTCGCTGCCTGCCTGGCTCTGAGAACGTGCAGGCAACTCAAACGTGCAGGAAATTCAAACGTTGCAGGGGGCGGAGTCGACAAGTGGGCGGGAGAATGGGCGGGGCCAGCCATAATCCTAGAAACCAGTACTCGCGTACCCCCGCATACCCCCTGCATGACATCACTGCTCAGAGTGCCAGATGCAGGGGAGTGGCAACGAGATGCACATATCTAGTTGTCTTGTGTGTTCCCTGAGGCATCTGGTGGGCCGCTGCGAGATGCAGGAAGCTGGACTAGTTGGGCCTTTGGCCTGATCCAGTGGGGCTCTTCTTATGTTCTTATGGCAGCTGGAATAACTGACCTGATGAAATCTTGTTGCCATTTGCATCTTTTCGATTAATGCTAATTGCATTCTGGCATCCAGATTGTAGGGTTGACAGCTATCTTCTCAGTCCGTAATACCTGTTTGGAAACCGGTTTCATTGATTTCACTGGCATCTTACTTCTCGGTCTGCTTCAGATCCCAGCCTCACAACCTGATCCTATTCACATTTGTTTGACATCAACAGCCCAATCCTAAGGCACTTGGGCACTTCGGGAGCAGCTACCACTGCATCCAGGAGCAGCCAGGCAGCTGCCAGAGGCACCTTAGGAGAAGCCCACAGGGCTGTCAATTGGTCTCCTCATGTCTGTGCCGGCTATTCTGCCACTGTAGATGTGAGGGCCGCACAGCCGGACACAGAGGCTAGGATCCAGTGGTGGAGGCCACCGCTGGTCCCACCCCTGTCCCAGCCCTTACCTCCCCCGCCGTCCTCCCCACTTACCTGGAAAATGCACAAAGCCGGCAGCCTCTGCACTTACAGGCCACTGGCGCCACATCTGCATGCGGGAATGGCGGGGCCAGTGTGGGTGGTAAGAGCTTACCACTGGTGCTGCAGGTGCCTTACGGGTCCTTTGTGACATCAGTGCCAGCAGTACACTTGTCCCGTCCGTGCGGAGCCTGACAGAATCGGGCCCTTAGTCCAGTAATGCTATCCAGCCGGTACGCTGGGCAGGACTTACGTTTGATTGGCAGTCTGCCCATTGCGTCACTTTCCGGCGGGCAGGAAAGCGGCAGAACACGACATGATGCAATGAGCGGACTGCCAATCAAACGTAAGTCCCGCCCAGCGTACCAGCTGGATAGCACTACTGCCTTAGTCCCACTGAGCTTCACAAATGAAGCCAAAGGTGTGTCGTGCTCAGAGGGGTGCAGAAGTTAGGTGCAGGGACCAAATCCTTGGCACCAGTTCAAATCTAGCGAAGATACATGTGTTTATATGTCCACTTTGCCTTCACTGGATCGAGACAAATGCATTTGGTCTTTGTACTGTATATTCTTTGATTAAATTCCATACAGATGCCTTATATTACATCTTGTGTCTACACGTTTGTTGTACATAACAAACGTATAACAAAAATGGACTAGTCGTTTGGGAATGTATTAGGGAGGGCTGGGAAGCAAAGCCCATAGCAACTTCTCCTATAGCAAGAGCAGGGATATAATCCGGAGTGCTCAGAGGCTACCTTTGAACCTTTTCTAAAAGGCCTTAGCAGAGAAGTAGTAGCAGACTCATCAGGAAGTAAGGTAATAAATTTGCCAAAGGGCATGTGGTAATAACTAGGTAATAACTCTTTCCCAAAGACTACCTGAGAGACAGTATGCAACTCATGTTACAGTACGACTACAATCCTATGCAAATGTATTTGGGCGTAAGTCCTACTGAATGCATTGGGACTGAATAAACATTTGTGAGCCGGCAGCAGATTTACTGAGGGCGCAATCCTAACCAATGTTCCAGCACTGACATTGCTGTGCCGATGGGGCACGTGCTGCATCCTGTAGTTGGGGGGGGGCAGTCACGGAGGCTTCCTTGAGGTAAGGGAATGTTTGTTCCCTTACCTCAGAGCTGCATTGCTCTTACCCCTGTGCTGGAAAGTTGGTTAGGATCGTGTCCTGAGATTCAGATCGGCAGTGCATTCTGGCACACAGAGCCAGGCGACATGTGATGCAGAAACATCACCCCCATATCACTGTGCCACCTTGTACCTGAGCGCTACTTCCCCTGCTTCCCCAAATTCCCTGCTGGGCCTCCCCAAGGGCCCCAATGCCCACACTAGGCTAACCAGTTTCCCCTCCAGAGCAGCCTCAGAGATAGGCAAGAGGGAGGGGGTTCGGTCACCCACTGGGCCTCCTCTCTTCCAGCAGCTTTGCTTGGGATCACCGGCTGGCCAGCCTCCTCCAGATCACCGGCTTAGCTCAAAATACCCCAATTTAGCACCAACAAACCCCACCAACAAACAATAGGCAGCCAGCTTGCCTAAGCTACAAATGCCTCCTCCACTTGGTGGCTCCAGGAGCGTGACAGCCATACAACAGTTCCCACAGCCTTCTTACCTTCCTTTATCCAGTCCTTTAACACTCCATCCTTTGGCCAGTCCCAATCCGTCCATCCAGCACCTACCCAGTGCTGCTCCTACCCGGAGCACCGGAGTTCCTGTCCAGCACCTACCTGGTGCTACCATACTGCCAGTGGTGTCATCTAAATGATTTAAGAACAGGTACTCACTTTTGATTGGCACAGGTCGGAACCCGCCCACCGGAAGTGATGTCATAAGCCAGAAGTGATGATGTTGTGGCAGGAAGTGACATGAAAAAAGCCCTTTTTGAGGCCTCAGACGATTGTAAACTGACCCAACAGTTCAACAAGTTTCCACAGCACCCCCAGAACATGTTAAGGAGGCCTGGCATCATGTTAAAGTGACCCAACAGTTCCAAAAGTATTCGAGAGCAACCCCTGAGCAGGTCATTTTTCAATGGCAAGGCAAGGCAAGGCAAGGCAAGGCCTGGCCTGGCTTGGGAAGGCAAGGCAAGTTTTAAAAAGCCACCAGCTCATTTCAGCAATTCCAAAATCTTACAGAGCAACAGCACAGCAGTTTAACAAAGACAACAGCTCATTTTTCAGTGGCAAGGCAAGGCAAGTTTTAAAAAGCCACCAGCTCATTTCAGCAATTCCAAAATCCCCCCCCCCCAGGAACTGCCGTGGCTCCTTGGGAGAGGGAGCCCCAGGCAGCCTACCTGCTCACGCTGCTGCTGCTGTTGGTCTCCCTCACTTTGCTTCGCTCCGCTCCGCTTGCTGCCAGGCAACTCAAACGTGCAGGAAATTCAAATGTTGCAGGGGGTGGAGCGGAGCGCCGACGGAGTCAACGAGTGGGCGGGCGAATGGGCAGGGCCAGCAGTAATCCTAGGAACGGGTACTTGCGTACCCCCGCGTACCCCCTACATGACATCACTGCTTACTGCAGCTCCTGCCTCCAACCTTATACTGAGGCAGGCCAATCGGTGTCTGTTGCTGGGCAAGCTGTAGCTCATCAGCCACACCCATCTGCACCCGTGCTTATCCCTTCCTAGCCAGGGTCCTCATCAGCCTGCAGCTGTGTTCCTGCTGCAGGAGTTCTGGGATTAACCCCTTACTTATTTGGACAAGGGGCCACTGCTGATACCATTCCCTATCTCCTCGGGGTATCTCCTGCCTTTTCCAATACAAATGGCTCAATTTCTGAGCTGTTCAGATACAAGGGAGCGCAGATGGGCCCAACTTGCATCGCTCGTCGCCTTAAGCGACAAACATCCTTGTCCTAGCAGCCTCTCCGACACCCCCCAACACCTGGCCACCTAGAGCCTGCAGCCCCTCCCAATGCTACCCACTTCCTCCACTACTGATTCAGGGTGCAATCTTAATCTGCATTGGAATAGACAGGCCTGTTCTAGGTTCAGTGCACGCTGGAGCCTCCATGAGGCAAGGGGACAAATGGGCTTGCTCAGATCGGGGCCTGCTGTTTAGCAGGTGCTGGTCTTATGCACAGCCTTAATAGGGGCCACACAGCCCAGGGACAGGGGTTTGGATGCGGCCTAAACCTGCATCCTTCTCTATTCCCACTATGTACTTTTTGAGATGGGGCGACCAGAACTGTACGCAGTACTCCAGATGTGGCTTTACCATTGTACCATTTGTACAATGGCAATATACGTAATATTGGCTCAGTCTCAGTCCCCCTTTTTAATGATCCCAAGCATGGAATTGGCCTTCTTCATCACTACCACACACTTTCATTGGGTTGTTCACCTTCATCCCATGATCTGCAGACAGCTACTTTCTGTGGGTCCTGAGCAGTGATGTCATCTGAGCGCGCCAACTACCAAAACGCTCGGATGATTGACAGCCCTCCGCCCCTATGGCAGAGGGCTGCCACGCCTCCCCGCCTCACTGCGCTGGAATAGCTCCATTTTAGAGCGATTCCAGATGCAAGGGAGGGCGGGTGGGCCCAGCAGCAGCTCGCCTGTCCTCCGAAGCAGCGGCGTGGCCTGGGACCTCCGCGGAACTAGCGAAATGGAGTACCGGGCCGTTCCGCTTGAATGACGCCTCTGGTCCTGAGGGAAGAGCTAGAACCAATGTGTAGAACCTTGTAGATAAGCAAATTAACAGACAACAAGTTTGTGTATAGAGGACTGACTGTATAATAAAGACAATCATATCACATGATACACGTTCAGTATGCAACAAGTTCACCTCCATTTTTTGCCTTATTTTGCAGCGGATAGAATCGCCTTGCCACATGCTCACAGTACGAATCATACGGATGCGAAATTTACACCGAGAAGATTACTGTGAGTATTTGCATTCTTCATCATTCTGAAATTATATCTGAGCAATAGAGTTAACCAGTCCCCTCGGTCACTGCACTTTTAAGGAATGGGCGTCGCTGGCGTCTTTCACTGCTTTCTAAATATAATCTGTGCAGTGAATGCTTGCAAGGAAATGAAACATTTTTACCAATACAGCATATCAAAATATTTCTTTAAAATGGCTCTAACTTTTTTTTAAATGCAGTCTTCAAAATTTTTGAGATTTCAATTTTTTTAAAAAAAATATAGTTCAACAATTATGTATATAATATATACATATTTCTTATATTATAAATTATATTATAATATACTTAGGGCGCAATCCAACCCCGCACCGGAATGGCAAGGCTGGCTGGCCAGCGCCATATCCGACGCTGAGTTGCGGGAGTGCGCTCCCTTACCGTAGGGGAGGCTCCAGCCTCCCCCATGCGCTCCTCAGATCTGCACCTGCTAAAAAGCGGGCGCAGATCCGAGGAGACCACACAGCCCAAATCGGGGCCGCGCGACCTCTCTTACGGGCCTTGGATTCAGCCAAATCTGAGACCCGCTCATGTCCCGCCTCCCTCCCTTCTTCCAATCCCCAGGGAATGCTGATAGCGCGCCTCCCTTGCACTCGTTGGCTTTGGCCGATGAAAGGGAGGCGCTGCGCGGGTGCTACAGGGCCAGCACTGCCAGCAGCACCCGATTGGCGCCTCCGTGTCATTGCTAAGCACGCAGCACCTGCTCAGCCCCATTGTGCCAGCACTGCGCAGGAGGCAAGTTGCGCTGTTAATAAACTTATATTATATTTAATATATATATAAACTATATTTGTTGTGGTTCAGTCGCTAAGTCGTGTCCGACTCTTCGCGACCCCATGGACCACAGCACGCCAGGCCTCCCTGTCCTCCACTAGCTTCCGGAGTTCGCCCAATTTCATGTTCATCGCTTCGGTGACACTATCTAACCATCTCATCCTCTGCCGCCCCCTTCTCCTGTTGCCTTCCATCTTTCCCAGCATGAGGGTCTTTTCTAAAGAGTCCTCTCTTCTCATGAGGTGGCCAAAGTACTTGAGCTTCAGCTTCAGGATTTGTCCTTCCAGGGAGCAATCAGGCTTGACTTCCTGGAGGATTGACCGATTGGTTCTCCTTGCAGTCCAGGGGACTCTCAAGAGTCTTCTCCAGCACCATAATTCAAAAGCATCTATTATTCGGCGCTCTGCCTTTCTTATGGTCCAGCTCTCACAGCCATACATTGCTACTGGGAAAACCATAGCTTTGACTATGTGAACTTTTGTTGGCAGGATGATGTCTTGGCTTTTTATCTAGGTTCTAGGTTCGCCATAGCTTTCCTAGTTGTCTAGGTTCGCCATAGCTTTCCTCCCAAGAAGTAAACGTCTTTTAATTTCATGGCTGCAGTCACCATCTGCGGTGATCTTGGAGCCCAGGAAATTAAAGTCTGTCACTGCTTCCATTTCTTCCCCTTCTATTTGCCAGGAAGTGATAGGAGTGGTTGCCATGATCTTAGTTTTTTTAGTGTTGAGCTTCAAGCCAATTTTGGCACTCTCCTCTTTCACCCTCATCAGAAGGTTCTTGAGGTCTTCCTCACTTTCTGCCATTAGAGTGGTATCGTCTGCATATCTGAGGTTGTTGATATTTCCCCCAGCAATCTTGATTCCAGCTTGTGAATCATCCAGCCCTGCCTTCCTCATGATGTACTCTGCATATAAGTTAAATAAACAGGGTGACAGTATACAGCCTTGTCGTACTCCTTTCCCAATTTGAAACCAGTCGGTTGTTCCATGTCCAGTTCTAACTGTTGCTTCCTGACCCGCATACAGGTTTCTCAGAAGGCAGATCAGGTGGTCTGGTATTCCCATCTCTTCAAGAATTTGAACTTGAACTTAAACTTGAACTTAAACTATACATAAACTTTTAAAAGCATGCATACAAAACGTTGGCCTGCATTCTAGGTGCACTTTACTTGCACTAAGTCAACTATACATATTTGGCCGATAAAACAAACAAAAGAAAAACCAGATGAAAACCAGATATTTATCCTTTAATAAGGATAAATAGTGCAGGCAGTGGCATCCCTACAGGGGAGCAAAAAGGTAAGTTTTGCAGGAGCCTGAGCTCCTGTGTAAAGTGGTCCCCCCCTTCCCCTTCAGAGCCCTTCACAGCTCAGAGAGCAAGGCTCTCCAAGGTGGGAGAACGAAGCTGTGTTCCCTCCATCAGTCTCTGTTCTTGCCCGCTGTTTGTAATTTTTAAAGAGACAATCCTTGGAGGAGGGGGTGTAAGGGATTTTCAAGGTAATTTTGAGTACTGTGTATACAATTTTAATTTTGTGGACTGACTCTGAAATGTAACCCTCATGTAAGATATGGGCTGACTGCACAGATTTAAATAATCAGTGAAGATAGACTGGGGGGGATTCTAAACCACCCACCAACAACAAAGCCTTGTGGTTTGATTTTGCACTGTAAAGAACAGGCGCCAAGGAAATACCTCTGGAAATCTTGTAGGGCGCAATCCTAACTTGGATGCACCAACGGTGTTATGCTGCCGGAACGCTGGGCGGGACATCCGGGTGATCGACAGCCCGCCCGTCGCGTTCCGGAGCGTTACGCCGTTTGCGTAACCAATTACGCTGCTTGCGTACGTTACGCAAACGGCGTAACACTCCGGAATGCAACGGGCGGGCTGTCGATCACCCGGATGTCCCGCCCAGCATTCCGGCAGCATAACACCGCTGGATGGCACCCATCCGTGCTGGCCTCCCTGACTCCGAGAAAGGTCCAAATATGCTTTATGGTGTGTTTGTGGCACTCCTGGGCCGGCACGAGGGAATTAAGCCAGCCTAACTCCAGGTTAGGACTGCTCCCGTAGCTAGTCATCTAATCTTTGAAAGCACCTGGATGATGAGCTCAGCAAATGGGGAGATTCATATGGGAGAAGACTGACCTTCAAGTCTTAGGCCGTTTGGGTTTTAGAAGCCAACACCGACTGATTTTGGGAAGCCCCCAGATCATTCTCCAGACCCAAACCAGGTTTGGGAGCTTTTTGGGGGGGAACAAATCTGCAGATTCAAACATTGGGGAACACGATAACAAGGGTCAACCTATATTTGCTTTGGGCACATCCAACCTGTCTGAATTGCAAATGCCTTGCCAAATCCCTAGCAAGCTACGCTTCCTAGATATAACTGGACGTACCCAAAGCAAATATAGGTTGGCCCTTGGTTCTGGGAGAGACCCTGGCAGGGCTATGTTGTTGTGATCTGGGGGCTTCCCAAAATCAGTTGGTTAACTACTGCAGGGAGCAGGATTCTGAATTAGATAGACCTTTGATTCCCCCCTCCCTTAGCACTTTTCTTATGTTGGGAGAACATGAATGAAAGACCTTCTCCAGGTGTTCGGAGGCAAGGGAAAGAAGTCGGATCAGCCAGTCAAGTCTCAGGGTGGATCAAGGGAGGTGTCTGTTTTTAGAATAGAGGAGAGAGGGGTATGTTGAAATCAGCAGGGAAGGAACCAGAGTAGAATGATAGGTTGGTCAGGTGAAGGCAGAGAACAGCAGGGGTGACAAGAAGGAATCGGGTCAAAGAGAGGGAGAGCCAGGATGGTGTACTGGTTTGGGAATTGGACTTAGACCTCGAAGATCCAGGTTCAAATCCCCACTCAGCTTCCCAGACCAGACCAGACCAGACCAGGTGACCTTGGACTGGTCGCTATCTCAATGACAAGAGGGAACCGGGTCAAAGGGAGAGAGCCAGGACGATGTTGTGATTCAGGATTGGACTTAGACCTAGATGATCCAGGTTCAAATCCCTGCTCACCCATGAAGATTCCTGGGTGACCTTGGACCTGTCGCCATCTCTCAGCCTTGCCTACCTCACAGGGTTGTCCTTCAGCTGCCACCAGCTGCCACCAAGGGGCAGAGAGAGCCAAACCAAGAAGCACACCCCTTTGTCCAAAGCAGCTGCCAGTTCATGATGACATGTCAGTGGGGGCAGAAAGCAGAGCACACCTATTTGGAAAGCCCTTGCCGTTCCTGGCTGGCAAAGAATCAAAGAGGCAGCCGCACCCATTTAGTTCAAAGAAGCGGCCGAGATCTCACGGAGTGGGAGTAGAATGCAGAGCACACCTCTTTTGGAAAGTCCTCTGTTGCTTGGCTGGCAGAAGTGCTAGTGTAACCATCCCTGCTGCTCTGCTTAGTCCAGAAACAATATTGTATAATCTCATACAGGCTGAGCATCCCTTATCTGGACTGCTTGGGAAAGGAGAAGGTTTTTCTGGATTTCGGATTTGTCTGGATTTCAGAATAATTGCATAAACACAATGAGAAATGCTCCTTCTTGCTCTTTTCACTGTTACCCATTTGGGTGTCTGCTGGCCTCTTTTGACATTTTCCAACAATGGCGCACACCACAGAGGAGAGAATAGAATTTACAGCCTGTATGTGAGAATGAGCGCAAGACCTTTCTACATAAAGTTTTTTTAAAAGTCTTGGACAAAAAGATCTGGATTACAGAATCTGGGTATCCAGATCAGGAATAATCTACCAGTATCAGAAAACATTTTGGGGGTGGAAGGTGGGGAGAGATTTGGGTAAACGGATGAGATTGCAATCCTGTGCACACACATTATAGCAGTTAAGGAGGTACAGCTTTCATTGGGATTGCAGGGGGAAATGGTTTCTCCTTCCTATACAGTGTAATCCTGATCCCTCTCTCTCTCTCTCTCTCTCACACACACACACACACACACACGCACGCACGCACGCACGCATGCACGCACGCACGCATGCACCATACTGCCCCATAACCAAAAAAAAAAAAACCCAAAACGTGCAGAACCAACTAGATATGTCAGTGGTTCCCAAACTGTGAGTTGGGACCCACCAGTGGGTCGTGGGCCAATTTTAGGTGAGTCCCAGTCATATTGAAAATATGGGAAGATGGGATGCTGGAAAGGGAGAGGGCTATGTGGTTGTTTTGCTTGTGTCAAGGTTGTACATAGGCTTTTTTTCCCTTTCTGATTCATTTTGATATTGGTCAATAGTTGAGAAATGACCCAATATATTGCTGCATTCTCAAGAAAGCACAGGCTCTGGGGTCACAATGACAGCACTTCCGACTATGACAGCACTTCCGGTGGATCCAGGACAGATTGTTATTCTAAAAAGGGGGTCCTGGTGCTAAAAAGTTATTAGGATTAGGACCAGGGTTACACTGATATATATACCAGTTGTTCTCAATCTTTTTAGCACTGGGACCCACTTTTTAGAATAACAATCTTTCCTGGACCCACCAGAAGTGTTGTCATAGTCGGAAGTGCTGTCATTGTGATGCCAGAGCCTGCTGCTTTCCTGAGAATGCAGCAATAAGTTGAGTCATTATATTATATTAACGTAATACGTTCTAGGGCAGCTCTTTTCAACCTTGGCACACTGACTAGGCATTAAAATGGTCACGGCACACCGTCAACATTTAGACAATTGGCAAGGCACACCACGCTGCTGGTGGTGGGGCTCACATCCCCAATGGGCCTACTAATAAATGACTCTCCCCCAAACTCCTGCCGGTTGACCATTTGTGGCACACCAATGTGCAGTGGGATACTGGTTGAGAATCACTGCTCTGGAGTCTCAGAATGAGATTTTCCCATCACCTGATCCTTGTTTTATCTGAGTATTCCAGGGATTAAACCTGAGACTTTCTGTACACAAAGCACATTACTATCATTTAGCTTCGGTCCCTCCCTGTCAACAGGCAGGATGCAGATCAAGCTTCAGATACTAAAGTCCTGTTTACTAAATCCTATGAAGTCCTTTAGAGTAAGCATTTAAAAAAAAATAAGACAGAAATGCATTACTTTGCAACTCCTTCCCCTTCTCCAGATTTCTGAGTTACTGTGGGAAGTTAATATTCATCAGAGACTAGAGATAATAACCTTTCTGTAGCTGCCACATGGCTGTTGGTTGTACATTTCCTCTGCAGCAATGGGCAAGAATGAGGAGCCAATTATTAGAGATTTTCTTCCTGTTGTTGCCCCAGCCTTGGCATCAGAGCAGTTCGATGACAAGATGTTCCCCATCTTGGACATTTTGTTTGATGTGCACTTTGATGTGGACTCATTCTGCAGATTTCCTCAACCGTGGTACTGGGGTTGCCAGCCTCATCACGCTGCTCCTCCATAGCTACGCTTCTGATAACTGCTGAGAATATTGCAGGTGCCGCAATGTGCTGTATAACTGGCTCTTCCCACTCACTGTCAGAGCCATTCTGGATAGCAATGCCAACACAGGTGCAGCACCTACAATACTTACCGTGCCACCCCCCTCCCATTGTTACGCTATTGGCAGATATTACTAAGGGTACAATTCTAACCTGGAGTTAAAGGTAAAGGTTTCCCCATGACCGAATGGTCTAGTCGTGACCGACTGTAGGGGGCGGTGCTCATCTCTGTTTCAAAGCCTATAGAGCCGGCGTTTGTCCGAGGACAAGCTTCCATGGTCCTGTGGCCGGCATGACTCTACACTGTAGCGCACAGAACGCCGTTACCTTCCCACCGAAGTGGTCCCTACTTATCTACTTGCATTTTTACATGCTTTCGATCTGCTAGGTTGGCAGGAGCTGGGACAAGCAACGCGAGCTCACTTCATCGCGCAGTCTTGAACTCCCAACCTTCCAGTCGGAAAGCCTAGCAGCAGCAGATTAACCCGCTGCGCCCCCACCTCCCTAACCTGGAGTTAGGCCTGCACAGTTAAGGCCAGCAAAGTTTGACTGGCACAAAGTCCACCACAAAGTGTGTTTGGACCACTCTTGGAGTCAGGGAGGGTGGTGCACGACTGTGTTCTGGCCTCCCTGACCCTGAGGGCCCAATCCTATACTGCCCCGGAATGGCGAGGCCAGCCGTATCCTGACGCAGTATAGGTGAGGCTGGAGCCTCCCCATGGCAAAGCCACGTTCGAGGTTTCAGCCTCCCCTATGCGCTCCTCGGATCTGCGCCTGGCCTCCCAATTGGGCTTAGGATTCGGCCTTAGGGCTGATTCCCAAGCCCGCCTCCTGTACGGGCTGTCACACCTGCTGTCAGGCCCACCGGCCGCCCATTGCCTCACCCACTCCCACCCCCGTCCCAACATGGCGCCTCCCGACGTAGTGTCGGCGCGACGGCCACCCCGAGATTGCGCTGGCAGAGTGGCCGAAACATACTTTACGGTGTCCCTTGTGCCAGGCAAACTTTCCTGGCCTAACTGTGCGCACCTAACACCAGCTGAGGATTGCACCCTGAATCCTATCTCTTGATCTTTTATCTCTTGAGTCATGTGATCTTATGCCTTGCTTCTTTTTCTCACAATGTGCTTGAGTGTCACCACAAGAAAGAAAGCTCCACCGTGGGGAAATGAGACTGAAGGATGGGTGGAGGCAACAGTGACATTAGCTATGTAATGGTCAGAGAAGGGATGTTGAGGTAGGTTTAGAAACTGTGCAATCCGGGAGAGGCCCGGCATTCCATCTTGGCGTCCTTCCACCTGTACACACCCAAGTATTTGAGTTATGCCTCAGTACTTAGAACATACTGTAAACCCTTCTGAGGCATCAGCTGATAGTTCTCCTTCACTGCTAAGCAGTGGTGTCCTCCTACCGGTACGCTGGGCGGGACATCTGGGTGATCGGCAGCCCGCCCGTCGCGTACCGCAGCGTTACGCCGTTTGCGTAATGTATGCAAGCAGCGTAACTGGTTACGCAAACAGCGTAACGCTGCGGTACGCGACGGGCGGGATGCCAATCACCTGGATGTCCCGCCCAGCGTACCGGTAGGATGACACCACTGCTGCTAAGGCTTTACTGAAGCAGAGCCCAGTTGGTCCAGCCGGGCAGCTCATGGCACAGGCTAGAGGTTGTTTGGGGATATCAAACAGGAAGGAATATGCTGAGTCCAGAGTCAGGATGCAAAGGCACTTTAAGTCCTCTAAGTCTAAAACAAAGCTCATATCACCAAGCAAAGCAAAACTTACGAAGTGCTATCAAGTGGGCTTGGAGTGACACTGCAATGTGCTGGTGTCCGAAGTCAACCTAAGTTACAGCAAGCTTAGATATGCTTGGTGCTCGCAGATAAAGACATCAGTACTAATTGGCAAAAAAAAACCCTATTTGTCAGCACAATGATATATGACAAACTACTATGTGGGTTGCATCATTAAAACACCTTTCATCTCAACATGTAGGAGGTGTTCCCCTCATTAGAAGGCCTTTTGCTCTGCACCTGCGACAGATAAGAGGCATATTATCAGTCACGTGCCAGGTAATGGGACAGACACATGCCAATAAGGAGGTCAACAGAGGATGTTTCTCTCATTAGGGTGGAGGGTACCTAGCTTAATTGGTCCGCATAAACCATAAATATAATTTGGGGCTTTGAAGTGGACAGCATCGTATTGCCCCATTCTCATAACATCAAGCAAGGACTGCAACTAAAGTCTTTGTTTTGAGTGCAGCTTCTCTTGCTTCTCATGGGAACTGCTCAGTGGGCACGCAGGCAGCCCCCACACCTCTGAGACACACACAGAAGATTGCTGACAGGCACACAAGATGTGAGACAGTGGCTAGCTCTTAACATAAAATGGGAGGCAGTAACTAGGTCCAACACAAGCCATTACACTAATCTATGCGTGTCGTCTCAGGTGAGATTATCGTTAATGGGCTTAGGTAATTGTAAGTAGTATCAGTTGCACTCCTTCAAGGGGGCGGAGCTCTAGGTTTTGCAAGGAGCCTTAGCCTGTCATGTAAATCCCTCCTCTCCCTTGCCACTATAGCCAGTAAGCAACGCCAAGATGTTGCTTTTCCCCCTGAGGATTGGCTAAAGTGGCACAGGAAAGGAGCGATTTCTACAGCAAGGTAAGGCTCCTTGTAAAACCTAGAGCTCTGCCCCTCCGTAGGGAAGCCACTGAGTAAGATTGCAGCCATAATTGGTGAAAATGGCCCCCTAGATGCATTTTAATTTTTGTGTGATAGACAGCCAGAAGAGGTACCAGAACTAGGGCAGAGCCAGAGGAGCACCCACTCCAGGCGCTGAATTAAAGGGGGTGCAGGATTCCCGCCAATTTCATGTTCATTGCTTTGGTGACACTATCTAACCATCTCATCCTCTGCCGCCCCCTTCTCCTTTGGCCTTCAAACTTTCCCAGCATGAGGGCCTTTTCTAAAGAGTCCTCTCTCCTCATGAGGTGGCCAAAGTACTTGAGCTTCAGCTTCAGGATTTGTCCTTCCAGGGAGCAATCAGGCTTGACTTCCTGGAGGATTGTCCGATTGGATCTCCTTGCAGTCCAGGGGACTCTTAAAAGTCTTCTCCAAGACCATAATAGCTTTATGTCCAACAGATTCAACAGCTTGTTGTTCAGTTGCTAAGCCGTGTCCGACTCTTCGCGACCCCATGGACCACAGCACGCCAGGCCTCCCTGTCCTCCACTAGCTTCCGGAGTTCGCCCAATTTAATGCACATTGCATGACACTATCTAACCTTCTCATCCTCTCCCGTCCCCTTCTTCTTTTGCCTTCAATCTTTCCCAGCATGAGGGTCTTTTCTCAAGAGTCCTCAAAGGAAAGGGATAGGATCCAGTCAACACCACTGCCACCAGATCCACCCACTTCTGTTGATGCCCCGGTCTATTCCTCCTCAGCCAGTTTGTCCCTCTCACCGCCCCTCTGTGTCCACTCCTGCCCCCCCCGTTCACTTGCCATTAGCAATGGCCAGCCCAGATCCCACCACTATGCGTGTCACCTCCACAGCCTTTCTGGTGGCGGGACAGAAGCACATGGCCCTGCATGCTTCCATATGGCCATTTATGATGGCCGTAAAGCAAGCCTGCCACCAGAGCACTAGATCTGGCAGTGGGGAGGAAGGATAGGGTTGGGCCATAAGTATTCAAGCTTCTTCAGCAGGCTTATCTCTTTTGATCATAAAAATGGCCAATTATCTGGTATTTTTCCCTACAGTAAGCGAATCTGATTGTTACGTGACCTTGTGGCTGCCGACTTCCTCACCTGAAAAAGTTCGGACTAAAACAATTGCCAACTGCAAAGATCCAGTGTGGAATGAAGCATTCTACTTCAGGATTCAAAGTCAGGTTAAGGTAGGATACAAAACGGTGCATAGTTGGTGCTTACTAGGCAGAATTGCAGCCTTCAGACCATTACTAATAATTTCACCAGTGGTGGATCTAGGGGGGGCAGGGGGGCCTGGGCATTCTCACCTGGGCGCCGTCTTGGGGCCATCTAGGGGGCGCCAGTGGCCCCTGCAACATTGTGCGGGTAGACCTGGGCTCCGGAGCCCAGGTCTACCCATTCGGACCAGCCGCGTGTAGACCTGGGCTCCCTCGAGGGGAGCCCAGGTCTACCCATGGCCATTTCTAATGGGTAGACCTGGGCTCCCTCGAGGGGAGCCCAGGTCTACCCGCGGTCATTTCTAATGGGTAGACCTGGGCTCCCATGGGGGCGCACTTCTATTGGGTGCCCCGGGCGCCATTTTGACTAGGTTCGCCCCTGGATTTCACCTCTATATTTTTGATTGCCAGAGCCGGAGCAGCCTCTGACTGCACCTGGAGCAGGGGGGCGACAAAATGCGTCACCATGCCCTCCACGCAGCCTCGCCACATCCCCTGCTTCTGCAACACACCATTTTGGAGCGAAATGGAGGCAAGGGCAGGCCAGAGGGCCAATCTGCCTGCCGTTTTCTCCCGCGGCATGCCCAGCTCCCTTGGCGACGTTCTGTCAGTCAGTATATGGCACCATTTTGCAGCATGCTATACACTGAGCTAAGCTGCCCTGCCCTGCACTCAGACTACTACTCCATCTAGCCCAATGTTATCTACATTGTGTATACAAAAACGTGTACACAAAAAAACTCCACTAGGTCTGGTGTTACACAAGGTGCCGTAAAGCGCCTCCAACGCCGGTGGTAAGCCATTACCGGCGGCGCTGGGGCAAGACCATGGCAATGCCAGCAGCATTCTCACCTGTAATGCAGGCTTTCCGGGCTGGGCAGGAGAGTGTTCCAAGGCAGAGTGGAGTTGGGGCTGGGACCATATAGGGCCCCACACTCTAAGATGGAGGCCCTCATTTCTGCCCTGGTTAAATAGCCAGCACAGAAATGAGGAGACTCAAAGCACAATCCTATCCCCCCATTGCGCCGGTGCTATGCTCTTGCGCCGGCCGAACGCTGTTGCAAACGTGCCGCCAAGCACATCAGTGTCAGTATGGCGCTGGACCGGCGCAAGCAGCACCACCAATGCTCGGGTTGCACCACAACCGCCAGCAGTGCCGGCCTTGCACCTGTCGAGCGTCTGCGCCGTGTGGTCGGCGCCGGGCCACACCGAGGGCATTCCAGAGGTGTGCCGGGGGCATAACTGGGTGGCACAGTGGGCAGAGATGGGGTTGTGATGCAGGACAGCCAAAGTGCCAAATCCTAAACCCCGTCCCCAGCCTCAGCGGCCCTGATTCGGGCCACTCCTGCCCACGTGCACCTGCGTCTGTAAAGAGCAGGCACAGATCCGAGCAGCCCCATTGGGATGACTGGGGCTTATGCGGGTGAAAGGGGAAAACCTCCCCTTGGCCTGCACTTCGCCGCTGCTGCCTCCCAATAGGCTTTAGGATACAGCCCTGTTATGTCGGCCTTACTATGTTGGCCTTACTTAGGATTGGGCTGTCATTGCCCATCATGCACACTTACCACAGGGAAAGGGGACAAATGTCCCCTTCTCCCATGGAGCCTCACGCGGCTACCGCAGGATGTAGCAGTAGCTGCCTGACTACCACTGCGCTTCTGATTGGTTGGCCAGCATAGGATTGGGCTGTTGGTGACCCTTCTCACAGACCTACTGTGAAACAGTGATCTCACTGAACAGATTGACTTATTTTGTGATGCAAAGTTGGACTTGATGAACCTTTGCAACTATAACGCTAGGCTTCAATAATTCCTTAAATGACATTCTTTATTTCTGCTTCCAGAATGTCTTGGAATTGACCATCTTTGATGAAGACATTATTCGAGATGATGAGAGTCGTGTAATTTTTTTTGACATAGCTAAGGTTCCTCTTGGAGGTTCCATTTGTGTGACATTTGAATTGAATCCAGAGGTGAGTGCATAATTTCCAATCCTTTTCATTAATTGGGACTTCTGTATATTTTGCATCATCTGTATTCCTATTGAAAAGAAAAGCTCAACATGATAATGAAGGGTTCGTCATTATGTTTGAATGGAAGTTCCCATTGTAACATTCTATTTTACTAGTTTAAAACATTTTTGTCTTGCCTTTCTTCTCAATAAATGAACTACCCAGAGTTTCTCACAACAGTGAATTAAAAAACAATCACATATTAAAATCACTATGTGAGGAGTTACTGTGTATACTCATGTATAAGTCAATCTCATAGATAAGTCAACAGCAATTTTTAAGTCAAAAATAATAGAATTTGGTATGACATATGGATAAGTCAAGGGTAAAACGGGAATTGTAGGCTTTATGAGGAATACAGTACAGCACTTTATAGCAACAGCCCTCATACCGACTACCATTCCCATAAGCGCCTTCACCTCTCTGCCTGTTTTGAGAAGAAGGCAAAATGGCTACCATTTTTGTAGGCTTCCTTGCTTCCTGCCTGTTGGTGCCTTAGAACAATTAAGGGAAATTGCTCTGTTTTTTCTACCCCACTTTCTGCTCCTTAGCCCAGCCCCTCCCACCAAGCTGGTGTTAGAAGCTTTATCTACCATACTGACCCATGTATAAGTCAATCCATGTTTTCAGGGTCAATTTTCAGGCATAAATTTTCCAATTTATACACAAGTATATATGGTATCTAGAATCAGGCTGTTATGTTCTCAGTAGCCACTTCATTATGGACAACAATCCAGGGTCAGAAGTGTCTCGCAACACAATCTCCATTTTCATATATTCTTTTCATGGTAGAACAAAGAAATCCCGATGTGGCCAATGAGGCTAGGATCACTGAAGTACCTATTTGTAAAGCAATTTAATTTGTGTTATTTATTAATTTTCAGAAACATGAAGAATTGGAGGTTGAATTTACACTGGAGAATATGTGAGTAACCCAAATACAAAGAACTACGAAGACTATAAATTATATAAATAAGAAAAATTGCAGATCATAGAGTAAGAGAATCAACAATTCACAATGTAATTTATTCTCTTGTGTGACTAGCTGTTGAAATTCAAGTTCAGTAGTGGAAATGAATGATCTAATAACTGATTGACATTTTTTTAAATGAGGATATTATGTTTTTTAGTAGACGGAATTTTCTTCTCTTTCAACAGTATGGGGCATTCCATACCCTTTCAACAGTATGGGGTATCTATTTCATTGTATTCCTAACAACAAAACTGAAACAAGAAGTATCTTATACCATCATAAATTACTATAAAGAACTCAGTTCCTGTTTCTGAGTTTGAATGATGGTTGCTATTCCCCTTGAGTAGATGCTGCTACTATATTTGGACTAGGTTTAGGGAGCAATCCTAACCTGGAATTAGGCCGGCACAGTCAGGCCAGCAAAATTTGACTGGCGCAAGGGCCACTGTAAAGCGTGTTTGGACAACTCTCGGAGTCAGGGAAGATGGTGCATGTCTCTGTGCTGGCCTCTCTGACTCCGAGAGTAGTCCAAACATACTTTACAGTGTCCCTTGTGCTGGCCAAACTTTGCCGGCCTAACTGTGCTGGTCTAACTCCAGATTAGGATTATGCTCTTAATTTCCTCCATCAGCCCATGTATAGCTACACAAATGTTGTCAACTGATGCCTTGCATGTTGGTACATTAATGTGCAAGGATCCTGTGAATGCCAACATAAGGCATAGGAAGACATTTTTCTTTCCTAGATAAAAATAGTTGGTATTCTTTCTAGCCCTGCATACATAATAATTAGAATCTTTACTTTAGGTTACTTTTTTGTTTGAAGAAAAGACTATTTAAAAGGTATAAAAATTACGATTGTGTTAATCGTGAAAGAGTTGTCCAGTGTCATCTCAAACGAAAGGGATGGGTTGCTTGTTCATGCGGCTGATCTGACTGTTAGTCTCCTGGGAATTTTGCAAGGGATGATAAAATAGCGTGTTATGCAGCAGTCAGAGCCAAAGAAACAGGTGTGAGAAAGAATAGTTGTGGCCAAACAGAGAATTTCAAGGAGAATGGGAATGAGCACACGACCTTCTAGTGCAGTGATGGCAAACCTATGACACGCGTGTCAAAGGCGACACGCCACAACGTTTGGAATGACACACCAGCCTTCACCAATATCTGACAAAAACGGAGTTTGTTTTGCTCATTTTTCATTTTTGTAATTATTTGATGTTTCTTTATATAATACATAGCACCACACATGATTAGACTGTATTTTTTTGTTTAAATAAATGAATATAAAGAATTGTTTCACTCTGTTTGGGAGGAAGGGTTGACACACCAGTAGGGCCAAGTTAAGCATTTTCCAAAGTTTTGACATACCGAACCCAAAAGTTTTGCCATCACTGTTCTAGTGTTTACACTACAGGATAGTTAAAAAAAAAAAGTCTTGGACAATAGTGTCTGGATTTGGGAATACTCTGGATTTTGGATGTCCAGATAAGGGGCCTGCATATCTTGTATATCCTGTATACCTGTATGTCTTGTGTAACAAGTATTCTTTTGTTTCTTAGATGGGGTCCTGTTGAAGCAATAATCACTAATGGAGCAATAGTGGTAAAAAAAAATTTTTTAATGTGTGTGTGTGTGTGTGTGTTAGGACTTTATAACTTTCCATAGTGCATACACTATATTTCAATAGTATGTATAATACAGGTCGTGCCTTGTTATCCACTGATTCTGTATCCACTGATGTGACTCAACCACTGATACTGGGGTCCACTTTTAAATGCCTCATAACAAGGAAAAAAGCATCAAAATCCCATTTCCTACCTTCATGCTGTTAAACTGCACCAGCTGCAAGCTTCTTAGGGTTGAAGATCGCTTTAAAGACCCAATTCCGGGCTTCTCGCTCCTCCATTGTCACCCTAGAATGGGTGGGAAGTGGGTCCTTTAAAGCTATTTTCCCACTGATTTGGTAACCACTGATTTGGTATCTATCCACTGGGGGTTAAGCAACAGAACCGAGTGGATAATGGGGCATGACTGTACTGTTGGATCTAGATATTCTTTATGGGTATAGGAAAAAAGGGAAATAAACATAAGGTAAGGGATACATGGGACGTGGTGGCATAGCGGGTTAAACCGCTGCTGCTGGGCTTTCTTTTTTATTAAAGATAATTTTATTGCTTTTTAATTATAAAGACATAGGTAAGGACAGTTAAGACAAAAGGAATAGGGAAACAAAGGATCAGACATTAGGAAATTTGGAGAGTTCTGAGAGTTACTTAGCATAACAAATAAAATCACAGCTATAACAATTTCCATCTGAAAGGTTATAGACAATCACACGAAGAAGTTTCTATCTTTCATCATTAATTCTAATTATTAAAAACTTCAAAAAAGCTAATTTAATCAAAAACCAAAAAAGAAAAGGGAAAGAAGAAGTTGAGAAGTAAAATTAAAAAAAAAGTCCTTCATAACTCTATCTTGTATATTCTAACATTTCCAATTAAATTTTAAATTTCAATCTCTACCCAAAATAAATGAGAGTACTCTGTTTACTTGTCTCAAACCATATTTCTATAATAGAACATACCTATAAAAATTTAGACAGATTATGAAATTGTATAAAACGCCTAAAACTATCTTAAGCCTTCATAGTTCTTCCAATTCTCAAAAGCAACATCTTTAAATGTAAGCCTGATTTCTCATGTACTTAAAAAGAAAAGAAAAAAAAAAATCAAAAATCCGCTTTGCAATTATAATCTTGACATAAAAAAATACAAGCTTGCAATCTTATTGCTTTTCTAAAATCAAAAATTCAATATTAGCTATCTTTTTACCACATACAGCAAAGGAGAAAGCAAAAACAAAACAAAACACTGTAACTATCTTAAATCTTCCATTAAGTCTTAATTATTTTTTTTAATCTTTCTAAAATGATATCTTTAAATATAAGCTTGAATTATCACATATTCAAAAGTAAATGAAAAGAGAAGAATCAAAAAAAAAAATAACACTTTACATTAAAATCTTATATTTCATTTCTAAACTCAAGACTCAATTATAATACCAAATATAACAAAAAAAAAAATAAGGAGCATCTCTGAATCCACGTCTTATTATTTCCCTTATTAGCCTCAATTTATATTTTAAAGCAAAATTTAGAGCCCAATTTCCCCATTTTCCAAATTTCTCTACTTTTTTATTCCAAAAAGTCAGACTGGTACCACTCTAAACAAATAACAAATATCTAATTAGACTATGATCCTTCTGCCACAAAAGGATCATCAACTCACAGGTTTCTCCCACTAAACCTGTGAATTGAAATAATGTTCCTTCTTCATACCATCCATTCCTTTCCAGCCTTCTTCAGACGCAAAGCACGCTTTTCATCCTAAAATGGGAGGGAGTCAAACTTTCTTTAATAAGCTGTCCAATTCTTCTTCTAATTTATTAAAGTTCACCCCAGTCCTTCCATCCAAAACTCCTTCACTCTAAATCGATGTAAATTCTTCATTTGTTCTAAGTTCATTTGTTCATTTGTTCTAAATTCCAATTGTAAATCTTTGATCTTCTCTCAGTGATCTCAGTGACCCTTCTCTCAGACGACAGCCTGACGCCATTTTAAGTCAGTTACGCAGCAAAAAAATTCAAGCTCTTTCATCTTTAGATACAGAATAAATATATCCAGACTTCTCTCACTTCATGAAAAAATAGATGATAAGAAAGGCAAAACAGAGAAAGCATTTCAATGATACTGCCAGATTCTGTGTGCAATTAACGCCTTGTTGTTACCTTCATAAATCTTTCTCCTTGCCAGCTTTCTCAGATGTTTGTCTTCACTGGGACTCATAAAGACCTTCAAACTTTCAAAAATATAAACCATCATGTTCATTCCATAATCCAGCTTCCCACTCCTCGTTAACAAGAAAATTGAGTAAGAAAATGAAACAAGAAACAGATAAAGAACAACAGCAATGCACTTCAGTGGACATCTTGTGTTGAAAGCTACGCAGATTTAATTCCACTGACTTCTCTGGCCTGCTGCCAACTCTCCAGTGCAGTTCGCGCCAAGGTGTTATCCTCATAAAATTCATTTACGCCTGCTCACCATCTCTTCCCACACAGTTGTCTTCCTTAGGGGGACCTCAGAAGACCTTCCAGAAGCTGTAATCCATCATTCTCTCTCTCTAGGTATTATCCACTCTCCACTCTCTGGGCTTTCTGACCGGAAGGTTGGGAGTTCAAGACTGCACAATGGAGTGAGCTCCTGTTGCTTGTCCCAGTTCCTGCCAACCTAGCAGTTCGAAAGCACCTAAATGCAAGTAGTTAAACAGGGACCACCTCGGTGGGAAGGTAACGGCGTTCTGTGCGCTATGGCGTAGAGTCATGCCGGCCACATGACCACGGAAGCTTGTCCTTGGACAAAAACACCGGCTCTACAGGCTTTGAAACAGAGATGAGCACCGCCCCCTACAGTCGGTCACGACTAGACCATTCGGTCTTGGGGAAACCTTTACCTTTTTAAGGGATACATAGGTACACACACAAGGTACACATTGATTGCGGCTATTACATCATCCTCTTGTTTGTTACTGTTTGTATACAATCTAAAATAACCTCAAATTTTCAAACAGCTATGCATACAAAACTAAATATTTCTAAATCTTCGGTCTCTTTTATATAATATCTACTACCTGGGTATATGTCTCTTTATAACTCTTCTTAAATTTTCCATTTTGTATCTATCCAATTATAAAAAAAAATCTCCAATATTCTTGTATCTTCGTTACATCTCCATCCTTCAGACTTTCAGTCAATACATCCATCTCAACAATATCATATATTTTCTCTATTAACTGATCTACATTAGGAATCTCTTCATTTTTCCAGTTTTGAGCATACAATAATCTTGCTGCAGTATTAATGTGTTATAATATACTCCATCCCCTTATCTTGTATACTGCTCATCATATTTAACAGAAATAATTCTGGTCTAAAATCTATTTTGTCAGAATCTAAAATTCACCGCAGAACATTTTGTACCATCTTGCAAAATTTCCCCGCTTTTGCACATGTCCACCACATATGATAGAAGGTCCCCTCTTTGTCTTTACATTTCCAACATTTATTTGAACACCCTGAATACATTTTGGCTAGTCTGTCATCTATACCATCTATAAAACATCATATAGTGATTCTCTTTTAGGTGGGTCGCTTTTGTCAGTTTTACATTAGTTATCCAAATCTTTTCCCAGTCATCCAACCTTATATCCAAAATTTCTGGCAAGTTGGGTCTAGATATTCTATAAACTATATTACAGACCAGGATGTCTGAGAGAGGGGTGCAAAGTATACGTCGTACCTAGGCCTTGGATCAAAAAGTGGGCCCAGGAGCCAAACGGAGCCAAAAAGGGAGGTTGGTTGGAGCCAATTCACATTTGAAGGGACCCCAAATTAACTTTGTACCACTTGATAAAATTCTGCTTAGTGGCTTT
This sequence comes from Lerista edwardsae, assembly GCA_029204185.1. NCBI lineage: Eukaryota > Metazoa > Chordata > Lepidosauria > Squamata > Scincidae > Lerista > Lerista edwardsae. The sequence continues at coordinate 20,994,833 of JAJKFI010000007.1, forward strand.
GGGGCAGACCCATTCATGAGGCCAACTTAGCTGAGCCCCTCAGGCAATAGAGGATCCCCACCTCCATCAGCCCACTCCCCTCTATTGAAAAAGAAAGAATGGCGGCAGAGTGGAAGAGGAAGTGTGGAAGAGGAAGTGTTGAGGAGAGGAGAGCGGTGAACCGTAACACCTCCAATGCTCTTGCTGAGCACTTTCCTAATCTCCACACATCCTCTTTGACTTCACCTCCTCTTCCTTTTCCAATCCAAGGAGTGGAAAGAGGAGCGGTGAAGGTGAGTGGGTTGATGGAGGTGGGGATCTCTGCTCCATCTGCTACCTGAAGGGTTCACCTCAGTTGGCCTCAGTTGGATGGGCCTGCCTTGGGAGGAGCAGGTGCTGGCAGGTCACCAAATAAGCAGAAGCAGTGTTTGGCACTCCAACTCAGGGGTTGGGAAGCTGTGGGCTGGCACCTGCATCTTATCATTCCTGCACACTTCCTGAAAAGAAGCAGGGTGGGGCAGGCAGGAAATAGTTTGTGGTTGCTTTCTGTAGTAGTAAGGACATATACAGTAGAGTGCAATCCTAACCTAGAGTTGTTGTTGTTGTTCAGTCGCTAAGTCGTGTCCGACTCTTTGCGACCCCATGGACCACAGCACGCCAGGCCTCCCTGTCCTCCAGTAGCTTCCAGAGTTCACCCAATTTCATGTTCATCGCTTCGGTGACACTATCTAACCATCTCATCCTCTGCCGCCCCCTTCTCCTGTTGCCTTCAATCTTTCCCAGCATGAGGGTCTTTTCTAAAGAGTCCTTTCTTCTCATGAGGTGGCCAAAGTACTTGAGCTTCAGCTTCAGGATTTGTCCTTCCAGGGAGCAATCAGGCTTGACTTCCTGGAGGATTGACCGATTGGATCTCCAACCTAGAGTTAGGCTAGCTTAGTTAGGCCAGCAAAATTTGGCTGGCACAAGAGCCACCATAAAGTGCATTTGGACCACTCTCAGGGAAGATGGCGCATGTCTGTGGGCTGGCCCCTCTGACTCTGAGAGCGGCCCAAACATATTTTACGGTGTCCCTTGTGCCTGTCAAACTTTGCTGGGCTAACTGTGCTGGCCTAACTCCAGGTTAGGATTGTCCCGCTAGAGTCATTGAATCAGACTCTTTGTTCATTGTGAAGCAACACAACTGTCTTCAGGGCCAATTGCAGGCCACCCAACTGCAATGCATGTAGTGACATATGAACGGTCCTGCCTCATGCATCACCCCAAAAAAGGCATTCTATTAATCACTATCAAAAAAAGATATCTCTCACATACATGAGTACTTAACAACCTGCTGAGCGGAGAAGAAAAACCCTGGGACCTCACCAGAGGTGGATCAACAGGGAGGGCAAAGCTGTAAGTGTTGCAAGGAGCCTTACCCTGTCATGTAAATCCTTCCTCTCCCTTGCTGCTGTAGCCAGTAAGCAACGCCAAGATGTTGCTTTTCCCTGTGAGGATTGGCTAAAACGGTGCAGGAGAGGAGTGATTTCCACTGCAAGGTAAGGCTTCTTGCAACACTTACAGCTTTGCCCTCCCTTAGATCTGCCTCTGGACCTCACAGCATGATCATCATGCAACTACTGACGTGTCAGCCCATTTCAGATTGTTGCTAAATTTGTGCATGGACTTGGTGTCCAGAGCTCTCTAATACCATTCAAAGCCCAATCCTATGCATGTCTGCTTGGAAGTAAGTCCCGCTGAGTTCAATGGGAGCTACTCTCAGGTAAGCATGGGTAAGATTGCAGCCTCAGCGGCCAGCCTTTGTAGGCATTTTGCAACTGCAGATCTTGCAATCTGCTGTTGCAATGCGCCCAGCAATGGCACAAACATGATGTTGCCATCACATGTGAAGGCGTCTCTGGTCAGTGGCTCTCCACATGCACCAGAATCACCTACAGCAGTGGTTCCCAAGCTGTGGGTCGGAACCAGTGATGGGATCAGCTAACAACTCGGGGGAACACTGGGTGGGCAACAGGAAGGCTGGGCGGGACTGCCCTGGCCTTGGAGGGGGCGCCCGCTCGCCGGGGGACGGGTGGGGGCCCCTGGGTGCCAGGGCACACAGTGGCGGGGCGCGCCACCCGGGGGCAGCCCGTGAGGCAGGCCGGCGGGCGGCGGACCCAGACGGACGGGCTGTCAATCACCCGGAAGTCCCGCCCAGCCTTCCTGCTGCCCGCCCAGCGTTCCCCCGAGTCATTAGCTGATCCCATCACTGGTCACAACCCACCAGTGGATCATGAGCCAATTTCAGGTGTGTTCGCGTAGCACCTAGCACATCCATTATTTAAAATATCGGAAGAGGGGACACGGGAAAGAGGCAGGGCTGTGTGGTTATTTTGCTTGTGTCAAGGTTGTAAATAGGCTTTTTTCTGATTCACTTTGATGTTGGAAAATGGCTGAAAAATAATCCAACTGATTGCTGCATTGTCAGGGAAGCGGCAGGCTGTGGCATCACAATGACGGCACTTCCAGGTTAATGACATCACTTCTGGTGGCTCCCGAACAGAGAGTCATTCTAAAAAGTGGGTCTCGGTGCTAAAATGTTGGAGAACCAGTGACCTAGAGTCCTTACTATAGCAGATAGGTCAGTGGAAGGAGCATTTTGGGGGACGAATGGGGGGGATTGAAACCAGCTGGGGGCACATCATGGGCAAGCTGGGGCAGATGTGGTACCACTATTCTATTCCCCTGACCCAAGCTTGGCATACCCTCTTGGACCCATTCAGATTAATAACAGCCAAAGAGCTGGTGCAGATCCAAATACACCCATTGGGGACCATGCCCATTGGAGCAGGTTCATTAAAAACTGTTTTACTTATCTTTCCATTGCTGCCTGCCTATTTGCCGGCCAGCCCATAGCATGTAGAGGAGGCTGCACCAGCGCTACTGCACACTCTAGGCCGGCTCAGGATAGGATTATGAAACTGTCAATCAATTAAGCACAATGTCAGGAGAACAATATGGCATTTGGCCCCAGGAAAAATGTCTGCTGCTTGCACCATCTTCCAGTTGATATATGTAATGGAAAAATGTGCTATTCACTATTCTGTGGGTTGTTTCTATTGAGACAGGGAACCATTTAATTTTTATTATTATTACTATTTGCCTGTAAACCGCTTTGTGAACTTAGTGTTGAAAAGCGGTATATAAGTACCTGTTGATTGATTGATTGATTGATTGATTGATTGATTGATTGATTGATTGATTGATTGATTGATTGATTG
>JAJKFI010000007.1:21006882-21017911 GCA_029204185.1 Lerista edwardsae
TAATAATAATAATAATAATAATAATAATAATAATAATAATAATAATAATAATCAATCAATCAATCAATCAATCAATCAATCAATCAATCAATCACAGTATTTATATACCACTTTTCAACACAAGTTCACAAAGCGGTACACAGGCTAATAATAATAATAAAGCTAAATGGCTCCCTGTCTCAAAAGGGCTCACAATCTAAAAATATGCAGAACACCACCAGCAACAGCCACTACAAAAGACTGTGCAGGGGTGAAAAGGGACAATTACTCTCCCCCCTGCTAAATATAAGAGGAACACCACTTGGAAAAGTGCTTCTTGCTCAGTTAGCAGCGGTAACAGCCCAATCCTAACCTGCACTGGAACAGGCAGGCAGGCTGGCCTACACTGTATCCAGTGCAGGTTAGGAGGCAACTGGAGGTCACCTTAAGGTAAGGGTATATTTTCCCCTTACCCAGGATAAAGACCTAGCCACTCCTACGGGTGGCGCAATCCAACCCACCCCTAGCCATCCCTACGGGTGGCGCAAATCTGAGTGGCCCATGTAGGGCTGACCAGTCTGGGAACAGGGGTAGGATCTAGCCTAAGTGCTGGATCTTGGCTTCACCCACTCCTTGGGCTGGTCCGCCCACAGACCTGCCCTCCCCCACCTTCCCATGAGGATGAGGATGCACACCAGCCTAGCCTGCTCATAAGTCATTGTGAATGTGCTTTACACATTCGTGACACTCCTAGGCCGGCGGAGTGCCTATAATTAGGATTGCGCCCAAAGTTAAGCAAGTGTAGAACAGATGTCTGAAAGTCAAAATCTGCTCCTAGGAGGGGTCTCCTGGGGCTTTTCAGGAGGCCACTGGTCTGTGGGCGCGGCCACTCATTGTTTGTAGTGGTGGCCCAACTGCATGGAATGGTGGGCCACATTTTGCAGCTGCTGTAATGCATGCTGCACCACCAGAGCATGAGTTCTGGCCCTGGAGGGAGCATACGATTGGGCTCTAAGAAACTGGGCTGTGAATCAGGAAGTCACCAGTTTGAATCTAACTCATCCGGTGGCCTTAAACAAACCACTCCCTCTCAGCCTCAGTCACAATAAGAGAATAATAATGCTCACTTACCTTACAAGGTTTTTTTTGTTCACTTAGCATCAAGATAATACATATGAAGCACTTTGCACAATCAGAAAAAAGTGCTGTCAAAGTCCTAAGAATTATAATGTGAACTGGAAATATTTTGTTACTTGACATACACATAATGTACATACAGCAACTCTTCAGCCTTTGTGTCAGCTTCAGTCACTCCTTTCCAACAATTTGTCTTATGATTCTTAAAAAAAATTGTATGGAAAGTGTTAACATTATGCCCATAATAATGTCTACTGAGCAATTATGAATATGTGTATATCTGGTAACTTATATCCTTCACCGTTACAAACAAACCCAAGCAGCAGCATCCCAGGCATGTCTACTCAGAAGTATGTCCCATGTTTAACGGGACTTGCTGTTATAAACGTGTGTATCAGATTGTACCCTTATTGTTCATGTTGAACATGACTGAGAGCACAATCCTAACCTGGAGCTAGGCCGGCATCGTTAGGCCAGCAAAGTTTGACCAGCACATGGGAAACCATAAAGTATGTTTGGACCACTCTCTGAGTCAGAGAGGCCAGCACACAGACATGCGCCATCCCCCCCGACACTGAGAGTAGTCCAAACGTGCTTTACAGTATCCCTTGTGCTGGCCAACCTTTGCTGGCCTACCTGTGGCAGATTAACTTCAGGTTAGGATTGCACTCTGAATTTAAGATAGGGCTGTGCAGGAAACACGTGGAGAAATTTCACTAAATAAGTTCATTTGACTTTCCTTGAATATTCTCAGACGTTCCACTGTGGAAGGGACTCTGAAATTTGCTTCATCTTTTCATACTTGTTTGCTTCATACTTCTGCAATTATTATTGAGTTAACATTTAGGGTGCAATCCTAAACTGAGTTAGCAAAGTTTGGCCAGCGCAAGCGCCACCGTAAAGTATGTTTGGACCACACTCAGAGAGGCCAGCACACAGACATGAGCCATCCTCCCTGACTCAAAGGAGTCTAAAAATGCTTTATGGTGGCCCTTGTGCTGGCTGAACTTTGCTGGCTTAGCTTATGCCGGCCTAACTCAAGTTTAGGATTGCGCTCTCAATTATATATACTTTTGTGCATATACAGTTGTGCCTCAGCATTTGTCGGAGTTCCGTTCCTGGAAACTTTGGGAAAGCTGAAACCCGTGGATAGTCAAATTCACGGGTTTGGGCGCACGAGACCCTAGGAAGATAACTGGACTCTTCTCCAGTTGCATTCCAAGGCCATGTGTAGCTTCCCTGACCCTAAGGCCTCAGGAAGACCAAGAATGATTGCAGATTTTTGGCCTTTACGGAGGCACAATCTCCCTGGCCCACAGAAGGCCCTCCGAATATGACTGGAGCATAGCTCTGGTTACCTTCTGAGCAGTGGCATAGGGAAGATATGGCACCATAGGGCACGAGCCCTGGGGCGCCATAAGGCGGGGGCGCTGTTGGCGTGCCCCCCCGCCCCCCTCCGCCAAGCCGCGCGCGCCCTTTCTGCACGGGCCGCTCTTGGCGCCGCGTGACCTCTCCGTGCTCTGGGGAAGTCGCCCAGAGCACGGAGAGGTCGCGCGGCGCCCAGAGCAGCCCGTGCAGAAAGGGCGCGCTCCAAGCCGTGCGTCTCCCCTGGCTTCAATTGAAGCTGAGGGACATGCACGGAAGCCCCGCCCCTGCCGCTGATGTCATGACGCAAGGCATCAGGACGTCACGGCATGGGGCGCAAACGCGTGCCTTGCCCTGGGCAGGGGCAAGGCACACTACGCCACTGCTTCTGAGCATCTAGGTCCAGCCAAATCTCAGGTTCCAAACCTGCAGTTAGTTAAAACAGCAGGTTCTGAATCTGTGAATAAATGGGCTGGACCTGTCTCTATTCTTTCTATTTAGTTTCGAATGAACAACTGCATCAGAGTAGATGTTTCAGGTACTGTAGACTGAAAACACCGTGGTCTCTGGTTCAGTTCAGAGGTCCTGGCTAGAACATCAATTCCAGATCCCAAAGCAGCTCATCATGGCATTTGCAGGGACATGACCTCTTTCTTCTTTGTTTTCACCAAAAGGAAAACCCCAATAAACTCTCAGATCAGCAGCAAGCATTGACCAATGGCCAGAACCCTCTGCCTGTCTACCTGTGTCTGAGCGTGAAGGAAAAACTAAGCAATCGGGGTTTCAGAGGTAATAATTAAGATCTAGACTTATACCTGCTTTTTTTAAAACCTCAGATATAATAAGGTAACAAAGACTGATAACATATAATTTAGAAATATGCAAAGCCATCAATTTAAAAAAAAATGTTTGAATTTGACACCTTTAATTTTCAAGTTTGGGTGGGACCTACTGTATATTCTGCCACCATTCCTGTAGTATGTAATCATTTGTCTGTGTCTGACTGTGTCTGTTTTAATTGTTTGAACTTTTTATTATAACTTTTAAAAATGTGTGTGTGTGCACGCGCGTGTGCGACTACCTATGTATACACAGTGAAATGGGGATAGAAATGAATGATGTGCCATTGTTATAACTCAATACAAGATGTGCACCAAAATAATTCATTGATTTTATGCTCCTTTTATTTCATATTTCTCTTTATGCGTGAAACATTGTTGCAGCATATGCTCTCATATGGCTTCCTTTTTAGAGTGGTTGGAATTCACTCCTTATGAAGTGGGATTTCAAAAATATGGAGCGTATATTCGTACCGAGCATTTTGGCAGTGAATTCTTCATGGGGCATTTGATGAAGAAAATCCCAGAATCACGAATTTGCTATTTGGAAGGTAATTTAATTACTAAAGTGTTCATTATTATGCACCCTGACATGCCTCAACATTTCAGCAGCGTCGTCTCAATCCTATCTGGCCATTATATTATGCTTCTGGAATGTGTGTTCCTTTGGAGTAACACACTTTCCAGCTGTCACAAATGCAACAACACCAGAGCGCACAGCTTGGCCGCTGTCAGAAACAGTGAGCGATGGGTCCATGCAGCCAAGTACTGGAGATGCCTGCTGCCTCAGGTAAATCAGGATACATTTTACTTCCACAAAAATACTGGTTGGTTTGGTTAAAAGCATGACCCTGAGAAGACCTTTGTATGGAACATAAGAACATAAGAAGAGCCCCACTGGATCAGGCCAAAGGCCCATCCAGTCCAGCTTCCTGTATCTCACAGTGGCCCACCAGATGCCTAAGGGAGTTCAGTAGACAACAAGATGGTTGCATCCTGTTGCCACTCCCTTCCCTCTCTCACAATACCAGAACCAGGGGGCATCCACTGAAATTGAGTGTAGGGAGCGTTAAAACAGATAAAAGGAAATACTTTTTTTACCCAGTGGGTAATTAAGCTATGGAACTCCTTGCCACAGGAGGTGGTGATGGCATCTGGCCTAGATGCCTTTAAAAGGGGATTGGATGGATTTCTGGAGGAAAAGTCCATCGTGGGCTATAGGCCATGATGGGTCGGGCAACCTCCTTACATTAATAGTAGGCTACTTCAGAATGGAAAATACACGTAGAATAATATTTCACCTGTTTCTTATACAAATAAGGAAGCCCACATCCACATATGAGATAAAGTCTGTTCTTTCACACTACTAAGGCTGCAATCCTACAGACACTTTCCTGGGAGTAAGCTTCACTGAACACAATGTACTTGCTTCTGAGGGTTGTAAGTCAATCATAGGGGTTGCACCGTATGATTGCCGCTCTATAAACAAGGCTGCATCTATTGTATTTTCATGCATAGAAAGGGCAATATGTTAATTTTGAAACAGGCATCAAATCTCATCCTTATTCACATCATATTCTAGCAAAAGCCTTCCTTGCTGTGAAACACACCCAACATTGTCCCCATCAGTTTACACAAGTCTTGACTGTATTCTCTCTCGCTCTCTTTTTCTGGAGAAACTTTACCTCCTTCTTTTATGATAAATTTAGATTAGATTGCAAGGCTGCCGGCTAATTTCCTGACACTTAAAGATGAGGATTAGACTCATTAAATATTCTGATAGAACTGATAAATTGCTGCTGAGGATTGAAAATACAGATTATAGTTTCAGAAATGCAGACTCCATGTCTCTTGCAGTTAAACATTGACAACAGGTTTCTTGATTAAAGATATATTTTATTGTTGCTTTGGGAGCAAAAATCAAAGAAGTAGCATCTAAGATAATCCTGGGGCACTGTTTTCACCCCAAGTTAAGATCATTTACTGGGATTGAAATGCTACCCCAAGTATGTATTTATTCACAGAAAATAAATGGTGCATGATATCTACATGTTATGGCCCAAAATGTGACAGTGTCCAAAAAGATCTAAGTTGATGCACCATTGATCTGCATATGTTCATTTGATAAACCTCTGTACTGGGACTTAAATCAAATCCAACTAGGTTGAAATAATTTTTTGAGTGGTGAGAGAGAACCCAAAGGACGAGGGGGAAACTTCAGTAAAAATTCTTCACAATGACTCCTGTCTAATTGTCTCATCACCTTTCACCAGCTGGTGAACACATGATTATTCTGATGGTCTTTGGATGGGCCATGGCTTTCTTGTGCTCATTGATTTTTGTATTCAAACAATTTTACAGGTGTTTCCTTTTATTCCACTGATTCGGAATCCACAGTTTCAGTTATCCATGGATCCTGGGGTGCCTATTAAAAAGATAGGGGAACATTAAGCAAATCTCTTTTTTAACCTTGTTGCAGCAAAACCACTGATGTTCCCCTATCTTTAAAAAGGCGTCCCCAGTAATCCCCAGTTTCAGGTATCCACGATGGGGTCTGGAACGGAACCCCACTAGATATTGGGGCAAGCCTGTATTTGTTTTTGTCTCATTTCTATTTTTATGTTATGTGTTCCTTTGGTGTAACATACTTCCCAGCTGTCACAAATGCAACAGCAATGCACTGGAGATGCCTGCTGCTTCAGGTGTTGAAGCTTTCTGCAAACGGCAACAGATAAATACATAAATTTCTCTTGTCTCAACAGGAATCTGGAGTAGTGTGTTTTCTGTGAATCTTATGGATGCCTGGTTTATGTGTGTGACTACAGATGACTTTTGGCGGAAGTGGACAAGCGACAGAATAATTGACATTGGCAAGTTACTATTTTTTTCTGCTTTGCTTATTAGGCAGGGACAGTGAATGCAGATAAAATTGCTTCCATCTGCCACAACTTAGGGCCAATCCTGAACTGTCTAATGGCACGGTGGTAGCCTGCCTGCCTGCTCCAGTGCAGTTTCGGATTGCGCTGCCGGAAAACAAACGCAGCCTGTTTGTTTGAAAACCACTGGGAGAGGTGATGCAAGGGTTTGGAGTTGCATGTTATCAATATATGAATTATATCCAGCTTTACCTTTCTCTGGGTGGAATCCTAACCTGGAATTAGGCCAGCAAAGTTTGGCTGGCACAAGGGACGCCGTAAAGTGCATTTAGATCACTCTCAGGGAGGATGTGTGCCGGCCTCTCTGACTCCGAGAGTGGTCTAAACATACTTTACGTTGGCCCCTGCGCTGGCCAAACTTTGCTGGCCTGACTGTGCCAGCCTAACTCCAGGTTAGGACTGCACAGGGGGGAAGGGCCCAGAATAGCCCCTGTGCCAGCTGAACTTGGCTGGCACAGGAGTGGCTTTCCGCAGGCATGCTCCCGTGCTGCAAGGCTGATGCAACTGCTTCTATCGGCCCAGTGCTGAAAGTGCTGGTCTGGACATGCTTTATGCAGTGGTGTGATTCAAATGATTTAGGAACAGGAACTCACTTTTGATTGGCACTTGTTGGGAACCCGAAACCAACCACGGAGCCCGTTAGGATCCGTTCTGGTCCGTTCCCCCTGAATGACATCACTGCCTTTAACCCTCTGAGTGCCGGCCAACCAAGAAGAAAAGCTCTTTGCAGAGGAATTGGGAGGGGGGAGGAGGGAGAGTGAAGTGGGCAGAGTCAGCCCTAATTTTAACTAGTGGAACTGAGTTCCCCCGCGTTCCCCCTGCATGACATCACTGGCTTTATGGCATGTTCGCGACAGCACTCGGCTGACACAAGTGGCTTGTGTTGGCCAAAGGGGTGGGGGTTGGATTGCGCTGTAGGTGGTTTATATCCAGCTTGACCACATGATGTACAGCCCTGAGATAGTTATATTACGTGAGATTTTAGCAGACTAGGGTAAAAGTATACTTGTGGAAACCCTAGATGGACAAAAGCAGCAATTCTATACAATACACACTTAAATGGAAGCGAGTCTCGTCGTACTCAGACATAGGCGTGTATTGAAAGGAAAGGAAGCTTGTGTAAATTCCAAGAAACACATTACAAATTGTTGTTTTCACAACGTATTAACACCAAAACAGCATGCGTTTTAACATGTGTTGTGTTTTCTGCAGATGAATGCGATGAAGGTACTTGGAAAAATCAACTACGTACCCGTGTGCAGTACCCTCCGCATAGCCTTGCCAATGTTTTCCAAAACGTGATTATGTGGCGACCGGCAGTTTCAGTGGTCCCCAATTTTTTGAAAGGCTGCCCGATGCATAATGACTATATAAGGAGTGGCTTTTCAAAGTGGAAAGGTACAGCAAGAGCTTCCCTTTTAATGAAGGATCCCTTAGAATAGGTTGTATGGGCAATACCCAAAGTCACAGGATCACAAGAAGCTTTTAAAGAGAGTGAGGCTGCGTTTGTTTTTTTGGCTTGAAAAGCAGTCTCTAAACTGGAACCACTGCAATTGGGATAAGCACCTTCTGTTCCACTGGAGATGCTGCAAAAGACTCTGACTACAGTCCCTAGGGGACTTTGTGGCCAGCTGCATCCAGTTTCTGCCACACCAGCAAGGCTCGCGGCCAGCATTCTGCCCAGATGCGGAGTCTTTTACAGCATCTCCGGAGGAACAGAAGCAGTGATGTCATTCAGGGGGAACGGACCAGAACGGGCGTTCCGGATCTTAACGGGCTCCATGGCTGGTTCCGGGTTCCCAACAAGTGCCAATCAAAAGTGAGTTCCTGTTCCTAAACCATTTGAATGACACCACTGAACAGAAGGTGCCATTCACACCAGGGAAGGATTAGATGGGTGCTGGATCTGGTCTGAGGACTGGAATTTGGAGCCCACTGGGCTCAAAGATAGCCAGGAGTGAAGTCAGCATGCCTCTAGCATGCTAGAAGCACAATTCTTTAAAAAAAATGGAGGAAACTTGTGTTGATCATACTTCAGTGTGGTTTTGTTATATTTAGAGCACAATCCTAGGCTCTAGCCCGGCACGGTTTGGTCAGCAAAGTTTGGCCAGCACAAGGGACACCGTAAAGTGCATTTGGACCAGTCTCGGAGTCAGGGAGGATGGCACACGTCTGTGTCCCTTGTGTTGGCCAAACCTTGCTGGCCTAACTGTGCCAGCCTAGCTCCAGGTTAGGATTGCGCCCTCAATCATTTCCTTATAGTTATTAAAGTGACCTTACATTTCTAACTTCTGTATAATGCTTTTAAAATCTGGAAAACGCCTGGCTGCTTTTGTCCAAGTTCAAACACCCCTCCTCCACCATCACCTCTCCTATTTGCTGTACAAGATGGCTGCACCAGCTGTTTATTTGGAACAATATGATTACATTATTCATGGTGGCCATGTTTTCCAGCATCACGCTTTCAGGACAGATTGCTAGCATGGCGAGTGTGCTAAAGGGTAAAAAAATGAATGTTGTATGCTGGAAGGTGAAAACAAAAAGCTTTCTAGAGCTGAAAAATGAACGCAGCCTGTGTGTAGCGCACTTTGGGCCGGAGCATCCCTGCAGCAACTAAAAGTGGCTGCGTTGGCGACAGATTGTGAGGGATCCGAGCAGAGACGTCATTCAGCCGGAACGGCCCGGAACTCCGTACCGCTAGTTCTGCGGAGGTCCCGGGCCGCTCCGCTGCCTCGGAGGACGGGCGAGCTGCTGCTGGGCCTGCCCGCCCTCCCTTGTGTCTGGAATCGCTCTAAAATGGAGCGATTCCGGCGCAGTGAGGCTTGGGGGAGGCGTGGCAGCCCTCCGCCATAGGGGCGGAGGGCTGTCAATCATCCGAGCGTTCCAGTAGTTGGCGCGCTTGGATGACATCACTGGATCCGAGGGGGCAGCGGACTTGCAGGGCTGCCGCTGCCTCCCGCCAACTGCCACTGCCACCCCGATTCCAATTTGCTTTTCACTGGAGTGAGGACAAAGCAGACTTGTGCACTCCAGTGCAAACCAAATCGTACCTGTACTTCCTGCATTCCTCGCACTTCCAGAAGTGAGCAGCTTCCAGTCTCACACTGCTTCCAGGCTTCGAGGCAGGATGCGCCTTGCGCACTAAGAGTTTTGGGAGGATTCTTTACTGCAAGGAGGGGTGGCACCAGGTGACACTTCAGGTCATGCCACCGTGAGTGTAGTGGACAAAGAACAGAGAGATAAGGGTTCAAATCTCCGCTCAGCCACAAAGCTCAGTCTGGGCTACCTTTAGAGTGGGTGATGCATTTGCTTCCTTCACTTTTCTCAAGGGGTTTGTTTGCCTGCTTTTGATTACAAACTCATTTCTTTTAGACTGCGACCTTGACACTTTTCCTAACCAGCTGACAGGAATTGAGGATTACTTGTACCTGGTAGACAATGCATTTGCTTTTGCTAGCAGCTACCCACCGCTTATGAGGCCTGAGAGAAAAGTGGATGTCATCATACATTTAAATTATAGCTCAGGATCACAGATGATGGTGAGAAGACTCAAAACACAGCTCTTTTTCTGGGTGGGGGAACACAAGCCCTGTGGCAACTGTGGGCACAGCCTGCTGGCTTTGGACAGAGGAAGCAAAGAGGAAGCTGCTGCCTTACTTCTCTTCCGCTGGAATTTTCTTGCAGCTGCTTCCTCTTCTTCCATCAGCAACTCCAGCGCAATGCAAGGGGGGAACTGCCAAATGCTCTCTTTCCTGTTTGATGAGAGTAAGATAAACGCTGTTTAGTGATGACAGTGAGATGAGAGAAATTGCTGTCTTCATGGAAATGGTGTCAGGAAAGCCATTAGCACGCCAAGAGGTAGCCTTCCTGTAGACATGCATGTATCTGCAGAGGTCCTCATGATTCAAGTTGGTAGTGCCTGTTTCTATGGCCTCTATACCAGTGGTTCCCAAACTGTGGGTCGGGACCCACCAGTGGGTTGCGAGCCAGTTTCAGGTGGATCGCGAAGCAACTAGGGAAGCCATATTGAAAATATGGGAAGATGGGAGGCTGGAAAGCGGGAGGGCTGTGTGGCTGTTTTGCTTGTGTCAAGGTTGTAAGTAGGCTTTTGTCTTTCTAATTCACTTTGCAGTTACAAAGTAGCTGAGAAATAACCCAACTTATTCCTGGTGCTAAAAGGTTTGAGAACCACTGCTCTATAAGAGGTGCTTCTAAACATAAGAGGATTCCATTCTAGTGCTGTCATACCCGCATGCGGGATGTATGCTGTAGCATAGCTACATGGGGGTGGCACTGTAAGGATTGCAGACACCACAAAGTGCCACATAAGCTGCCCCTCCCACTTCCCGTCAGAACCATTCTGGACAGTGATGGCAGCAACCCAGAATGGCTTCAACTGTGACTGGGGGGGGGCACTTACATGGCACATTGTGGCACCTGCAGTACAGACGTTCCCCAGTATCCACTGATTCAGTATCCACAGTTTCAGTTATCCATGAATACTGAGATGCTTATTAAAAAGATAAAGGTAAAGGTAAATGTTTCCCCACAACTGAATGGTCTAGTCATGACTGACTGTAGGGGGCAGTGCTCATTTCCGTTTCTAACCCTGTAGAGCTGGCATTTGACCGGCACAAGAGTTTGACCGGCACAAGGGCCACCATTAAGCGGATTTGGTCCAGCTGCCCTAACTCAGCTGCCCTAACTCCAGGTTAGAATTGCACCCCTCTCTCTCTCTCTCTCTCTCTCTCTCTCTCTCTCTCTCTCTCTCTC
>JAJKFI010000007.1:21027090-21087039 GCA_029204185.1 Lerista edwardsae
CGCACGCTGCCGATCACCACGGAAACCCTCCCAGCGAGCGAAGAAACTCCGCCCAGCGAACTGGTAGGCTGACACCACTGTCCGCAGGTGTGCCAATGGATTTTGGAGGAGGGTCACATATTAGTACAAGTAGATGATCCCTCATCCAGACATCCAAAATCCAGACTGTTCCAAAATCCAAGACATCTTTCTCCAAGACTTTTAAAAACTTCCTATAGAAAGAAGGCCTTGTGCTCATTCCCATGTACAGGCTATAAGTTCTATTCTCTGCTCCGTGGCACGTGCCACTGTTGAAAAATGTCAAAGGGGCCAGCAGACACCCAAATGGGTAAGTGAAAAGAGCAAGAGGAAGCATTTCTCATTCTATTTATGTAATTATTCCAAAATCCAGAAAACCTCAAAATCCAGGCACCTTCCCATCCCAAGCAGTCCTGATAAGGGATAATCAACCTGTATGGCCATTGGGGGATGTGAGCCCCCTCCCCCACCAGCAGCATAGTGTGCCTTGTTAATTGTAAAATAAAAACTTGATGGTGTGCTCCAAGAATTTTAGGGTTGAAAAGTTGAAAATCAATCATATAGTGTTCCACGTGACTATCTTTGGCTACCAAGCCGTTTAATACCTAGCCTTGGTGCATGGTTTTTCTGACTGGGGTAGAGATATTATCCTGTTCTGGATGGCATGGCACTGCCCTGCAACGACAGGTTTGTAGCGTGAGATTGCTGTTAGACTGAGCCCTGAATATAGATCGTCAGGTGAGCATCTGAGGGTGCAATTCTAACCTGAAGTCAGGCTGGCACAAGTTCGGGCCACTGTGAAGTGCATTTGAACCACTCTCAGAGTGCAATCCAACCCAGCACCGGAATGGCAAGGCCGGCCGGCCAGCGCCATACCCGATGCTGGGTTGGGGGAGGCTGGAGCCTCCCGTGGCAAGGGAGCATGCACTGAAGGGTGGTCGCAGATCCAAGGAGACCGCGCAGTCCGAATCGAGACCGCGCAGTCCGAATCGAGACCGCGCAGTCCGAATCGAGACCGCGCAGTCTCTCAAACGGGCCTAGGATTCAGCCTTACGGCCGAATCCAACACCTGCCCATGTCCCGCCTCCTCCCTCCCATCCCCGGGGCACGCTGTCAGCGCGCTTCCCTTGCGCCAGCCGGCTTCGGCTGATGCAAGGGAGGCGCTAAACAGGTGCTACAGTACTGGCACTGCCAGCAGCGCTGGCCCTGTGGCCTTAGTGCCGACGCAGGGCACTCAATCGGCGCCCCCGCGTCCGTGCTAAGTGCACAGTGCCGGCTCAACCTCGTTGTGCCGGCGCTGCACGGGAGGCAGGATTGTGCTGCCCGAGTCAAGGAGGATGGCGCCCATCTGTGTGCTGGCCTCACTGACTCTGAGAGTGGCCCTAACATACTTTACGGTGTCCCTTGTGCCAGCCAAACTTTGCTGGCCTAACTCCAGGTTAGGATCGCTGCCTGAGGCACATGCCACCTTTCACTCACTAAGGGCCCAAACGTTCCAGAACTGATGTAGCTGCAATGTTGTTGTTGTTGTTGTTGTTGTTGTTCAATTACTAAGTCGTGTCCGACTCTTTGCGACCTCATTGATCACAGCACGCCAGGCCTCCCTGTCCTCCACTAGCTTCCGGCGTGCACCCAATTTCATGTTCATTGCTTCGGTGACACTATCTAACCATCACCTGAATTAAATTCTCCCATTCCTGTCCATTTTAGTTCACTAATTCCCATGATGTCGATGTTCAGTCTCGACATCTCGTGTTTGACCACATCTAGCTTACCTTGATTCATAGATCTGACGTTCCAGGTTCCTATGCAGTATTGTTCTTTGCAGCATCGTACTTTCCTTTCACTTCCACACACATTCACAGCTGAGCTTCCTTCCGGTTTTGGCCTAGCTACTTCATTCTTTCTGGAGCTACTAGTACACGTGTTCTGCTCTTCCCCAGTAGCATAGTGGACGACTTCTGACCTGAGGGGCTTATCTTCCGGCGTCATATCATTTAGCCTTTTAATACTATAGTCCATGGGGTTTTCTTGGCAAGGGTACTGGAGTCGGTTGCCATTTTCTTCTCCATGTTTAGTCAGAACTCTCTACTATGACCTGTCCATCTTGGGTAACCCTACATGGCATAGCTCACAGCTTCATTGAGCTACTCAAGCCCCTTCGCCACAACCAGGCAGTGACCTTACCTTGAGGAGGCCTCTGCGACTTCCCCCACCCCAAGATCCACAGCATGCCCCATTGGCATGGTCGCATTGGTGCTAGAAAGTTGGATACGACGGAGCTCTTAGGCTCCAGTCACATTTACCACTTGACTCACTGACACTTTTCAGTAAACAAGCATAGGATTGCACAGTAAGGCTTGATGCCAGTTGCAACACCTCCTGGACAGATCAGTCTTGGCCTCAGTCACATCCACACCCTGCCTTGTTAAGATTCTCCTCATTTGAGGCTTGCTGGATGGTAACCAGGGAGCTTTTTCTGTGGAGTCCTTCAAACCTGCAACACCCACCTCAGAGGTGTGTGCCAAAGACTGTATAGATTTAGGTGCAGTGTTAAAACCAGTTTATTTGACTGGGTTTGTAATAATGGTGAAGCTAATTTTAATGCTGTTTGGGGGGAACCTGTCTATCCTATAATTTGGGATTCTTTTCAGCTTGTAGAGCCTGAGGATGTGGGCAGGATTCTCTGGAGTGTGAGACCTGCTGCTTGCCCGCTCGACCCTTGCCCAGCATGGCTAATTAGAGCTGCCCGGGGAGGGCTGGCCGAGTGGACGGGGAGGGTGGTGAATTCATCTCTGAGGGAGGGGGTGCTCCCGCCTGCTTTGAAGCAGGCGATGGTTCGCCCCCTCCTGAAGAAGCCCTCCCTGGATCCCACAAATTTAAACAACTTTCGGCCAGTATCCAATATCCCATTTCTGGGCAAGGTGATTGAGCGGGTGGTGGCGTCCCAGCTTCAGAGGGTTCTGGAGGAAACGGATTATCTGGACCCATTCCAATCTGGCTTCAGGCCGGGGTTCGGGACGGAGACTGCCTTGGTCGCCTTGGTGGATGACCTGCGCCGGGGGATGGACGGGGGAAGTGCGACCCTGTTAGTCCTGCTGGACCTCTCAGCGGATTTCGACACCATCGACCATGGTGTCCTTCTGGGTTGGCTGGCCGGGTTGGGGCTTGGAGGCACTGTTTTGAAGTGGTTCCACTCCTTCCTGGCTGACAGATCCCAGAAGGTGGTGCTGGGGGAGGCTTGTTCGGCACCCCGACCTCTCAGGTTTGGGGTGCCGCAAGGTTCCATCTTATCCCCCATGCTGTTTAACATCTACATGAAACCGCTGGGAGAGGTCATCCGTGTTGTGTATTTGTGTAAATAGTAGCAGAGTTGGGGGCTTGGAGACCCATTCTAGCGCTTGCCTTAGCGCTCCGGAGCGAAGGATTGAATCAACCGCCACATTTCCATAACAAAGTCTCTTTATTGTAGCGAAAGTAAGAAAGGTACAAAGGTTCAATCTGCCGGCTAGGAAGCCGGTAAGGTCTGGGCCGCTCGCAGGCGGCGTTTCAGTGCAGCTTTACATCTTAAGCACACACAGTGAAAAACTCCTTCTAACAACAGAACAAAGGGATGCAGCCAGAGTGTATCTGGTAGGTGGATACCTGAAGACCCCTTGTGCCCCATCTTACCCAATGGGGTGACCCTTAGAACACTATGAGCTCATGGGAATGTGCAGTGTTTTGCAGCCAGGGCTTCCCGTGTGAAACTGCCTGCTTATGTTACACATGCAGAAAGGGAGTACAACTACTATCCCTAACAAGCTGGGAAGCTGCCTGCTGAAGGACACACAGGTGTACTATCTGATCCTGAGACGGAGAGACGGAATGCCAGTTTCAGCCAGTTCTGGACTGTGAGATGTGAAACTGCAACAATCCGGGGGTTTGGAGTGGGGTGCCATCAATATGCTGATGACACCCAACTTTATCTCTCCTTTCCCCCTGATTCTGAGGAGGCGGTTGAGGTCCTGGATCGCTGTCTGGAGGCGGTTGGGGGCTGGATGCAGGCGAACAAGCTGAAATTAAATCCGGATAAGACAGAGGTGCTTTTGGTTCGGAAATCCACGGCTCGGGTATTGGACTATCGTCCTGCTCTGAATGGGGTCGCACTTCCTCTGAAGGAGCTGGTTCGCAGCTTGGGGGTTCTCCTGGATTCACAGCTACACCTGGAGTCCCAGGTGGCGGCTGTGGCCAGGGGAGCCTTTGCTCAGCTTCGGCTGATCCGCCAGCTGCGGCCGTACCTGAGCTGTGCGGACCTGGCCACTGTGACCCATGCCCTAGTGACATCTAGATTAGATTATTGCAATGCGCTCTACGTGGGGCTGCCTTTGAAGACGGTCCGGAAATTACAACTAGTACAGAACGCGGCGGCTCGGGTGGTTGCTGGGGCACGTCGGTTTGACTCTGTCGAGCCGCTGCTTCGGCGACTACACTGGCTGCCGGTTCTGTTCCGGGCCCAATTCAAAGTGCTAGTTTTGACTTTTAAAGCCCTTTACGGCTCGGGTCCGGGGTATTTGAGGGACCGCCTTCTTCCATATAATCCAACCCGTACTCTTAGATCATCTGGGGGGGGGGCCTTTTGACTGTGCCGCCACCAGGAGAAGTGAGAGGGGCGGCGGCCAGGAAGATGGCCTTTTCGGTGGTGGCCCCCCAACTCTGGAACACCCTCCCCTTAGAATTGAGAACTGCTCCCTCTTTGTTTACATTTCGGCGGGGGCTGAAGACCTTTTTATTCCAAAAAGCTTTTAACTGTTGACAGGCTGGCTGGTTATTATAAACCACGGGGCTTGTTGTTTTTAAATTGTTTTTAAATTTGTTTTTAATTGTGTTCTTAATTTTTGATTGTATTGTTGTTTAATACTGTTTTAATTGTTTTTAATGTGAATTGTTATATTGTTTTTTATATATATATTGTAATGCCGCCTTGGGTGCCTTCGGGCACAATAAGGCGGGGTAAAAATCTAATAATAAATAAATAAAATAAATAAATGCCATTGCACAAGTCAATGGTAAGGCCATTGGACTATTGTAAGGCAAATGTCAAAAAGAATATCGCAAAACTGGAAGATGATGTAGAAGGACCAAAATGGTGACAGTCCCACTATATGTGTGTGGGGGCAAATGCCCCTAGGAGGCACAATAGTGGAACCCATGGGGGGCTGCCACCACCAAGCTTCTGTCTCCACCACACCACCCCTCTGGAGCCCTCTCAACAATTGGGCAGGCCACGTGCAACACCCTGCTGCCTTCTGAAAGCGTTAGAATGTCTTTGGAAGGGTTTTGATCAGAACTTTTGGCTTTCATTGGCGGCAAATGGGCCAGGGACATGACTGTGGGGCACCACCCTAATGAGGAAAGGCTACAGCGTTTAGAAGCTCTTTAGTCTAAAAAGAAGGCACCTGAAGGGGCCCTGATGGAGACATATAAAATTATGCATGGAATGGATACAGGAAAGTTCTTTCCTTCTTTCACAACACCAGGCCCAGGGGAGATCTGTTGGGATACTGAAATAAGTCCCTGGAAATTTACAGCCTGAATGGGAAAGGCCTAACACTAGGCCGACTCAGGGGGTAAAGTGCTGAGTCATTCAGGCCTAGCAGACCAACTGTAAAGTGCTGAGTCAATCTGACTCAGCTGCAACCTGGGGATGAGATCATCTCATGAAGTTATAATAACAGGAGAGGACATGCCTATTGAATTGGTAGGAGCGAACTGAAGCCAGGGGGCGGGCTTAGAGGCCATGTTAAGTGACTCAAAACATTGCTCATTCCAAGCATTTCGAATTGGTTTTCTGGTACTGTTTAGGACTAAATAGTTTACTCCTGAAATAAAAACTTACGAAAATAAAAACGTGTGATCGTGGAGAAACATCACTGGTAACCTTATTATGATTTAATATGCAATTACAAGGTTTAATTCCTCATAATTATATTATTGAACATACCGGACGAAATGCTGTCTATTTAAACTCAGATTGCACTATTTTGACAGACTTTTTTGAAATCTACACAAGCAAAAATAAAGTGTGAACGGGAAGGAAAGAAAAAAAAGGGGAGGGTGGGCAAAAATTAGATAAATATGTAGGAAAATTACATTAAAATCTCTCAATGTATAACACAAGTAGTTGTCAATATGAGAGTAATTCTTTTTTACTTCTAGGCTATTACGAGTATTTTTTTAAACTTCTACACTCACCCCCCCTCCCTTATAAAACAAATTCTGTTAATGTTCAGAATTTCGAAAATATTACAGTAGAAAACGGAAGGCGGGAAAAAAGTGTAAACGGGAGGGGGGGAAAAAGGACGGGTGGAAATATTTTTTTTCTTTCCCTTCTAGACCATTAACAGTGAGTGTCAGAAAATGGTGAATAAGACTGCTAGGAACAACAGGAAATTACACAGCTTCAAAAATTCTGTACTCACTGAACGGTAGTTTTATTGAACCGATGTAGTGTGAATACATGAATCTTTCCGTGGAAATTAAATCCCATTTTTCGTGCAGCGATTCGCACACCCGTATGCAGAACACGCAGGCATTATTAACGAGGTACATATTAACTTCTACAGATGTGCAGGAAGAGTTTTATTAGAGAATTCATGGCAACCCTCCTCCTGGCGGGAAAGATCTGAGTCAGCCATATTGTTTTACTCATGGCTTCAAGATAATGATGTCATGTTGACTCCTGTCATCTAACCTTCTGGATCATCTGATCTCTGATTGGATGCTGGGGGCTATTTATTCAAGACTAGAAACACCTGTGGTTTGTTGCTGGACATGTAAGGGTTGCTGTTGGAGGAGCTTTGCTGTACCTGTTTGCTGTTCTTTGCTGCAAAAAACCTTCTTCTTAGTGAAGTAAGAGGAAAGAGGAAATTAAACATTTTTATGGCTTGTACTACCCCTCCCGCTTGCGCTCTAACAATGTAAGAATGTGTGTAACTGAAATAGCCTTTGCTGTCTTGCCAAATAAGGAGATTAATTGAAGATTGATGAATAAGAAAACATTCTGGTCTATGGGAAAAGACAATGTATAATGTACTCCTGCAGGGGCCGTAAATCATGTTGTAATTGTGCTCAAGTTAATGTAATTTGCCTGAAAAAGTATAAAGCCTGCTGAAAACTGTTGTTTGGGGCCACACCATTGACAGCTCCATTGCTGGGTGCCGGCCCTCAACGCTGAGTAAAAACTTTCTGCAACCTCCTCCAGTTACTCCGTGTCTTTATTTGGGTCAATACAGTTACATTAGAATATAGAAGTTCTTGTTACCTTAATTTCTGTTTTCTGAGTGATTCCTTGCTGGAGCTCTGCGTCCTTGAAGCCTTTCCAAGCCTCACAGCTGTAAGCGGCTTCTACGCTATCATCAAGATCCACTAAAATTGAATGGCAGGAGAGTGAAAACAGACAAAATGAGGCATTTCTTTACTCAGTGCGTAATGAGCAGGTGGAACTCCTTGCTGCAAGGTGTTGTGAAGTCAGGATGCTGGTATGCAATCTCCAGGTTTTAGAGATAGTTATCTCTGACTGCCAGTTTCAAGGGAGTGGGTAAAAGATAGAGGTATCTTGTTTTCCCAGAGGAATGTGGTGGGCCACTGTGAGAAACAAGAAGCTGGACTAGATGGCCACTTGGCCTGATCCAGTGGGGCTGTTCCTCTGTTCCTATGAGTACATGTCTGAAGAGGAGCATCTGGTTCTGGTGGCTGTCAAAGAGAAATGCTGTGGAGAATCTTGACTAGCCACCAGTGAGTTTACCTCAGAATTTACCTCAGAATGCAAGGTGCTAGGGGGTAGCCCCAGAATGCAGGCAGCCTGTTGTCCTGTGTGCTCCCTGAGGCATATGGTGGGTCACTGTGAGATACCGGAAGCTGGAATAGATGGGCCTTTGGCCTGATCCAGTGGGGCTGTTCCTATGAGTTACATGTCTGAAGCGGAGCATCTGGTTCTGGTGGCTGTCCAAGAGAAATGTTGTGGAGAAAGTTGACTAGCCATTAGTGAGTTTACTTCAGAATGCCAGGTGCAAGGGAGTGGCCACAAGCCTGTTGTCTTGTGTGCTCCCTGAGGCATGTGGTGGGCCACTGTGAGATACAGGAAGCTGGACTAGATGGGCCTTCGGCCTGATCCAGCTGGGCTCGTCCTGGCATCAAGTCCCTGCCGAACTTTGAGCATGTACAGAGTGACTTTCCTGCCAGGCGTAAAAGGCACCGTTCGCCCTTCTTCACGTGTTCCCCAAGCCGGCACTGAGAAAGGTTTCCAGGCACGAAGCGCAGTTCGCTCGTTGGACAATTTTTAAGAAAGTGCCCCCCCCATCCCGCCACGCTTCCAGCCTCCGCCCCGGGGGCGTTGCCAGCGCTCGAGTGATGCAAGCTCGGCGGGCAGCGAGGAAGGGACGGGAGAAGGGCGGAGCCCCGCAGCGCCTGCCGGCTCGGCCTCACAGTCCGAGGGAGCGCGCGAGCGAGCGGCCGGGATGTTCAGCTGGCTGGGCAAGCAGGGCGGGCGCTCGCGGCCTGGCGACGCCGAGGACGTGGTGCAGACGGTGACCGGCGGCCTGAAGGAGCTGTACACGAAGAAGCTGCTGCCGCTGGAGGAGCACTACCGCTTCCATGAGTTCCACTCGCCCGCCCTGGAGGAGGCCGACTTCGAGAACAAGCCCATGGTGCTGCTGGTGGGCCAGTACAGCACGGGCAAGACCACCTTCATCAGGTACGGTGTGCGCGCCCGCGCGCCCGGCTCCTTCGCGGCACCGCACCTCGCGCGCGCAGCGCAGGTGGAGCCGTTTCACCCTCGCAAGCCTCGCGCCCTGCTGGTGCTGCGAAAGTTCTCCGCGCGCGCCTCCTTCGCTCTCCTCTCCGCCCCGGCGCGTTTTCGCATTCGAGGCGGGGCTCCGCAGCCTTTTCAGAGCGGCAGGCGCGCGTTCAGCAGAGCCCAAAACGCCACCCCATGAACGTGCTGGCTCTGAGCTCAGGGGCAGAACAGGTGTGCTAGGGTAAAAGGCACCGCTGGGAAGTAGTGGGGGGGGGCAAAATTCTAAGTTTTGCAGGATCCTGAGCAACTAGGTACAACGGCTCCTTCTCCTCGTCTTCACAGCCATTCGCGGCTCCACGAATGGTGGAGACGAGGAGAAGGAGCCGTTGTACCCAGTTGCTCAGGATCCTGCAAAACGGCATAGCTTAGAATTTGACACCCTCCCTCTAGGAACGCCATTGGCACTAGTCGCAGTTTTGCTTCCTCCTGCCCATGTAACTACTGTAAAAACTTATTTCCTGGAATATGACCTCAGTGTCTTTATGGGATAACAATACTTATACAGTATTTTAAGTTCCAGCATGGAGTTAATTTCTTCCCTAAAGTGATCTCTCTCTCCCCCCGTGTATTTTTGTTGAAGGACAAACCTGAAAATGAGATTTCTGTGTCGCCTATGTATTTTTTCCCCCACCTATAGATACTGCCCTTTCTTCAAGGAGCTCAGGGTGGTGCGTATAGCTCTTCCCTCTCCTTTTGTATTGTTACATCAATCCAGTGAAGTAGATTAGGCAGAAAGAGAGCCCAGGAACAGGGCTGTCCTTGGCTCACTAAAGGGTGCTGAAATTAAAAACAAACAGAAGGTGCTTAGGACTGGCTCCGGTATTTGTCTGTCACTCGTGCATGTGATGACGGGGCCATGGGATCATGCACACACAATCACCACATGCAGAAAGCACCATGTGACGCAGGAGGGTGTGGGTGTAGTAATACGTCTGACTCACCTGATTTGATATCCTTTTTCCTCCTAAAAAGAGTGGAAAGAGAGCAGATGTTGGGCAACTGGCGTATAAGGTTGTATTTTCATATGTGCTGTCAGGGATGATTTGCGGCACGTGCAGAACCATCCCAACTAGTGCAGCCCCCCACCCCCAATTATGGTCATATATGGGTCATGGAAGTATAGGGCCCAGGACAGCAGCCCCAGTTGCTCTACTCAAGGGGTGGCTGTGGGTGTGTAATGGCCGGAGTGTACAATCTTGAGGCCTACCGTCCTGCCTCATTGTATGTGGGTAATTACTATAAGAATGAATGTCTGAACTGACCCTAAGATTTAGTGAAGGGGTTTTTGTAGCTCAGGGTTGACAGCCCACTCTGGCAGTTTAAACTTAGCACATTGCGGGTACATTCAAGAAGATATTCTTCTCCCATTCTCACACCATTTACGTTAGTGCATTGAAGCACATGTGTGTATCCTTGACATCTGGGGCAGTGGGCCAGACTAAATGGCCTTCAGCTCCACTCACTTCTGTAATCAGGGATCTGTCAAGGTAGCTACAGAATTCTTTGTGATTTTAATATTGCTGTACTAATATTTCCAAATAGCCTGTAAGTTAAGTCCTTTACAGAGCAATCCTATGCATGTTGACTTGGAAGTAAGTCTGATTGTGTTCAATGGGCTTTGCTCCCAGTGAAGCAGTGTTTCTCAAACTGTGTGATGGGACCCACTTTGTGGGTTTCGACCTGATGTCAGGTGGGTCGCAGGAAACTGGGAGCAGCCATCTTGGAAGCTGCAGACCTGACTCTTGCTATATTCCTTTTGTGAGTGTTAACGGTTTCAATTTTCGGGTGAGGGTTTTTTAATTTTGTTTTTAATTCAGTGCTTTTCCATAATATTTTGTTCTAATCTTGTTTTCTGTCAAGAATGTTTTGTGGTTGTGCAATTGCTGCTGTCCAAGCACACCCGTTTGCATTTCAGGATTGTCATTTTATTATGTCATAATGATGGCAGTCCCTGCTTGATGATGCCACTTCAGGATATGACATCACTTCTGGTGGGTCCTGACACAAGTGCCATTCTAAAAAGTGGGTCCCAGTTTAAAAAGTTTTAGAACCACTGGTGTATAGGATTGAGGTTGTATGTTCCTGTTTTACCGACTGAGAGCTAGGGGCTTTAGAGGGTAACAGTTTACCTAAAGCTTCATGGGTTACCCGGTCTCATCACAGGGGCAATACTGTTCTCACACTCCTCATACAATATGTGTATTCTTGCACATTGAGTAACTTTCCTAATCACCTACTGTCCAATATTTTTTTAAAAGTGTTGCCTCTTCCTGATTTTATACCTTGATTCAGTAAATATACCCATCCTCTATGGGACAGTCTTTGTATTTCTTTATGTAATATGACGATTCTGGAACTAAGCTAGCCCTTTTTCTAACAATCTGCAGATGTTTGCATGACAAATACCCATAATGCTCACTGTTTACACAGTTCCTAACTCTCCTAGATACCAGTATTATTCCTGTTTAACACTCTTTTTTTGCACTAAATGTTCGCTTGATCCAACAGCCTCTCATCAGTAGCTCATTGGCTTGTACATTGATGTGTACTTTTCACAAGGCTTTTCCTTCTCGACAAATGAATTGCCCAGTTATCATGAGCTCAATAATTTTTTGTGCCCATGCCCTACTTTCCTGAGTGGCGAGAAGTTTCAGGGGTACAGCATAACCTGGTTGTGGCCATGCTTTGGAGGAGAAATCACTGGAGGCTCCCACTGACTTTATTATAATTGCCCTAGTTATAAATTCTTGGATTTGAGCGTTGGATGGAGTAGTGATACTTTCTTGTAAGAAGAATCAGTTCCTTATCTATATATATAAAACGTTCGGTCTGTGTGTATATATGTTCCAGCATAACTCTGGAATGCCTGAAGCGATTGACACTAAATTTGGTACACATATGCCTTACACTCTGGAAAGAAATAATGCGGGGTTAAGACACCCCTAGCACCCCTGGGGGTGGGAAGGGGGTGACATGTATAAATCAAAAACGACTGATATTAGTGTTGAATTCATAGTTTTTGGGGTCGCTGAGATGAATAGTGACACTCCAATGCTGTTTAAGTCCACGTTCAGCCTCCATCAGCATGGGGGGGGTGAGAAGGGGTGAAAAATAACATGTCCAAAATGACCGACATTACTGTCAAATCCATAGTTTTCGGGATCGCTAAGCTGATTGGTGACAGTCCCGATGACATTGAAGCCCAAGTGTAGTCAAATAGAATGCTGCAGAACCTTCTGGAAATTTTTAGAAATCATTATGCCCCAGTCTTGGACTCCAATCAAATACTTGCCATGTTATCAGGTGTAGTCACTGAATACAAGGCTATCAATACCGTAGTAGATGCCTATGAGGTCGTCAATTTCCCATCAGACTTCCTAAACTCACTTGATCCGGCTGCATTGCCACCACATCGTCTTTTACTTACAGTGGGATCTCCAATTATTTTACTACGGAACCTCGACCCGCCAAAACTTTGCAACGGCACAAGGCTGTGTGTCAAGAAGATGCTGGGTACTGTAATTGAAGCGACTATCTTAACAAGAAAGGGAGAGGGTGAAACAGTTTTTATCCCATGGATAACACTCATTCTGACGGATCTCCCTTTTAACTTTAAGAGATGGCCATTTCCAGTGAGACTTGCATTCTCGATCACGATCAACAAGTCATAGGGGCAGTCTATTAAGAACTGCGGAGTGGATTTGAGATCGCCATGTTTCCCCCACAGACAACTTTATGTTGCTTGCTCAAGGGTGGGTTCACCCAAGAATTTATTTATTCTTGCTCCTGGAGGTGAAACTACAAATGTTGTCTATAATCAAGTTCTGAGTTAAATTAATATTACAGTGAATGTGTAAAATATTTTACTTTATAATTTTTATACTGTACTTATACTTTTAATTTCCTGTACATAAAATTACTTTTGATTTTACACTATAGATAGAATTCATTCCTTTTCCTGTCTACTAGAAGCTTGGGGTAAATAAATACCCGGGCAACGCTGGGTAAGGACAAGCTAGTTTCTAAATACATCTGTTGCTGTTATCTCCCATCTCTTCCTCTTGGCCTCCTTCCCAATTTCCTCCAGATTAAATCTCTCTTCCAAGCTCGGTAGCTCTTCCCATCTTTGTATGATTTGTGAGAAAAAGGAGGAAGTGATTCATCAGATATTCACACCTCAGCTTTTCCTCTTGGATAGATATGCAGTATAGTGTTGGAACCCACCAGTGGGTTGTGAGCCAATTTCAGGTGGTTCGTGAAGCAGCTGGAGCATCCATATTGAAATTCTGGGAAGAGGGGATGCTGGAAAGGGGGAGGGCTGTGTGGTTGTTTTCCTTGTATCAAGGTTGTAAATAGGCTTTTTTCCCCTTTCTGATTCACTTTGCTATTGGGAAGTGGCTGAGAAATAACCCAACTAATTGCTGCATTGTCAGGAAAGCAACAGGCTCTGAGAGCATCACAATGATGGCACTTCCAGCCATGACATGACTTTTGGTGGGTCTTGGACATTCTAAAAAGTGGGTCCCAGTGCTAAATTGTTTGGGAACCACTGCACTATAGGGTCCTGAGCAAGGCTTCCATTCAAGGAGTGTCTTGAACTGTCCATTCCAGGTAACCAGCTAAGTCAGTGGCTCAAAACATTTTTAGTATCAGGACCCACCTAAAAAAAGTTCCACTTTGCCAGCCACTAAACTCTCTGTGGTTATAATTATGATTGTGCAGCACTGCCCCCCCCCCATAGCAAGTTGTTTAACCCTTAATGCACATAGCCTAATCTGCCGTCAGTTTCGCAGCCCACTAAAAATTGGGTCATGACCCATTGGCCACGGACCCACAGTTTGTGACCTGCTAGGCTAAGTAATGTGTTAGGGCCAGAGTCTAGTGCCATGCTCATTCGCATCCTCAAATCCCAATGTTGCAACTATATTTACCTTCATAAGGTCAGATTTACACCCCAGAGGTAAATACCTTGACTGGGATTATATAAAATCCCGTTACTGAATTTACAAGCATTTAAGGGCAATGCTGTTTTCTTGGGAAGTAGAAATTTGGCAGATTGGTAAGGGGTTTTGACTATAAGGAAGGACAATGCCCTTGAGAATTTATGTTGATTGAGTTGTAGCCTCTAGTTGCTGTCATGAAGGGCATGATGGGGGAATGTTTGTAGAAAGTGTAATGTAGAAAGATGTGCAGTTACTATAGTTGATGTTTTGTAAGCCCCCTCCCCCTAAAATTGTCTATTAAAAAGCTAGCTGAAACATCTTGGGCTACAGAACACTATTCCATTTTTATATGTTCAGAGGCACTATAGCAGCACGTTTCTTTACTTCAGACCACGACTTGGCCAGTGAGCTTTTCTGGTGATGATACGTGCTCTTCATCCTTCATTAATGAACACAAGCCCTGAAACAGACAGTATATGGGGTGAGCCTGCAGCTATCTCTGTGATCATTGCAGTGCTGTCAGAGACCATAGAGTACCTGCTGGTTCATTAACGGCAGTTCTGCTGTGATTTCTTACCCCCTGCAAAGCGTAACAACACTACTTCCTCCTTTCTGCTTTCAGATGAGTTCTGTTTCACAGGATTCCCACCCTTCAGCGAACATCCTCTGTCCATTTTCCTTGCAAGGCAAAAAACAGTTTTGAACCTGGTGACCTGGGTGGAGTCCTCACAAGAGAGAGGTCTTCTGTGTGTGTTTTGTATCTGCCCATCAAAGCAGTTGCTAGACTATCCTGACTTCATCCTAGGGGCCAATGAGCTGAGGTCTTCAGAATGTTTCAGCTGTTGCAGTTCAGTGGTTCTGCTATCAGAGAAACTGCATCATCCACAGAACCTTGGTGTCTTTCTGAAAAGTCTGAGTTTATCTGGATTAAGCTTCCTGTAGATTCTTCCCAGGTGGCACAGTAGCCAGGTTTATTGGTCATGTTGCTCCATGCAAATTGATCTTGGAATGCAAATTGATCTACTATTCTTCTCTTGGCTGTGCCTTGAAGGAGGTCAGTCCTGGTGAGCAAGCTCAACCCGCATTACTTGATTTGTCCCCTTGAGAAATTCCTGATGGGTTTCCCTGGTTAAAGTAGTGTAAAAACTACTTTATATTAGCCTAGAAGGGGATAACCCTTGGCACTGTTCTGATTTGGAAGAGATAATTGGGTTAATGGAAATTGACTTCAGGTGCTGCTTTTAAGAATGATGTGAAAAACCTTGCTCCATTCAGTGGGAGGAAGAGACAGATGACGGTAGATGACAAATAATCAGCCTTTTAATATCGGCAGGATGTGTGCTGTGTGAACTTGTCTGTCTGCAATGTGCAAGCTGTCTTAAAATAGTCTTCCTGGATGACAGACTGTTCTTTTTCAATGTCTGCTCAGGGACAGAAATATGCATGGCTTCATTCTCTTTCTCAGTGTACTTGGTACTGTAATTTGATTGAGCCATTGCAATTTCAGAAGGAAGAAAGTCCAACATTCCTAATGGTTAAGGTGCAGGTTTTGTCTTGGGCCATGCTGTAAACTTGGGCCTGCTTCAAATCTGCAGCTATTCCAAAAGAAAATGCATATGTGAGTCAAATCCCTGGGTTTCAGCTTGTGTTGAATTCACAACCACATGCTCACTGCCATCCAAGGCTTTTGATTATGGCAAAAACTGAGCTGCCAATCATCCTTTTCTGTGTTTGCGTGCATAACGACAGCACTTGCTAGTTACAGGGGGCGGAAACCTTCTCCTGAAGTTAGTAAACGTCCTGCTAGTGACATCAGGCCACGCTCTGCTCATTTTCTGAGTAGGCACATAGAATTGTGTGAGAAAGTCCCTTTCCCTGTATAGGGTGGGAAAAAAGTTGCTGCAACTCTTTCTTGCTCTGTGAATCTGGGTGGCATCTTGGGCATGGGAACAAAGGGAGCAAACCACCAAATTCACGTTATATTAAAGAACTCAGAATGGATCTCTGGGGAAGTAGAAGCCAAATGAAAACACCAGGCAAGGGACCAGAGTTTGCACTGATGCAGGGAGAGGGAAACAGCTCAGGGTGAATAGAGGAGGGACAGGAAAAGTGCCACCTGCTTGCACTTTGGGCTGCCATCCGGCACACACTTTCCCCGGGGGAAGTCCCATTAAACACAGTAGAACTTGCTTTTAACTAGGCCTGCATAGGGCAATACAAACAGATGGTACCACCCTAGCAGGAAAATGAAAGTTCTGATGAGAACAAGCAAGGGGGAGGAGACGGTAGCTCTTTAAAGCTGAAGACAAGGAGAGGAGGAGCTGCGATGAAGAAGCTCTTTCCAGGATGTTAATCTAGGTAGCTGAACTCAGGGATATTGAAAACCACGTACGTTGTGCAACCATGTGTTCCAAAACCCACATGGAAGACTCTGCAGTCATGGAAAGAGGTACCTGGATATTCCATAGCAAAATTTTTTTACAGAACTAAGAAAACCACATGAGTTTTGCATTCAAATGTGTGCTTATTCCATGGGTAAATGCCAATTTCCATGTGGGCTTTGCATGTTTTGTTTGGGCCTTAGCACCAGCTTGCTTAAGGTCATATCAGAAATGCTTACTTGTAGCACAGTAGAAGACTTGGGACCAAAACTGGTGACTTCCTGGAAGAAAGAATGGGGAGGAGTAGAGGAAAAAGACTATCTTTAGGCCTGGAATCCTGTACCCAATTACAGTAACAATTGCCATATGTGGCACTTGATAATCCAGAAAGCTCTGTTAATGGTCTTGGCCAGCTCACCAGCCCCAATATCCTGCCTTCATCCTGCTGGCAGGAGAATTCCAAGCAGCTCACCAGTGAAACCGACAGCTACAGCGATGGAGACATTCTAATATCTGGAAAATTACAATACCTGACAACTCTTTGGTCCTTGAGATGCTGGATGTCACAGCTTTTACTGCACCAGTCCTAAGTTCCATTAAAGTCAACAGTGAGAATCAATCAGAAGGATTTTCTTTCTGTCCTCATTTAATTCATCATTCTGTCTACCAACCAGCCATATATGCTCACAAGCCACACATAGTGTTGTAGAAATACCCTCTCTTCCCCCAGCAATTGGAAATAGACTATACTACAGTAATACTTGTTATAACACTGTTTTGTTTATAGCTGTGGTTCATGGCTCCCCTACTTCCATTGCCATATTTCCTTTTTAATTTCAAAGGTGCCACGGCGACCAGATAAAAGAAAATACTTTTTTTTTTACCCAGAAAGTAATTAATCTGTGCAACTCCTTGCCACAGAAAGTGATGAAAACGTCTGGCCCAGGTTCCTTTAAAAGATGATTAGACAGGTTTCTGGAGGAAAAGTCCATCTCAGTCTACGTCCACGATGGGCGGTGCAATCTCCTTATTTTAGGCTAATTTGGAGTGTTGGATGCAGGTTTTTCAAAGCTACCTTGGTGTGCCGGATACAGACAACAAGATGCAAGTTTCTTGTTGTCTTGTGTGCTCCCTGAGGCATCTGGTGGGCCACTGTGAGATACAGGAAGCTGGACTAGATGGGACTTTGGCCTGATCCAGCAGGGCTCTTCTTATGAAGTTGCAGGGATGCTGAAGGACAGTTTACATTTAATTTCAAAGGGAAACGCAGCGATGGAACTGTAGGGGTGCTGTGAAAATATTTCTGGAAGCTGTGGGTGTGCCATGAACAGAGAACAGTCTGGGAATCTCTGCTTTATTGTGCTCTTTATCCTAATTGTAGTTTTTATAGTATTGTTTTTAAATGGGTTAACATCCATAAAACTGTTCAGAAGCTTGGTGCAGAAAAGTGCAGCTGTCTGAACTGTGCTTTCAGCCAACGGAAGCAGTGTGCTGTGGTTAGCGTGTGCCATTGAGAGTGGTGTATTCTGACTAGTGGAGGGCCAACTGCTTGCGAATAGAAAAGGCTGTGGGTGAGGAAATAGCAGGCAAGCCAATCCACACTAAATGTATTCAGCAACAAGCCCTGGTTCACAAGGATGAGTCACACCCCTGTTTATTATCCTGGAGTAGCACCTCGCCTCTTTTCACGGCTGCCCCATGAGAAAGACCGTGGTGGTGATCAGTTCCATTGCACGCTCCAACCAAACACACTAGTCAGCATAGTACTCCAGGCATATCTACATTAGAACAGTGCTATAATTATCTCCTAGATCAGTGGTTCTCAAACTTGTTAGCAACAGGACCCACTTTTTTGAATGACAGTCTGTCCGGGACCCACTGGAAGTGATGTCATGGCTGGAAGTGCCATTACTGTGACACAAGAACCTGCTGCTTTTGTGGTAATTCAACAATAAGTTGGGTTATTTCTCATTTTCCCATTGCAAAGTGAATCAGAAAGGCAGAAAGCCTATTTACAACCTTGACATAAGGAAAACAACCACACAGCCCTCTCCTCTTCCAGCATCCCATATTTTCAATATGGCTGCCCTAGTTGCTTTGTGCCCCACCTGAAACCGGCTTGCAATTTCCCACTGGTGGGTCCTGACCCACAGTTTGGGAACCACTGTCCTAGAATGCTATTTCACACATCACTCTGTTTTTCAGAAACATGTCCATGGCACGATAGGAGCCACTGCTGTCATCCGTTTGGTTTCTCATGGCTAATACCCACTGACAGTTTTTAATCGGGATTGTAAAAATTGAAGTGGTAATTTCCACATGTAGTGGTAATTACCTTATGTGATTAATTATGTGTTACTTAATGAAAAGAAATACTGAGGGCCCAATCTATCCAGGTTTCCAGCACTGATGCAGCAGTGTAAAATGGGGCATGCGATGCATCCTGTGCGGGGGGGGGCAGTCCTGGAGGCCTACTCCAGCTAAGTGTATCATTTGTTACCTTGGGGCTTCATTGTGGCTGCATTGGCACTGGAAAGTTGGATTGGATTGGACCCTGAATCTTTCCTACCTGCTCACTCCACACCATGTCCCACTATCCTCTGAGGTTCCGTTCAGGACTCCACTGTGGATACCTGAAACCGTGGATACTGGGATGCCTTTTTAAGGATAGGGGAACATCAGTGGTTTTGCTGCAACAAGATTAAAAAAAGAGATTTGTTTAATATTCCCCTATCTTTTTCAGATAGGGATGTGGTGGCAAAGCAGGTTAAACTGCTGAGTTGCGAGCTTGCTGACTGGAAGGTTGGCAGTTTGAGACCGTGTAACGGAGTGAGCTCCCGTTGCTTGTCCCAGCTCCTGCCAACCTAGCAGTTCAAAAGCACATAAAAATACGAGTAGATAAATAGGTACCACTTTGGTGGGAAGGTAACGGCATTCCATGCGCTATGGCGTATAGTCATGCCGGCCACATGACCATGGAAGCTTGTCCTAGGACAAATACCGGCTCTTCTGCTTAGAAACTGAGATGAGCACCACCCGCTACAGACAGTCACGACTAGACCATTTGGTTGTGGGGAAACCTTTACCTTTTTATCTTTTTTAATGGACATCCCAGTATTCATTGTATCCTTGGATAACTGAAACCGTGGATACTGAATCAGTGGATGCTGGGGCATGTCTGTACCTTGCTTCTGAGACTGCTGAAGTCGTAGCCATGGCCAGGAGAGCTAAGGCTAGTGCACCAGCAGTGCCCATTCCTGGAGAAAGCAGATTTGACCTCTGTCATCTTCGCCTTGGTCAGACCTAGGTTGGACTTCTGGAATGTGGTTCATGTGGAGCTGCTCTTGAAAACCTTGTAGAAACTGAAACTGGTGCAAAATGCTGCTGCTGGAATCTTGACTGGGGTCAGTTTTTATGAGCAGGTTATTACCTCATTATACAGTACTACTTTACTGTTTCCCAGCCTTGCTTCCAGGCAGAGTTTATCTTTTAAAGCCCTAAATGGCTTAGAACCATAATACCTAAAATTCCCTCTTCCCCCATGTGAATCTGCCTGCCCTGCCAAGGAAAACCTCTAGCTTGTTCTTCCACATTCCAGTGCTGGGTTGTGGATATGTAAGAGATTCCCCCTCCCTGCACTGGGAGGTCAGTCTGGCACCCCGTCTTTCACCTTTCAGTGGTTATTGAACACCTTGCCTTTCTGCTATAGTTAGCTATGCTTTTTAGTTTTACCTGCTGGCCTTTGTTTTATGGTCATTTTTACTACTTTTCAATTTTTTAAAATTATTGTATACCTTTGTTGTGAAGACTCTTGGGAGTCCCCTGGACTGCAAGGAGATCCAATCGGGCTTGATCCTACAGGAAGTCAAGCCTGATTGCTCCCTGGAAGGACAAATCCTGAAGCTGAAGCTCAAATACTTTGGCCACCTCTTGAGAAGTGAGGACTCTTTTGAAACGACCCTCATGCTGAGAAATATTGAAGGCAGAAGGAGAAGGGGGTGGCACAGGATGAGATGGTTAGACAATGTCACCGAAGCGATGAACATGAAATTGGGCGAACTCCGGAGTCGGACACGACTTAGCGACTGAACAACAGCATACCTTTGTTGTATCTTGTTTATCTGTTTTTTTTAACCCTTGTTATCCTCAAGCTTACATGAGATTTGAAGTGGAATATAAATTCTTTGAAATAAATAACAAACCTGTCGCTTCTTACTTGCCTTTTTTTTTCCAAAACTAGAAAAGTTCTGCATCTTTATTCTGTCCTCTGTGGGAAACATTCTCCAGTCCTGTAATTATTTTGGTGGCCCCCTTGTGCAATGGGATGTGCAATGTGCGGGGATGTGTGATGATGTTCTATGCCGGTGAGGCACAGAACATCTTGAAGCCCAGTGATCTGGAAGTGATGTGACACTTCTGGGTCGCTAGGTCTGTAAATGCAATTGGAAGAAGGTTCTGGTCACATCCGGAGCCTTTCTGAGGCCCGCAGAGCCCACATACGGCCTCTATACTATGGCCCTCAGAAAAGCCTTTGGATGTGCTAGAAGGGCCTCTGTGGGCCTCAGAAATGCTCCTGGACTTGACTAGAGATTCCAGGTGTTCAGGGAGTTCAGGTGAGGCTCATTTTCATCTGTCTTCCCTAACCACACATCCCTGCTTATGCCTCATCTTCTATGACATCTTTTTTGGAATTGGGATGATCAGAACTGTACAGTATGCAGTATACCCATTGCAGTGGGCATCTACCTTTCCGTTGGGGGGGGGCGTCACTTGCCCCCAGGCAGCACCCTAGTGGAGGGCAGGGGTGTGTGTGGAGGCAGCTTACTCTAGCGGAGGCAAGCTGTGCAAGCCGGGCTGTAGAAAGTGCCATGCAAAACTGAACAGTGCAGCTTCTGTCTCGTCTTCATTTTCCCTTCCCTCTTTCTCTCTTCTCCTCCCCACCCCTGTGCAAGAGAAATAAATAACTCCTAATGCTGCTACAAAATTGTTTGCGGATGTGGGTAGGCAGGAAATTGTTGTTATATGGGCTGCACAGGCTTACTTGAGAGGAGATTGCAAATAATGGAGCTGGGCATGCCAGCTAGAATTGAATTATTCTAGCTTGCTTTGCAGCTGTCATAGAATTTAATAATTTGAAGACTTGTTATAAGTATCATTCAGGGCAAGATTTGAGAAACTGGCAGCACAATCCTATACTCTGTCCACCCACCCACCTACTGGTGCAGCTGTGCTGAAAAGGCAGTATCTGGGCGTGGAGGAAGGCTTCGGAAGGAAAGGGGATTTAACCCCCTCATCTCTCTGTAAGGGGTTCCACAGTGACTGTCCATGGACCTGTGCCAACCCATTAGCTGATGGGAGTCCAAGGAGAGAAAGGGACCAGGGAGGCTCCAAAAAGAGACAGTAGGATTCAGCGTGCACAATCACAACTGAATCCACCACTCTTCTGACCCCCTTTTGGCTCAGTTTTGCCCCCTCCCCTCCACTGCATTACCTGCTTCCAGCATTTGCAGTGGGGTCCCATCGCGGATGGGGAGCGCTGCCACCTCTTGTGGAATTCTGCTGTCGTAAATGGCTGCATGCAACAGCCCAATAGGATTGATGCAAGTGTTGTCTTTGGTTTCATGATGTTCCTCAGGGCTGGCAGGCCGGTCAATGGACTGCTCAGATATTGTGTGTTAATTCAACTCCATGTCTGTTAATTGATGATAGTGAACTATTCCATGTCGTTAAGAATACCACTGTGTGGGTGGTATCTAATCTTTAGTTTTGTTGTTATTTAGAGAAATTTATATCCCGCTTTTGCCATGCCGAAGCAGATGTCCAAAGCAGCTTACAAGGCCTCATAATAAATTATGGTGTTAATAGTGGTAGGAGTAAGGGCTGGTTGTTTATCCCTAACCCCGCAGCAGTTGGGGCGACCTAGGAAGAACATCTCTGCTTTTGGCAAGTTGTCAATCAATCGTATTTATGTCCCACTTTTCAGCAAAAAGATCGCAAAACGGTTTACAGGCAAAAAATAATTATAAAGTCAAATGGTTCTCTATCCCAAAAGGGCTCACAATCTAAAAAGAAATGCAGAATCAGCAATAGTCACTAGAAAAGACACTGGGCTGGGGTGAAGAGGGACAGTTACTCTCCCTCTGCTCATTGTAAGAGGAAAACCACTTGAAAAAGTGCCTCTTGCCCAGTTAGCAGGGGTAGAAAAGAAGGGGGGGGGAAACATTGGAGGGAGTTTAGATAAAGAGATGGGGGTACAACACCTGTTGATTCTGAAAGAATTGGCTTTCTGCTTGCTAAGTACAAATTACCATTAATCTGACTTTTGAAATAGTTGGTGTTTATTTTTGTAATTTCATTTTTATTAATTGTTGTAATTGAAGGCTGACCTTGGTATTCCAGCATAAAATCCACAGAGGATTGCTCGAGGAATTGTTTTACTATAGAAACTTTACCTAATATTAAGTTATAGTACTTAATTGTATTATTTTTTTCACGGTAATAGTTGACTTGTTTTGTTTTTGCAAAAAGTGTATCAGCCTATTGACTAAAGTACTTCAGAAACATTTGATCGTTGTTTGACCAATAGCTCAATGGTCAGTTGATCAAATGTCTTCTGACCAGTCATATACCAGTCCTATTTGTCCTTGCACTCCCATAAAGACCAATAATTATTCATAGCTTAATGGTGGCCTTGAAATAAATGAAAGCAGAAATACAGTGTATAAACTCTTAAGATGCTCATAGTGTAGAAATCCTGAAAGAACACTTGACTGTCTTAAATCTCTATTTTGACTTTGGAAGGCTTGCTCTTAGTGCAAGTGTTTTTGCACTTGCACTCTTAGTGTTTTGTGCTTTGGCTTAGTGTTTTTGTGCCCTCCCTTGTTTCAAAGTTTGTAATTTTCTTCTCTCACCACATGTAGGTATCTGCTGGAGCAGGATTTTCCAGGGATGAGGATCGGTCCGGAGCCCACTACAGATTCCTTCATTGCTGTGATGTATGGAGAGACCGAAGGAAGTACTCCTGGAAATGCTCTTGTGGTGGACCCCAAGAAGCCATTCCGCAAACTCAGCCGTTTTGGCAATGCGTTCCTGAATAGGTAAGGAAAGGCTAGCCTTTTATTTAAAATACATGTGCCCTGTTCCTCAAGCTACTTGCAACCTTGTTGTGATGTCAGCACAAAATGGCATTCAGTGAATCTGCAAGATGGGTTATGGTGTGGGACACTTGCAGTATGAATAGCCGCCTGAATAAAACTTAACACTGCATTCTGGTGTTTAAGGTATTTTCCAGAAATTAAAATAGACTACGTTTCCAATTAGAAATAATGCTGTGACTGCCTCTGCGGAGACTATATCACCTGTATCGTCTATGTAGTACACTTTTAAAGCATTTAAAATGAATAAAAATGAGAACTTGGATTCAGAATGTAGACTAAAAACACATAACACTGCAATTTGCTATTTTAATCAAGAAGTTTTGGAAAAATATCACCAGAAAAAGCGCACACCTAGGTATGAACTACCTATTGCCCAGAAATGCTAGGCTCTCCAGGTCCCTGTCCCCACCCATAAGGATTTTTTAAAGAGTTTAATTAGTTTTAATTAAATATTTAGAATTCAGTCTGTGTTGCAAGCTGCTACGTGCGATCTAAGCATATGCTTGACTCTTTCAAACAGAAATTGGCGAGATTGAAATAGGCTTCATTTTGCACATTTGCTCATGCCGCTGTTTGAGGTCTTGAGAAAAATCGCCACTTCTCAGTTTCATTAAAATGTTTCAGGGTAGGCAGTTTCAACTGCATGTTGTACGGGTTTATCAGAGTTCATTTTTTTGTCCCATAATGGCAAATGCAGGAAGAGTCCGTCTCTTCAACTCAGACGGAGGACTTGTCTTGAACAGTTGTGATGCTGGTAAAACACTGATGTTTCTAAAGCTAAGACTCATAAAATTATTATCAGTGCAGACTAATATAGCAGCAGAAAATGTGAATGTGTATTGCAATTAATGTGTGGATGTTTCAGAAAGTAGGAGCAATTTCATTGATGGTATTTGGACGAGTGTGAATTAGAAGTGTCATTGTTGAATCCCACATAGAATCTTCAGGTACATGATATAAGGAGAACTAAATCAGAACAATACTTTGAATGTTGGATCAAGCTCTATTACCTTGGTATTGCCTTCTAGAGGCCAGTCCTAAAGGGCTCTTAGCACCGGTGCTAGGTGTCGTAATCGTTCCGGAAAGCACTTTATGGCACCGCGTAAGTAGGGACTTCCCGTGCTGGGCCTCAGAGCCCAGTGAGGATGCCCCACTTCCGCTGGGCATAAGCGATTCAGCTGGTTGGCTTGTGGGGGTGGGGGAGGGGAGGACTGGCAGTGGATGGGGGGTGGGTGGGACTGGAGGAGGCCTCCTTCTCCAGATCCTGTAGCCCGCTTTGGACTGAGAAGCCTGACATGGGGCTTCTCAAGTCCCTGCTGGGAAAATAGTTGGCAAAGACTTGAGCAGCCCCATTGGGACTTTACTTGGGGGAAGGGGATAAATGTCCCCTTCCCCTGAGGAGACTCGGGTGGTTGCTGTGGTGCCCACAGAATGCAGCACTAGCCATTTTGGCCCCATTGCCCCTCTGAGCCCTAGGCAGCTTAGGATTGGGCTGTTAGTAAATAGAACAGGTAGAGCAGTATCCTGTCAGTTTGAAAGGAATAATCCTTTAAACTTGTGATATGCTGTCCAGTGGGACAAAATAGGCTCTGTGTTGCATTTATATCTTGACCCTTTCGTATGTTTTGATGAATAGACACTGCAAACGTCGTGATATTATCAATTCTCTTTTTGTTTGGTTACTTCTGAAAGAGTTTGCAAGCCTTCAGGAACGATTGACTCTTAACATATTACAATTTTTTTTAAAAAAAATAAGTGAGATTAGGATAACATTTTGGGGGCAGGCATACTTACTTATCTCTTGGCTGCTAACAAGTGTTGCTTTACGGAACGGAATGCAAAATGTTAGATCAGCTTCCACAGCAATGCCTCGGGGTCTGTTTCGTAGGCATTTGCTTTTTATAATGTTGCCAGATGCCTGGGCCGCTTCAGATAAGACATGTTGCAAGGCTAACCTACTAAATGCATAGCGGAGCTTTCTTTATGCAACACTCAGGACTGTATTAACCCATGGCCGTGCCCCTCGGCTTTCAGGTATTTGGGGGGCCCTCCGGCACTTCTGGGCCTCTGGCTCTTTGGGGCCCTCTCTGGTACTAACCTGTCCCTGGGCTGCCCCCGAAGGATAAAGGAGGGCATGCATGCCTTGTTACTTTCCCGCTTCTCTTCTTGCACGACTCCCGCTGCTGCTCCCCCAGATGCTGCAGGCTGGGCCAGGTTCTCGCAGGAGCTCCACGTCACCACAGCTTGGCTCTCTGTGGCCAGGGTGGAGCAGCTCAGCTCCTTGTGGCCTGCTGCAAGTAACAGGGCCCAGCTCAAACTTTGCACCTCAACATCAGAGCAGATTAGCAAGAACGCTGACTGGCCCCCAGTCCTCCGGGGCCCCTAGGCTCAAGCCTAGTCAGCCTTAGGGACAATACAGCCCTGGTAACACTTCTAACCTTTCTTACTCTCATTTCTTCAATATCAGTATGATACGATATCAGTATGATCAGATCAGTACAGATCTGAGTAGTAGCTTGAGGGGGAAGCCCAAAACAGCAACCACATTCAAGGGGCAACCCTAACCTGGAGTTAGGCCAGCAAAGTTTGGCCTTCACAAGGGACACCGTCAAGTATGTGTGGCCCACTCTTGGAATCAGAGAGGCCAGCACACAGACCTGCGTCATCCTCCCTGACTCCAAGGGTGGTTCAAATGCACTTTACAGTGGCTCTTGTGCTAGCCAAGCTTTGCTGGCCTGACTCCAGGTTCGGATTCCTCTCCAAGTTAAACTCGCCCACTTATACTCATAGAAGTTTACAGTTTGCTGTTTAGCAAGGTTATTAGCAAGTTATTCATTGGTACCATGTTGCCTGTATATATTAGTGGTGGCCTAACAGGTATATCCTGTTTGTGCGTTCATAATGTTCAAGCTTAGTGAACAAGGACAATGTCATAAGTGAGTTCAGTCTAGTTCAGCCCTTCTTATGGGCTACTGCTAATTGTGTCCTTGTAGCAGTACAATCAAGAAGCTGACATAGCACTGTAATTTATGCAATACGCTACAATTATGAACTGTTCTAGGTGGCTTGCTGTAAAAGTGTCTTTATGATGATCGTCGTTCCTTTCCTACAAGTAGTTATGTGTTGCACAGTGCTATCTCCGTATAATTGCTGTTCTTGTTTTTCCAGTGAAACCTGCTACTGCCTCTGTCACTTGACTTACTGAAAATGTTCAACATAGTGTCATTGTTCAGCTCAGTACAAGGGCCCAGTCTTCACCAAACACTGCCGCCTTTAGCCAAAGTCAAAACATTTTACAGAAAATATGACATGGCCTGAAAGTACACACAGAGGAAAATGCCAGGCACTAGAATATTTTTTCTTTCAATTTCCTTTCTTGTGGGTTTTGAAACTTCAGAAACAGAAAAAAATGATCTGCAGGCAAAACTACTGAAAACATTGGAAATCAATAATTAAGAAATGAAACAGTTTTTGCAGTGTAATTCATGTACTGTATTATAAATATTGATCTCATTAGTTGCTAATTAAAACAAGCAAGGATTTATTTGAAAATACACAATTTGTATCCCATCTCTTTTCCAAGAGCCTAACATGGCTAATAAAATAATTAAAAAAGAAAAAAATACAAAAATAAAAACAAGAAGATATTAAGCTTTAATTAACAGAACGGCGATATTATTGGACAAGGCTTGGTAAAAGAAAAGGGTCTTTAACTCAGGGCTCAAGAAATCTATATTGAATGAGTGAGCCAGAAGCATTTATATGATCTTGAAAACTCCTGCCTGATCTCTCTTTTTCCTGGATTAAACTGAAAACCCTGACCCAGCACTCTGCCTTCCTGCCCCATTCACGCCGTATTATTTCTTTTTATTTGAAGAATACAGCCATGCCCATTCCTCCCCCTTGGTGTTCTGTCTAACCAGTTTTTTTTTTTCCTTTATTTCGGAGGGGGGGGCAGAAATTCCAAACATTTTTCAAATTTCATTTTTTCCCCCTCTGGTTCTGGGTATTTCTTAGGTGCCACAATAAAATCTTTACTTGCCATGGTAACCTGAATTTGTTAAACTCTGCTTTAACGTCTTCCTTAGGAGAAAAGGGAGGGGCCACCCCTGAAAAGGCCCTCCAATGCATTCCCTCTGACCATACCTCTGACAGTCGGGGGATGCTCAAGAAGGCCTTCCCAGAAGACCTCCGGACATGACTAGCTTCAGTGTGGTGGGGTGCCCTTGATGCTACGTGAACCACCTGAAATTGGCTCATGACTCACCTAGTGGGTCCCAACCCACAGTCTCAGAGACACCATACTGGTTGCTATAGAAAATCTGAGAATAAACTTGTCTTTCTTGACTTAGCTGCAGTGATGTCATCTAAAAACAAGGAGAGGGAACGCTGAGCCCCACCGCTTCTCGTCCAGGCACCCGGTGCGCGCTCCTGGCCCCCCCGGCAAGCCGGCGCCCCCTCCGAGGCCAGGGCAGCATGGGCAGGCGGCAGAACGCAATGGACTGACAGCTAATCAGAGCATAAGTCCCGCCCACCGTTCCCTCTCCTTGTTTTTAGATGACATCACTGCTTAGCGGCCTATCTGTGTTCAGATGGGTAGCAGAGATCATCCACTGAGATCATAATACTTATAGAGTAGGCCCTCTGTTTCTGTGGGAATAGGTTTCCGGACCCGCCCCTTAGTATACCAGAATCATGGATAATTAAATCTGCTGGGGCTGACACGGTGGTCCAATACCTGAGGGCTGCGCAGCTTCTTGGCCTCCAGGATGCAACCAGAAATCACTTCCCCATCATGGCGGCAACCTTTGATTGCATCTGGGAGATCCTCTGAGGCCCTCTAGCCATGCATGGGCTTGGTGTTGCTGCTGAGCCCAGAGATAGTACGACAAGACCAGCCATGTCTAGGAGTGAACTGGAAAATTTGGATCCCATTTTTTTCTGGTATAGAAATTGGTCTAATGGAAAATTTATGTGTTTAATTATAATTTTAAGTTTTGTGTTTTTCATTTTGTTGTTTAGATCA
This sequence comes from Lerista edwardsae, assembly GCA_029204185.1. Taxonomy (NCBI): domain Eukaryota; kingdom Metazoa; phylum Chordata; class Lepidosauria; order Squamata; family Scincidae; genus Lerista; species Lerista edwardsae. Next base: position 21,055,452 of record JAJKFI010000007.1, read on the forward strand.
GGGATCTCCAAACCCCAGCTTGTGGGCTGGATCTGGGGTTTGAAGAAATCCCTCTCCCCTGTGAGCGTCCTTTAATGTTCCACCACTGCACCTCTTAGTTTGCAACTCAATCTGGGGACAGGGACGCTCTGGCCAGTCACATCTGCCAGAGTATCATGCTGAACAGCCTTCTGGGACACCAGGTGATAGACGCGACTGCCTAGACTGTCCCAGTCACCAGATCAGCTCAGTGGCACCCCAGCATGGTAAACGCCAATCAGGACAGGGAGGGAGTTTCTGGTACATAGCGATCTCGGGTTTGGAGACAGCTCATTTAGATGGAGGAAAGGCTTTTATGTGTGACTGGTTTTCTATGGACCTGAATAAAACATGCTTAAAATAACCAAACTGTGTTCCTTTTCTGTGTAGATTTATGTGTGCTCAAATGCCTAACCAGGTTCTGAAGAGTATCAGCATCATAGATAGCCCTGGCATTCTTTCCGGAGAGAAACAACGTATCAGCAGAGGTGAGTCACAGTCCTGAAAGACAATTGCAGGCACTAGTGATCTCTTTTGTTGCTTCATAATCCAGGTAATCTCCAGAGAGCTCTCTGTAGTGACTTGGCAACAGCATAGTCTAGCCATACTCTCTGATACCTCTGTTTGTTTGCTGTGTGTTAAGCCTCTGTCTGCTGGACAGATGGTGCCTGGCTTGTTATCAATGTGCATTTCATGCTCTGTTGTAACTGCCTGGATTAATATTGCTCTTCTATCAAATTGAAATCCCCCATTTAGAATGAAGGTTGTTTTTTTGTTTGTTTTTTAAATCATAATGATGCCTGGAGATAGGAAAAATGCTGCTTCCAAATTCTTTCTGCAAAAGCTGCTGCATGGAAAAATACTAGGTAGCTGCTTCATAGCGAGGTTGGCCTTGGAACCAGTTGCTGGTTTGATATTACACTTTTAAAAACGTTATTGGGCCGCCTCACAAGTCCATTGAATTTGTGCAAATTAAAGCACATGCGCTTAGCAAAAACGAAAAGAATAACGAATTCCATAGTGTTGATCTTTCCACTCGTCATTCCACTCGGAGTGCATGCCCCGGAGTGAGCCTTCCGGTTTCTTCCAGTGCATGTGCAGCCTCTGCGCGCCTCAGAACATCTCTGGAAGTCTCCTCCAGTCACATCCAGGAGGTTCAGTGAGGTCCTCCAGACACGGGTTGAGACCTGCAATAACAGCGCAATCCTAGCACGCCTGTCGCGTCAACGCAACGTCATAGCGTCGACGTGACACTGTGAGCGCCAATGTGGGGGTGCCGATTGGCACTCCCGCATCAGCGCTCGAGCAGTAGGACTGGTGCTGCCTGCAGTGCCGGTCCCGTTGGGCCCGCGCCAAGCCTCCCGTACGTTAGCCGAATCCGGCGGACGCAAGGGAGGCTCTGTGTCCAGAAGGACACGGGATTGGCCGGGGGGAGGTTGTGGGTGGGATGTGGGCGGGCTTGGGAATCAGTCATAAGGCCGAATCCTAAGCCCGATTGGGAGGCCGTGCACCCCCAATTTGGGCTGCGCGGTCTCCTCGGATCCGAGTAGAGCATAGGGGAGGCTGGAGCCCTTGCCACGGAGGGGCTCCAGCCTCCACTATACTGCGTTGGATTTGGCACACGCCAGCCGGCCTTGCCAATCCAGCACAGTATAGGATTGCGCCCTAAGTCAGATCCACTGGTCTCAAACTCACAGATAAGGAGGATTCACTATCTACAGTGCTGCATAAAGCTTTCTAGGCCAGAATGCAGCTGATGTGTCTGGAAACCTATTAGATCTGTGCTTTTCAAAGCAGTGGGTCACGACCCACCACTGAATGTGAAAAAGGGCCATTTCCCTTAAGGGGAGTGGCCCAGGATCGGGTGCCCTGACAGCACCATAGCGATTGCGGTGCTGCCGGGACCCAGGGGGGTGGAAACGTACTTGGGACCCTTTTGGAGGGTCCTGGAGGCTTGTAGCCTCCACCACCACCCTGTCGCCTTGCCTTCTGCCTGACATGTCAGTTTCCTACTGTTAGTGGTCCAAGACATTTCCCAGACCCTAACGTGTTGGAATATGGAAGTAACAAGGAGAAAATTAACACATTTCTGCTAGGCAAACTAGGAACTATGGAAGACAGAAAACTATCACTGGAAAAGCAAAGAAGTTTCTGCGAGGGAGATCTGCTCCCTGTAATCTGGAGCTAAAAATAACTTCTATATAGGTTACAACAAGGGGAGCCTGCAGCACAACTGCATCTTTTAGTGCTAATACTCAGTTGACTCGAGCAGGTTAATTTCCTCTCACCCAGTCCCAGTGTCAGTTTGGCAGGGAGTTGCCCTTTACATTTTTTTAATTTACAAAGGTATGTACTTTTGCCTAGCTAGGGAGTTCCCTGAAGTATGTAGATACCACTACCTTATTTTGGTGTGGTTCTGTTTTGCTTGCAATTTGATAGGCTCTCAACTACCAAAATTCGCTGTGTGTGAAAGAATGTTATCTCTTCTTTTGCAAGAAGCAGTTTGGCTAGCTCTTTAAATTAAAGGGCCAGAGGGCAGAATAACCACATCTGTCCATTCCTGATATTCACATGAATGTACTCTAGTAATCATGCATAATAGCAAATGCACAGCTCTGCATTTCTGTGTATTGACTGAAATGGACTTTTTTGAATCTCTCCAGGTTTAATTTGAAAAAAAAAATGAAGTTGGATTCTTATACCTTTTGTATAATTGTTATGTCCAAAGCCACACTGGAGCCACTTCAAAATTAAAATCGGAAATCACAGTCCAGCAGAGAGAGCCAGTCTAGACTTATTTTTCATCTCTGTACCAATCATTTTTTGTTAAAAATTTTTGTGTTCTTAGTAAGGCATTGCATTGTCACATACTGGTACTTGACCGATCCATATGCTGTCTATGCGTAGGAGCTATTCTTTTCCATTCTCTGCAACACTGTTGTACCAATCAGTTTAAGGGTATTGCAGGTATATGCACTTGGGTAATGGGTTTCAGATTTTGAGAGCCTCCCATATTCTTTGCTTGCTGGATTTTTGTTCCTGGATTAAAAATACAAAATTAGCTGACAGTTGCTCATCAAAACTGTTAGTACAGTAAATTCATCATCATCAAAATTGGTCATCAAATCTGTTAGTAAATTAGTTTCCCTTCCTGTGCCTTAAATATGTCATTCCCAAAGTTTCTATCAGTCATCCGCTTCTGTGTGAGTTGTGTTGGTTTCCTTTGCCTCCTTTTTGTACAGTACTTGATGTAGAGGGCAGGTCACAGCTCACTGGTGGAGCACACTCTGCAAAACATCTGCTTGAACACTCTGCAGATATGGCTGTTGAAACATCATTTAGACTTGCAATTTTTATCTTAAAATAGCAGGTGTAGAGGGCACAACTGGGTCCACGGAATGTGGGGAGGGAGTTTAATCCTTGCCCCTTATACTGCAGTGAAAATGCAATTTCCGATGCTGCCGTAAGGTAAAGGAAAAAAGCTTGTGGTGTGTTGTTATTATATAATGCCAGTATTCTTTATCTGCAACTTTGCTTATCTGCGAGGGGAGAATTGCTACTTCCCTCATTATCTGTGCTTCTGTTCACATTATCCACTACGCAGAAACCTTCGAAAGGCTGCAGGGACGTTCAGAATGGCACCTGTGGCCAGTGCTGACCCCTTTAAAATGGCTGGCAGAAGCATCCACCGGCCATGTTTTAAGTGGTCCATGCTAGTGGCAGGTGCAGCATTCAGAGATCTGTTGTCATTTCCTGTTGCACTCTTCTGGCTTCCTGAGGGTCTCTTCTGGATTCTTCTGATGGCAGATAAGGCACCCCTTGCACCTAACCCCATTGATCCCATAGGATCATGATTCGTTATCTGCAAATTTGCTTTCCGCAAGGATTTCCAGGAACCTAACCCTAACGGATAATGAGGATTGACTGTATCCATATGGTCCTCCCTGTGCAAGGTACATGTTTTCTAAAGATCCAAAACTTGCTTTGCTACCGTAATGAAATATTCTTTCAGACAGCATTTATGTTCAGTTATTTCCCAAAGGGCATTTGAGGACAGCTTCCAAAGAATTCTTTTCAAAAGCATATCTATACCTTATTGTGTTTGTTCTTTTTTCTTCTTCTTTAGGCTATGACTTCTGTCAAGTATTGCAATGGTTCGCCGAGCGGGTAGACCGCATTATCTTGTTGTTTGACGCTCATAAACTAGACATTTCTGATGAGTTCTCGGAAGCAATTAAATCGTTCCGGGGTCAGGATGACAAGATCCGGGTCGTGTTAAACAAGGCGGACCAAGTGGACACCCAGCAGTTGATGAGAGTCTATGGCGCGCTCATGTGGTCCTTGGGAAAAGTGATCAACACTCCAGAGGTCTTGCGGGTCTACATCGGCTCATTTTGGGCTCAGCCTTTACAAAACTCAGAGAACCGAAAGCTGTTTGAGGTAGAGGCACAAGATCTCTTCCGGGACATCCAGAGTCTACCACAAAAGGCAACAGTGAGGAAACTCAATGATCTGATCAAGCGATCAAGACTTGCAAAGGTAAAAGCGGGCTTCTGGCTGACCTGATGGATTTACTGTCATGCCCTCCATTCAGTGATGGGCAGTCAGTTTACACATAGAATTAAATTAATAATAAGATTAAGGTGGTTCTTGTTTAACCTTTAGGGAAACAGTGAAAACGTAGCAGCTGGGCCCATGAGAAAGGAGGTGAAAGGGATTGTACCCAGTCCTGGGGTCAAAAAGGGAGGAGAGGGACAAAGAGGAGACAAAGAAGGGGGGGTCCAGAAATTTCCTGGGATGTCAAGTGGCTTTGGGGAGAACCAAAAAAAAAATGGAGGCGGGGTTCAAGTGGCAGGCCAGGTCTACCAGCCGGGCAAAACTGAGTTCCACACCAGGAAGCCCAGTAGATTAGGCTCAAGAGGACTTTCCAGCTGTGACTCACTCACTCACTCACTCACACACTCACTCATATATATATATATACACACACACACACACACACACACACACACACACACACACACACACTGTTTGTGGTCTCCTCCACCCCTTTCCACCTGCGTCCGTCACCGTCCTTCTTTTCCCCCTTTGGGAAGGGGCCCAAACGAAACTTGGTGCCCGCTGATAAAATTCCTCTTGGAGGTCCTGCCTGGCAGCCTGATCTGCTGGACATTTGGAGCAACAGCAAGAAGCAATGTATCTCATTGTAGAATTATTAAACTGCACCTTCACTATCTGACCTTGTTCTTTTTTTCTTATTTAAAGTAATCCCAAATTTGAAATTTTACCATTTCACTTATCCCCAGCCTTGTTGGCGTTTTCTCCAACACTGCAAACTTCCAAATGTCACAAAAGTGAAAGGACCCTCAAAGGACTGCATCTTTGTTTGAAGTCCAGTGTAGGTGTTGACTTAGGTAGTAGTACCGTGCATTCTATGCATATTAAGATCTTTCTTCTTTTTAAAGAAGTGCCAATCCCAAATAGCCTCTCACAGTCCTAAAAGACCATAAGGAGAAGAAGCTCATGAGAAAAAAACGTAAGCATTGCAGACCATAGATGCAGAACATCCATGTGCTAGCCTCCCTGACTGTTTGCAGCACTCCTGGGCTGGCACAATTGACTTTGTGCCAGCCTAACTCCAGGTTAGGATTGCGCCCTTAATGGACTTGCTTGTAACTTTGCAAATGCAAACTTGTTTTTTAGTGTAGGATTAAAAGAATTCAATGAAAAAAACCTACAAAATTAATGCAAACTGTAAATAAATGATTTTATTCCTTCCAAAATAATTATAAACTGTGAATAGCCATTTGAAATAGATCCCATCCCTAAGCAATGGAAAAGAGAAAAGAAAAGATGAGGCAGTTAATCTGAATTTTTGTATGCGTCTTTCTAAAAGAACAAAAGCAGAAAGTTTTGGGACTACAGTCATAGATGGCATCTGTTTGGGTGAACTGCTTGGGCATAAAATTAGCACAAGCAGTTACGTGTGGAAACTCAGTTCCTATGTAAATGAATTTAACAGATCTACTAGTTAAGAGGAAAATCCTTGTGTACAGTGCCACATTTTTAAAATAAAACCACTATGAACTTTCTTTGCCCTCACCCCATCTCTTTCCCAAGTTGTTGTCAATTCCTGCCCTGCTGGAATAATAAAGCAAGCCAGCTCCCTGTCAACCTCAAGGTCTTATCAGTGCCTTTTGAATACATCAGCACCATGTGATAGGTCATATTTAGATACCTTGAAGACTGAAAACATTCTTATCTTTCCAAATGCATGAGGCGCTTGAAGAAATTGTACTTGGTTGAATAGGACCAGGGGAGTATTGAGGAAGGCATTTAGTATTGCAACCTTGCATGTCTTTCATAAGTTGTCATCCTATCAGGACTTGGCATTTATCATCCATTAAAGTAAGTGTGTGTGTGTGTGTGTGTGAGAGAGAGAGAGAGAGAGAGAGAGAGAGAGAGAGAACACGCATGAGCGTGCAACATCACTTTTTCAAAATAATCTTTTTTAGATTGTGTGTCACAAATGACTTATAGAAGGTATTCTTGCCAAACTACATATTGTATTACACAAAAAATTGGTCTCTAACAAATACATCCTGAAGGATTAATCATTAATAGCCCTTTAAATGCTATATGTGTAAACCAAGAATTTCTCTTGTAGGCGTATCACTTTACTAATGTTAAGATAAGCAGCTTTTCTCAGTGGTGGTATAGGTGGTATGAACTGATGTGCTCTATTAATAGTTGGGTTGTGACTGCGTTCCTCCTAGGACAGTGATGGCGAACCCTTTGGGCTCTGTGTCAAAACTTGACACTGCTGGTGTGTCAACCCCCCTCCCAAACAAAAGAGAAACAATTCTTTATATTCATTCATTACAACAAAAAATATAGTCTAATCATGTATGGTGTTATGTATTATATATAGAAGCATCAAATAATAACAAAAATGAGTAAAAACAAACACAGTTTTTGTCAGGCATTGGTGAATGCTAGTATGTCACCTGTTAGGCATATGTTCTGACTCCAAATTTATGGTTCAAGAAAAAGGTTTATTCATGTATTTGCAAATACGGGTGACAAGGGACAAACAAACAAACAAAAAACACACCTCGGCCCATAGTGTTTAACTGTTTTATACCCCTCCGGTGTGGTCTATTATTTTGCACCTATTGGTCTTAGCGTAACCAATCAACAATACCCAAACAGAATATCTTAGACTTCCCCCTCCTTAGCTCCTTGACATGTGCCCCCCCTTTTGTACATACTTCTACACCCAACGTATGTTCATGCAAATCTAGAATTAATTAGTTAGAGGTAGGGCCTAATATTTATGAGAGCTATTTACGCAGACTCAATGCAACCTCTCAAGGCTAAAGCTTGCCTGCTGACCTTCTAAAGCAATTTGCTACTCTTATCTGGCTCTGAAGGAGAAACAAAAGCTTTTGGGCTCTGGAATGCTTACGCTTCCCTCTCCCTGATAACTTTCCTCTGTAACTTTCTCCTGCAACTTCCCAATTCATCTGGCTAGCACGGAAGTCAGCTTGAAAACACTGGCAGATTTCTTACCAACCACCATCCCTTGCTCTCACACATTACAGGCATTATGTTTTAACCTCAGTGTTCCAAAATCACGAATCAATATTTAGGTTTTTCATTCTTCACACACCCCAAATATTGTGGTGTGTCAGCTTTGACAGGCATGTCATAGGTTCGCCATCACTGTCGTAGGATACCAAGTGTGGTGGCGCTTCTATTATAATCTCAAAGCTTCAACGTATTAGATTGTTAGCAGGAAAACTAAAAAGTGGGTACGCTCAGGAACTGTCTGGAATGAGACACAGGGAGAACTGCCTTGTGGGGTTGGTATGGGAACTTCCTGAAAACTGTATGGAGACAGCTTCCATGAGCTAATACCTTGTTGACAGGCTGGCTGGCTGGTTTGTTATATTTTATACCTAATGATCCACAGGGCTTGTTTTTAAATTCTATTGCTTTGTTTTAATTTTGTTTTACTGTATTGTTTTAATATTGTTTTTAAATTGTTTTTTAATGTTAAATTTTATATTTTCATGTTGTAATGCCGCCTTGGGTGCCTTCGGGCAAAAAGGCGGGATAGAAATCCAATAAATAATAATAATAATAATAATAATAATACCACCACCACCACCACCACACAGACCTGGTTCAGCAAGTCTTAATCAACCCTGTGCATCATGTGTGAAACATAGTTGGCACACCTTAGTGCGCATAAATTCTGTTCAGCAAGGAAATACTTAGGGAAACTTGCTGATTTACATTGATAGCTGTGTGTTGCATTAAAATACAGTCCAGGCTGAGTATAGTACAGCAGGCCCTTTTTACCTGCTGGGGTTCCATTCCAGGAACTCCCATGGATCTGCTGTTTCAGGACCCTCTAGTCCTCTGAACCCAACCAGAACAGTCCGGAGATTGTTCTGAGGCCTGCAGAGGCCACACGCAGGTTGCCCATGGCCTCTGCAGGCCTCAGAATGCCTGTTGTTCGGCAAAATAAAAGTCACTTCTGGTTTTCACCTAAAAACTGGAAGTAGTGTATTTTTGCCCAACACGGGCATTCTTAGGGCTTCAAGTGGATGGACACGGCCTTTGTGGGCCTCAGGAAACCGTTCAGACCCATTTGGAGCCCAGCTCTGGTCGGGTTCAGAGAGTCCAGGTGGGACCTTCCCCCACTGGTTCGGAACCTGCCAATTCTTAAATCCCCAGGTCTTGAATCCAGGGACATTGCAGGCCCATCAGGATACTAAATGTTTAATTTCTTGAAATACTTTAGCATCAAACAGGCACCAATGTGCTTTTTTTTAATGTTCCTTTATGACACTCAAGGACTGCTGTAATTGCAACACAACACAAACTCTGTTGCCTCTTCATGGCAACTGTGAATTTCTCACGCTCACTCTTATGTTTCATTCAAGGCATTGTGTCACCTGACCCTGTAGGAATTGAAGGCTTCTATAAATTGTAAATATAGGTAAACTGTGAAAGTTACTGAGTACAGAATATGTCTTTCCTCAAGGTTGCTACAATTTCTCTTAATATTCTTCTGTCAGAAGTTCCCTGTATTTCCACTACATTAAGAACATGAGAGCCCCACTGGATCAGGCTAAAAGCCCATTTAGTCCAGCTTCCTGTATCTCACACTAGCCTACTAGTTGCCTCAGGGAGCACATAAGGCAACAGGCTGCCTGCATTCTGGCCCTCGCAACTGGCCTTCTGAGGTAAATTCTGAAGTAAACACACTGGTGGCTAGGGTAGTCAAGATTCTCAGCATTTCTCTTTGATAGCCACCAGAACCAGATGCTCCTCTTCAGACATGTGTTCAAAGGAATAGCCCCACTGGATCAGGCCAAGGGCTCATCTAGTCCCGCTTCCTGTATCTCACAGTGGTCCACCAGATGCCTCAGGGAACACACGAAACAACTAGTTACCTGCATCTGGTTGCCACTCCCCATTCCACAAGGACCCATGCCTGTAGTTTCCTACCCATGGAATGAGAAGAAGCCCTTTGGCATAGTCTGCTTGAAGATTAGAACATGGTTCCTTTCACTTTCTTTGAGCGATGGAATGTTGTGTGCCTTTTTGAGACGTCGTATTTGGGGCCCAGCCCTACTCAGCTTTCCAGCGCTAATGCAGCCATGCTGGCGTGGTGTGCACTGCATCTTGCATTGGGAGAGAATTCCTGGAGGCCTTCTCAAGGGGCCTTCTCAAGGGAATGTTTGTTCCCTTACCTCAGGGCTGCATTGCAGATGCGTTGGTGCTGGAAGATTGGATAGAATTGGGTCCTTAGTTCTTGCGAATCTGAAAGAGGAGGCCAGTATTAGAAGTTTAGCTGTATCTTAGCATGTGTATCTTTTGCCTACACCAATAAATAGTACCTCAGAATTTTCCCACTAAAATATTAAGAGTAACTGAAAAGCTCCCATTTCTACTGTTCTCTTTTAGGTGCATGCCTATATCATTAGCCATCTGAAGAAGGAAATGCCTTCTGTTTTTGGAAAAGAGAATAAGAAAAAAGAGCTGATCAGCAAACTGCCTGAGATTTATCTTCAGTTGCAGCGAGAGTACCAGATCTCAGCAGGAGACTTCCCAGAAGTCAAGAGAATGCAGGTACTGTGTCTTAATAGATGAAGTCACTCTAGATGGCTCATCCCTTTCATGGATGTTCATGGTATAACCTCAAAAATGATAGAATGATTTCCATTCGGATCCAAGGCAAACCTTTCAACATCACAGTAATCCAAGTCTACGCCCCAACCACTGGTGCTGATGAGGAAGAAGTTGACCGCTTCTATGAAGACCTAGAACAGCTTCTAGAATTAACACCCAAAAAAGATGTCCTTCTCATCATAGGGGATTGGAATGCTAAAGTAGGCAGTCAAGAGGTAAGAGGAATAACAGGCAAGTTTGGTCTTGGAGTACAAAATGAAGCAGGGCAAAGACTGATAGAGTTCTGTCAGGAGAACACATTAGTCATAGCAAACACCCTTTTCCAGCAACACAAACGGCGACTGTACACATGGACTTCACCAGATGGTGTACATCGAAATCAGATTGATTACATTCTTTGCAGCCAAAGATGGAAAAGTTCCATACAGGCAGTCAAAACAAGACCTGGAGCTGACTGTGGCTCAGATCATCAGCTTCTTCTTGCCAAATTCAGGCTTAAACTGAAAAAAGTAGGGAAAACTGCTAGGCCCTCCACGTATGACCTAAATCAGATCCCCTACGAATATACAGTGGAGGTGACAAATAGATTTAGGGGCTTAGATTTGGTAGACAGAGTGCCTGAAGAACTTTGGACGGAGGTCTGTAACATTGTACAGGAGGCAGCAACTAAAACCATCCCAAAGAGGAAGAAATGCAAGAAGGCAAAGTGGCTGTCTGACGAGGCTTTACAAATAGCTGAGGAAAGGAGAGAAGCCAAAAGCAAGGGAGAAAGGAAAAGATATACCCAACTGAATGCAGATTTCCAGAGAACAGCAAGGAGAGATAGGAAGGCCTTTCTAAATGAGCAATGCAAAGAAATAGAGGAAAACAACAGAATGGGGAGGACTAGAGATCTTTTCAAGAAAATTGGAGATGTCAAAGGACAATTTCATGCTAAGGTAGGCACAATAAAGGACAAAAATGGCAAGGACCTAACAGAAGCAGATGAGATTCAGAAGAGGTGGCAAGAATACACAGAGGAACTCTATAAGGCCGATCTCAATGTTCCTGATAACCACAGTGGTACAGTCACTGAGCTCGAACCTGACATCCTGGAGAGTGAAGTCAAGTGGGCTTTAGAAAGCCTCACTAACAACAAAGCTAGTGGAGGTGACAGCATTCCAGCGGAATTACTCAAAATCTTAAAAGATGATGCTGTCCAAGTGCTGCTCTCCATATGCCAGCAAATTTGGAAAACCCAACAGTGGCCACAAGATTGGAAAAGATCAGTCTACATTCCAATCCCAAAGAAGGGCAATGCCAAAGATTGCTCGAATTACCGCACCATTGCACTCATTTCACATGCTAGCAAGGTCATGCTCAAAATCCTACAAGCTCGGCTTCAGCAGTATGTGAATCGAGAACTACCAGATGTACAAGCTGGTTTCCGAAGAGGCAGAGGAACTAGAGATCAAATTGCCAACCTTCGCTGGATCATGGAGAAAGCAAGAGAGTTCCAGAAAAACATCTACCTCTGCTTCATTGATTATGCTAAAGCCTTTGATTGTGTGGATCACAACAAACTGTGGCAAGTTCTTGAAGAGATGGGAGTTCCAGACCACCTGATCTGCCTTCTGAGAAACCTTTATGCGGGTCAGGAAGCAACAGTTAGAACTGGACATGGAACAACCGACTGGTTTAAAATTGGGAAAGGAGTACGACAAGGCTGTATATTGTCACCCTGCTTATTTAACTTATACGCAGAGTACATCATGAGGAAGGCAGGGCTGGATGACTCACAAGCTGGAATCAAGATTGCTGGGAGAAACATCAACAACCTCAGATATGCAGACGATACCACTCTACTGGCAGAAAGTGAGGAAGACCTAAAGAACCTTTTGATGAGGGTGAAAGAGGAAAGTGCCAAAATTGGCTTGAAGCTCAACATTAAAAAGACTAAGATCATGGCAACCACTCCCATCACTTCCTGGCAAACAGAAGGGGAAGAAATGGAAGCAGTGACAGACTTTATTTTCCTGGGCTCCAAGATCACCGCAGATGGTGACTGCAGCCATGAAATTAAAAGACGTTTACTTCTTGGGAAGAAAGCTATGGTGAACCTAGATAGCTTAATCAAAAGCCGAGACATCACCCTGCCAACAAAGGTTCGCATAGTCAAAGCGATGGTTTTCCCAGTAGCCATGTATGGCTGTGAGAGCTGGACCATAAGAAAGGCAGAGCGTCGAAGAATCGATGCTTTTGAATTATGGTGTTGGAGAAGACTCTTGAGAGTCCCCTGGACTGCAAAGAGATCCAATCGGTCAATTCTCCAGGAAGTCAAGCCTGATTGCTCCCTGGAAGGACAAATGCTGAAGCTGAAGCTCCAATACTTTGGCCACCTGATGAGAAGAGAGGACTCTTTAGAAAAGACCCTCATGCTGGGAAAGATTGAAGGCAAAAGGAGAAGGGGGCGACAGAGGATGAGATGGTTAGATAGTGTCACCGAAGCAATGAATATGAAATTGGGTGAACTCAGGAAGCTAGTGGAGGACAGGGAGGCCTGGCGTGCTGTGGTCCATGGGGTCGCGAAGAGTCGGACACGACTTAGCGACTGAACAACAACAACAGATGGCTCATGTTATGGCTGGGTCGCAATTGCATCCTGTGGTCATTCGGGGGTGCTAACCCTGGAGGAAACAGTGGGATTAAAGAAACATGTAAGCTCTCTGAACAAGAGTTTCCAGTGAAATTTTGCCCCTACCATCACAACCATAGAGAGAATTGAAGTTTTCTTAAGTTAGATTTTTCTGAAGTTAGAACTTCTATATCACTTAGCAGCAAAGGTAGAAATCCTATTGTAAATGAGCCCATATGACTAGGGGTGTTTGAAGATGGTGTTTTTGGGTGTTTGTTTTTTGCAGATTTTGTGATTTGAAAGGCAGAATGCAGCTGTGTTGTGTGTTTTTTATTCCAAGTTCTCATTTTTCTTTTTTAAAATGCTTTAAAAGTATACTCAGTAAGTGATATAAATAATATAGTGTTGGCAGATGCAGACACAGTGCTATTTCTATTCGGAAAAGTAAAATCTATTTTAATTTTTGGAAAAATATCTTAAACACCAAAAAGGCAGTGTTTTGTTTTCTTATGCATTTTTAACAAAAAATAAATAAATCACCACCTCCTATGTATGACAAAAGGGAGGGAAATACCTTTCACTGGTTAAATTCCCCTTCAAAATGTTATAGGCTTTTAAACTAAAGAACCTGCCATCGGCTTAACAGAGGAGAATTAAAATCTCTGATTTGTCTGAATGGCTGTCTAGCTGAATATGTGCCTGTAACTTAGGAAGCTACAGAAAGTACTTGTTAACAGGATTGCTAATGGATAGGCCTTCCTCACAAATACCAACGGCTGGTTTGAGTTTCACAGGCCATTTTTCTGAGGTGCAAACTGCATCTCACTAAGAGCGCAATCCTAACCTGAATTTAGGCTGGCACAGTTAGGCCAGCAAAGTTTGGCTGGCACCAGGACCACCATAAAGTATGTTTGGACCACTCTCGGAGTCAGAGAGGCCAACTAAACACCCAGATGTGCCCATCCTCTCTGACCCCAAGAGTTGTCCAAACATGCTTTACGGTGTTCCTTGTGCCGGCCAAACTTTACTAGCCTAACTGTGCCAGCCTAAATCCTGGTTAGGATTGAGTTCTAAGTTTCAAGTAGCCTTTCTCCCCCAAATTTTTTGCTTTGTTCTGTCTTCTGTAGAAAAATTAAAAAAATGCGGAGGCAGCAGGCTGAAACAGAAGACCGAAACAGGAGAGAAGGAGAGAGTGGTTAACTCCTTGCCTGATACTGTTTCTGTTGAAAGTTTTGCCTTCCACCCAAGCTTCAAATCATATTATCATTTAACATATCATTGAACCAAGCTACAGATATCCATATCATTTGTAACCTGTGGTCGAGGGGTGGGGGAGATTTTCAACAGAATAGCCCTCAGAGGGGAAAGCATCCAAAAGCATGTCTGTAGGTCTTCCGTTGTTGAAGACTCTTGAGAGTCCCTGGACTGCAAGGAGATCCAATCGCAATCCTACAGGAAGTCAAGCCTGATTGCTCCCTGGAAGGACAAATCCTGAAGCTGAAGCTCAAATACTTTGGCCACCTCATGAGAAGAGAGGACTCTAAAAAAGATCCTCATGCTGGGAAAGATTGAAGGCAAAAGGAGAAGGGGGCGGCAGAGGATGAGCTGGTTAGATAGTGTCACCGAAGCAATGAACATGAAATTGGGTGAACTCCGGAAGCTAGTGGAGGACAGAGAGGCCTGGTGTGCTGTGGTCCATGGGGTCGGGAAGAGTTGGACACGACTTAGCAACTGAACGAAACAAGGTCTTCCGTCTCCAATTGCCTCTTCTGTGGCTGTTTGGGGGCAGAGGGATGGAACCTTCGTGTGACTTGGCATCATCAGTAGTGTTTTCCTTGAAGTTACTGTACGCCACTTCTGAAAATGTCACCAGAATGTTAGTCATTTCTCTGTCACTCTGTGAAGTCTCCCAGAGTCATTGTGAAATGGAGAACAGAAATGCAAATGGGAGATGCGTTGTTACGGGATACATTCATTCGAGAAAGGAAAGGTTCCAAAATGATCCAACAGTAACATCTAACAGTTTAGACTAACTGCATTGTGAATATGTTATTTGCTAAATTCACCATAAGTTAATTTTTCCCAGACCGTACTGGCCAGGTGATGAAGTGACCCTGTGAATGTTCCTACTTCTTCACATAATCATGTTTTTGCCACAACCTTTCAGAAGGGTGTAGCACTAAACTGGGAGAGAGCATTCCTAACCTGGAGTTCGGCTGGCATAAGCTAAGCCAGCAACGTTTGGCTAGCACCAGGGCATGTTTAGACCACTCTCGGAGTCAGGGAGGATGGCTCACATCTGTGTGCTGGCCTCTCTGACTCCGAGAGTGGTCCAAACACACTTTACGGTGTCCCTTGTGCTGGCCAGACTTTGCTTTATTTACCTCATATTTACCTCAGAATTTTACCTCAGAAATTTACCTCAGAATGCCAGATACAAGGGAGTGGCGTTTGGACCACTCTCTGAGTCAGGGAGGATGGCGCACGTCTGTGTGCTGGCCTCTCTGACTCAGAGAGGGGGCCAAACATACTTTACGGTGGCCCTTGTGCTGGCCAAACATTGCTGGTTTAGTTTATGCTGGCCTAACTCCAGGTTAGGATTGTGCCCTCACTCACTTGTGGGGTGGGAGCTAGTCTCTCCCACCAAATAAACTCTCGTAACGGACATCCCTGTAAGCCCCCAGGAGGGAATTTGTTGGCGTTTCCACTTGCAGAGCCCTGGAGTGAGTGGCAAAGGGGTTTGTTTAGGAAAGAGGCTCAAGGCTGTGCTCGCATCTCTGCCAAAAAACAAGCAAAACCCCAGATTAAAAATACACTTGCTCAGTGCACACCCTCCCTCTCAAAGAGGAATGAAAAGAACGCTAAGCATGCAGCCCAACTGACTAAGAAGGAAAGAGAGAGAGAGAGGGAAGCTGTGGGCCTTTGGTGAAGCTGCTCTGAGCACCAAGGTTGCCAGCCCTGTTCTGCAAGGCTTGAGAGCCTTACATTTCAGGGACCACTGTGGCAAGGGAGCCAGACCAAGGAAATATTTTGAGGGGAAATGGTCTCTCAAAGACGGAGGGCTGTTAAGCAAGCTCTAGCATGCAGCATAGGCATTAGCCTTACTCGCAGGGAGAAGCAGGGCAAGGGAGCCCTGCTGCTCTCCCAAAGGGAAGGTAGCCCACAGGAATTAGCAGACCAGCCCACGCAGGGTCAGTGACTTTGGTTGTGCTCAGGGAGAGAGAGAGGAAGAGCTGGGTGCCATGGTGGTGATTCAGGGCACAAGCCTAACCTGGAGTTAGGCCAGCAAAGCTTGGCTGGCACAAGGACCACCATAAAGCACGTTTGGACCTTTCTTGGAGTCAGGGAGGATGGCGCACATGTGTATGCTGTCCTCTCTGACTCTGAGAGTGGTCCAAACATATTTTACAGTGGCCCTTGTGCCGGCCAAACTTTGCTGGCCTAAGTATGCTGGCCTAACTCCAGGGTAGGATTGCACTCTTGGAGCGCAGGCATGCGCCATCCTTCCTGACTCCGAGAGTGGTCCAAACGCACTGTATGGTGTCTCCCTTGCGTCGACCAAATTTTGCTGCCCTAACTGTGCCAGCCTAACTCCAAGTTAGGGTTGTGCCCTTAATGTGGGTTCATGCTCCACAGACCAGCAGCAAGGCAGGATAGCAGTGAACACAGCAGAGGGTACAGAACCTGAGGCTCTAGTGCCTGGGTTTGTTGTCCCATATCTGGGATCCAAGGTGGGGTCAGCTAAGTAAGGAGCCCTCTTCTGGTGGTTAAGGGCACTGCTGGGTTCTGACTCTTGCTTTTCCCATCCAGTCGAGGGCACGTTGGCTTATCTGGAGGCCCATTTGCTTGCTGACATGCCTCCTTGATTGCAATCCAGTCATCGAGTTGGTGAGGATCATTAGAATCAGGGGTCCCTCTTTTTGCTAAACTTGTTTTTCCCAGTTAGGAGATGGTTGAGGTCACAGGGCAAGAAATGTGCTGTTCCAGCAGGATTTGTAGTCCGTAAATTCCACTTGTCTTCATGCCTGCTTTTTTCATTCCACAGGGATTGTTGGAAAACTATGACTTCACCAAGTTCCATTCTCTGAAACCAAAAATGATCGAATCTGTCGATAGCATGCTAGCCAATAAAGTTGCCTTCCTCATGAGTCTGATTACCCAGGAAGAGCGTAGCATGCCGACACAGAAGGTTCAAGGAGGGGCGTTCGACGGCACCACGGCAGGACCATTTGACCGCGGCTACGGGGAAGGGGCCGAGGAAGGGGCCGGTGAAGAGGAGTGGATTGTTGCCAAAGACAAGCCCGTCTACGACGAGATCTTTTACACTCTTTCGCCCGTCAACGGCAGAGTCTCTGGGATCAATGCAAAGAAGGAAATGTTGACCTCCAAACTGCCAAACAGTGTCCTGGGGAAAATCTGGAAGCTTGCAGATTGTGATAGCGATGGCATGTTGGATGAGGAGGAATTTGCACTTGCAAAGCATCTCATCAAGATAAAACTGGAAGGATTTGAGCTCCCCGGCGTCTTACCCCCTCATCTGGTACCCCCGTCACATAGTAAATCTTTGAATGGGCGATAATAGCTTGCTTATGAAAACCATACAGTTCAAAGGGATGGAATCCTGTTAATAGTGAAAGCCATTAAAGACCAATTTTTATGGAACTTGAAATTGGAGTAGTTAGCAAGTCTTTTCAGGGTCACTTCTAACATTGTACTTTTTCCTCTACAAATGCCACTTGTGTGTGTGTGTGTGTGTGCCTGCGTGTGTGTGCGCGCGCGCATGAAAACTGTTTGTGTGATGAGTCTCACTTCATGTTATATGCATTGGAAAGCTGTGATAAGCTGCAACTTTCCTGTGTTTGTACGAAATCTAGTAAAATGAAAAGCATATTTCATCTATGTCATGATAGCTTTTACTATCTTACGTAAAAATGCTTTCTGATCCTTGAAGTGGCGTGCATTGACCATGCAAGTCAAGGAACCAGCACTGTGGAACAACACGCTGTTAATAGTTCTGAAAGCCCTAGACTAAGAGTGCAATCCTAACCTGGAGTTAGGCCGGCACAGTTCTGCCAGCAAAGTTTTGCCATAAAGTATGTTTATGCAGACAAACGTGCACCATCCTCCCTGACTCCGAGAGTAGTCCAAATGCACTTTACAGTGGCCCTTGTGCTGGCCTAACTCTGCTGGCCTAAATCCAAGTTAGGGTTGCGCTCTAAATGTTGCTATAAGTGCCTTTTAGATTATCATCAGTAATATTTTTTGGTTCGGAAGAAATGTCATCCTTAGCATTTTTTAAAACATGTTCACGATTGAAATGGAATTGGATAGGTGTGAGCTCAACCAAAAATGAATCGATAAAGCCATGCAAAACTTACCCCATTCTTCAGAAGAGACCCTACACGGCCCTCCCTAGGAAAGCACCGGCTTGAAATAACCTTGAACAGATCCCCTGTTCTCCTGCAATTTTAGTCAGAGCTGTTTAGGTTTTTTAGGCTAATAATTAGGCTCATTTGGCTCATAAGGTCAGGTGTATAATTTTAAACAAAAATTAAAAATACTCTTGGGAGTAAAACTTCATAAAAACTTGTGCAGTAAAGGGAAATGTTATGCTTGAAAAAGAGGTTTTGCATCATTGTTGATTTCAGTTCAGAAAATCACCATCTCAAATTACAATGTATGTATTTAAATTGACATTTTAATGTATACCAGTTCTCTACCTACTGTAAAGGTCATGCCTTTTGTCTTTTAATATGTTCAGAAGAGGGACCCTGCGTGATCAGACAAAGGGTCTGTCTCATCTCAAAAGGAAGTCCAGAAATAGGCTATAAAGGCAATAGCCTTCGTATTGTGTAGCCCCAGCATCTTATATACCATCTCAACATATGGAAGCATCATTTAGCTCTCATGGTTGATGGTTAAAAACTCTTCCATGCATTTGTCTAATCCTCTTTTAAAGCCATCGAAGCTAGTGGCCATCGCTATATCTTGTGGCAGTGAATTCCACAAGTGAAATGTGTATTGCATGAATAGGGACACTGTATTCTACTGTGAAGTTGCTGGTAGCAACAGCAGCAGGAAAGAAATACTGTAGTTGGTTTTTATCATACATGTTCTTTTTTATCATTCATTTGGGCAAATACGAACGCTTCTGAGAACATGGGCCTCCAAACTATGACCCTCGGGCCAGTGTCTGGGGAAAGGCTTCCCCATCGTGAGCAGTGCGGATCTTCCATTGTGCACCTGCTCCATTTTCTAGCCAATCAACTGGCAGGGATGCTCGGGCATGCATGTCTATGCTTGAACATCCCAGAATGCTGTGCAGCAGAATGGCAGGCATAGATACGAATGCCTAGAGCATCCCTGCCAGCCAATCAGCTGGAAAATGGAGCGGCTACAAGCCAGAACGATCCACACCGCTTGGGACGGGGAAATCTTTGGAGACCACTGGTTTAGAAAAATATCCAGTTGGGAGTTTAATTCCCCCAAAGCATAGCTTTTGTAAGAAGTCACCTCTATACTTGACTACCTCCACAAGGTAGGAGGTATATTTGTGGCGGTATATATGGAAGGAGAGAGAGAGAGTGAGTGAGAGTGAGTGTGAGTGTGAGTGTAAAGGGTATGCTACCTGAAACGAGCTCATAGTGTTTTGTACCGGGAAAACTAGTTTGGTCCTAATTCCAGAACTTTATTCTTGATTTGCATAGCAAGTTTTCTTGGACCAACGTTCCTTTCTGTTTGTTTTATTTATCGGCAGTGTTGATGCTATGATGCATCAGCATCATCAGAAGGTAGGGAAGATTATTCCTACCACGACATCCCTGGAGAGCACACCGAGTCAGCCACTCCTGCTGCAGTGCCTGCCCACCCTTTGTCCTGTTCACTTCCTGCCATTGCCTGTGGACGTGGTCTGATCAGCAGGGAGTGATGCTATTCTAGAAACAATTGTGCCCCAGAGCCCCTGCTCTTCAGATGAAGCTGCCTCGTACAGACTGGTCCGTCTCAATATTTTCCACTGTGTCTAGCGAGGACCGGGCCTGGCCTAAGATGAAATAGTGCTGGAAATTTGCATTCCCACCCCCCTACCATTTTTGTGCATGCATATAGCATATCCAACCCACCAGCTTGCCCACCAGGCTTGCTTTGAAGAGCGGGGTCGGATAGGTACAGAGGCAGTGATGGCCCACAATACTGGAGGACTGACTCTGTTATCTTTACCCTTCCATTCTTTGCCTCTGTTGCAGTTGTCTGCCCTGCCCAGCTGCGTCTTCCGAATATGTGGGTTGACCACGTTAGGAGTCAAAGATGATTGGGACACAGCATGAAGCAACTGGGTGGGTGGCCAAATGGGGAGGTGGCAGGGAGGTGTGTGGTGTGTGTGGCTCCTCTGCTGATTTACATCCTTCCCCAGTTTGCTGCTTAAAGCAACTTGTCTGCCCAGCCTCATGGGTGGGCCGGTCCTGGCAGTGCCACGCCCAAGGCTTCCGGAAGCCTGTTCTTGCCTCAGCCCCGCTCCTTGAAATCCTTTTAACTGAGATTGCAAGGATCAAAGCCCAGACTGCCAGCACACAAAGCAGGGCTCTAGCACTGACCTACGGGGTTCCTGCCTGTTTCTGCGAGCGCAATCCTAACCTGGAGTTAGGCCAGCACACTTAGGCCAGCAAAGTTTGACTGGCACAAGGGCCACCGTAAAGCGAGTTTGGACCACTCTCGGAGTAGGGGAGGATGGTGCACGTCTGTGTGCTGCCTCTCTGACTCCAAGAGTAGTCCAAACATACCTTATTGCGCTTTGAGTCACTTTGAGGTCTTCATTATAACAACTCTGCATTCAGTGGTGTTATTCTGCCAGAATGCTGGGCGGGACATCCGGGTGATCGACAGCCTGCCCGTCGCGTTCCGCAGCGTTCCGCCGTTTGCATAACATACGCAAGCGGCGTAATTGGATACGCAAATGGCGTAACGCGACGGGCGGGCTGTCGATCACCCGGATGTCCCGCCCAGCGTTCCGGCAGAATAACTCCACTGTCTGCATTCCATCCTTGCATTAGTCCACAAGACTGGTGTACGACTTACTGCATCTTTTTTTTTTTTATTACTGCTGGTCACTGCGAAACCAAAAGCACACGTATACATCTGGTATCTAACAGCTCTTACCAGGATTATGCATATTTCTGCTTGTGTGCTCGCATATCCCCAAGGACCAATAATACCAATTACCATCTTTGTTGTTGCTTCTCAACTTGGCATTTATCATTATTTCCAAATTTTGGCCAGTTATGTCTTAGATGTTTAATGTCAGTGTGTTCTTTCTATAGCTCAATCTCTCTAAATTGAAGGAAGGGGTATTGAAGTGTTTTAAATAAATGAGCAGATGTCTCTAGAATGTGAACCCCTTAATATAATCAAGGCATTTGGGGCATAATTTATATTTAAAGCTCCCTTTAGCAATTAAGAGCAGGGCACTTTGCAATGATTGGTCAGTCCTTGTGTTACTGGAGGTGATGTCCTTTCCTATATGTTCATTTAAGCTCAAATAATAAACTCTTGGTGCACATACTAATCTCAAGGGTTTAAATTTCAATATTGTTGCACTTTGATGATCTGCATAATAATTACAAATATATGTAATTTTTGCATATACTTTTAAATCATTTTTTGTAATGGTGATTAAAAAAAATTGCTGTTCAATAAATTTAGAATGCACATTTGTGATAGTGATCTTTCTCCTTTTTGAAAGTAAGATTTGTATGTTCCTATGGAGAGCTGCCATCTGTTGGCCAAAAAGTAGTATTGCAGGGCATGGACTTCACTGATAACCCCCCTTTCAGATATTCCCCCTGTACATTCTTTTATATGAGGGGGTGGGGTGCCTGTGTGTTCCTTATCCATGCCCCCACCAGTGATGTCACGATGAATCTCTTTCCTACCATTTTTGTGGCTAGAACTTGACTGTAGTGTTTCAGGCTGATTGTGGAGGAGGCACATCACTTGTGGGGCAGGGCTAAGGAGCACATTCCCCTGTGCCTCTCTTCCCCACATGTACAGGGTCACATATGGACGACATATAAAGAGGGTTATTTTTATTTTATTATTATTTATTAAATTTCTACCCCGCCTTTCTGCCCGAAGGCACTCAAGGCGGCATTACAAAGTTAAAAACAATAAAATTACATCATAATTAAAAGACATTAAAAACAATATTAAAAATAAAATGTACAACAGCCAATCCCATGGATCATAACGTATATAAAAAGAATGCAAAGACCAGCCAGTCTGTCAGCAACTAAAAGCCTGCTAAAACAAAAAGGTCTTCAGCCCCCGCCGAAATACCGCCAAAGAGGGAGCAGTTCTCAACTCTAAGGGGAGGGTATTCCAAAGTTGGGGTGCCACCGCCGAGAAGTCTCTCCTACTGGCTGCCACCCCTCTCACCTCTCCTGGTGGCGGCACAGTCAACAGGGCCCCCCCCCCAGATGACCTCAGAGTACGGATAGGATTATATGGGAGGAGACGGTCCCTCAAATACCCTGGGCCCAAGCCGTAAAGGGCTTTAAAGGTCAAAACCAGCACTTTGAATTTGGCCCGGAACAGAACCGGCAGCCAGTGTAGTCGCCGAAGCAACGGCTTGACAGAGTCAAACCGACGTGCCACAAACCACCCGAGCAGCCGCGTTCTGTACTAGTTGTAATTTCCGGACTGTCTTCAAAGGCAGCCCCACGTAGAGCGCATTGCTCAAAGAGACTCATATTGTAAATCTTGGGAGGGATTCCAATCATGGAAGCTGTTGAATTTAGGAGGAAAAGTGAATTTGGCAAGTTAGTACTTTACATCAGTGGTTCTCAAACGTTTTAGTACTGGGACCCACTTTTTTAAATGACAATTTAGAATGACCACCAGAAGTGAAGTCATGGCTGGAAGTGCCATCGTGACGATGCCAGAGCCTGCTGCTTTCCTGAGAATGCAGCCATCAGTTGAGTTATTTCTCAGTCATTTTCCAATTGCAAAGTAAATCAGAAAGAAAGAAAAAAACCTAGTTACATCCTTGACACAAGCAAAACAACCACAGAGCCTGTCCAGTGTCCCATCTTCCCATATTTTCAATATGGCTGCCCTAGGTGCTTCACAACCCACTTGAAATTGGCTTGCAACCCATTGGTGGGTCCCAACCCACAGTTTGGGAACCACTGCTTTATGTTATTGCTGTGAATATTTTAAGATTAATGTTTTGAAACTCTTGTTTAATTTGAAAAAGGCAAGTTTGGAATCTTAAGAGGGTTTTTGTTGATGTTTGCAAAATTTCAACCTGTTCAAATGTGTGCTTTAGCTCTGAGATACTTGGAAGGTTCGTAATTCAGAACAAGATATTCGGTCCTTATGCGCAATTCACACTGTATTGAAGAAACCAGTAGTATATTATGTGCCAAGAAATTGGGTCCCCTGTTCATACCTAGGCTAATGGTGAGTACTGTACGTTGTAGCTTTGTTATGAGAACAAGATTAACATGCCCCATAAATTAAAACACTGACTCGCCACATTCAAATCAAGGTCAAATATCACTGTGTACAGATTGGCATGATTATTCTGTTAATCAACCAATAAGATTTGTGGGATGATGTTGTCATTCACCTTCCTGTATGTGTGAATCGCTAACTATGGATGCCAAGGGTTGTGTGCTTCTTATGGGAACAGGGAATAGCTATCAACATCCGCTCTGATTGTACTAGGGTTGTCATAGTATTAGAGAGCCAAGAACTCTTGAAGTTGAGACTAGGCAAGCAGAAACACAATGCACACTGCACTGCTGGCTGGGATGCTCACATCCAGTGATGTCATTCAGGGGGAACAGACCAGAACGGGCGTTCCGGATCCTAACGGGCTCCGTGGCTGGTTCCGGGTTCCCGACAAGTGCCATTCAAAAGTGTGTTCCTGTTCCTAAATCATTTGAATGACACCACTGCTCACATCCCCCAATGGCCCTGCTAATATGACCCTGCCCCAAACTCCCACAGCCCACCTGCAGACCATGGGTGGCGCACCAATGCACCATGGCATACTGGTTGAAAATCGCTGTGTTAAGCCATGGCTTGCAAATTCCAATTCTTAGTAGTACAGGTGGACCCGCATCAGAGACGAACGAGGCTCCGAACGCGCCCGGGGCAGGGTGATGTCACCGCGCCCGGCCACGCCTCCCTGCCCCCGGAAGAGCTCCATTTTAGAGCGAGATGGAAGCAAGGATGGGTGGGCGAGCCAAAAAGCACGCAGGTTTTTTCGCGCTGTGGCGCCTCTGCTGCCAGCACCCATTGCTCGTGCCACCCCCACTACACCTAGAAACGCCTCTGACCCACATATCTATGAATTCCATATGGTAGTTTCAATTATCCACAGATTATCCCTTATCCTTTATTCTTATGGGTCACTAAAAATGTTACTTGCTTGGGGGTGGGGGCAGGAGAGAACCCTATTAACAAAGGTTTCCTCTTATCCATGGTTTCAGGTATCCAGGGGAGGACCCAGTAACCTATCCCCTGTGCATACTGGGGCATGCCTGGTATCCGCTGGGGTTTTGTTCTGGACCCCACTGTGGATATCTGAAACTGCGGATACTGGGGATGCCTTTTTAAAGGTAAGGGAACATCGGTGGTTTTGCTGCAACAAGGTTAAAAAAAGATTTGTTTACTATTCCCCTATCTTTTTAATAGATGTCCAGTATCCAAAGGGGACGTAGTGGCACTGCGGGTTAAACCGCTGAGCTGAGCTTGTTGACCAGAAGGTTGGCAGATTGACACTGCGTGACGGAGTGAGCTCCCGTTGCTTGTCCCAGCTCCTGCCAACCTAGCAGTTCGAAAGTATGTTAAAAAAAAAATGCGAGCAAATAAATAGGTACCACTTCAGTGGGAAAGTAACGGTGTTCAGTGCGCCTTGGCGTATAGCCATGCTGGCCACATGACCACGGAAGCTTGTCCTCAGGACAAATGCCAGCATTTCGGCTTAGAAACGGAAATGAGCACCACCCCCTACAGTCGGTCATGACTATACCATTCAGTCATGCGGAAACCGTTACCTTTATCCATGGTATCCGTAGATAACTGGAACCGCGGATACTGGGTCAGTGGATACCAGGGCACGCCTGTATTTTTACATTTGAATTGCTCCATTCAGACTACCTGTGCTAACTACATGCACTTATTATGAACCTCATGAACCACACATGCCAATGTAACATGGGAGGGGCAGTCTTTGGTACCTGCCGGCACTAGAACCCAAGTTCCCGTTATAGCCCATTACGTCAGTTTTATATCAGCTATAAATATGCCATTATGAATCACTGGAGCTGCCAAGAACCTTTACCCCCAATGTTCTGATGAACTTTCCCCTCTCTGGTCTGGTTTAGGGTTTTCATACAGATAATCATTACTATCAACCATTCAAAGTACAAGAACAGGACAGACACTCTGGATCAAAAATCTCTCCAGTTTGTCGAATGGGTTCCACCTGCATTTAAAAAGGATATCTTCACAAACCTGAGTAAGTCCAGACTGTACAGGATTCTTTTGCTTTCTACATACTTTATGGATCAAGGGAGGGGGTAGCACTGTGATTGTCTGCAGTGCTGCTAAAGGTAAAAATATATTTGCATGTCAAAAGTTATGAAACCTTTGACTGTGAAAAATGTTGCCCATGAGAAAAGAGGGTTTGCAGCAAAAGAAATGATTGTATAGTTTGAAATGGGCAAGAAAATGGACTTGATTCAGTAATTGGTTATAGGGTCATTTTGACCTGGTCATTTTTCTGGGGTTGGAAATTGGCTATGAGAATGTGGGTAAGAGACTATGGGCACAATAAGGTACCATATATAATTGAGGGCGCAATCCTAACCTGGAGTTAGGCTGGCACAGTTAGGCCAGCAAAGTTTGGCTGGCACAAGGGACACCATAAAGTACATTTGGACCACTCCCGGAGTCAGAGAGGCCAGCACACAGATATGCGCCATCCTCCCTGACTCAGAGAGTGGTCCAAACATGCTTTATGGTGGCCCTTGTGCTGGCCAAACTTTGCTAGCCTAATTATGCTAGCCTAACTCCAGGTTAGGATTGCACCCTGGATCTTCTTCAGAAATCCGAATGGATACCCCACCATATTTGTGGTGGGGAAATGAGGTGAACTGTTGGGGAAATCCTTCTCCCCAGTACAGTAGGTGAGCTCACTTGCTCGCTGTGAGAGGGAGAGAAGGAAGGCTCTGTATCCTTTCTAAGCAACCATGGAAGGCAGGTGACCCCTAAGTCTCATACAGCCCTGCCTAGAGTTGTCTTGATCGTCCACTGTTAATCCTGACTGCAGAGAGAAGTCTGTGTATGGCACCCATGGCTGGAGTCACTGGGGTGGGGGCAAGGAAGAGAGAAGCATTGTGGTGACCTCCCAAAATTTTCCTGCAAGGGTTTCCACCACAGTGAGAAAACCTCTTCCACTTTGCCTTTGCACCCATCCCAGTCCTATCTAGGCTCCCTGTGTGCCCAAATGCTGAGCACACACTTGACATACATAGAGGTAGGCATGGGTGCCAACTAGGGGGGGCTGCAGGTTTTTCAGCCCCACTGTTTTTTTCCATGGGGCAGAGCACCCACTGGCACCCAATGCCAGCCTCCCCTGGCAGCCAGCACCCATGCCATGCATGCAATCGCGCGTCCCGGTCCCGGGAGAGGTGGCTGTCGGGCCAACAGACCCCTTCCCGAGACCAGTTGCATACTCGCAGCAGCGGTCATGTGCCCCAGGCTCAGGAGATGACAGGGGGCGTGGTCACATCAAGGGGCATGGCCATGTCAACATCGGGGACATGGCCACGGGCACCTCCAATCTCAGAAGGAAGTCCACTGGAGGTGGATAAAAACAGTTTTCGGTTTTTTGCAGATTTCAGTATTTCCAAAGATAGAAGTGCAGAAAGCTGTGTGATGTGTTTTTATTCCAAGGGTGCATTTTAATAAATTATAATAGTTTTGAAAGTGTCCTAGGTAGCTGATACAGAAGTGGCATAGTGTTAGCAGATGCAGCCACATTCATGTGGAGATGTTAGAGAATGGTTTTATTTTACTGCAGATTTCACAGGTTTTTTTTGTTTTCTTTCAAACACGACAAGTCCAGAGAGCAGTGTGATGTGTTTTTATTTTGTTACCACCAAACCCCCTCCCCCACTTATACAAATATTCTGTGGATCAAATAATTGAAATTCAACTATAGGAGAGACTCCTAACAGTGAGTCAAAAACGAATATTGAATAAGGGCTTTATCCGGGGCCTGTTACCATGGGAGGTATGCTTGTACCACCTGGGCAACTATCGCGCATGGTGCTGTAAAGGGCCTCCAATGCCAGCAAGAAGCCCCAGCGCTGGTGCTGGGGTGGCGCCATGGCAATGTCACTCACACGTGCCCCGGAGGAAGCACAGGTCGCTGGCAAGCGGTACGTTCGCTAGCGATGTGGCCAGTGATGTCATGCAGGGGGAACGTGGGGGAACTCAGTTCCACTAGTTAAAATTAGGGCTGACTCCGCCCACTTCACTCTCCCTCCTCCCCGCTCCCAATTCCTCTGCAAAGAGCTTTTCTTCATGGTTGGCCGGCACTCAGAGGGTTAAAGGGAGCGACTTCGGATTCCTAGGGGGGGGCGAAGGCAGTGATGTCATTCAGGGGGAACGGACCAGAACGGGCGTTCCGGATTTCCCGACAAGTGCCAATCAAAAGTGAGTTCCTGTTCCTAAATCATTTGAATGACACCACTGGTTGTGGCCTTTTGGGGTGGGGGAGGGGTGGATCAGGGTGGGACCAGTTCCTGACCACCAGTTCTTGACCTCCGAGTAAGGCTGTGTAGCCTTACTTGGAGGCCCTCGCTTCTGCTCTGGCTAAAAAAACGAGCACAGGAGCGAGTAGACCAGTCGCCCACCCTGCGCCCTTAATATGGGGAAAGAGGACAAGCATCTCCCTTCCCTTTGGAGCTTCCTGCCTGGCTGCCGTAGGATGCAGTGGTAGCTGCCTGGCTACTGCTGCGCTTCCAGGAGGTCAAGCAGTTCAGGACTGGGCTGCCTGCTGCTTCAAATAATTCTGAAAATTAGATGTGGCGTTTTCCTCCTTAGGCCGGTTTTTAAAAAAATAAATAAATAAATAACACATTCTTCCTCACTTTAGGAATTGGGTTAAATGGCTTTCTACAGGGTCTCAAGTGTTAACTGAGAACTTGCAGTGCCGCCATTCCTACTTGACAAGCTGCCAGTTTGCCTTTGCTGAGGGACATTTTCCCAGGGGGCTCTGCTTCCAAGGACAATGGCAGATCGATAGGCTTTCACCATCCTAAGAATTGGGTTCGACAGGTCGGAGACTTTTGGCACACCTGCTGCATTCCTCAAAGACCATCCCTGTCCTTGAAGACGTTTGAAGGCCCATCATTTGGCCACCGTCAGTTCTGAGGAGGCTTTTTAAAAAAAAACAAAAAACAACAACACTGAGCTTGGGTCATCCCTCATGCGAGAAATAAGGTAGAAAAAATTAGATGGAGGAGAAAGGCAATAGAATCTGTTTTAATTTTCAAATGCTCAAAACATCATGATTTCAACTGGAATTTACGTGCAACTTTGAAATGTTGAGTATAGTTTAATTGGGTATTGTGCTTTGATTTAATTTCTCTCATACCATTTTAAAATGACTCAAACTTCAAGAGTTTACAGTTTGTGGTAATAGCTGATAAAACGGCGGTATACAGTCAATCCTCTTTATATACGACCTAGCTATATGCAACCTTGCTTATCTGTGAGGAGTAGAATTGAGACTTATTTCATTATCTGCACCTCTGTCCTCATTATCTGCTATGCAGAGACCTTCCGAAGGCTGCAGGAATCTTCAGAATGGCACCTGTGACCAATGCTGTCCCCTTGAAAATGGCTGGCAAAAGCAGCCATGTTTAAGGGGTCCATGCTGGTTGCAGGTGCCATTCCGAAGGTCCCTGCAGCCTCTGGAAGGTCTCTGCAGCATCCAGAGATCTTTTGGCACTTCCTGCTGCACTCTGCTGGCTTCCTGAGGGTCTCTGCTGGATTCTTCTGCTGGCAGATAAGGTACCTCTTGAAGCTAACCCCAGTGGTTCGTTCCTGCGAATTCGCTATCTGTGAGGATTTCCAGGAACCCAACCCTAAGATTGACTGTAGTTGTGTAAGCCTTCCTATTGGCCAGAAACACATTACCAAGTGTGTACCACTTTCGTATCTAGAGAGGAACTGAAAAGAAAGAACTTAGAGCTGTCAAATGTGAGTTATAGTACTTTGTTGGTTGTGTGTCTGGTTGACGTTCCTTGCTTGCAAGAACAACCAGCTCCAGAATGCTAGAGAACCGGCAGCAAGATAGGGTGGGTGATGCACGGTTAATTTGAAAGAGGTCATGATGAAATTCCATGCTCTTAGGTCACCATGGATGAGGAATATGTGCAAGGACAGTTCAAGAAGCTGCAGGAACAGCGCATGTCCATGCAGGAGAAAACATTCACCAACTGGATCAACAATGTCTTCTACAAGCACGGTGTAAGTAGGTGCTTCATACATAAGGAGATGTGTCAGATGTGATCAGTTAGAGCAGGGCAGTCCAAACCCACCCCCCCAACTGCGTAGAAGCAATTGGCAGTCACGTGATGACATCAGCGCTAATTACGTCCAGGTTCTGAGCTTCCAAAGTCACTCGGCAGGCTTAGGCAGCAGGTGCAATGGCGGGTTCCAATCTCCTGCCTGACCTATTCTGGCTCCTCCAAAGGAGCAGGGAGATTGAACAACCACTGAGGCAGGGGGAGGCAGTGGCTATAAGCAGCAGTGGGGCTTTTGAGGGATGCCAAAAAGGGTCTCAGCCTCTGTTGGACCAACCTGAGTTAGAGGCTTCCTTGGTGGGGTAAGGGACTCACAGTGAAGGCCCCTTGCAAATGTGCAGGATCTGTGAGATCTCATGCAGTTTGAATGACAACTGCTTATAAAACTCATTTTGACCTTATAACCAGCGATGGGATCTACAAATGAACAAGGGGAACGCTGGGCGGGACTTATGCGGGGCTTCCGCGTGATTGGCTGCCCGTCCATAGCGTTCCGCAGCTGTCCTGGCCTTGGGGGGCAGTTAGCGCCCCCCCACTGTTCGCCCAGGCACCTGGCGCGACCCTCACCTGTCCCCCGTGGCTAGCAGGAGCCCCCCTGAGGCCAGGGTAGCCGCAGAACGCTACAGACGGGCTGCCACTCAAGCGGAAGTCCCGCCTACATCCCGCCCAGCGTTCCCCTTGTTCATTTGTAGATCCCATTGCTGCTTATAACACAACTGAAGCGGCTTCATTCAACACGACTGGAAACCAACTAAGCACTGATCTGGACCAAGTGGAAGTGATGCTCCCCTGCTCCTGGTGCGTTAATGTGCTTTCCTATTATTACACGTTTACTCTCATTACTGCCACAGCACAAATCAAACACTCAGTGCAGATAGAACTTTCACATCATTTCAGACACAATTTTGGTCCACGAAGGGGGTTCAACCCACTTGCGCTGTGAATCATCACATCGCACAGAAATGAATGTGCATTATCAATCAGTCTTCCTGTTAGGGGTTTTATGGAAATTAAAAGGTCTAACATCTTGCACTCAGTTCAGACCAATATAATGTTTATAACGGTGTCCTTCAACCTTGGGGTCAGGTCCCCATGGGGTCGCAAAGCCTCAATTGTGGGGTCACAGCAACTTACAGGAACGAAAAAGCCTGCAGAGCACCGGACTTGAGCACCACCAGGTAAAAGGGGAGGCATCTGATGCACCCCTTTGGGTACCTGGAGGTTGTGTCCCAGTCCTGCTCAGGTTCTCAGCAATTGTGCTAAAATAGCTTTCAATAGTGCTGGGCTATTTCTCTAGCGCAGACTTGAGAACAGTGATGGGATCAGCTAAAGACTCGAGGGAACGCTGGGTGGGCAGCAGGAAGGCTGGGCGGGACTTCCGGGTGATTGACAGCCCGTCCATCCGGGTCCACCACCTGCCTGCCCACCGCACGGGCTGCCCTGGCCTTGGAGGGGGCGCCCACTCCCCGGGGGGGCCGGGTGGGGGCCCCCAGGTGCCAGGGTGCGTAGCGGCGGGGTGCGCCACCTGGGGGCAGTCCATGTGGCGGGCGGGCGGGCGGGCGGCGGACCTGGATGGACGGGCTGTCAATCACCCGAAAGTCCCGCCCCAGGCTTCTTGCTGACACGAGTAGCAAGTGCTCTCCTGCGACGAAGTGCCTCGTCCGCGACCAAGTGCCAGGTAAAAACGCGTTACGCATCTGTGCGAGTTAAGCAGCAGCGCGAGGAAGCCAGGGCCCCAGACCCTGCCCTTTCTCTGAGAAGCAGGGCAGTTCATCCCTTAATAAATACAGAGATGGAGCCAGACAGCCAGCAGTTGGGTGGGGGCTATCCAGTGTTTTGTACAGAGTGCCACATGTATGACTATATGCCTCTGGGGCATAAGTCATAGGTGTGTCCTCGGTGCAAGGAGCTCCAGGCACTCAAGGAACGTGTCTGCTCCCTAGAGGCCTTGGTTGCCGACCTGGAGAAGCATAGACAGGTAGTGAGGGTTCAGGGTGAGACTTCCGAGGACTTGCAGGCTTCGTCCCATTCTCAGCCAGGCAGCTCCTCAGCTGCTGGGGAAAGGAGTCTCAGGGCTAGAGGACATCAGCCTGGAGTAAAGGGAATCGATCCCCCAGCGGGGGGCCCTTCTTCCGGTGATGAGCCC
>JAJKFI010000007.1:21092039-21109943 GCA_029204185.1 Lerista edwardsae
TTGGCCTGATCCAGCATGGCTCTTCTTATGTTCTTATGTTCTTATGCTGCCCACCCAGCGTTCCCCCGAGCCGTTAGCTGATCCCATCACTGCTTGAGAAGTCCTGTGTCGGGCTTTTGAGCCTGGGAAGAGGGACAGGATTCTGTGGAGCCCCCACTGGCCCCTCCCCTGAGCCTGCCACACCCCTGTTCTGCCCTCCCTCCACCCAGGAACGCCTGCCCCGTGCCCACTTGCCACCCTCCCCATGTCCTTGAACCCAGTGGTGGGATTCAAATAAATTAACAACCGGTTCTATGTCCTTGAGGGCGGCCTTCAGGGCCATCCGCTGCCTTTCTTCCCTCTCCCAACCTAAAATTAGCCACCGGTTCTGCAGAATAGGTGAGAACTGGCTGAATTTCATCACTGCTTGAACCGCTTGACACTCACCTGGTCTCCAATGGTGGTAGGGCAGCCTAGGATCAGACGGTTAATATAAATGCCCTAGTTTTAACCATTTCAAATATACCTAATTTTTGCCCAGCACATATATGCACACATGGATATGCTGCTGGCTGCATGCCCTGTGAGTGTGATTCAGACCAGTCTCTTGTTGCTCTCTCAAACTGATATCAAGAGAGCACCAGGCCTGCTGGCCTTTGGATTCACTGCAGTCACACACACTCTCGCTGGCTGAAGATTTTCCAGAGGCTCTCCCAGGTGTGGCCACACCTTCTTTCATCCATTTCTGAAAGATTAGTAACCTTTAATCTCAACTTTCATTTTCATATGCGGCAGTAGGTGGAGAAATCAGACTTGGAGAGAGCAATCCTAACCTGGAGTGAGGCTGGCACAGTTAGACCAGCAAACTTTGGCCGGCGCAAGGGACACCATAAAGCACGTTTGGACCATGCTCAGAGTAAGGGAGGATGGTGCACGTCTGTGTGCTGGTCTCTCTGACTCCAAGAGTGATCCAGACATACTTTACAGTGTCCCTTGTGCTGGCCAAACTTTGCTGGTCTAACTGTGCCGGCCTAAATCCAGATTAGGATTGCGCCCTGGGAGTTGTAATACAGTATTATTATTACAGAAAGTTATGTACAATATTGAAGTTGTAACTGTCTAATGCTGTAGCATAAGGGACGTGGTGGTGCTGCGGGTTAAACCGCTGATCTGCTGACTGGAAGGTCAGCAGTTCAAGACCATGCAACGGAGTGAGCTCCTGTCGCTTGTCCCAGCTCCTGCCAACCTAGCACGTCAAAAGCATGTAAAAATGCGAGCAGATAAATAGGGACCACTTCAGTGGGAAAGGAACGGCGTTCTGTGCGCTACGGCATATAGTTATGCCGGCCACATGCCCACGGAAGCTTGTCCTCGGACAAATGCCGGCTCTTCGGCTTAGAAAAGGAGATGAGCACCACCCCCTACAGTCGGTCAAAACTAGACCATTTGGTCATGGGGAAACCTTTACCTTTAATGCTGTAGCATAATTATTAAGAAGGAAAGTTTGGAAAGGAAAGGACAACTAAAATATTTTGATTTAAAAAGCAATTCATTCATCATTCTAAACGAAGAAAGAATTCTATAGGCATAGGTGGTTTTTTTTTTTTTAAAAAAAATCCCCAAATGTCTAACATGTCCTCTAAAAACATGAAGGGAAAGTCTTCAGAAGAAAAAAAAAAAAACCCTGGCAACTTTTCTCATTTTTTCTCTGAGCCTTCCTTCACATAGGATAAGGCTTTTTTCCTGATCCTTTAATCCCCCCATATCTTGTATATTTCCTAATATTTGGGATCCAACTGATTGCTGCAGTCTCCGGAAAGCAGAAGACTCTGGTGTCACAGTGATGGTGCTTCGGGCCTGACATCACTTATGGTGCATCTCAAATAGATGGTTGTTTTTGAAAAGTGGGCCCCAATGTAGCATGTTTGAGAACCACTGCCCTAACACACGTAGTTTTCCCAGATACCTGTTTCTGCTTCTCAGCGCTCTTGGGGAAAGCAAATAAAGAAGAACCTGTTGAAGGTAGTTCCAGTCAGAAGCTCTAGGTGTTGCTAAAGGCATGTTGAAACTAGATTCTGGAAGTGCAGCAGGCCATATTCCACGTGGTGAACACGGCAGATTTTTCCAGCCACTCTGTTAAATGAACAGGAATTGATGGAGAACTAGAATTGTGACCATGGAAGTATGAACAAGTTGTTTCAAACTAGTAATCATTATTCAGCCTTTCTTTCCATGTCCATTCTCTTCCCATTATTGTTGAAGACACAGGACACAGAGGGCTTTCTTTCATTGTCCCAGAGTGCAATCCTAACCTGGAGTTAGGCCAGCACTGTTAGGCCAGCAGTTTAGCCCCTACAAGGGACACACCCAGCGGTGGCATCCGGGCGGAATGGGCCGGCACGGCGTTCCGCTTGTTCCACGGACAGGCCCGGGCCGCGCCGCCTCTCCCGAGGACGGGCAAGTTGTTCCTGTGCCTGCCCGCCCTCCCGTGCATCCGAATCGCTCTGCAATGGAGCGATTCCAGGCGCAGGGAGGCGTGGCTGGCCTCCGCCATAGGGGCAGAGGACTGCCAATCATCCGGGCGTTCCGGTTCCTGGCGCGCCCGGATGACATCACTGGACACACCATAAGGTATGTTTGGACCACTCGGAGTCAGAGGCCAGCACCCAGACATGCCTCATCCTCCCTGACTCCGAGAATGGTCCAGATGCGCTTTATGGTGCCTCCCACACTTTGCTGGCCTAACTCCAGGTTAGGATTGCACTCCTAGTGTAGTGGCAATTATGGGATTTTCTTTCCATTAAGGATGGACACTATGCAAAGTCATTGTTATTGTTACTGTTATTAACAGTTGGCTTTATTTTTGAATATTTCATTTTCAGGTGGATGTCAGGATTCAGGATATCTACACAGAACTGAAAGACGGCATTTATCTCCTGCAGCTTCTAGAGCTGCTATCCGGAGAACAACTGCCCAAACCAAACAAGGGCAAGATGAGGGTTCATTTTCTGGAGAACAACAGCAAAGCCATCCAGTTTCTCAAATCCAAGGTGAGAATTTCAGGGCCTTCATCAAACTGTCACCTTGCCAGGACCTGGGAGATGGGAGGTACATGCAAACACTGGGAGGAGCGTTCAGAAACAGACGTAGAACCCCAAAAAGTTGATCTAATTGTTGACTCCAGAGGTTTTACACAGCTTTACAGACTATTGAGGAAACGGGTTTGAGGCCAGTCAGAATCCATGTCAAGTTTGTAGGGCCATATGGACTATTGAAGATGTGTGACCACCTTGGCTTGACATTTTCAAAGTTGGTAAATATAAATTTACCTCCACCTTCCCTGCCAGTCTCCTGTCCATCTAAAAAGCTCTCCCTCAAAAACCTTTGAAAAGAAGGAGGAGACAATCAGGAGGTGTGGTCTGGAGGTTGAGCTGTTGCCTTGCCTTAAAAAGCCAAGCAGGATTGGCTGCATGGAGGGGAGGCTGATGCTGTATCTCTGCAGAGGAGTGTGGAGGAGGCAGCCGGCCCCCCAAAACTGGATAACATCTGGAGAGACGGTCTGGAGCTTGGTTTGCAGCTGCCTGCGAGAACTTGGAAAATGCAAGAATCAGCGGTCACAACGACTGCACTATGAATAGAAGGGAGATATCTGATATGAAGGGAGAGACATGAGATTTTCTCTAGGAATAATACATGGAAAAACATTGGAAAAAGGGTTTATGTTCAGCCTACCTCAACTGCCTTGAGTCTATGTGAAGGGTGGTATGGTATGTAAATGCTGTAATAAATAATAATCAGAAGCATTTGGCCTTGGTGAAATGAGGACACCATGAACAGGCCTTGGCTACCACGAGAATGTCTTTGCTCAGTTCACCTTGTTAGCAAACATTGCAAACTGAACTGTTCAAACAAACTCATTCTTTAAGGTTTCAAAAGTTTTAATAATCATTAAGGGCGGGTTTTTGGTGATACTTTCCCCAAAATTTCCTGATTAAAATAGCAAATGGCAGTGTTATGTGTTTTTATCCAAATTTTTCTTGCAAATTGTACAAACAGCGCAATAAATAAGGGTGAATAGCCCTACAAAGGCAAGCAATTTCTGGCACACGAACCCCAGCCCAAAATAACCTGCTCAAATGTTCCCAAGCTGCACGCGGATTGCTGCTTGGAGTGTCAAGAAACTGCTGCTTCCTATTTCCGCATTCCTATAAAGTCGCCCAGCGTGCACTGTGAACTATGAACACGTGTGTTCATAATTTAAGCAAACTTCCTCCTGTTTCTGCCACTCCTCCTCCTGATCCCTTACTGAAAACTATTTGTGGATTCCTCAGAACTGTGTCAAAAATGAACAAAAGTGGTGTTATTTTTGTGAAATTGATCTAAATTTGTGTCAAAAGCTGTCAAAAATAAGCAAAAGTGGTGGGTTTTTTTTTCATTTGACCTAAATTTGATGTAGCATTTTCAGTAGAAATTCTCATTATTTAGCATTCTGTGCTGATCACTGAAATAAAGATCCCTAATCATCATCATCATCTCTGAAGGACATCCTTTCTGCATTTACAGGTAGATGTGAAGGTAATTGGGCCTGAGAACATTGTAGATGGGGACCGAATCCTCATCCTGGGACTAATATGGATAATTATCCTCAGATTTCAAATTGCATCCATCAGGCTTGATAAGGTGAGGTGACACTTTTAAAAGCATTCATCATTTTTTGCTTCCTGAGTATGATCAAACATGAGTTATTGCTGTAAAACTCCTTTGTCCCTATCCTAATCATTCCCTAGCAAGCGAAAGTTCAACTGACTCTATAGCAAAATACAGCAAAATTTTACAGCGCAATCCTATGCATGTCTACCCAAAAAGTGAACCCCACTTAGGCTGCAATCCTATGCACACTTTCCTGGGAGTAAGCCCAATTGAGCACACTGGTGCTTACTTCAAAGTAGAAATACATAGGATTGTGCTCTTAGTTCAGTGGGAGTTTCTCCTAGATAGGTATGTATAGAATTGCAGCCTTAGGAATTATATAGTAGTTTGACTATCTTGTTCACTCCTACTATATGGTGCAACTTTACTTAAAATATTTATGTGGTATTCATATAAATGCTACCTGCAAAGGGTAACTGAGACAGTTAACAAAAAAATGTGTGCAACGTTTTGTGTTAAAAATGATTATAAAAGAGATCTTTGTCCCCCTAGGGCTAATTTCGATATAATCAGCACAGAGATGATATCAGGAATTGGCAGCAGGCTCTTCATCAGCAGCTGCTTCCAACAATGCTGTCCTTTGATGCCACGCCTATAGCTCTATAGTGTTTACAATGTATGTTGTAATAAATATAAAACTATATTGCATATAAGTAACATAATGATATTTCAGGGCGCAATCCTAACCTGAAGTTAGGCCAGCACGGTTAGGCCAGCACAATTTGGCAGGCGCAAGGGACACCATAAAGTATGTTTGGACCACTCTCGGAGTCAGGGAGGATGAGGCATGTCTGTGTGCTGGCCTCTCTGACTCCGAAAGTGGTCCAAACATACTTTACGGTGGCCCTTGTGCCAGCCAAACTTTCCTGGCCTAGCTGTGCTGGCCTAACTCCAAGTTAGGATTGCGCCCTTAATAATAACAATAACAATAACAGTAGTAGTAGTAGTAGTAGTAGTAGTAGTAGTAGTAGTAGTAGTATTTATATACCACCTTTCTTAGGTCATTAGATTGCTCCTCTGACTTTAACTCAAGGCAGTTTACATAGGCAGGTTTATTCATAAACACAAGGTTTTTACAAATTACAAGGAAGTTCTATCTTTCAAGAACATACAACATACAGATGGTACTTTCATGGTGTAGTCTTCTTTCTGGCCACACAATTTGCCATCCTGCTGGCTGATAAGCAGCTTCTGCTCCCACCAAGAAGCGGCTGGCCCAGCACACTCCCCTCTCACAGGCAGCTGTAGCTCAGCTCTAATCAGTCGCAGTTTACAAGGTCTGCTGCTCATGGAGACTTCCAGTGATCCCGAACTGGTGACCTTCGGATGTTATCTTCAGGCAAACGGAGGCTTTAACCCTCTCGACTACAACCTCCTGCCCAGGTTATTATATACGGTACCTTATTGTTTTTGCATCCTTGATCTTTGTTCTGTTTGCAGGAGGAGTTTGGATCCAAAGCTGATGGCCTCTCAGCCAACGATGCCCTGATGATCTGGTGTCAGTGCAAGACTGCCAGTTACCCAAATGTCCATGTCAAAGACTTCTCCAGAAGCTGGAGCGACGGGCTGGCTTTCAATGCGCTCATTCATGCTCACAGGTAAAGAGCAAGTGGGAGTGGCCACCTTAGGAGCTTGACATTTCAGAATGTTTTAATTGAATTCTATTAAGCAAAGATAATAATAATAATAATAATTAATAATAATAATAATATTTATATACCGCCTTTCTTTGGTCATTAGATTGCTCCTCTGGCTTTAATTCAAGGCGGTTTACATAGGCAGGCTTTATTTCTCTAAACCCCTCTCAAGGGGTTTTTACAAATTACAAAGAAGTTCTGTCTTTCAAGAACTACAACAACATACAGATGGAACTTTTGTGGTCTAGTCCTTCTTTCTCACTGCACGATTGCCTTCCTGCTGGCTGATAAACGGCTTCTCTGCTCCCATCAAAGAAACAGCTGGCCCAGCACAACTCCTCTCTCACAGGCAGCTGGAGACAGCTCAGCTCTTATCAGTCGCAATTCTCAAGGTCTGCCACTCACGGAAACTTCCGGTGTTCTCGAAGTGGCAACCTTCGGATCTTAGCTTCAGGCAAACGGAGACTTTAACCCTCTCGACTAAACCTCCTGCCCAATAATTGCATGTTGATTGTAGCAGTGTAATTCAAAGTGTCAGTTTAAAGAAAAAAACTTGAGAATATGTCAGCAAATGCAAAGATGAAGGTGATACCCTTAAGCAATTGTTGGGCGAAGAAAACCATTATGAAAATTTCCCACCATTCTAGGTCAGTGGTTCTCAAACGTTTGACACTGGAAACCACTTTTTATAATGGCACTTACATAGGACCCACTGGAAGTGATGTCGTGGCCAGAAGTGACATCATCAAGCAGAAAGTGCCATCATTGTGATGTAATCAAATGACACTCCAGGAATGCGAGCTAGCATTCTTGGACTGCAGCACCTAAACAACCATGACACATCCCTGACAGAAAGCATGGTTAAGACAAAATATATAAAAGCCCTGAACTAAAAACAATTAAAAACAAACACACACTCTAACTTGAAAATTCAAATTAAGACCTCCAAAAGGAATATAGCAACAGTAAGGCCTGCAGCATCTAAGATGGCTGCCCTAGACAGCTTCCCCCAGCCTCATTTAATGCCTTTTATAAGGCATTAAAAAGTCACTTCCAGTTTTCACCAAAAACTTGAAGTAACATTTTTTTTGCCCTAAACAGTCATTCTGAGGCCTGCCGAGGCCGAGGGCAGATGTGCACAGCCTCAGCAGGCCTCAGAAAGCCCTTTGGACTTGACTGGAGCATAGCTCTGGTCTGATTCAAAGGGTGGCGGTTATGGGCTAAATCCGCAGGTTTAATTACCCCCGGATTTTTGTGTCCACAAAGGTTCCGGTAATGGAACCCTCACAGATAAAAAGACCATACCTGTATTTGTGTTCTGGCATTGTTCAAAGGTGAAATTAACAGTATGGGGTACAAATATAAGTCTGAAATACAGAAAAGAAAAGAAATAAGAAATTTTTTTTAATGTCCAGGCAAGTTTATTTCACCTGGACTTTGTTTCAAAATTATCACCTTGTAATGAAGGAGATAGTGAAAGCCAGTTCTTAGATTCGCATGCATTATTGGAAGAAGAAAAAGCAAATGAGGAAGACTTTGCTGAGGTAGAAGAAAAGAATCTCAGTAGCACTACTCAAAGTAAGGATATCCGAGAGTGGTGGGGATGAGAGAAGGCCCTTTCTCACAGGGAGAATGCGGCCTTTCAGGTGGCCTAGATGAAGGCTAGTATTTCAGTGGTTAGATGACATTAAATATAAATATATAGTATTTTGTCTCTCCAGGCCTGATCTCATCCAGTACAGCTCCCTGAGGCACGACCAGCCCATCAAAAACCTAAACAATGCTTTCACTGTGGCAGAGAAGCAGCTGGGAATCTCCAAACTCTTGGACGCAGAGGACGTGGCCGTCCCATTTCCCGATGAGAGGTCCATCATGACCTACGTGTCCTTCTACTACCACTACTTTTCCAGGATGAAGCAAGGCCAGACTGTACAGAAAAGGCTTACTAAAGTCAGTACACTTCTGTTTAATACAATCTGCCTCCAGCACTTGTTAGCTAACTTGCTTCCACAGTTTAAACAAGGTGTGCCATTGGTTCCAACCTAAGTATGCATGATCAAAGTTTTATGATGACTTCTTGAGTTTTTCATCAGGAAAAAAGGTCAATATTTTATTCTGCTTATCGAAGAGTCCTGTGAGGTGTTTCCAATGAGTAAGATGGGTTTAAACCCTGAGTCTTATTGAACGCAATGGGCTTACTTCTGAGTAGAGTAAATAATGCCATTTGAAAACACCTCTACCTGTGAGAGCCAAATGAAAATTCTGCCCAAGATGAAGATTGATATTGCTGAAACCAATCTCATTTTTGCATATGGGAGCCATAGGTTCTTTTTACACTGGAAAATCAGAAATCACTAGTTTCGAGATTTTCATGGAGTTCTGCGGCAAACTGAAAGGCCGGACAGATTTATGGAGGAAAACTTTATCACAGGTTACAAACTATGATGGGTATGTACAGTCTAAGATTAGCTGGTCGCTCATGAGGGCCGGGTAGGAATTTTTTTCTGTCATCCAAATTGGCCATGGATAACAGTTCGGATGACAGAAAAAATTCCTCCCAGACTGGCAAGAAAAGGGTGGTTTCTGTGAGGGTAAATAGTCTACCTCAGAATGCTAGATGCAGGGGCGTGGCAACAGGATGCAGGCAGCCTATTGTCTTGTGTGCTCCATAAAGCACCTGGTGGGCCATTGTGAGAGTAAGTTGTTCCTATGTACCTGTCTGAAGAGGAGCATCTGGTTCTGGTGGCTGTCAAAGGGAAATGCTGTGGAGGATCTTGACTAGCCACCAGTGTGTTTATCTCAGAATATACTGCACCTCAGAAGGCCAGGTGCAAGGAAGTAGCAAAAAATGCAGGCAGCCCGTTGTCTTGTGTGCTCCTGCAGGCATCTGGTGGGCCACTGTGAGATACAGGAAGCTGGACTAAATGGGCCTTTGGCCTGAACCAGTGCAGCTATTCTTATGTCCTTAAGAGTCATGGGTGCAGCCTTGGCTGAAAGAATAGTGCAATTCTCACCCAGGGTTAAAGGGACTATAGCTAGCTTAGGGATAACGCAGCTCCCTCTTTAGGAAGCCTCTAGAGATATAGTGGCATTTTTTGTGCTGACAAGTTGACTGGAAACAGCAATGAACATTACTAGGGGACTTTGTTGCAGCTCTGCTAGACCCAAGATTATGTTGGCTTACCTGACTCGAGTGTGACCAACAGACCACATAAACTGTCATGTGGGTGGCCCAGATTTCTCATGCATGGAACAATTATCAGGGGCAACAGTGGATCGCTGGGATCTTCTCCTGGTGCTAATGCAGTGCTTCAGGACTAATAATACCTGTGAGGATGTCGCTCAATAATGTATTGATAGAGGGCTAGTTTGGTCAATACATTTAGTCCTGAACTGAGCCCACATAATTAAGGATGCTTAATCATACACTCACATCCTGGCCCCTCCTCTTACTTCCACGTACATTTTCTCAATTGCTTGGGAGCCGGTTTGAAGTACAATCCTAATGTGGAGTTAGGCTGACACAGTTAGGCCAGCAAAGTTTGGCCGGCACAAGAGCCACTGTAAAGCACATTTGGACCGTTCTTGGAATCCGAGACCAAGAGTGGTCCGAACGGGCTTTAGGGTGGCCCTTGTGCGGCCAAACTTTGCTGGCCTAACTATGCCGGCCTAATTCCAGATTTGGAGATTGTGCTGTAGATCTCCTACACACATTGCTCTATGTACACATGTGGAGGGGTGGCTTGGAAGAGCTGTCCCATCTGTCCATCCCATGTATTATTTCCTCTGCAATTGAGGAAACTAACCAAGGATCAAGGGTGTGCACAACATCTGTCACCACATGCGGGTGGATTTCCAGACAACAAGTAAAATCAGAACCACCTCTTAGGTAGCCATTTAGTACAGGTAGATGATCCCTTATCCAGACATCTGAAATCCAGACTATTCCAAAATCCAGAGATCTTTATGCTAGAATTTTTTAAAAATATTTTTCCATAGAAATAAGGTCTTGTGATCATTCCCACTTACTGGCTGTAAGTTCTATTCTTTGCTCTGCGGTGTGTGCCTAAACAGACATTGTTGAAAAATTTCAACAAGGCCAGCAATCTCCCAAATAGGTAACATTGAAAAGGGCAAGAAGAAGCTCTTCTCATTATATTTATGCAATTATTCCAAAATCCAGAAAAATCCAAAATCTGAACACCTTCCCGTCCCAAGCAGTCTGGATAAGGATTAATCAACCTGTATAGTAATAAAAATTCTCAATACATCAGATAGGATGCCAAGTGTTCTGCCTCCATTTCCGCAGCATTTCCATTTTGGGTTTTCTGTCCCTTGAGCTTCCCTCTTTAATAATATTCCTTCCCACTGTAACTACTGTCCCATTCCCCCCACCACCACCTCTTTCCCTCTCCTTCTTTCTCCTGCAAATTGTCCTTCCTTGGGAGACACAAACACACACAGGGAGACATGCTAATCTCCTTGTGACCTCAGTCACTCTGGATAGGCAGCTCTGAGTTCCCTAATAGGATTGCATCAGGGAAGCCTCCTTATGCTGAGGCAGCCCGGTCACTCAGTGGGTGACGAGGGATGCAGGGGGAAGCCATGCAGAGAGGGAAATCTCCCTCCTCCCACCCCCTATAGTGATCATGCACCTGTTGGGATCCTTCAGCGAGAACTGGGCACGATGGCAGAACGTCCAGAAGGGAGCCCTGGCACTGCGGGCGGCGTTTCCTGCGCTGAAGGTTGGTGCTGCCATTCCGCTCCTCTTCCTGCTTTGGCTCACGGACTCTTTGTTATGTGTGCTCTGATACGGAGGGGATTAGCACACTGCAGCTCCAGGGTCTTGATTCCATTTCAGCAACTTCTTTATTAACTTATCTGCCTGCCTGCTCAGCAGAAAACAGTTGGGGGACACCTAAGAAGGCAGCAGGAGTT
Organism: Lerista edwardsae; assembly: GCA_029204185.1. Taxonomy (NCBI): domain Eukaryota; kingdom Metazoa; phylum Chordata; class Lepidosauria; order Squamata; family Scincidae; genus Lerista; species Lerista edwardsae. The sequence goes on from JAJKFI010000007.1 coordinate 21,103,304, forward strand.
GCCCTGCGTGGTCTGTTCTCCTCTAGGTTGAGGTTTTCAGCAGCCTTGACCATGAACATGTCAATTTTAGCTCTTTCCAAGCCAGATTAGGAGGTAGAAAGTAAAAATAGCACATGGATGGGACAGTGTAGGAGAAAGGTCGTTCTTTTGGGGTTAGAAATTGTTTCACTCTAAGGATTCATCCACAGAAGGGTTTGTGGCAGGTGCTGAATTGATTGACAGCCATGATCTGTGCAGGACCCCATGCTTTTTTGCTGAGAGTAGGGCTCGCCCCAAACCTCCTGGTGCCTGTAGTGGCATGCCAAATGCAAATGCCACTCCCCTAAGTCAGTGATGTGCCAGCCTCAGCTTCCCCCACTCTCCAGTGCTCCAGCTCAGCACTCTCCTCCCCTCCACTGTTGCTCTTCCTCTCTCTCCCCCTCTTCATTTTCCAATCCAGGGTGGAAAGAGGAGGAGGAACAAACAATAGAGGCAAGTATGTGGACAGAGATGGGTGAACAGAAGAAGGCCCATCTAGTCCAGCTTCCAGTATCTTGCAGTGGCCCACCAGATGGACCACACAAGACAACAGGCTGCCTGCATTCTGTGGCCGCTCCCTTTCACTGGGCGTTCTGAGGTAAATTCTGAGGTAAACACACTGGTGGCTAGTCCCCCCTAAGACGCCTTTTTTCTAGTGGGTGTCCCCTCCCATCTGCCACCTGATGCAATCACCAGGCTTGGCCTCATGAATGGGCCGGCCTTGGCTGAAAGTTCATATCCCACTATAACAAGATGAAGTATTGTTAGCAACCTTTGCTCAATGCCAGCTTCAGGTTTTGTGGGAGAATCTTAAACCCTTTTCAAACCAATGATACTCTGGAGCAATACTGGTAGAAACGCAATCTCCAGTGCATCATTGGCAGAAAATGAGATGTGCACCTCCCTGAGTGCACTCACTTTTTCCTCCCACTCACCTGCCCTCTGCCTCTGGGCTCAATGCACACTACTGCCAGAGGGACAGCAGAATAAGGGGAGTGGAAATACTCAGTATTGTCATTCAGTAACGAGCTGCCGGAACGCGAGGCGGGACTTACCGTTTGATTGACAGGCAGTCCGTAACACGTCGCCGCCTGCCCGCCCGCCACGGAGGCTCCCTCCGGGTGGCGCGCCCCTCCGCAGCTCGACTAGGCACCCAGCACCCCACCAGGCAAGCGGACACCCCCTCCGAAGCCAGGGGTGCCCGCGTGGCGGTCGGGCAGGCAGCAACGCATCACGAACGGGCAGCCAATCAGGCGGTAAGTCCCGCCTCGCGTTCTGGCAGCTCGTTACTGAATGACAATACTGGAAATACTGTTGCTTTTTATCTTCTTTGTCATTGCTTGGAAGTTCAGAGTGGGGTGGGGTGAAAAGGCAGCAACAGCAAGCAGGACTACCAGAACCAAGAGTGTCCGAGAGCCAGTGGAGGGAGGGCCATGTGTTGGGATGCTGGCCCTGGCAGGTGATCACTGATGCTGATCCCTGACACCAGCCCTGCCCAAATAGCACCAGAAACTAATAGCTAAGCATCACCTCATTGCAACAGTGGCTCCCTCAAAGCTTCCATTTGGTGTCACTGCTGGTGGAAGCAGCCACTTGGAACTGGGCAAAACTTCATTCTGAGAGTTAACGCCCGGAAATGTGGCAAGCGCCTACCCCACAGCTGGCTTAAGATGGAATGAATGAGTCCAAGGACTTCAGCATATTGTGGATTGCTAACGGTTTAACCTAAGTAGAACGTTACGTACACGTTAACATGGGTTTTTGTAAACCTTCGTTTCAATTTAAACAGTTAAATGGCAGAGTTTGGGTACTTTAGACCAGTGTTTCTCAAACTATGGTTGAGGACTCACTTGGTGGGTTGCAACCTGATGTCAGGTGGGTCACGGAAAGCTGAGAGCCGCCATCTTGGAAGCTGCAGACCTGACTCTTGCTATATTCCTTTTGTGAGTATTAACTGTTTGAATTTTCAAGTGAGGGTTTTTAAAAAAAATTGTTTTTAGATCAGTGCTTTTACATCATATTTTGTCCTAATATGTGCAGTTGCTACAGTCCAAGAATGCCAGTTTGCATTCCAGGAGTGTCATTTTGTTAAGTCACAATGATGAAACTTCCTGCTTTATGATGTCACTTCTTGTGATGACTTCACTTCCAGGATAATGACATCACTTCTGATGAGTCCCAAGACGATGAGTCCCAAGTCCCATTCTGAAAAATGGGTCGTGGTGTAAAACGTTTTGAGAACCCCTGCTTTAGACACAACATGATGCAAGAACCTTGCACATCACAAACCTAAATGTTGACAGTTTCTCAAGTAGCGACCAGAGAGCACCCCACACAAGGATGATGTGTGTTTGCTGCTCTATAAAGAGCTTCTTAAAATCTGGGACCTCCCCTTTGGCACACAAAACTTACAGAGCTGTGAGTGCTCTGGGATAGCATGACAATGCACAGTTGAGGAACAGAGAGATCAAGCAGGCAATTAAAAGGCTGTATAAACAGGACAGACTAAAAGAAACAGGGAGGGGATGCAGAAGATCAAAAACAGAAGGCATGGGACAAAAGAACGCGAGGCTGTGTCAAAACAGGATTGGCAAAGCTGGCACTGAACTTCAAAGACTAGCAGAAAACAAACAAGCTTCCTGATGCAAGATAACTGGGTATCCTTAGCTACTTAGCATTGCCTTGGAGAAAAGGGAAAGATTCCTGCATCCCTATGAGGTGTAGGTGAGCTTTTCAAGAATGTCCAACATGGGGCATTAGACAGAAAACTAAAGGCCAACTATCAAGAGCAGTTCCATGCATGCCCTAAAAAAGGCTAAGTTTGCTGATGTCCTAGAACCAGCCAATTGAAAGGGTAAGGATTATTCAGGGTCTGCCATTTTCCGCCCCTTACATAGCCAGGAGGGCTTGGCTGCCCAAATTGTGGGTACATGCCAGTCTCACCAGTAGGGTCTGTCAGAATCCTTTGTCTCTGGACTAGCTTCAGCCATAAAGCCAACAAAAACACATCATCCATGTGCGGGATGCCCTTCTAAGGTAGTCCTGAATTGAGAGGGAAGGACGGCGACTGCAGGCAGAAGAGTTGGAAACTTTTAGGATTCCCATGCATTACAGAAGCCTCTGGGTGGTTGCAAAGTTCTAGAAAAAGGGGGGAAATGGAAAAAATGGGGGGAGGGATTCTAAAAGTACAGTTGAGTTTGTGACTTTGGGGCATCACAGACGTTTCAGTGGGGCTAGAAAGGTCCAAAAATAGGGAAACGTACACAGAACATGGGGAGAATTTTGTATCATAAAGTTGGATAAAGGTGATCACACTGGGTGCTACTTGGTGAGTCAAATATCTAAGGGAATGTACATGATCAATAATTGTGTATTCTTCCCTGGTTTTCCCCTATAGCAACTTCCACCCCCTTTTTTGTTTTCTTCCTTATGTGTCTTCAGTGGTGTTCAACATTTTTCATGCTGTGACCCCAACAAATAAATTTATAACTGAAGTATAGGACTGGGCAGTGGCGTCATGCAGCCGGAACGCTGGGTGGGAGGAATGGGTGAGCGGCAACCCGCCCGTAGCGTACTGCTCTGTTTCGCCGTCTTCCCCGCCCCCACGGGGGCGGGGAAGACAGTGAAACGGAGCGGTATGCTACGGGCGGGCTGCCGCTCACCCGTTCCTCCTGCCCAGCGTTCCGGCTGCATGACGCCGCTGGGACTGGGGACCCACCACCAATCCTGCCCCCCTCCTGGGACCTGATGTACCCCATCTCTGCCTGCCCCTTGTCCCATTTCCCTCTACCTTTTCCATCTTTACAACAACTCTGTGAGGTAGCAGCCTAAGCAAGACTGACTTTAGAAGCTGCAGGGCAAGACATTGAGAGGAGGCTGTGCAGGATTATTGCCGCGACCCCCAAAATGAGGCTTCACGACCCCAGTGGGGTCTCGACCCACAGGTTGAAGGAAACTGTTTTAGATGGCGCACCTTCAGAACAGGGTTTGTTTGTTTTTGACTATGCGTAAGCCCATTCACACAGAGATTGTGCTATATAAATAATAACCTGCAAAAAGATTAACCGTTTTTGTCACACATGCAAAGCAGATGGGTAAGAAAATGTGTAGTAAAACAATTGCTTTTATCTATTCAACTTGATTTAGCAATCTTGTTGAAGTAACAAGAGTGTGATAACTATTTTATCTTCTTAGGGTGACTCACCTGGCAACTGTATGTGTTGTGGCTTCCAGGAAACCAGAGTAGGCCTGTTCTAATCTATTCTATTGCATATTAGAATATTAAAAACACTGCTATTAGAAACAGAGTGTGCATCACCTACATTTTTCTGTATGTTTTTCCCTCCATAGTTATTAGCATTTTTATTAGTATTAGCATCCCCCCTTAGAGCAGATAGATTTGGATTGTGGCTGCAGTGGGAGGGGGAAGGGTTAGATTCTCCCCTCCCTCAGTGCTATGAATAGATCCACATCAGGATCTCCATGACTAGTTTTAGAAACTATTTGGAGGTCCAATTATGGATCTCTTATATAGCATGATGTTTAGCCCTAAAACACTTTGGATGAAATCCTTGTTCTGTGATTCTCAAAACTTTTAGCATTGGGACCCACTTTTTAGAATGACACTTGAGCTGGGACCCACTGGAAGTGATGTCATGGCCGGAAGTGACATCATCAAGCAGGAAGTGCCGTCATTGTGACGTAATCAAATGACACTCCTGGAACACAAACTGGCATTCTTGGACTGCAGCAATTGCACAACCAGGAAACATCCCTGATAGAAAGCAAGATGAGGACAACATATTATGTAAAAACACTGAATGATAAGCAAAATTTTTAAAAAGCTCATTTGAAAATTCAAATCATTACTGCTCACAAATGGAATATAGCAAGAGTAAGGTCTGCAGCTGAACTATAGATGTAGCCACAAGATGGCTGCTCCCAGTTTTCCGCGACCCACCTGACATCAGGTTGTGACCCACCAATTGGGTCCCGACTCACAGTTTCAAAAACACTGTTCTAGTTTATTGACTGATTTTAAAAAATGTTTCTGCAGATTGTGTTCTTCCTGAAGGAGTCAGATGACTTGAAGTTGGAGTATGAGCAAATGGTTTCTGATCTTTTGAAATGGATTAAACTTAAAGTGGAGGAACTGGATGATCGCTTCTTCCCCAACACTCTGGAGGAGATGCGCCTTCTCATGGGCAACTTTAAGATCTTCCGCACGGTGGAGAAACCTCCCAAGTACCGGGAGAAGGGGATCATCGAAGCCCATTTCTTCCACATCCGAACCAAACAGCGAGCCAACAACCAGCGTCTTTACTTGCCCCCTGAAGGAAGGGCGTTGAGAGAGTTGGAGAAGGAATGGGACGTTTTGGAGAAGGCAGAGCACAACCGAGGACAAGCGCTACAGCAGGAGCTGCTGCGACTGGAGAGAGTTGAGCAACTGGTCCAGAGGTTCCGGAAGAAAGCAGCTGTCCGCGTGGCCTACTTGGAGGACATGAGGCAGATCGTGAAGAAGCAATATGTCCGGCAGCCGGAGACAGTGGAGGAGCTTGAGGCAGCTATGAGGAAATTGGAGGCCATTGAGGCAGACATGCATCCCAGAGACCAGCGCTTCCAAGCACTGGCTAAGATGACTGCGGAAATTAGACAGGAGAACTACCACGATAAGGTCCAGATCACAAAGACGTGAGTTCAAAAGTGATGGCGTGTGGTTTTTAAATGGTTTTAAGACAGAGATTGTTGGAAGACAGACATACACATGACATACAGGCATGCCCAGGTATCCGCTGGGCCCACTTTTTATAATGACACTTGAGCTGGGACCCACTGGAAGTGATGTCATGGCCGGAAGTGACATCATCAAGCAACCACACCCAAGCAATTGTCCAGAAGCAATTCTGGACACCCACACATACTTGAAACCGTGGATACTGGGGATGCTTTTTTAAAGATAGGGGAACATCAATGGTTTTGCTGCAACAAGGTAAAAAAATGAGACCTGTTTAATGTTCCGCTGTCTTTTTAATACCAGTATCCATGGATAACTTGAGTAGATATCGGGGCAACGTGGATCAGTAGATACTGGGGCAACTGTATAGCTCTGTTGGTGTTTATTAAGCAGAAATGGTTACAACATTAATTTTTAGAAATAATATTTCTGACTAGCAGTGATAGAGCTTGACAATGAAAGAACTATTTCACCATCATGCCAACAATTCCACCTAAGTAAATTTGGAATAGGGCAGGGACAGGTAACCATCAGATTTACACGGGCTACTTAACAAAATGGCTAACTGGCAAAGAGCTACTATTTAACTGGAGAAAAAAAATTGCCTGAGCACGGAAGCAGGGCAGGGAATTCTGAAGTAACACAGAGCAGCAGATCATTGATAAATACAGCGCTCGCTGTCCTGGCTTCTCCCCGCCCCCTATTTAAATGTAGAAAAAAATTTCCAGAGCAAGGGAGCAGGTGAGTTACTGGTAAGCACTCTGAGAGCTAGTGGTAGCTCGCAAGCCCCATGTTGCCTGCCCCCCCATCCAGCGGCGGCATTCAGCCGGTACGCTGGGCAGGAGGAACGGGTGAGCGGCAGCTCGCCCGTAGCTTCCCGCTCTGTTT
>JAJKFI010000007.1:21134616-21147538 GCA_029204185.1 Lerista edwardsae
TATTATTATTATTATTATTATTATTATTATTATTATTATTATTATTAAGCACATCTACCACATACAGATCCATGTTCTGCCTGCCTTCCCAGGCCAGCTCACTCACTCATGGGCCAGATAAAGAGCTGATGTTTGACCCCCTGCTTTAGAACAACCAGGATGTATTATCAATCCATGTTCTTACAGCAGCAGTTCCCAAAATGTGGGTCACGACCCACCATTGGGAACTGTTACTGGGCAGTTCCTTAAGGGATGTGGGGGAACACCACAGCGATTGTGGCACTGCAGGCACCCAGGAGGTTCCTACCTCAGTCGCGCTGGCCTCTGGCAGGGTCTGGGAAGCCCACAGCCCCACTGCAAGCCTCTCTTATGAAGGGAAAAAGCCCTGAATTGCACACGGAAAGCACTTCCTGTTTTCACACATAAACAGGAAGTGCCTTCTGTGCACAATTCGGGGCTTTTTACTTCATCGGGGAGGCTTGTAGAGGGAGCTGCCGGCCTCCCAAAACCTGCCAGAGGCCGGCGCACCCCCCCCACTGCAGCATTGTCAGGCCTTCCCCTGCCCCAGTCCCTGCCCCTCCCAGCATTTACAGTGGTCCCAATGTTTGAGTAGGACTTTGAGAACTGCTGACATTGCCATTTATAGCCACCACACCACTTTCTGAGCAAGAAAGGGTATCTGGTATGGGTTCTCCTAACCTGCTCTAAAGAAGTGCATTTCCATTTGAGAATTCTGTTATGTGCTCTCCTAGGAGTTCAATCATGACACTGCAGAGCTGTTGGTGTGGATGGAAGAGAAGTACAAGATCGCCTCAGACGAGTCCTACCGTGACCCAACCAATATCCTGCGCAAGCTGAAAAAACACGAGGCTGCAGAACAGGAAATGTTGGCCAATAAGAAGCATTTTCTGGAACTGATGGTGGTAAGGCTGCTGGCCTCCCAGGGTCATTGCATAGGTCGGCAGAGTGGTCAGCACTCGACTAATCCCATTTCAACAGTTCCTTGTTCGATTAGAATATTTCATAAATGCATGCAATAATCCCTTGCGAATTGCTGAATACGGAGTAGCAAAGATGAAGGTCTACATCCATAGCTAAGGTGCATGTCGCTGACTGATGCTTGAAGTTCGCAGTTTTTGGATTCTTGAAAACTTTCGTTTTCCTTTTGTGCCTTGAAGCAGGTTTCTAACGCTGATACTGAGGATGCAAAGACACTTCTTACAGAAGCTCACACCAGGCTGGCTTCCACTAGTCAAAGGCTTGTGCCTCTCATACTTCACAGCCCAATCCTATACTGCGCTGGAGCAGACAGGACAGCAGGCCTGTGCTGTATCCTGTGCAGTGTAGGAGGCAGCTGGAGCTTACTTGGAGCTTACTTCGGGGTAAGGGGATTTTCTCCTAACCCAGGGGTAAGCTGGAGCCAACGCTATGGTGTTGTTCGGCTCTGCGCCAGTGAAATCCAAGCAGCCAGATCCATGCTTTGCCTGCCTCTCTGGGCCAGCCCAGCCCACCATAGGCCTGCCCATTCTCCATCCTCCCTCTGTCCCATTCCATCCCTTCCTGCCTTCCCCATCCCTTCGCCCTTCCCCAAACTTGGCCAGCTTGGAAGCTTCTTATCTGGGCCCCTCAGTAGCATGCCTTGGTTGGCGTGATTCCCCATTCCCCAGCACCTGCCATGCTCACGCAGATGTGCCTTACAGCATGTTTGCAACCGCCTTGGGCTGAGGCAAGCAACATGCGTTTGCCCAAGGGCACCTTAGGATCATGCCCTCAGTGTATCAAATGCTTGAATGTTGATGTTATCTCTGAAGATGTGTGTGGTACAACATCAAAAGGCCATTTTAAGGACAAAGGATAGGCTAGTATCACAGTAGTTACAGGTAGGGATCTGCTGAAACTCTTGAGAAATTCAACATGTCTTTCAGCAATTGTTCAGTTTCCTTCCTCCAAAAAATTCTCAGAAGCTTCTTGGACATATCTAATTGCAAGTCACTGGTTGTCTCCCTGAGGCATCTAGTGGGCCACTGTGAGATACAGGAAGCTGGACTAGAGGGGCCTTGGCCTGATCCAGTGAGCTAATCCTATGAGTATGTCTGAAGAGAGCTTCTGGTTCTGGTGGCTGTCAAAGAGAAATGCTGTGGATAATCTTGACTGGCCACCTGTGTTTTTACCTCAGAATTTACCTCAGATGTGCTCCCTGAGACATCTGGTGGGCCACTGTGAGATATAGGAAGCTGGACTAGATGGGCATTGGCCTAATCCAGCAAGGCTTTTTTTTAAGCCCAACATTCACTTCCAATTTCTTTTTCTTCTTTTAATTTTGGTGCCATCTGCTTTGGCACGTTGCATATTGTTCCTAGGAAGAGTGATCTAAGGCAGTATACATGCATGTGTGTATGTATCCATTGTATGTGTGATTCAGGGTTGAGGTGTTTTGGAATAAAACAGTGCAGAAAGCACCTGATGGGATGCAGAGTGAAGCTATGAGGAGGGGGAGGGGAAAAAAATCCTTTACTCTTCCAATCAGCTTGAGCTGCAGGCATCTGAGCCTGGGGTGGGAAAATATTAATTTAATATTAACCTAACAGCAATGTGTTGGCTTGCCCAGCTGTTAGTTGGCGATCACTGTCTTGCCGTATTCAGAATAGTGGCTTTTGCTGTACAGCATTGCTTTGAAATCAACTTTGACAAGTAACCAAAACTATCAAGAGATTACACTTTGTGCAAATGTGCTCACTGTATACCTTCAGGCTGGTAATCAGCTGGTTCAGGATGACCACTACGCCGCAGATGCCATTCGAGGCAAAATGTCAGAGCTAAGGAAGAAATGGGAGGTGCTCTGCAGCAAGATGATGGAGCGGGGCGACAAACTGAGGCAGGCCGGGCAGCAGGAGCAGCTCATGGAACTTCTTGAGGTCAGGGGAGGTTGTGTTTCCACTGGGGAGACTAGCTGGGATGCCATCGGCGTTAATTAGCAAATAAAAAAGAGCACTGATTTAGAGCACATTCCTAACCTGGAGTTAGGCCTGCACAGTGAGGCCAGCAAAGTTTGGCCGGCACAAGGGACACCATAAAGAACGTTTGGACCTCTCTCTGAGTCAGGGAGGATGGTGCACATCTGTGCGTCATGCTCCCTGACTCCCAAGAGTGGTCCAAACATACTTTATGGTGTCCCTTGCGCCTGCCAAACTTTGCTGGCCTAACTGTGCTGGCTAACTTCAGGTTAAGATTATGCCCTTAAGCAGTGGTGTCATTCAAGTGATTTAGGAACAGGAACTCACTTTTGATTGGCACTTGTCGGGAACCCGGAACCAGCCAAGGAGCCCGTTAGGATCCGGAATGCCCGTTCTGGTCCATTCCCCCTGAATGACATCACTGCCCTTAAGGTAATCAACAGACAAAAGATGATTGGATGCTAAAACTAGCTCAGCAGATGGGAAAATGGCAAAAAGGGCATTCAAGTAAAAATACATTTTAAAAAATTGAACCAGTCATTGCTAATAATGAGTTGGCCAGGCTTGGAGACGTGACTCTGCTGAAGTTATGGGAACCACTGGAGTCACTGTCACTCATCAGTGCCACAAAAGTGCCACATTAGTGCCACGCAGACTCTGCTGCATGGAGTCTGGGAACTGGCTGTCTGCCGAACCCTACCAAGGTAAGAATGATGGTGTGGTGGTGTTCTGGGGACAGGGAGGGAATGTTCTTGGGCAGATTGGAGAGGGAAGGAGGCATTTCAGGAGAGATGCTGGGATCTTGCTCTGTGATGATATTCCCTCCAGAGCCTCTCGCCTTGGATTTGTGCCAACTGTGTAGCTGATGCAGATCCAAGGAGTCACAAGCAATTGAGTGCCTTAGGAAGCGGTATGGGAAAATATTTTCCCTTGTCTCTCCCTCCTCCTGACCCCACCCCCAATAGCATACAATTGTTATGGCAGGGTGGCTTAGAAGCAGACTTCCTTGCTGCACCAGGAAGTTAATGTTAAAGACAGGCCAGGCATAATTTCACCAGCTTAGCGGAGACTTTATATCAGAGGAAGGTGAATAACCCACATTGTGTGTTGCCTCTGATAACGTTTCCCCTTCAGGACGCAGAAGAGAAGATTGAGAAGATTGAGAAGGTTCTCCAGGACGCCGAGTTGGGTCACGATTTGCGTTCCAGTCGCAATTTGCAAAAGGAGCACAGCCAGTTGGAAAACGAGATGCAGGGCTTGGCTGAGAAGATGAGCTCCATTGTGCTGCATGCCAAGAAGATGGCCACGAATCATTTTGATAGCAAGAGGATTTTGGAGGAGACCCAGAAGTATTTGGAAAGGTAAGTTGCACGTGCTGTTGGGAAGAGGGCCTTGTATTGCATGGGCTCTTGTTCTCCTATCCATTAGGAGTCGCATCTCGCCTAGCTAAACATGGCCTGCTGCTCCTTCCATAGAACTCTGAAGACTACTGTAAAGGAGCCATAAAATACAGCATCGGGAAGTAATAGGTTATTGTGGTCCATGCCAAACCTCAGCAGTATAACTGGAGAGGGAGGCCGGAATAGAGACTTGCTGTATGCCAAAACCAAGCTCACAAATCATCTTCTTTCACTCTACCACAAACATCTATGCCTTTACACTACGTTTTTTGACATAGGTTGGCCAATTATGTGCTAAAAAGTAAGGAGGACAAATAGCTGCATTTGCAGCTAACATTTGCAATCCTTCTGGCCTTCAGAAATGCGGTCTCCTCCTGCTTGTTGGGGATCAGACCGCATTGCACTATTGCGTTGTCACAGTTCCTTTTTACTTTTTGTAGGAGGATCCTTAGCAGGACATAAAACTTGCATTATTCTCTTGAAAATAAGGGTTAAAAAATGGGACAGTGAAGATCAATAATTTGATCAATAATTCCGTCCTATGATTTTACATTGGTTCTTCCAATATGAGTGAGAAATGTGTGTGTAATAATATTGATACTAGTTTTACATACTGCTTTTCAACAAAAGTAGTTCACAGCAGTGTAGAGAATAAGGTAAGTGCACAATGGTCACATAAACATATAGAAACAATACAAATTGGGAGAGGCAGATATTTCACTTCAAGTTGGATTGTTGATCTTGTCTTTGTGGCTGTAATGGCTGGTGCAAGGCCCAGCACCCATCTTCCATCTTGTGTGACTATCAGCCAACTTCCGCATGTCTCCCAGCCTCTGGAAGCTGCCTGCATCTCACTGAGCTCTTCCCATGAAAACCCTCTTCCTAACGATGGGAGCATCTTTGCTGGCATCAGCCTGGCCATTGTCCTTGCACATGTACTATACCAGTTAAGCTGCACCTGCTAGGTAGCCACTCTCCCAAATGAGGGGAGCATTTCATCTCACCTGTTGGCATCAGTCCAGCCTATTATGTATTGCACGTGGTTGAGAAAAGATGTCTTTAGTGGTGGGGATCCAGGCCATAATCATATATACCAGTGGAGCCTTTTTATCCACAAAGGTTCCATTCGAGGAACCCTCGCAGATGTCAAACACATTAAATCAAATCCATTTTTAAAACAAAGGCGTTCTTTTAATTAGCAGCCAGCGTTGTGTTTGTTTTTTTTAAAAGGCTTCTCTTACCATGGCACTGCTGCTGCAGGTATTCTCCAAGGGGCTCAGAACAGATTAGTATCCATTCGATCTGAGATAAGACCTTTTCACTTTGCCCTGGAATCAGGTGAAAAAAATGCAAAACAGAAGTGATTAATTACACTTCCCTGGATTCTGGGCCAGGGAAGGAGGTCTTATTCAGAGCTAATTGATAGTAATCTGTTCCAAGCCCCTGGATAATGCTTGCTGCTGTGTTGCCATGGTAAGAGAAGCTTTTAAAAAAAAAAAGCATTACTAATTGAAGGAATATGTTTATTAAAACAAAAGGCACTTCTCTCCGCACTCAGTCAAATCAGCTGATGGGGAAACCATGGATGAGAAGGCTGTACCTGTGTATCGCTTTGCTGTCAACTAGTCTTATTTCTTGCCAATTAGCACTGATTTCCCAATAAATAAACTGGTATAATGAGCTAGCCTGTAAAAGCCCCTGTATTCAGCCATTGCCATGCTGGCCCTGTGAGTAACCTGGAGACACTATAAGTCTTGTTGATGTTATTATAACTTTTATCTTTAGAAACATTGTACATAATTTGTGCCTGGAGATCCTTCTTGATGCCTGGAGGTGCTCCTGGAGGAGCATCCTGTAAGTTGATGCTCTTATGTTTTAGACAAATAAAGCTCTTTTATGACAGCCTTGGACTAAACTTGCTGCTTCCTCGGATCCAAAAGACCCTCCAGCCCACAGCCACGGGCCAATACAGAGGCCCACCATAAAACTTGATGATATAAATTAATTTGATGATTGTTTCATTATTGAGAGGATCCTGTGATTTCTTGAGCTGGTTCTACAAACACGGCAAACTGTTTTAACACCTTGTTTTCAGGTTTGATTCTCTACAGGAACCTCTTGCAGAGAGAGGCCAGCTACTGCAGGCACGAGTGGAACTGCACCAATTCTATCATTACCACGACATGGAAATGAAGTGGATTAATGAGCGCATGTCAGCTGCCAATTCCACAAACCAAGGCAAGTCCTTGGATGTGGCTCAAAGCCTGCTGCAAAAGCACAAGGTAACTTCTTCAGTTCTGTAATTGGCGGAGTCATCAGTATATAATGTGATGGAATCCAGGTGATCATCTTTGCTATGGTTCAGAATGTACTTGATCATGAATATGCCTGGCAAAACAATTGGCTTGCAATTCCAACTCCTTTCATCTTCACCTCCTTGTGCCAGAGGAAGAGATTGAAAGCTTCAGCTTTTGATTTATTTTTTTTATTATAAAATTTTTTATTTTATATAAAGATATGGGTAGGGTAGTAGGGAAAACCTGGGAAGGAGATACAATGGTAACACAAAAGGTACACATTGATTACAGCTTAATTATCTCCACTTAATTACTGTTTGTATACAATCTAATTCATCATTTAGTATCTTAAAAATGTGTATACAAATCTTATTAATTCTTATTCTTTCTTATTTACAAAATCTTTTTTCTCTACAACCTAAAATTTTCTATATATAATATCTTAACGCTGGGTATTTATTCCATTTCTTCCATCCAGTCATAAAACAATCTCCAATATTCTTGAATCTTTGTTCTGTCACCATTTTTCATCCTTTCAGTTAAAACATCCATTTCTGCTATTTCATATATTTTCTCTATTAATTGCTCAACATTTGGACTCTCCACATTTTTTCATTTTTGTACATACAAAAATCTTGCTGCTGTATTTACATGTGCTATAACATGCTTCTTCTTCTTCTATCTTGAATATTACCCATCATATTAAGGAGAAATAACTCTAGTCTAACCGATATCTCACATTTCAACATTTCTTGTAACATAGTATGTACTAGATGCCAATTTTATTTAATTTTTTTTGCTTTTTCACAAGTCCACCACATACGATAAAATGTCCCTTCTTTATCTTTACATTTCCAGCACTTATTTGAGGTTCCTGGATACATTTTTGCTAATCTTTCCGATGCTAAATACCATCTATAAAACATCTTGTAGATATTTTCTTTCAAATTTGTTGCCTTTGTTAATCTAATATCTGTTACTCAAACCTTTTCCCATTCATCAATCTCTATATTGTATCCAAAATTTCTAACCCACTGCACCATTACGTCTTTTTTTTTCCAATAAGTATTCATACATCTTTTTTACATATTTATCTTCCTCATTTAATAATAGTTCGTCAAAGTCCGTCTCCTTCTAATAAAAACCTATTTTTTTGTCTTTTTATTCTCAATTTAATTTCCGCTTTTGTCCACCAATCCAAAAATATTCCTTTACTTCCTAAGTCTTCATCTTGTAAAAGTTCTCCTTTCTCATTCAATAGTTCATCATATTTCACATTCTGATCTCCTCTCAGCCAATCAGGTTTTGTTGATATATCCAGGGGTTTAATCCATCTAGGTATTTTAGTATATATCTTATATCTCACTTGTTCCCACGACCACAGTAAAGCTCTCCTTAAGGCATGCCGCTTAAAATGTCCAAAATATTTTGCCTTATATATCAAAAATTCATGCCATCCAATTTGTATGTCATGGGCTTCTAAATTCAATATTCTCTCATTTCATAATATAATCCATTCTTTAATCTAGTTTAGAGTGGCTGCTTGATAATATAATCAGGTAGCCCCAAACCAGCTCTCTTCTTGCATTCCTGTAATAATTTGAGTTTTATTCTTGGCTTTTCCCCCTTTCCAAATAAATGTTGTCATCATTTTATTTAATTCTACAAAAGCATTTTTCTTCATTACAATTGGAATTGTCTGAAATAAGAATAATAATTTTGGTAAAATGCTCATTTTAATTGCTGCTATTCTTCCTGAAAGCGTCAACTTTTGATTTTAAACCAACCATAGCTCAATATGCCATAAACGCTCTGGGAACAGTGATTAGTTCTAACTTTAAAAAAAAACAAATCAGGATCAAACAATAGTTTCAGATCCCGATTTGTAAATGAGCCGCAGTGAAAATTAAAACTCTACTTTGCAGAATTTGGATGATGCAGGGAACTGTGGTTCATTTAAAATAGAAAGCGGAAGCTTTTAATCTCTTCCTCCAGTGCACGAAGGAGAAGTTTCTCCCAGGCTTGTTTGGAATAATGTAAACTATGATTTAGATAATTGTGTGAGTCTTTGCCCAGTGGATTATCTATTTTGCTTTAAGGTTAGCAGATAATTCTCCAGCAAACTGGAAGTTTTCCCAGAAACTGTTTGTGTGGCTAGTCCCACACAAACACCATTCCTGTGCTTGGTACAATTCTAAGTACAGTACTAATCCTGATGTGTAAAACCTTTGACATCCTAGTCCCCTCATCTAGGTTTTGCTTGCTTCCACATGTGCTACAGAGATCTGTAAAAGTGGACAAGAATGTCCTCTTGATATCATAGCAACCCATTTAGTCGATCCTTTGATCTTTTCCAGTAATATATATCCTCCAGAAGCATTGAGAAAATGAGGTCAACTGGGTAAAGAGCCTGGTGTTGAATTGGGAAAGCTAAAGTAAAGTGAATCATTTTTTGTTGTGATGTCAGTGAGAATTTCCAACTACAGGTTTCGAGGCACTTCCGCCAGTGGAATGCACGTTCTGCCAATTTAGCTTGGACTGGGCTGCTTTAATTTTATGTCTTTTCTGCAAGTTAACTTTCTTAGGGTGCAATCTTAACCAACTTTCCAGCACTGACGTAGCTCAAAGGGGCACGTGCTGCATCCTGCAGTGGAGTAATAGTCATGGAGGCCTCTTCAAGGTAAGAGAATGCTTGTTCCCTCTCCTTGGAGCTGCATTACCCTTACCCCAATGCTGGAAAGTTGGTTAGGATTGTGCCATTGTCCAGCTGTTTTGGGATTGCTTGATAGTAACTCCAGTTTGGATTCACAGCTGGATGCCTGTGTTCCCTCAACACTAGTTTGCTGTACAAATGGACAGAATAGATACTGGGCTGCCTTCACTGAAAAAATGTATGGTATTTAAAGTATGTCTCTCCCAATCCCACTCCAGGATTCCTTAACAGATCAGCCCAGCCTGTGAAAGACCCAAGTTTGGCAGTGCTGTTAATTTTAAAGTGGCTCCAGAGAATGGACGTGTTTCTGAACTTGTGCTTAGAAAACCAGTTCTTAATTTATTAAGAACAACCAATAGAGACTTGTGAGCATGAAATCTGCCTTGAAACTGGAGAACTAACCAGATCCCCCCAGGATCAGACTGAGCATATCATTCAGTTTTCCAACTGTATTTATGTACTGATGTAATAAAATGAAATAAGTTACTCTTTTCCCCATTTCTAGTTGGCTGGGTGGTCTTTGTTGCCAACATATTTTAGAAAGGGCACAGGCAGGCTGTTCTTACTTATTTCTCTGGAAAACTGGTGTCAGAATGAAACACCTCAGCTCAGCGGTATTTGGATCATAAAACAAATGTTTAAATCCAGCCCTGGTGTTAGAAGAGATCAAAAGTGTTTTAAAAAAATTGTACTTCAGTGTGAGAGCAGTTAAACATGGCGCATTGTTGAAGACAAAGTGCAGGGCAGGAAACTCCAGGAGTCTAGAAACCAAGAGCGAAATTCCAATTAAAGATTTCCTGACTTCTCTGATGGATAAAAGCCACATTAAGTACCATGTACTAAAACCACAGCCTGGAAAAACCCGATTCTTCACAAGAAATTGTTTTTTAATCCAACTTTAAAATCCAGAATTCCACGCTGGAAATAGTGTAATCAAATATTGCTTGTATCCAGCGATGGGATCTACAAATGAACAAGGGGAACGCTGGGCAGGACTTACGCGGGGCTTCCGCGTGATTGGCTGCCCGTCCGTAGCGTTCCGCAGCTGTCCTGGCCTCGGGGGGGCTGCCCCGGTTAGCGCGCCCCCCACTGCTCGCCCAGGCACCCGGCGCGACCCTCACCTGTCCCCCACAGCGAGCAGGAGTCCCCCCCCCCGAGGCCAGGGCAGCCGCGGAACGCTACGGACAGGCTGCCACTCAAGCGGAAGTCCCGCTTATGTCCCGCCCAGCGTTCCCCTTGTTCATTTGTAGATCCCATCGCTGCTTGTATCCTTCAGGTGAAAGGCTGCCAGACTGTTCAGCTGTCATCTGAAAGCTCATTGCGTAAATACAGTCTTCTGCTGTTTGGTTTAACCTAATATTGAATTCAGGACCATAGATTTCTCTGTGACCAGCCTACTAGCTGAGTGGAGCCTCCATATTCAGGGCTAGTGTACCTTTGAATAGCAGATGTGGATAGATTACCCCTTCTCCGGACATCTGAAATCCAGACTACTCTGAAATCCAGACATTTTTGTCCAAAGTTTTTTTAAAAGTTTCTGTAGTGTGAAAACTAGAAGGTTTTACAGTGAAGGAATACAGTGTATGCTCTTTGGTATGTGTCGTATAGACATTGTTGAAAAATGTCAAAGACCAGCAGACACCTGTTTGGTAACATTGAAAAGAGAAAGCATTTCCCCATGTATTTACGCAATTATAAAATCCAGAAAAATCCAAAATCCAGTCACCTTCCTGTCCCAAGAAGTCTGGATAAGGGAATTCAACCTGGAGAATACTGGGGAAGGCCTTCACCTTTGTATCCTGTTTGTAACTTTCCAGAAACATCTGGCTGAGCACCTACCTATGGAAACAGGATGTTAGTCTAAATTGATTTTAGTCTGATACCCAGCAGTGTATTTTAGTATGCCCAGCAGTGTATTTTAGTACGCTCCAGCGAGTGGGGACACGAGCAGCGAGTGCTGTCCTGCGACGAAGTGCCTCGTCCGAGACCAAGTGCCAGGTAACAAGCGAGTTACGCATCTGTGCGAGTGAAGCAGCAGGGCGAGGAAGCCAGGGCCCCAGACTCTGCCCTCTCTCTGAAAAGCAGGGCAGCTCATCCCTAAATAAACACAGAGATGGAGGCAGACAGCCAGCAGTTGGGCGGGGGCTATCCAGTGTTTTGCACAGAGTGCCACATGTATGACTATATGCCTCTGGGGCGTAAGTCGTGGGTGTGTCCTCAGTGCAAGGAGCTCCAGGCACTCAGGGAACGCGTCTGCTCCCTAGAGGCCTTGGTTGCGGACCTGGAGAAGCAGAGACAGGCAGTGAGGGTCCATGGTGAGACATCCGGGGACTTGCAGGCTTCGTCCCATTCTCAGCCAGGCAGCTCCTCAGCTGCTGGGGAAAGGAGTCTCAGGGCTGGAGGACGTCAGCCTGGAACAGAGGGAATCGATCCCCCAGCGGGGGCCCCTTCTTCCAGTGACGAGCCCACATCCAGTCGCACTAAGGATGCTCCTCGGCGGGAGGGGGGTTGCGGTCTCCTTGTTGTGGGCGATTCTATAGTTAGGAATATAGAGAGGGGCGTCTGCGACGGATGTGTGGACCGCACGGTGACTTGCCTGCCTGGTGCAAAGGTTGCGGACATCACATCTCGTCTAGATAGGCTGGTTAGGAGTGCTGGGGAGGAGGTAGCGGTCGTGGTGCATGTTGGCACCAACGATGTGGGGAAATGTAGCCGGGAGGTCCTGGAAGCCAAATTTAGGTTGCTAGGCAGGACGCTGAAGGCCAGGACCCCCAAGGTAGCGTTCTCAGAAGTGCTACCCGTTCCACGTGCCGGGCCAGCTAGGCAGGCGGAGATCAGGGGTCTCAATGCGTGGATGAGACGGTGGTGTCGGGAGGAAGGGTTTAGATTCGTTAGGCACTGGGGGACATTCTGGGACAAGCCAGGCCTGTACAAGAGGGACGGGCTTCACTTGAACCAGAATGGAACCAGGCTGCTGGCGCTTAATATTAAAAAGGTGGCAGAGCAGCTTTTAAACTGATCCCTGGGGGAAAGCCGACAGGAGCCGAGTGGCGTCCGGTTCGGAACTCCTTATCCCTACGGGAAGAGGAGGATGGAGGAGTACCAAAGAGTAATGGAGGAGTAGGAAATAGAACTTCTAAGCTGAGTGTAAGTGACAGTTTGTCCAGTAAAAGGAGAGGAGGGGAAAAGGGATCAAAAAACAGTCCCTCTTTAGAGAACCCCGTATATAGGTGTTATTATGCGAATGCTCGAAGTCTCCGAGCAAAGATGGGGGAATTGGAATGTTTGGTGGCTAGGGAAAAGATTGATATAGTAGGCATAACGGAAACCTGGTGGAATTCAGAGAACCAGTGGGATACTGTAATCCCAGGCTATAAACTCTATAGGAGGGACAGGGAAGGGCGTGTTGGCGGAGGGGTGGCCATCTATATCAAAGAAGGGATAGAATCCAGCAGAGTAGAAACTGAAGGTGGGCTGGACTCCACCATGGAGTCACTATGGGTTAAACTATCAGGCCGTAAGAGCAATGTAATAGTGGGGGTGTGCTATCGTCCTCCC
>JAJKFI010000007.1:21154084-21166793 GCA_029204185.1 Lerista edwardsae
TATTATTATTATTATTATTATTATTATTATTATTATTATTATTAGCCTGTAAACCACTTTGTGAACTTTGTGTTGAAAAGTGGTATATAAATACTGTTTGATCGATAAATATTCTCTAAGTTCTATTCAGTGTGTGTGTGTGTGTGTGTGTGTGTGTGTGTGTGTTCTTTCATTATTTTAGCCCTCTTCTTAACCTTTTTGTATCATTTCTGCATGTCTGCATCCTCCCAGGAATTACAGGTGGAGGTGAACGCCCACAAACAACAAATCTCTAGAGTCTTAGAGAAGGGACGAGCCATGACAGAAGAAAAACACGTCCCCTCCCACAAAATCAAGGAAAAGGGCCAGGAATTGAGCAGCAGCTGGCTGGAGCTGGAGAAAGCATGTGAGGAAAGGGTTAAGCAGCTCCAGCACTCGGTCGCCTTCCACCAGGTACATCTCACTGAACGCTTGATAACGCCACTTGCAACACGTAGTAAAAGGGCACGAAATGCACAAAAAGCTCTTTCTCTCTTTGCTGTATTAAGTGTTAACTGTGGGCGCAATCCTATTTGTGCCCTTGGGCCATTGCTAACTGTTTGCTTTGGCCCAACGTCACTAGCGCCAAGGTGTGGGCACCAACCGGCATCCCCGCATTGGCCGTGTTCCTCTTGGGCTGACGCAAGCAGCAGCAGCAGCAGCAGCTCAAGAGTGCTGGCCCAAGGCAATGCCGTGCAGCTCGTGTGTCAGCCAAATGCGGCTGGCGCAAGAGCAGTTCTGGACAGGGGGAGGGCGGGCGTGAGGGAGGAACTGGGCGGGCCGGGAAGCATGCCAGTCCGGGGAGGGGGGAGGTGCCGGGATGCACCTGTTAGGCCACATCCAAGCCTCTGACCCGGAGTCGCACAGTGTCCTCGGCTCTCTGAGAAACCCACAGGGGAGGCTGGAGCCTTCCCTGGGGCAGGGGCCCCTGCCCCAGGGAGACGCCAGAGCACGCCAAAGCTGTGCTGGATACAGCACAGGCCTGCTGGCCTCACTGTTCCAGCACAGCTTAGGATTGTGCCCTATGTGTAACTGGAGAAAAATAATTCATATTCTTCCCCTGGTAAGAAATGCTTCTGTTTCCCTCTCCTTCTACTGTTTCCTCCCTGGGTCAAATTTTAGATTGTAGGCTCATCTGGACAGAGATCTGTCCTCTCATACTTCATAAAGCCTGATGTGTCATGATGGTATCCTCCTCCTCCTCGACATGCAGACTGGTATCGTTTCAGGATTTAATGGGTACAGTTGGGTTTAGGGGCTTAAGGGGTTATGCCAAGGGGGTTCATTTCGCTGAATTTCATTTCATGTGAAAGAAAAATCCTTGCAGATAGAAAACTAGCACTCAGGAAACACAGAAAGGCTAGACCCTCTTCTCTCTGGTATGCCTGCCTTGGCTTACCTTGAGGCCCTGGTGCCCAGGGCACTGGCATCATGATGTCAGTTCTCCTGGTGGAGGAGATGCTGGTGGGAGCAGTTTCGCCGTCTGGCTGCCACTCCCTGTTCTGCCACTTGAAGAGGCACCTGAAACACGAGAAGGCAGCTTAGTGATCTGGCTGCCCCCACCCCCAGCCATTCCTTCTGCTCAGTGGGGCAGCATCCCCTTTCATGGGGCACCCAGGGCGGTGTCCATACCTGCCTTACTCTAGATGTGCTTCTATATGCCTGCATTCTAGAGGAACGGTGTGTGTGTGTTTGACATATGGGAATATTAGTAATGTGGATACATATTTTTGAAGTGACTTCATATTGAAGTGGTCAAGTTCTAATAAGACGATATTGCATTATTATTTTTAAACATCTGAATTGGCTATACTCCACCTATCTTTCTCAGATTTAAAATGTAGTGTCATACTATGAAGTTGGCCCAGATATTAGACATGATAATGAAAGCCTAATAAGAAAGGTGGCTTGCCCTAGCATTTTAGAATCTGCTGCAGTATTTTAGAATCGTATTGCTGGGAACAGCCTCTGAATCATGTAGGTTCAACGCATTGTGTGCCTGAAAGTTGCATGACAGCTCTCTGTGCTATACCGCTCCAGATCTTGGGTTGTGTTCATTTGGAATCAGGCTTGGCTTATCACAATAATCATTACAGCGGTAGCTTAGCCTGCTCTTTGGGAGCCTCTCAACTTAAACCCCAAACGTTGCCACAGTTTTATGTGTGCTGAAAAAACCTTTCTCCTCCCATATCAATATAATATATGCTGGATGTTGTATTTTGTGCTTTCAATTGACCTTCCGTTTAGTGTGGAAGTCATGGTGGTTTATGGTTACTTATGCCATAATTTATGGAAACAATTTGCAGCTGGAACTTGTGAAACTCAGGAGACAGTCTTGGCTGAAAGCGGAAAAAAAATTACCATTTGTCTGTTTCATTTGCAAAGTTTTTAATGGATGCCTCGGATCTGGAGAGTTGGGTGACGGAGAAGCTCCCACTGGTAACCACCAAAGACTGTGGCAAAGATGAGGCTGCAACTCTTAAACTCATAAAGAAACATAAGGTAACTCAAAGTGGAGCTGTTTCTACTCCACCACCTGCATCCTTCTACACTTTGTATGCATTGGAGGCTTGAGATCACAATAACAATAACAGTAACAATAATATTATGCATGTGCAAAATGGTATAAATAACATCATAATTATCAATTATCAATTATAATTATAATTATAATTATTATTATTATTATTAGTAGTAGTAGTAGTAGTAGTAATGGTATTTATACTGTCTTTTGGTCATTGGACACCTGACTTTAATCCAAGGTGGTTCACATAGGTAGGCTTTCTCTAAACCCCAAGGGTGTTTTTTTTTACAACAAAGAATTTCTGAGCATTCACGAATAACATCATTCAGATGGAACTTTCTGATTTCCATTCTGGCCACAGTTGCTTCTCATGCTGACTGACAAATAGCTTCTTTATGGCCACCAAAGAGCAGCTGGCATAGCTCCAGCTAGTACAACTCCTCTCTCACCAAAGGCAGCAGCTGGAACAGTTCAACTCACTTGTCAGTCACTTTCTCAAGGTCTCGTGGCTCACGGAAACTTCCGGTGATCTCCAACTGGCGACTTCCTAATGTTCTTTTCAGGCTTAACAGTGGCTCTACCCCCTCTTGACCAGACCTCCTGCCCTACGTATGGTACTGTACGTAGTTGGTGGGCTTGTTGAGTTGCACATTGAGAAAATTGGCCTAGCTTGAGAAAATCAGGAATTGTGTACGTCACACCCAGTAGTGTCATCCGGCAACGAGCTGCCGGAACGCTAGGCAGGACTTACGCTTGATTGACAGGCTATCCATGACGTGTCGCCACCTGCCCGCCCGCCGCGCAGGCTCCCTCCGGTTGGCGCGCCCCTCCGCTGCTTGCCTAGGCACCCGGCGCGCCCCCCAGGCAAGCGGGCACCCCCTCTGAAGCCAGGGGTGCCCGCGCGGTGGGTGGGCAGGTGGCAACACATCACGGACGGGCAGCCAATCAGGCGGTAAGTCCCGCCTAGCGTTCCGGCAGCTCGTTGCCGGATGACACCGCTGGTCACACCCAAGGCTAGCCCTAGACCTGGCACTGGAGGGGACATGCCAGATGCTGCCCTCCTTACCTGTGCCACCTTCTGCTCCTCTGACACTCTTGCCCCCTGGCTCCTGTCCTCCACCCTTCTGCTCTGTACTCCTCTTCCTTTTCCAATTCTGGAAGTAGGAGGAGGCTCAGTGGAGGCAAGAGGGGAGACAGAAACGGGGGCCCTCTCCAACCTGCCGCCTGCTGCTGTTCTGCTGCTTTTAGACTTTTAGACCTTTTCTTTTATCCAAGTCCTCTCTTTAGCTTGCTGCTTGTTTTCTGCCAGGCCCTGGAGCACGAAATTGACATTTACCAGAATTTGGTCGTGGAACTGGGCGAAACTGCCAAAACTCTGCCTCTCCCCGGCTCCATCCACTTTGATGAAGTTGACGCACCTCAGGAGCAGGTTCACTCACAGCTTCAGGAGCTGCAGGAGCTGGCCTCGGCAAGGTAGGGGGAGCAGCAGACTCTGCCAGCACTTTCTTCTTGTGGTCTTGATTGGTTCAGAGGGTTGCGTCAAACCGTATCTCAATGGGGAACGTTCTGTTCTAGCCAAAGGGGTTTTGGATAAGGCACGTGCATGCATCAAGATTAATTTGTTTTTATAGTGCGTTATCAAAAAGAACAGGGCAATTAGATCGCCTAAGTCATCAGGGCTCAAAGAACTGCCTGGGCGAAGGACAGTAGGGCCAAGTGCAGGGTGACCAAATGTCTAAAACTGAGGGTTGGGAGCGTTAAAACAGATAAAAGGAAGTACTTTTTTACCCAGCGGGTAGTTAATCTGTGGAACTCTTTGCCACAGGAGGTGGTGATGGCATCTGGTCTTGATGCCTTTAAGAGGGGTTTGGATGGATTTCTGGAGGAAAGGTCCATCGTGGGCTATAGGCAATGATGGATTGTGCAACCTCCTTACAAAGGTGATACTGGGTGCTGGTACTGGCTGCTGGTACTGGGTGCAAGGGAGTGGCAACAGGATGCAAGCATCTTGTTGTCTCGTGCCTCCCTGGGGCACCTGGTGGGCCGCTGTGAGATACAGGAAGCTGGACTAGATGGGCCTTTGGCCTGATCCAGCAGGGCTCTTCTTATGTTCTTATGTCATTGCCACAAAGGAGGACACGGCAGCCTAAAATGTAGGACATTGAAGAAAAATGGAGGATGTTACAAAATAAAAAAGTAAAAACATATACTTTTGGAGGTGTCTTCTCCTCCTCTAATGCAACCCAACTAACGAAGGAACAGCCATGCAAGCGAGTGATGCGGGCAGCCCTGCTTGATGCTGGGGCCCTGCCTGAGGTGACGGGCGGGCGGGCTTTCGCCGTTACGCAACAGAACGCAGCGATCGCGCTGCCGCTCACCTGGAAGACACGCCCAGCGTACCGGTAGGCTGACACTACTGCTTGTGGTGGTCCGGTGCTTGCAGCCCCTCTCGTTCCAGACAGCGCCATGACCCTGGGGATTGCATCGTTGCCTTCACCCTCCACCGCCCCTTAAACGTAGAGGGGCAGAGGCTTTCAGGCTGTTGCATCACAACACCCCAGTTTACAAACCTCTGTCTATTGCTACTATCTCAGTGGTTCCCAAACTGTGGGTCAGGACCCACCAGCGGGTCACAAACCAATTCCAGGTAAGTCGTGAAGCACGTAGAGCAGCCATATTGAAAATATGGGAAGATGGGGCACTAGACCTCTGAAGGAGCAGGTTCGCAGCTTGGGGGTTCTCCTGGATCCACAGCTACACCTGGAGCCCCAGGTGGTGGCGGTGGCCAGGGGAGCCTTTGCTCAGCTTCGGCTGATTCGCCAGCTGCGGCCGTACCTGAGCTGTGCGGACCTGGCCACAGTGACCCATGCCCTAGTGACATCAAGATCAGATTATTGCAATGCGCTCTACGTGGGGCTGCCTTTGAAGACGGTCCGGAAACTACAACTAGTTCAGAACGCGGCGGCTCGGGTGGTTGCTGGGGCACATCGGTTTGACTCTGTCGAGCCGTTGCTTCGGCGACTACACTGGCTGCCAGTTCTGTTCCGGGCCCAATTCAAAGTGCTAGTTTTGACTTTTAAAGCCCTTTATGGCTCGGGTCCGGGGTATTTGAGGGACTGCCTCCTTCCATACAATCCAACCCATACTCTTAGATCATCTGGAGGGGCCCTTTTGACTGTGCCGCCACCAGGAGAAGTGAGAGGGGTGGTGGCCAGGAAGAGGGCCTTCTCGGTGGTGGCCCCCCAACTTTGGAATACCCTCCCCTTAGAATTGAGAACTGCTCCCTCTCTGTTAACATTCCGGCGGGGGCTGAAGACCTTTTTATTTCAAAAAGCTTTTAATTGTTGACAGGTCTGGCGGGCTGGCTGGTTTATTATATTTTATGATCCACTGGTTTTGTTGCTTTTAAATTGTATTGTTGTTGGTTTTAATTGTTTTATTGTATTGTTTTTTATATTGTTTTTAAAGTGTTTTTAATGTTAGTTTTTATATTTTGTAAAGCCGCCTTGAGCGCCTTTAGGCTAATAAGGCGGGATATAAATCTAATAATAAATAATAATAATAATAATAATAGACAGGCTGTGTGGTTGTTTTGCTTCTGTCATGGCTGTAAAGAGGCTTTTTTCTTTCTGATTCACTTTGCTATTGGGAAATGGCTGAGAAAGAACCCAACTTCTTGCTGCATTCTCAGGAATGCGGCAGGCTCTGGCGTCACAATGACGGCACTTCCAGCCGTGACATCACTTCCTGTGGGCCTGGTCAGATTGTCATTCTAAAAAGTGGATCCTGGTGCTAAAACGTTTGAGAACCCCTGTACTATCTGTTTGGCAAGAGGAGAAGACTTCTTTATTCTTCCTGGCCTATTAATATGCTCTTTCTCTCCTCAAAAAAAGGGGTAAAAGGCTGGAGGAGTCACTCGCACTGCATGAATTTCTGAGGGAATTTGAGGATCTGGAGGCCTGGATCAGGCAGCAGAAGCAGGTGGCCAGTTCTCATGGCTCTGGGGCTGATTATGAGCATGTCCTGGTAAGTTATTCAGAAGTAAGTGGCAGCTTAGATATTCCAGTGGATCATCCTTAGGGCAGGTTTTGCAAAGCCCAAATCTTGGGATGGAAGCAGCTACCAAAGTGGGATGCTTTAGTGGGGTTGGGAACATCATTAAAGGGAATCCTGTTAACATCATTGAGATATGAATGAAGTCTGTTTCCTTTAGCAGGCTGATAACTTAAATTTCTAGCAGGCATTACCTAACTTGCTAGACAAATGTCCCCTTACTGTGAGGAGACCTCCAGCAGCCAAAAATCTCCCTGCAGGATACAGCCGTATCTGCGTCAGCGTGCTGCTCCGCTGCACTGGGATTGGGCTGTAAATTCTGCGAGGCTCTGGAAGGGATAGTTTCCCAACAAGCACTGATAATTTAGGGTGGAGGCTTTACCCAGCTTGGGGTATGGCTGCCACTCTGTTTCCTGCTGAATAGCGGTCAAACCCACAAAGTCCCCAGATGACATCTGGAGAGAGGCCAGCACACAGACGTGCGCCATCCTCCCTGACTCCGAGAGTGTTTCGAACATGCTTTCAAGCATGGCCCTTGTGCCAGCCAAACTTTGCTGGCCTAACTGTGCCGGCCTAGATCCAGGTTAGGATTGTGCCCTCACTGTCATTGTGAGTTGATACATCAGATGGGACAGGCAGAGGCAGATCTGGGGGGGGGCAAATCTGCAAGTTTTGCAAGAAGCCTTACCCTGTCATGTAAATCCCTCCTCTCCCTTGCTGCTGTAGCCAGTAAGCAACGCCAAGATGTTGCTGTTCCCTGTGAGGATTGGCTAGAACAGTGCAGGAGAGGAGTGTTTTCCACTGCAAGGTAAGGCTTCTTGCAAAACTTAGAGCTTTGCCCCCCCCCCTTAGATCTACCTCTGGGGACAGGCACAGTGAGTTGTTTTATGCCCCCTGGAATATGATTGCATTCATAGAATGAAAAGGAAGAAAAAGCAAAGAAAGAATGCTTGGAACATTTTAGTCCATTACCACAGAAAGAATTTGAGCTGGCATCCAAACCCCCATCCACGCTCCATATTCCATAAACCAGCTTTGAAGAATTAATTGTCCAGATAGATCCGTCACTCAATTGTGTTTATTTCTCTGGCCTGTTCACTCTTCCTTTTTTGGGGGGGAAAAGCATCTTTGTGCCAAATACGAAACGCTCCAGCACCAGATGGAACTGGCTGCCCAGAGAGTTGCCACGTGTCAGCGGCTAGCAGAGGATATGTTGGATCGTGGCCATTTTGAATCCAGGGAGATTCGGAAGAAACAGAAACAGTTGCGGTAAGAGGACAGAGGAGACTCTGACCTATATTCATCTTGGCCTTTGTGGCCATCTGGCACCTCCCAGTAGGAGGAAACAGGGAAGTATGGAATGGTCACACCAGATCACCGCTTATGCTGTAGCTTCAAGCAGTGGTCTTCCACCTTTTCCACTCCATGACCCCAATACATAAATAAATAAATAACTGAAGTATGGGCCTGGGGACCCACCACCAACCTGGCCCCCCTCCCGGGACCTGATCTGCCTCCATTGCCTTCTACCCCCTGTCCCTGCCTGTCCTATTTCCCCTTACCTCTTGCATCGTCACAACAACCCTGTGAGGTAGTAGCCTAAGCAGGAGCTGCAGGTCAAGACTGGGGAAGACGAGGCTGTGCAGGATTGTATCCAGTGGTGTCATCCTACCGGTACGCTGGGCGGGACATCCGGGTGATCGGCAGCCCACCCATCGCGTACCGCAGCGTTACACCGCTTGCATAACATACGCAAGCGGCGTAACTGGTTACGCAAATGGCGTAACGCTGCAGTACACAACGGGCGGGCTGCCGATCACCCGGATGTCCCGCCCAGCATACCGGTAGGATGACACCACTGATTGTATCACGAACTTAGTTTTGCTAAGGCAGTACCATTATTGGATAGGGTTCAAGCCCTCTCTTGCACAGGTTTGGAAAGTTTGCCATGACCCGCAAAATGAGGCTTCACGACACCAGTCCCAACCCACAGGCTGAAGAACACTGGCTTGAAGTATAACTTTCAATGCTGATGTAGCTCTTTCTGAAATGATCCTAGTAATGGTTTCCTTGTCATACAGACATTCCTTGTCTTCCTTTGGAAAATGGTAACCAAATTCAATCTTCCTGCTCAGCAACAATTGCAGTTTGAAACCGGTTTCCACTGCTAGAACTGAGCATTCCAAGTTGACCTACAGACCATCCCCTCATTGCCCTTTTGGAGATGGGTTTTTCATAGCTTTGGCAGCTCCTGGAACAGGACTTTGATTGGTTCCCTTCCAGCACTACCTACTTGTGCTTCCAGACTTCTACTAGCAGGAGAGGATAAAGGAAGAGCAGGGAAAGCTGTAACCTTGGGCAATCTTACCAAATCCTGAGCCCTCCAGCATGGGCAGTACACGCGTGAATTGTAAATGTAAAATGTAACTAAATGTTGCAAATGTGCAGTAAGTCAAGTAGCTAAGAATTGGGCTGTTATCCACTTTGTCAGATGCACAAAACATTATTTTAAGTTGGGGCGCGCGCACACACACACACACACACACACACACACACACACACACACACACATCTAGAGGATTGTGCAGCTCTGTTGCGTTGCTACATCATTGAGTCGGCGCTACATTATTAGCTGCAGCGCGGGTGGAGAGCTGCCTATGCGCCAGCTGAACTTGGCTGGTGCACTGCCAGTTCTGGGAGGGCGGGAGGGCAGAACTGGGCAGGAGTGGGTGGAACTAGGTGAGGGGTGGGGGCAGTGGTGTCATCTAAATGATTTAAGAACAGGTACTCACTTTTGATTGGCATGTGTCGGGACCCGCCCACCGGAAGTGACGTCATAAGCCAGAAGTGATGTCGTGGCAGGAAGTGACATGAAAAAAGCCCTTTTTGAGGCCTCAGATGATTTTAAACTGACCCAACAGTTGCAACAGTATTCCACAGCACCCCCAGAACATGTAAAGGAGGCCTGGCATCATGTTAAAACCCCAGAGCAACTCATTTTTCAGTGGCAAGGAAAGGAAAGGCTCTGCTCGCTGCCTGCCTGCCTGGCTGGCTCTGGGAACATGCAGGCAACTCAAACATGCAGGAAATTCAAACATTGCAGAGGGCGGAGTCGACGAGTGGGCGGGCGAATGGGCAGGGCCAGCTGTAATCCTAGAAACCGGTACTCGCGTACCCCCGCGTACCCCTTGCATGACATCACTGGGTGGGGGGGCCAGTAGTTGTGCCAGCCTAGGGAGGGTTTTTTTTGGGGGGGGGAATGTGGCTGTTAGGCTGCATCTGAGGTATCTCCAGGCCGCACAGCCCCAATTTGGGCCACGTGGCCTCTTTGGTTCTGCCCCCCCCCAATTTTGCGGGTGCAGATCTGAGGAGCATATCAGGGGGGCTGCAGTTGCCTCGGAAGCTGTGCTGGGTACAGCACAGGCCTGCCGGCCTACCTGCTCCAGCGTATCTTAGGATTGGGCTGATACGAAGAGAACAAGAGAGAGAAGAAAACTATTGTAGATAATGAGGCCTAATTTCTACAAAATGCAAGTGGGTCACCCTAAAACTTTTTCTTAGCTTGAATGTACACAAGATCTGCATAGTTACCTTTCACAACTACACAAGCTCTCTTGGTTTATTTTAATTAACATCTGAAGTGGAAAAAGAAAACAGTGTCTGCTTACCTAAACAAATATAATCCAGTGAGTTGTAATTGCATGCTGGAGTCTTCCTTTAAAGTTTTTGTTGAGGAATGGTAATTTCCAGACTCTTCATTATTTACTTTTTAATTTATTCCCTTTGTCAGGAATTCTTGGGAAGAGCTGCTGGTGCTGATAAAAGTTCAAGGAGAACAACTGCAAGATGCTGAGGCGATACACAAGTGTCTGCAAGACCTGACAGAAGCCCTCGCCCATATTGAGGTTACAATTGTGTTAGAAAAGAAATGCCTTAGGTGTTTTTATTTCTGCATGTCTAACTCTATCCTTTGAAGGCCAAATGAGGCAGGTACAATTATGTGCATTTAGTCAATATCTGCTCCATTTATGTATAGTATAAAACAGGGATGGAAAGGGCCTATTTTTAAAACATGAAAAGGAGCTCGTGGAGTCTCTGCTGCCTTAGCATGTAAGAAGAGCCTTGCTGGATCAGACCAAAGGTCCATCTAGTCTAGCTTCCTATATCTCATAATTCCTATATCTCATAGTAAGTAAGTAAGTAAGTAAGTAAGTAAGTAAGTAAGTAAGTAAGTAAGTAGTGGCCCACCAGATGCCTCAGGGAGCACCCAAGACAACAAGATGCCTGCATTCTGTGGCCTCTCCCTTGCACCTGGCATTCTGAGGTAAATTCTGAGGTGGCTAGTCAAGATTCTCCACAGCATTTCTCTCTGACGTGCTGCTGTCCTGCTAGGACATGTCACTTCCTTCCACAACATCACTTCCAGGTTAATGACATTGCTTCCAGTGGGTCCCGACACAAGTACAATTCTAAAAAGCCCCTCACACCCCTGCTTTTGACTCACAGTATTTTACACTGTGTATACTGCCTACATCAATGAATTCTCAATGTTGGAGTAACAAACTCTTTCAGCTGGAAATGCTGGAACCATTGCGGCTGTCAGTTTTTTGAAACCACCTTTGCTTCTTCCCTAGAAATAGCCTGATTGCTTCAATAAATCTATGAACTGACAGGGACTTAATCCCTCGGCAGAAAATTTCTAATATCATTATGTCTCACAAATCTGTCATTCCTTCCTGCTGAAGCTAGAGGTGAAATAGGAAGGCTTTTTCTTTTCCTGTACTGCAACCATGTCAGAAGAATGTTGAGAAGGATCCAGTGCTTGTTTATTAATAGTTTTGGTCCAAGGGAGCATTTCCAAAGGAGCATCAATCTTTTCCTGTTGTAATGAGTCATCAGTGTCTGATTTATTTTGAATCAACCACATACTTGACCAAGACGTTTATGCAGCCTCATAATAAGTTTACAGGCAAAAAAAAAAAATACCATGAAGCATCAGAACTGGCCCTGTACCACATTTAACCCTGGGTTGTTTTGTCTCCCACATAAAATTGTGTAATTTCCCCCCCCCCACTTCTTATGGCCCAATCCTATACCGGCATTGCACTGGCAGGTCTTGCAGTCTGCACAGCAGCCACTCTGTTGTGGGACACTGTTCTCAGCACAAAGCCCTCAAGGCTGTGTGTAGACAACACCAGGCCACAGAACCTCCACTGTCTCCAGGAAATTGCTGATGGGGAAAGATTGGAATGTGGAGTGGCCTGGGGCAGGAAGGTGGCGGATCTCAGTGGCAGCTGTGCGTAC
This sequence comes from Lerista edwardsae, assembly GCA_029204185.1. Taxonomy (NCBI): domain Eukaryota; kingdom Metazoa; phylum Chordata; class Lepidosauria; order Squamata; family Scincidae; genus Lerista; species Lerista edwardsae. The sequence continues at coordinate 21,165,984 of JAJKFI010000007.1, forward strand.
CAGATCTTATCACCCCCAGTGGCGGACCTGAGGGGGGGTAAGGGGGGCAAATGCCCTGGGCTGGGCTGGGGGAACAGCAACGTTGCCCCCCCCCACCGCTTGCTCCCCACCACTGAGAAGGAGCACAAAGCCGCTCCAGGAAGCAGCTTTTGTGGCTACTTCTAGCCATGGAAGCCACTTCCTGGAGCAACCTGGCATGGCTCTGAAGCACTGCTCACCCCTCCAAGATCACCTCAATCCTCTGTCCTTGAATCAGACCTGCCCCTAGATTCTCCTCGGAAATATATCAGCAAAAGAGCTGGTATACGTCTGAGAAGACCCATTGGGGACTAGGCAGCTTGCAGAGAGGTAAGTAAAAATGTCTTTAATTTTTTAGGTGTCTGATCCCTGGCTGGCCCCTATCATGCAGTGCATGTACCATCAGTGACAGGGTGTAGGATTGGGTTGATAATTTCTCCATACCAGTGGTTCCCAAAATGTGGGTCGGGACCCACCAGTGGGTCATGAGCCAATTTCAGGTGCGTTGCAAAGCATCCAGAGTAGCCATATTGAAAATATGGGAAGATGGGATGCTAGAAAGGGAGAGGTGGTGTGTGGTTATTTTCCTTGTGTCAAGATTGTAAATAGGCTTTTTTCTTTCTGATTCACTCTGCTATTGGAACATGGCTGAGAAATAACCCAACTTATTGCTGCATTCTCAGGAAAGCAGCAGCTTCTGGCATCACATTCAATCAATCAATCAATCAATCAATCAATCAATCAATCAATCAATCAATCAATCAATCAATCAATCAATCAATCAATCAATCA
>JAJKFI010000007.1:21202241-21234424 GCA_029204185.1 Lerista edwardsae
TGTGTGTGTGTGTGTGTGTGTGTGTGTGTGTGTGTGTGTGTGTACAAACAAACCATACATACATATACAGAAGGTGGAAGTGGCTGTTAAAAAGAATTGAATTGTGATTTATTTTTAATTCTTTTCTTTTCCTAAGAGTGCACTGATGCAAGCACTGGATTATGGGAAAGACATGGAATCTGTAGAAAACCTAATCCGGAGACATGAAGAAATGGAGAGAGAAATTGGCATCATTAAGTGCAACTTGGAGGTAAAAGGCTGGAAGTAGTTCATTCCAAAAATGAAAAATGGTAATCATTGTGGCTACAAATAACTAGACGTTTATCCTGTAAATTTTAAAACCAATATTATGATCTCATTCATAATATGCAAAATCAGTTCCAGGTGATTCATATGGGGGGTAGTTTGAGGGTTCTGCTGATAATAAATATAACAAATACTCTGCAAGAGATTCAAGAGAGATAGTAGCTGAGAAAACAAAACTGTAGACCTTTCGTTTGTCACAAATATGAGATTTTGTGCTGTAGCCTCTGCGACGTCGTCCCTGCCAAACCCATAGAACATTCATAATTCTACTTCCACTGTATCGCAACAACCTGGAACTTATTATGGGCGAGGTTGCAGCTGCTACCTTTTCCTCAATGGGAGCATTATGTCGAGCAGTCACTCATCTGACTCTTACGCTCAAATGAGAAGCTCCATAATGGCATGTTTGTTCATGTCTGCGTGTGTGTCTGAAGCCGGACTGTCACTCAGTGAAGGAAAACATTGCCAATTAATCATAAGGGAGTTAATACAATCAATTACCATAAGAGTGAGTGTGTGAGTGTGTGTGTGTGTGTGTGTGTGTGTGTGTGTGTGTGTGTGTGTGTGTGTGAGAGAGAGAGAGAGAGAGAGAGAGAATTAAAAAGAATAGTTCTGAAAGAAAAGGAAGATTATTTTTCTTGCATTTCACAGCATGCTCCATCTTAGACTAGGTACTTCCTCCCATGGATAGGGGTGGGATTTTTTGGTTAAATACCGCATAAAATCACAAAATATTGCCATTTGGGGGTTAAAAATATTTGAATAAAAGCACAAAACACCTCATGTTGGTGTTTAAGATATTTTTCAGAAATTAAAATAGGTTATTTTTCCAATCTGAAATAATACTGCGGCTGCATCTTCTGACATTATATCACCTATATCATCTACCTAGTTCACTTTTGAAGCATTGAGAATTAATAAAAATGAGAACGTGAAATAAGAACTTAGAATAAAAACACATGGCACTGCAATTCACTATTTTAATCAATAAATTTTGGAAAAAATATCACCCAAAAACCCCACACCTATCCATGGGGAAGAGAAGAAGGGATGTATCTTTTGAGATGGTGCCTGCTCCCCTTTGCCAGGTTTTTGCAAATTCTTGAATTAAAAATAATTAACAACCTTTAAAAAGACTGCCCGATTGTGCAGAAGCTTATAAATCAGGTTAATTACTAAGCATTGCAGGCCCACTGACCTGGGAATACTTCAGAGTAGCCATGCATAGGATTTTGCTGTTAGTCTAGTAGTCCAGCAGTTCCCAAACTCTCCAGCAGTTACTCCTGGCAAGGTAATGGGACTGGGGGGACTTCCTGCTGCCCACCCCAGCATCTGTGAGGGTCGGGAAGCCCCAACGACCCCTGCAGGGCTCCCTGTGCATCCAAAAACTAAAAAAAAAAAATTGCAACCCACGTCCTGGTTGCAATTGCAAAACTAGAAGGGGGTTGTGATTTTTTAAAAAGTTTTAAAACTTTGGGGCTCCCAAAGTTGGGAGGCTCCAAACTTTGGGGCTCCAAAACTTGGGGCTCCCCAACCCTCACAGATGCTGGGGCGGGCAGCAGTAAGTCCCCCAGCCCCATTATCTTGCCAGCAGTGATGCAATCATGGTGACCACGTCGCTGCCATTCCCTTCCCCCACCCCATAAGGGGAAACACCCCAGTTTGAAAACCCTTGTAGTAGACAACAGGTAAAAATGTGTAGGTTTTGTTGGTCGTTTTGGGTGCTTGGAATGCGTACGGTGCACCCTGTTTTAGTCATCTCTTTCCGATGTAAAGAATATGGGAGCTATGGAGACATCCCAACTTACATTATGTCTTCCTCGGCCTACATAAATGCATTGCTCCATTGCATACATTGAGGAGTGCATGCTGCATTGGTTGTTACGTAGTTGGTTGTTAGCGAATCTGCAGATATGATCTATCATATGACTAAATTGCTGCTGCTGCTACTGTCCAGACACTGTGATATGTGGCCAAACCATAATACTTACTATCAAGCGGGTATTAATGAAAGAATAGTTTTAGAAGGAACCAATGCCATCACAGAGCACCTGTGTTGCTTTCAGCCTCTTGAGCTGGCATCCTTCCCACTATGCAAGAGAAATCCATCACCTCTGAGTGACAAACTGGCTGTGAAACAAACAGAGATGAAAGACTGTTGGCTCCGGCTCCAGGGTCAGGCCAAGCAAAGGTAAAATATATATATTTAAAATACATTTACAACCTTGTTGTCATGAATCTGAAGACTCACCCCACAGTTGTGTTGTCCCGTTTAAATTGTAGAATTGTATGATTATAAAATCATAGAATTGTAAGGGACCTACAAGGTCATCTAATCTGACCTTTTCTGCTGGAAAAGGTGCAGAAGAGAGCAACAAAAATAATTACTGAGCTGAGGCACCTCCCTCATGAAGAAAGACTGCAGCGTTTGGGGCTCTTCAGTCCAGAAAAAAAGCGCCTGAGGTGGGACATAATTGAGACGTACAAAATTATGCAGGGGAGGGATAGAGTGGATAGAGGGATGTTCTTTTCCTTCTCTCACAACACCAGAATGAGGGGACATCCACTAAAATGGGCAGCACCGTCCAACAGTAGGCGTGGCACCGATGCAACGTTGTTGCATCAGCACCACATCATTAGCACTGATGCGGAGCGCCGAGCAGCACCCCCACGTCGGCACTAATGCACCAAGACCGCTGCTGCAGGGGAGGCACCATGCCAGCACGAGGGAGGGAGTGGCCGGGGGGGCGTTTCTGGGAGGGATGTGGGTGGGCCGGCCCAGGAGGGGAGCAGGCTTCTGATTCGGCCTTATGGCCATATCCTAAGCCTGGCCTCCAGGCCATGCAGCCCCAATTTGGGGCCTGGCGGTCTCCTCGGATCTGCACCTGCTGTTTAGATCCGAGGATGTCCATAGGAGATCCAAGGATTCCATAAGGGCGGCTACTGCCTCCCCTCCAGCAAGGGCACAAATTTCTCCTTGTGCCGGGGAGGCTTCAGCCTCTCACAAGCAGTGCTGGGTCCAGTGCTGCCTGCCTGATCCAGCGCTGCTTAGGGTTGCACCCTGAGTGTTGGGAGAGTTAGAACGGATAAAAGGAAGTACTTTTTTACCCAGTGGGTAATTAATCTGTGGCACCTCCTTGACACAGGAGGTGGTGATTGCGTCTGGCCTAGGTGACTTTAAAAGGGGATTGGACAGGTGTTTGGAGGAAAAGTCCATCGTGCGCTATAGGCCATGGTGGGTTGTACAACCTCCTTACCTTAATAGTAGGCTACTTGAGAATGCCAGGTGCAAGGGAGTGGCCACAGAATGCAGGCATCTTGTTGCCTCGTGTGCTCCTTGAGGCATCTGCTGGGCCACTGTGAGATGGACTCTAGTCCATCAAGCTGGACTAGATGGGCCAGCAGAGCTCTTCCTATGTTCTTAACCCCTTTGCATTACTTTGAATGCACCCAAACACAGTGTGTAGTGGTGTGCACAGTGCTCATAGCATGATTAGAAAATGCTGGTCTTTGTTGTGAGCAGGCAAGAACCTTTTGCTCAGCAGGCTCACATTTTCTCCATGTTTCAATTATTAACAGTCACACTCAGACAGAGGTAGGTTAACTGCTCTACAACGTAAGCTGCATACAGAGGTGGATCTAAGGGGGGGCAAAACTGTAAGTTTTGCAAGAAGCCTTACCTTGCAGTGGAAAACACTCCTCTCCTGCACTGTTCTAGCCAATCCTCACAGGGAACAGCAACATCTTGGCATTGCTTACTGGCTACAGCAGCAATACAAGGGAGAGGAGGGATTTACATGACAGGGTAAGGCTTCTTGCAAAACTTACAGATTTGCACACACACCCCTTAGATCCGCCTCTGGCTGCATAGTTAGGAAGCCAGCTCTAGCATCATTATCTGAGATCGCAATCCTGACCTGGAGTTAGGCTAGCACCGTTAGGCCAGCAAAGTTTGGGCAGCACAAGGACCACCGGAAAGCGCGTTTGGACCACTCTCGGAGTTAGGGAGGATGGCGCATGTCTGTGTGCTGGCCTCTCTGACTCTGAGAGTGGTCCAGACATTCTTCAACTTTGCTGGCCTAACTGTGCCTTCCTATCCTTTCCTCCTTGTTCTAATATTCTTCAGAGGTCTCTGTGTCTTGGAACATTGTCCTTGCTCCTTTCCTTAGAAGACATGAGGGTAGTGGCTGTGTTCCAGGTATGCTGAATACCAGTTTACCACAAAAGATTTTAGGGGTGGAATGTGCAGAGTTAGAGCTGCCTTTTGGACTTCTGTCTGTTTTCACAATTGCCTGCTTCTCTGCGGGGCTGTGAGTGCTGCCAGAGAAGTAAGCATGATTTATGGGTGAGAGAGATTCTAGGCCCCTCAAATATGGTTCTTATGGCTGCCCTAAGAAACAATTCAATCTGTGAAAATGAAGCATGTCTTCATTCCAGCAAAATAATCTGTAATAAAAGTTTGGAGAAGGCAACTTTGGGGAAGTCTATTTGGGAAGACTTTGGGGGATCCTTTATTTGAGGCAGGAATCCTTTATATCAGTGGTTCCCAAACTGTGGGGCTGGACCCACCAGTGGATTGTGAGCCAATTTCGGGTGGGTCACAAAGTACCTAGGGCAGCCATATTGAAAATATGGGAAGATGGGATGTTGGAAAGGGGAAGGGCTGTGTGGTTGTTTTGCTTATGTCAAGGTTGTAAATAGATTTTTCTTTCTTTCTGATTCACTTTGCTACTGGAAAATGGCTGAGAAATAACCCAATGTATTGCTGCATTCTCAGGAAAGCAGCAGGCTGTGGTGTCATAATGACAGCACTTTCAGGCATGACATCACTTCTGGTGGGTCCTGGACAGATTGTTATTCTAAAAAGTGGGTGTCAGTGCTAAAAAGTTTGAGAACCACTGCTTTATATACTTACTGGAGCAAGTCCCATTGAACTCAGTAGACCTACCTAGGCTTGCACTGTTACCGCAACAGTTGCTAACCTGTTCCTTGTTTGTCAGGAGGGAGAAGCTGGCAGCTTCCTACCAGCTGCAGAAGTTTAACTCAGATACGAAGGAGCTCCTAGACTGGATTCAAGAAGTCAAAGGCCAAATGGAAGCGGGGGGCCTTCCAAAAAGTCTATCTGAAGCCGAAAGCTTGGTTGAGGAGCACCATGAAATAAAGGCAAGCATGAGCAATACAGATTGAACAATAGTCATCATACAATAGAATCCACACACAGTTCACTTAGTGTTGTTGCTGAACAAGGGTGTTCTATATATAGACAGTAACAAGCCATCCTTTATCAAAGGTTGCCCCCAAACTCCTTATGTTCTATGTCTTCACCATGAGCTAAAGAGTCCTTCTACAAACCCAAATACGGTCTGTTGATTGCTAGTCCTGTTTTAACGAGTCATTTGGCATGCCCTTGTGAAAATGATTTCTCGGCTTACTAAGAATGGCTTTTGATTTAGAGCATGGCTCTGGAGGGAGCAGGGGAGGAGGATGCTCATTTGCACAAACTTCCTTCTGTGCCTGGTGGTGAGGATACAACTCTGTGTCTCCTGGATTGATTCTCTCCATATTTATTCTGTTTATTTATAACTCATTTTTCTTGCTATAAATACTGACTCAAGGCAGCTTACAAAATCACAAGTACCATACAAACCACAGGGAGCTCAATCGCAGTAGCATTGCCAAAATGCCAGAAAATAAAAAAAAATACTGTCTGATCAGTAATTTATCAATGAGTTTGTCAATCTTTTTCATTTGCCTTCTAAAGCCAAGGTCAGTTGGTGTCTGGGCAGTGGTGTCATTCAAATGATTTAGGAACAGGAACTCACTTTTGATTGGCACTTGTCAGGAACCCGGAACCAGCCACGGAGCCCGTTAGGATCCGGAACGCCCGTTCTGGTCCATTCCCCCTGAATGACATCACTGCCTTCGCCCCCCTAGGAATCCGGAGTCGCTCCCTTTAATCCTCTGAGTGCCGGCCAATCAAGAAGAAAAGCTCTTTGCAGAGGAATTGGGAGGGGGGAGGAGGGAGAGTGAAGTGGGCAGAGTCAGCCCTAATTTTAACTAGTGGAACTGAGTTCCCCCGCGTTCCCCCTGCATGACATCACTGGGTCTGGGGTGTCCCAGAAGGGCTGCAGTGTCTGCTCAGGCTCCAGCCCAGCCCAGCCCAGCCCATGGCTCTTTTCTAAGAGGGTCTTGATGGGTAGTGCAACCTCCATCCTTTAGAAGTAAGCTGTCAGCATGCCAGATGCAGGGGAGTGGCAACAAGATGCAGGTATCTAGTTGTCTCATGTACTCCCTGAGGCATCTGGTGGGCCTCCGTGAGATACAAGAATAAATCTTGAGACACAAATGCTAATATTGTGAAACGTTTAGTTTGGTTACATGGAATTAATTCAGGGAGCCAACCAAAAGTTCCAGGATTCCTCCAAGCGCCAACACGCAACACAGAAATATAGCACACACTTAAATGGACTCCCATTCCCCCACCCACAAGCAGCTTACTTAAATGTGTTGGAGTAATATCTCAGAGCCAGCAGAGCACAAGAAATACCTAGAGCATGTTCTGAGGGCTAAGTAGGCCTCTCCAACCCTCAGAAATCTCGCTAATGGTCTAAAAACGTCACTTCTAAGTCTTTGGGAAAAGCAAGAAATTTCTATTTTTGGCCTTCCAGAGGCATTCTGAGGACTGAGAGGCTGTTTGTGGCCTCCGTCACCCTCAGAACACCCTCTGCACACAACTGGAGCACAGCTTGGAGCAGCGTTATTCAAACTGTGGGTCAGGACCCACTTGGTAGGTTGCAACCTGGTGTCAGGTAGGTCGCAGAAAGCTGAGAGCAGCCATCTTGGAAACTGCAGACCTTACCCTTTTGTGAATTTTAACAATTTGACATTTCAAGTGAGGACTTTTTTAAAAAAATGTTTTTAGTTCAGTGCTTTTACATCATATTTTGTCCTCATCTTGCTTTCTGTCAGGGATGTTTCCTGATTGTACAAGTGCTGCAATCCAAGAACGCCAATCTGCATTTCAGGGGTGTCATAAGAACATAAGAAGAGCCTTGCTGGATCAGGCCAAAGGCCCATCTAGTCCAGCTTCCTGTATCTCACAGCGGCCCACCAGGTGCCCCAGAGAGGCATGAGACAACAAGATGCTTAGATCCTGTTGCCACTCCCTTGCACCCGATACCAGTAGCCCACCACCTTTGTAAGGAGGTTGCACAATCCATCATTGCTTATAGCCCACGATGGACCTTTCCTCCAGAAATCTGTCCAATCCCCTCTTAAAGGCATCAAGACCAGATGTAGGTTACAATGGCAGCACTTCCTGCTTGATGATGTCACTTCCTGCCATGAATCACTTCTAGGTTAATGGCATCACTTCCGGTGGGTCCTGACACGAATGGCATTCTAAAAAGTGGGCCCCGTTTGGAGGGTGCAGCCAGGTCCGAGGCCTATAGGGGACCAGAGGCTGCTGCAGGCCAGACAGAGGCTGTCTGTGGGTCGCATTTGACCCCTGGATTTGGAGACCCCTGATCTCACATGTATTCCAAATCAAAAGCCCACAGTGACCTGTGACAGGGATTTTCCTAAGAAATGCTAATCCTAGTTAGAGCACCACCTTTATGGAAGATTCAGCTTCTCAGGTAGACTATCTGAAAAAGTTTCCCTGACAGATCTTAACTGCGATGGGTCAGATATGGGAGAAATAAACTTCAAACGTATTCAACATTAGCATAGAAACTCCAACAGTAAAGCACTGAACACACAAGCTAGAACTTATCTGGGAGCAGAGGAGAGAATACAGGTCTTAGGGGCACACTGTGCTGTGCAGTTATAACCCCCTTTTGTTTTTTCAAAAATAAATCTCTGTTGTTTACTGCTAAGATTTCTTGAATAAATTCAGGTTCTGACTTGGATATGAACCAGTCTTCACTAGAATCATAGAGGGGAATATCGGTTCTCTGTATTTATTAGCTCTCAGAGTTTGTGTTGTTCCAATGACTGTGGTCCAAAGACAAATGACTTTCCATATAAATGTTAGTATTGGAAGGTTAATAGAGAGATAGTGTATTTTTGTCCCCTAAAGACCCATATTCTGGGTAGCCGATTCTGCATGAACATTTGACATCAATCTCTCCAATGTGTTTTAGGCAGGGATTGAAGCTCGGGGGGACAGATTCACGGCTCTCAGCAGGTACGGTCAGAAACTCGCCAACTCTGGTCATTACGCAACCCCTGAGATTCACCGCTCCCTCTCCGAGCTGCAGCAGGCCTTGACTGACATGATCCAGGTCTGGCAGGAACAGAATCTGAAACTGCTTCAAGCCAAGGACTTGCAGGTGGGTGAAGAAATGGATCGAGAGGGAGCAAGCTCTGTCTGGAAGCCAGTGCAAGCAACAGTTTCTGGAGGAAAGCTGGCAACAGCGGCAGCGGCAGATTTGTGGGGTAGAGGGCAGGCCCCTCCTTGTCAAAGTGGGGGAATGGAGAAATTCAGTTTAAAAGAACTGCCTTATCCTGTTTGTAATGGTTCTCTAAACTAACTTTCAGCTCACATTCAAATTGGCAATGAGGCAGGAGACTGCAGGAGGGCCGTTGGTACAAATTGGGCCTGCAACTCCAGGCCTGGAAGACAGTCTCTCTAGCCTCAGTCACATGGAGACTCACAGTGTATTTGACTGAGAGTGCAATCCCGACCCAGAGTTAGGCCTGCACCGTTAGGCCAGCAAAGTTTGGTCAGCACAAGGACCACCGTAAACTGCGTTTGGACCACTCTTGGAGTCGGGGAGGGAAGGCGCACGTCTGTGTTCTGGCCTCTCTGAGTGGTCCAAACATACTTCACCGTGTCCCCTGTGCCAGCCAAACTTTGCTGGCCTAACCGTGCTGGCCTAACTACAGGTTAGGATTGTACTATGAAATAGTTATTTGAAAGGCAGGTTTTTGAAAATGGCTTCGTTCGGAGAAACTGCGTGGAACTAGCAACAAATGTTCCCTGGCATTCCACTTTGACATGCTTGTTGTTTGGGGTTTTTTGGTAATGGGTGTGTTTGTGTTCCTCTAAAAATGTTATGTGGTATGGCCCAGTTTCTGACTGTGAAGGGCTTGAGCCCACATCAAGTTCAAGCACTGCTTGAAACTGACACAAATTGCATGCCGCTGCCCCCGATATGCACCCCCTCTATACACACACACACACACACACACACACACACACACACACACACACAAATGCAGATAGTGGCAATCTGCTTCACTATCTATTCACCTTGCTCCTTCCTTGTGCAGTCCTTTCGAAAAGCAGGAAGTGAGGAATGAGCACTTCCTGTTTTGTTGAAGGGGACCACATAAGGAAGGTGGATGGGGAGACGCATCAGAGCAGCTTTTGCTTGTGGCAGGTTGGAGGGAAGCAGCAGCAGACTTTGGGGCACCCTGTATCCATTTGCCACCCCTCTTTGCAACTCACCACATAGCAACTCACTCACTCACCACGTAGCCCAAACCCCATCATTCCCTCGATGGATGGGTTGGCCGTGGCTGAAGCGCGACTTTTCTGAAAGCTGCGCCCATGCTGTCTCGCGGAGAAGTGATGGTGAACTTTGCACCATCACGGCAAGGAACAGAAGTTGCCACCCTGTTCTCCCTGTTTTACAGAAATTCTTTGGTTACGTGGAGCAGAATGAAAACTGGCTTAGCAGCAAAGAGGCCTTCCTAGCAAACAAGGACTTGGGGGTAAGTGATCTGGGCTGAGTACTGTATTTTTTTTTTCAGCTGAAGTGGTAAGATATTGGCAAAAAAGGATAAACTGTAAAATAGCCACACTTAGGAGAGCCTGCTTTCAGCTCTCTTCCTCAAAAGGCCCATTTTTCCCTTGTACTTGATATGGATCCCTTTTTACCTGATGCAGTTGGAATCCTAGTTTAGACATGTCAGAGTACCGGGTGCAAGGGAGTGGCAACAGGATGCAAGCATCTTGTTGCCTCGTGCCTCCCTGGGGCACCTAGTGGGCCGCTGTGAGATACAGGAAGCTGGACTAGATGGGCCTTTGGCCTGATCCAGCAGGGCTCTTCTTATGTTCTTATGTCCTAACCCTTGCTTCTTTCTGTGGTCCCAAATCCTCCACTTGGAGAGGCAGAAACACATGCCTCAGGGCAGCACTGGGGTGGGAAAGCTTACCTTCCACAGCAGAAAAACACAGTCCCCTAAAAAATTGCTGAAATACATAGCCATCTCCTCATATTTATTTACTTTGGGGAAATGTTTTCCCAGAAGCAAACCAGGGCTAAATGGAGCCTCAGGCATGCAACAATCAATCAATCAATCAATCCATCCATCCATCAATCAACACCATGTCACAACATTATGAGGGTGGGCAAGAGGGCCCCACTCCACGCTGGCTTTCCGCCCAAGCGGGCTTAGCCCCCTCAGCAGCACCTGCGGCAGGCATGTCACCACACCCCTGAGGCACAACACCTCTGTGTTTTCCTCATGTGTCCATTTCCGGAATGCTCCAAGCAGCATACATAGAAACACAAAACCAAAGATTAGTCAAATCCAATAAAATAAGCAGAAATGTGGACTGAGGAGCAGCACAGACGGAAAAAAACAAAAGCAAGAAACCACCAGCCAACCAACCCAGAAAATAAACAAAATCAAGTTATTAAAAGTAATAAAGGTTATTAAATAACCCAGACAACAAAAGTGTAGGTGACGGATTGCCAAACCAGCTCTGGCTCATAAGGATAATTCATGTGGTCTTGCATTAAATAAATAAATCTGAAAGCAGCTGTTCATGTCAGTCCAGAACACTTGGTAAACAGAGGTAGGCGTTCGAACCCTGAACGTGGTGGGCGAGGTTCACCAGCACAAATCAACACTCCTTTTTTTTATATGTAATTCTGTTCAGGATTCAGTGTCCAGTGTGGAGAGCCTGCAGCAAAAACACATGCAGTTTGAAAAGGCCCTGGAAACGCAGCTGGGGGAGATGGACGGCCTGGCCTTGTTTGCCCAGCAGCTGAGAGACAGCCAGCACTACGACGTAGAAAACATCACGAACAAGTGCCAGGCAGTTCTGAGGAGGTAGCGCCTAAGCCTTTTTTTTCCAGCTTGTCTGGAGCAGTCAAGGGACGTGGTGGCGCAGTGGGTTAAACCGCTGCTGCTGGGCTTTCCGACTGGAAGGTTGGGAGTTCAAGACTGCGTGACGGAGTGAGCTCCCGTTGCTTGTCCCAGCTCCTGCCAACCTAGCAGTTCGAAAGCACCTAAATGCAAGTAGATAAATAAGGACCACTTTTGTGGGAAGGGAATGGCGTTCCTTGCGCTATGGTGTATAGTCATGCCGGCCACATGACCACGGAACCTTGTCCTCGGACAAGACGCCGGCTCTACAGGCTTTGAAATGGAGATGAGCACCGCCCCCTGCTGTCGGTCACGACTAGACCATTCGGTCGTGGGGAAACCTTTACCTTTTTACCTGGAGCCGTCAATACACCTCTGAAAGGGACCCGTTTTCCCCAGTCGCATAGCTATCGGGGGGGCACAGTGAGTACTGCAGGCGCCACAACATATTGCGTAAGCAGCCCCTCCCCCTTGCTGTCAGAGTCATTCTGCTGCCTGGAATGGCTCAGATGGCCGGTGGAAAGGACCACTTACATGGTATGTGCCACTTACATGGCACGGCACTACTTACCGCACTGCCACACCTCTGCAGCTATGCTACCAGTTTCTGATTTCTTCATCCCTTACCACTCACTCTGGCAGGTTTCATCCATCTAGAACAGGGCTCCAACCCCTGGCCCAAGGTCCAAATCAGCTCTCTGGCGGGTTTTTATCCTGCCCTTGGCAAGTAGGGGAGCCGGGCCGGCCCACAGCAACCTGCTGAAGGGGGATAAATACAGTGCAGCCTTGGTATCCACTGGGGTTCTGATCCAGAGCCCCCCACAGACCCCAGGGTCACCACTTAAATGCCCTTATATATGATGTGGCTCTCGTGCCAAAAAGTTTGGAGACCCCAATCTAGAACATCCCTCAACACAAATGTTAGCCACGCTGCCACACTATGGGAAGTCTAGGTAGTATTTAAACAAATGCATCATGCTAAGAAAGCATCTGACTGGTAATTCGTGCTTTTAAGGTCCTCGTTCATTTGTTTGGATACCACCACTGGCCTTGTATCTTTCTTTACTGGCTTGCCATCTTTTGAGCTTCACCCTTCTAAGCCATGCTGGATTTGATTCGTGCCCTGCACCTAGATCGCTAGTAAAGGTATATGTTTTAAACTCATTTATGGGGTCCCTGGTGCAAGTGTTAATCCTCTGTGCCGTCTTTCCGTTAGAAAAGAGAGGCTTCTGGAAATTGCCTTGACTCGCAGGCGCCTGCTGGAGGAATCGTGGCTGCTGCAAAAATTTCTGCGTGATTCCTTTGAGGTATGCATACGGGCAGTTTGGCTTGCTGCACTGTTTCAAAGCATGATGTGTCATCTGAGTAGCAACGTGTGAACATGAAGCATTGGTTTATATGGCTACAAGGAGAAGGAGGTAGAGCCAGAAGAGGTTTTATATGGAAAGCAATAGGGGGACTTCACATGCGCTACGAACAAAAATCAGTTTTAGCCCTTTTTTTACAATTGTAAAAAACTTGGAGGTTGCAATCCTTAAACACACTTTCCTGGAGTAAGCCTCATTGGACACAGTGTGGGACTCATTTCTGAGTAGATGTGCATAGAATTGCGCTGTGAGAAGTGTAGATACGTAAGGTAGCTGGAAGACTAAGGGGGCAACCCTATTGCTCCCTTGGGCCGGCTCGTGTTGCTTGCATCGGCTCAGCACTTCCACAAACATACCATAAGACACACCTGTGCCACTGTGGAGGGTGCTGGGCCAGTTACACAGGGAGTTGCGCTGACCCAGGGATGCCACGGAGCTGTCCTGGTAAGCCGCTCCAAATCTGGCCAGCGCAGGGGCATACCACCGGGAGGGGGATGGGAGGGGGCGGAATAGGGTGCAACAGAGCGGAGAGGGGGCAGAAAAGTGGGCAGGGGGTGTGGAACTCAGATCCAGCTGTTAGGCCAGATCCTAACCCTTGCCCCTAGGCTGGGCAGGCCCAATTGTGCCGCTTGGATTTGCGCCAATGATTTTGCTGGTACAGATCTGAGAAACCCCTTAGGGCTGGCTTGGGTTTACCCTGAGGTAAGGGGAAAATGGCTTGGGACGTGGTGGCGCAGCAGGTTAAACCGCTGCTGCTGGGCTTTCTGACCAGAAGGTTGGGAGTTCAAGACTGCGCAACGGAGTGAGCTCCCATTGCTTGTCCCAGCTCCTGCCAACCTAGCAGTTCAAAAGCACATCAAAATGCAAGTAGATAAATAGGGACCACTTCGGTGGGAAGGGAACGGCGTTACGTGCGCTACAGCGTATAGTCATGCCGACCACATGACCACGGAAGCTTGTCCTCGGACAAAAACGCTGGCTCTACAGGCTTTGAAATGGAGATGAGCACCGCCCCCTACAGTCGGTCGCAACTAGACCATTCGGTCATGGGAAAACCTTTACCTTTACCTTTTTAAAGGGAAAATATTCCCTTACCCCAAGGTGAGCTCCAGCCACTTCCTATACTGCTCTGAATACAGTGCAGGCCAGCTTGTCTGCCTGTTCCAGCGCAGTATAGGATTGGGCTGCCCACCCCTTACAGATCTGTCAATCCACAGCTGTAGATCTGTAAATCTTCCAGATCAGTAAATCCACAGTTCTATGTGGGAGTGAACACAGATTGGGGTGGGAGAGAAGAAAGATGAATAATGGAACCAACCAGCGGCGTCATGCTGCCAGAACGCTGGGCGGGAGGAACGGGTGAGCGGCAGCCCGCCCATTGCGTACCGCTCCATTTCGCCATCTTCCCCACCCGGAAGCGGAGCGGTATGCCGCTCACCCGTTCCGCCCACCCAGAGTTCCGGCAGCATGACGCCGCTGGAACCAACTGTTGACATTTCCTCTGTTATCTTCCTAAAACAGAAACCCAGGCAAAATGGAATTGAAGAAAATACCACTTGGAGGTTTTTGTTGCCCCTCTTGAACCATTCTTTTCCTTAAAGGTAGCTGCCTGGATGAGTGAAAAGAACAGCATTGCTCTGGATGAGAGCTGGAGAGACCCAAGCAACCTTCAGGCCAAACTGCAAAAGCACCAGACTTTCCAGGCAGAGATTGTGGCCAACCGAAACCACCTCGATCGTATCAAAGCCGTAAGTGGACTCAGCTGGCCTCCCGTGGAGCTGTCTGAAGGGACGGTGCCAGGAAAGTCTGAGCAGAAGGAATGCCTCGCAGCCTGGTTCTTGGGTGGAGTATAAACAGGGACTTGAACTGAGTTGCAAGGAAAATGGGGGGGGGGTATTCAAAGGTGCTGCTGTTTTAAGGGCAGAGTTCAGGCATTCTGGGAAATGAGCCGAAAGGGAGAATGTTGACTTTTCCTTACAGGATGGAGAGAAGATGCTGCAGGAGGGACATTGGGCTCCTGAGGCCATCCACTCCAGGCTGCAGGAAATAGATGAACTCTGGGATGAGTTGCTGGAAAACTGCCACAAAAAAAGAAGAGGAATGCAGGATACCTACAAGGTAAGGCAAGATACTGAGGGCCTTGCAATCGTTTGAGTAACAGCAGCACAGTAAATATTGCAGTTGCAGCAATGCACCGTGTAAGTGGCACACCTCCCACCGCCATTGCCTGTTAAGGGCAGCGAAACGCAACAGGCAGTGGCATGCTCCTGGTTCCTGGCTGATTGAAGAGCAAACTGGGAACTTATTATTTTTATACTCCCTTTCCGTAGACCACCCTTTTCTCATACAAGCAGACCAAATGCATCGGCTGCTTCAGAGAGCAGCAATTGTTCTCTGTTGCCAAATGGACCCAACTGGTCTGTAAAAGATTTTACTTTTATTTATTTATTTATTTATTTAAGGTATTTTTATGCCGGCTTTTTTCAAGATTTCTCAAGACACAAGGCACTTTACATTGGCTGGCTGTTCATAAACCCCGTTGTTGTTGTTTTCAAATGGGTTTTTTTTACAATTATTGTTCTATGTACAGACAACTCTCCATTTCTCCAGCTGTTTCCTTTTCATTGGCACATGTGTGCCTTTCAGTGTGTGTCATCTTTTCAGTGTGTGGTCATCTTCCTGGCTGCATTCTTGCACCTTCCGAGCCTTCACAGGCAGCCGCACACCTTGGCCAGGTCTCAAGCTATTATCTGTCTCTTATCAGCTGACCTCCTCCACGTTCCACACTCGCATTCAGAGGCAGATCTACAGGGAGGGCAAAGCTCTAAGTGTTGCAAGAAGCCTTACCCTGTCATGTAAATCCCTCCTCTCCCTTGCTGCTGTAGCCAGTAAGCAATTCCAAGATGTGGCTTTTCCCTGTGAGGATTGGCTAAAATGGGGCAGGAGAGGAGTGATTTCCACTGCAAGGTAAGGCTTCTTGCAAAACTTAGAGCTTTGCCCTCCCTTAGATCTGCCTCTGCTCGCATTCTACTGCCAGCTTCAGTGACCTGTCAGGGACTTCTGGTCTCCCATCCAAGGCTGTTCCTGCTTAGCATCTTCAGGCAGGGCAACAGCTTAACCTCCAGACCACACCTCCTGCCCTCTTAGCTTCTAACTCTCAGGGAGTGTCTGGCTTCTTTCCTCTGGCTCCAGGCCCTGTGTTTCTTGCGCACTGTGGATGATTTGGAGAAGTGGTTGGAAGATCTCGAAAGTGAGATGAAAGCCCCAGAAGGCAGCAGTAACCTGCGGGTTCTGAATGGTCTCTTTGAGAAACAGGAGGAACTGGAAGAAGACTTTGTTGGCCATCGGGAGCAGGTGCAAGGTCTTATCGACACTGTGCCAGAGTTCCGACAAGAGAAGCATTTTCTGGCCGATGAGATCGAAGAGAGAGTAGACACGGTGGTGTACAGGTTTGTTGTTCTCCCCTTTTCTCTTTCTCTCCTCTTTCACTGTTCTAAGGCTCTTCTTCTATACATCAGGCTTTCCCAGTCTGGGGGTCACGACCCCTCAAGGCAACAGGATAATCCTATTCCCCCTTAAGCGGGGGTGACTCGGTGGCGATGGCAGGACACACCACCTCTGATGCAGATGGCAGGACAGCGCTGCCACTGCAAAGCCAGAAGTTAAATCACCACCACGTTATGGCTCCACATGCACTTGGTGGTTCCCTTGCCTTTGCTTAGAGGTTAGGATCCACTGTTTTACATGGCTTACCCAAGAATAAGGCCCATTGAGCTCAGTGAGGCATACTCCTGAGTAGGTGTGCCTTGGATTGTGCTGGAAATACATTTCCACTTTATTTCTTTTCTCGTGCCTCTTCTCTTCTTACCAGCCTTCTATCTCTGGCTAAGGCATTGTGTATGTTTCCCTGTAATCTCTCCCCATGACACAAAGGGGGTTCTGCCTTAAATCCTCAGGTACAAGAGGCTAAGGGAGGCTTTGCAGGAGAGGCATGGGTGTTTGGAAGCCAGCAGGCTGCAGAACCAATTTTTCCAGGATGTCAATGAGGAGTTGACCTGGATCCATGAGAAACTCCCCCTGGCAGCCTCCAGAGAGTTTGGCCAGTCCCTTACAGTGGTTCAGAGCTTACAAGAAAAGCACCAGGTAAGAGGGCTCTGAGCTTCTGTAGTCTGAGCAGGAAATGTGGACGTGGGCGGGGGTCTGCGATGGCTTCTCTGTCACTTTTCCTTCTATGCATTTTTTTTTTTGCTGAAGAATCACTGCTAGGTGTGTCTGTGCCCTGAGAAAAAGTTCTGTTGTATCAGAACTTCTGCACCGCCAAAAGAATCTGCCAGTGAGACGAAAGATGCAATCCTAACCTGGTGTTAGGCGGTCACAGTTAGGCCAGCAAAGTTTGACTGGCACATGGGCCACCGTAAAGTGCGTTCGGACCACTCTTGGAGTCAGGGAGGATGACGCACATCTCTGTGCTGGCCTCTCTGACTTCAAGAGTGGTCCAAACATACTGTAGGGTGTCCCTGGTGCTGGCCAAACTTTGCTGGCCTAACTGTGCTGGCCAAACTCCAGGTTAGGATTGAGCTCTAAATGAACAGCTCCTTATTATGAAGGAAGAATCTTTTGCTAAACGATGATGGGAGAAACAATCCCCCAGTTGAAGCTGGCTGCCCTTTATCCTTTTATCAATCAAGAATCAGTTCTGATAATATCTTAGAGTGCAATCCAAACCTGGAGTTAGGCTGGCACAGTCAGGCCAGCAAAGTTTGGCTGGCACAAGGGCCACCATAAAGTGCATTTGGACCACTCTTGGAGTCAGGGAGGATGGTGCACATCTGTATGCTGGCCTCCCTGATTCCGAGAGTGGTCCAAACATACTTTACGGTGTCCCTTGTGTGAGCCAAACTTTGCTGGCCTAACTGCATCCATCTATCTATCTATATAAAAAAGGGTGGGTGGGTGTGTGGGTGTGGGTGTATGGGTGTTCTGCATAGGCTCCGCAACGCTTGGACCGATGGACACGAAACTTGGCACGCGCGTGCCTTGCGGCCTGGTGACAAACACTGTGGGGGTCAGGACCCCTAACACCACCGGCGTGGGGGTGCACAGGGGGCCCCACATGAAAATGGTCGAAAACGGCAGAAAATGGCGTTGAATCCATAGTTTCCGGGGTCGCTGAGGCGAGCGGCGTCGCTCCCGACGCTGTTGGAGTCCGGGTTCGACCCCCGTCAGCATGGGGGGTGAGAAGGGGTGCAAAACTCATAATCTCTGGAAGATCATTTTGTTACCCGGGCAATGCTGGGTAACAAAAAGCTAGTAGTAAATAAATCAATAAATGGTTGTTACTTTGTTTTCTAGAAAGTTCACAGGAATTGCTAAAGCTGGAAAAGCTAACAGGCAAAGCCCCTGCTCCACAAAAGCCAATTCAAAATCAGATCTATTCAGCAGCCCATGCCAAAGGATCTAGGATTTCAGGCTTCCCAAGCTACGGTCCTGCATCATTACATTTACTGTAGAAGACCTGGGCAGCGCTGTTTGTTTCCAACAGCATTATTGAGGGTGAGGGAAGCAATCCCCCAGCTGAGTCCAGCTGCCCTAGCAAGTGATGATCAGTCCTGACCAGTAGTGTCAGCGTACCGGTACGCTGGGCGGGTCTTCGGGGTGATCGGCAGCGTGCTTGCTGCGTTCCGTTGCGTAATGGCGAAAGCCCGCCTGCTGCAGCCATTACGCAATGGAACGCAGCGAGCACGCTGCCGATCACCCAGAAGACTCGCCCAGCGTACCGGTACGCTGACACTACTGGTCCTGAGGATATCTCAGTGGGGACTTCTAAGGAAAGATGCAGGGCTTAGACCTGAGCAGGCCCAAAGTGGCTGGGAGCCTTTTTCTGTCTGTCTTTTGTAATGTACAATAGTTCAAACACAGATAGGTCACCAACTTCTACTTTGTTGTACTTATCAGAATTTAGAGAATGAGATTAATAGCCATGATGCTTTGACCAAAGCGGTGATCAGCACGGGTCAGAAGCTGGTGAGAGGAGGTCATTCGGCCTCCCGCGACATCATGGAGCAGATGAAAGAACTGGAGGCCTCCTTAGAAAACCTGAAGTTTGAGGCTCGGGAACGAGGGAAGAGGCTCATACAATCCTACAAAGCTCAGCACTTCCTCACAGAGGTAAGAGAGCCTCATCTGTGCACTTGAAGGACCCAAAGTTTTGATGGTGAATATTGCTATAGCCTGAAGGGAATGAAGTTCTTTCCCTCTGATTTCCTCAATGGAAACCATTAGCAATAGATCTGTGCAGATTGCATAGATCCAGTTTAGCTTTCAGAATGAGGCGTTCATTGTTGTGTAATTCCCACAGGCATTTTTATGGTGCTGTTTGCTGTTTTTGATTTTGTGGTTGGGATTGTTTTAAATTTGTCAAATTTATGTTTTGCTGTAAGCTGCAGCTAAGTATGTATGCACTTAATGGAGTTTAAGGTAGAAAGGCAGGGTATGAATGTCTAAATAAGTAAACAAACTGTAATACAGGTGTGCCCTGGTATCCACTGATTTGGCATCCACAGTTTCAGTTATCCACGGATACCATGGATCCTTAGATGCCTATTAAAAAGACAAGGGAAAATTAAACCAATCTCTTTTTTTAGCTTGTTGCAGCAAAACCACTGATGTTCCCCTATCTTTACAAAGGCGTCCCCAGTATCCACGGTTTCAGGCATCCACAGTGGGGTCTCAATGGAACCCCAGTGGATTGCAGGGCATGCCTGTACCTATTTTAAGAGTATATCTGTCCCTCTCCCCTGGAAAGGAAGTCTGGGAACTACTGGAAGGCTAGGTAGGAATTTGCTTTATGGCAAATCTAGAGAAGTTAGAGGTGGGGTGAGGGGAGGCTAAGTGCTAGGCCGGATAGTGTGTGGAGAGGGAGAAGGAATAGGGATTCCTTAGGTAGGCAACAAGCTGGGTTACTGCTGGAGGCTTTCCGGATAGGGGCTGATGCAGCTTGATCCTGGCCTGGAATTGGGATGCCCACCTTGGTTCAGTGTGGGCAGAACAGTTCAACTTCCTTGACCCCATTCCCAGAGGTTGGTGAAGAAGAATCAAAGAAGGCCCTGTTTCCATCAAAGAATTGGTGTCGAGTGTGTTCGACAGGACACCTGGGCAATCAAGTTACAATTTAACTCATAATAAAGTCAGAATACATCTGCGGTATATGGATCCCCTCTTCAAGCTATAACGTTTGGGAAAGACGTCTCTGCAGATCTGTCAACAGGTTGTAAGGATCTGTTTCTCCTTCAATAATCAGTCTGTTTCTTATAGCTCTTGGAAGTGGAATCCTGGATGGTAGAGAGGGGACTTGCCCTAGAAAGCCCAGATTATGGGAAAAATGAAGAAGCAACTCAAGCTCTGCTTCGCAAAGTAGAAGCTGCCAAGCTGGACCTTGAGGGATTCAGGCCCCGGTTTGAGAAGCTGAGGGAGACGGGAGCTGACATTTTGACTCGCGACAACCCGGAGAGGTAGGGAAATGGAGACAGTCGAGACATCCAAGCCAGAACCAGAATGGTAACCAGTCTTGGTGTTCTTTTCCAGGCTTCTTTAGACATGACCTCTGGAAATTCCTGTGACGTACAAACAGACTAACTGCATTCATAATACGGCCATAGTATAACTAGTTCCCTGATAGGCCCATGAGTGGCAAAACTGCAGAAACATCTGCCGTTCATGATCCTGACCCAGTTGTTGGCTCTGAGGACTGGATCTCAAATGCATCCTGGCTGTCTCCATCCGATCCCAGTTTTGCACATGGGTTTATTTATTTATTTATTTATTTATTTATTTATTTATTATGTATTAAATTTGTACCCTGCCTTTCCGCCCGCAGGCACTAAAGGCGGCATTACAAAGTTAAAAAACAATAATTAAAAAAACAGAATTAAAAAACAATAAAAACAGTATTAAAAAATAAAACATCTTTGCATCTGCTGATCAGATGTTTCCGTGGCATTGAAACGTAGCCCCTATTAAGGCCGCACCCCATCACAGTGCATGAATATCATTGTTCTTGTTGTTGTTTATTAGGCCACAATTGCTATATTCCCCATAGGTGGCTACATTCCCCAGCACTTTGGGGCCTGAGGAAGATGTAGCATTCGCATGTGCAATGTTCTTCATAATTGTGTCGAAACAGGAAAAACCACCCCAACCTAATATAGTCTTGTTTCAGTCCTTTCAAAGGACACAGGTCCTAACCCTTTGGAAATATGATCACCTTTTGTATATAATTTAATCCACCCAGTCCATTTGTTTATGCAGGCAGGCCCTTTTCTACATTCAGGGTGCAATCCTAACCTGGAGTTAGGCCGGCACAGTTAGGCCAGCAAAGTTTGGCCGGCACAAGGGACACCATAAAGTATGTTTTGACCACTCTCAGAGTCAGAGAGGCAAGCCCAGCACACAGACGTGCGCCATCTTCCCTGACTCCAAGAGTCGTCGAAACGCACTTTGCAGCGGCCCTTGTGCCGGCAAAGCTTTGCTAGCCTAACTGTGCCGCCTAACTCCAGGATAGGATTGCACTCTCAGTTATCCACGGATATCATGGATACTGGGACACCTATTAAAAAGATAGGGGAACATGAAACAAATCTTCCTTTTGTTTACCTTGTTGCATCAAAACCACTGATGTTCTCCTATCTTTAAAAAGATAGTATCCACCCCCAGTATCCACGGTTTCAGGTATCCACCAGGGTGGGATGGGGTCCAGAACCGAACCCCAGTGGATACCGGGGCATGCCTGTACTATCACCATCCTGTATTTACAGCATATCTTCAGTTCTTTTATTCACCAGTGTTCTACAGATAGTATTACTTGCTCAGTAAGAGCCCTCTCCCTCCCCCACTCTCTCTCAGTGTGTGTGTGTGTGTGCGTGTGTGTGTGTGTGTGTGTAGATTCTGCATTAAATGTTGCCCTCCACTAGCCTCCGTATCTTTGCCAAAGATCCTGGGGGTGCACTCGTGCAGAGGCGGATCTACAGGGAGGGCAAAGCTCTAAGTGTTGCAAGAAGCCTTACCCTGTCATGTAAATCCCTCCTCTCCCTTGCTGGTGTAGCCAGTGAGCAACACCAAGATGTTGCTTTTCCCTGTGAGGATTGGCTAAAATGGTGCAGGAGAGGAGTGATTTCCACTGCAAGGTAAGGCTTCTTGCAAAACTTAGAGCTTTGCCCTCCCTTAGATCTGCCTCTGCACTCGTGCAGTGCAGCCCGAAATCCTGCCTGCTCTTGTGCATACCATTGATGCAGACACTGTGTACGTTGCATGTGTCTTATAAAGCTTTGGTTGGCTCTGATATGTTTACTAGTATAGATAAGGACTGTATCCATAAAAGATACTGGGTGCCATCACAGTGGCAGAAATGAGTTTCTAAATCAGCAATGTGTTGTTGCCTTTTTCTTTTTAAACAGCTCAACCATCTTTCCCAAGCTCCAAGCCGTTTTGGAAGAGTACCGCTGTCTCCTACAGAAAGCCGAGACCCAAAGAAAAAGGCTGCAAGAACAGTCTCAGCTGCATCAGTTTGAGAGGGAGTTGCAGCTGGTGGATGCCTGGCTTTCAAACAAACAGAGCACGGCTGAATCAGATAACTACGGTCAGGATTTGGAAGATGTTGAGGTAAAACAGGTTTCGTGCTTAAGACCTGGGCAGGCCTGCAGGATAGCATTTGATATTTTATTTGATATATTATAGGCATGTCAGAGCTTGGCACAGATCTAGAGACAGCTTGTGGCTTGTGCTTATCTTTCTCAGAAACTCTGGGTGGTAACTCTTGTGATCCAAAAGATTGCAACCAGACTTTATATGGGCACCAAACTCTGAATGCCTGTAGCTTCGACCTCATCTGCTCTTTTTTCCACTCAGTTAACCATTCCTGGAGATTCCTGAAGAAGAAATAACTATTCTTGTTTCCTCATTTTCTTCAAATCCCTTCTTAAGTCCCACCTTTTTCTTTACATCTTTGACACCATGACATAGTTCTCATTTTCTACTGTAGCCAAAATATATTTAACTGATACATACACTTCAATCACCTCTTCCATTTCCTTTCCTTTTCTTTATTGCCTCTCTTGTGTCAATATCTAGATTATGAATTCCTCATACTAGGAAATCTGTACATGAACATTCATCGATATATGAACATTGATGATGCTAGAACAATATTTTTCAAAAAATAACTTCATTGAATGCTTACTTTTACCATTGAAATTTAGTCGACTTTGCAAACTCCTGTTTTCCTTAATATTATATCAACAGTGCCTTGCTAAGGGGAAGAAAGGTAGTGTAGTTATTGGTGCTTCTGAATAACTTGGTTCTCAAAACTTGGTTCTCAAAAAGTTTGGTTTAGTTCTCAAAGGTTTTAGCACCAGGACTCACTATTTAGAATCACATTCATGTTGGGACCTACCAGAAGTGATGTCATTAACCTAGAAGTGATGTCATGGCCATAATTGACATCATCAAACGAAGTTCCATCACTGTGACGTAATCAAATGGCACACCTGGAAATCAAACTGGCCTTCTTGGACTGCAGCAATTGCACAGCCATGAAATCTCTGACAGATTTCAGAGATGGGAATATGATGGGAAAGAACTGAACAAAAAACAAAATTTAAAATAAACTTCACTTGAAAATTCAAACTGTTTAAAAATTCAAATACTCACAAAGGGAATACACCAAGAGTAAGGTCTGCAGCTTCCAAGATGGCTGCTCCCAGCTTTCCCTGACCCAACTGACATGAGGTTGTGATCCACAGTTTGAGAAACACTGAACCAGGGACGTTGTTTCGTTTCATACCCTACAGATTCTGGAGAAAAAGTTTGACGATTTTGTGAAGGAAGTAAGATCTCTGGGACCTGCCAAAGTTCTCCTGATTCATGACTTAGCATCCCACCTTGAGAAAACATCCCACAGCCAAATAAATGAAATCCAGAAAAAAAACCAGCAGGTCAAAAGATCATGGGAGAGACTGCATCAGGCTACCCAGAGAAGAGCTGAGGTAAGGTCCTAAACATTCTCAGGGCGCAATCGTTTGGCCGAAGCTAGCTGCTAGCATTGGCCAAACGACTGCAGCACTGACGTGAGCCGATGTGGGTGGATCTGAAGGCATACGGCTCGGGGGAGGAGGCGGAGCCGGGATGCAGTCGTTAGGCCGCATCCAAGCCTCTGTTCTTCACAGGCTGTGCGGCCCCGGATCTGTGCCTGCTAAATAGCAGATCCGGGGAGCACATAGGGGAGACTGGAGCCTACCCTGGGGCAAGGGTTCAAATGTGCCCATGACCTGGGGAAGCTCCTGAGCACTCCCAACTTGCACTGGATACAGTGCAGGCCTTGCTGTTCCAGCGCACGTTGGGATTGCGCTCTCAGGCATATTTTTATTTTCTTTAGAACCTCAGAGCTGCTCGTCAAGTTCACCAATATGATCATGATGTGGATGACCTAAAGGGGTGGATGCAGGAGAAGGAAGCTGTCGTTGACCGAGAAGATTACGGCTATGACCTGCCAGGTGTCCAGACCCTTCTCAGCCAACATGAGGGAGTTGAGGTAAGTAGAGCTGGTCACTCCCATGAATAAAACAAGAAGAACTTGCATTTGCTTTGCAAGAATTGCAGAATTACCACCACCACCACCACCACCACCACCGGTCTTTCTATGCCACCTTTCATGGTCATTGGATTACTCCTCTGACTGTAATCCAAGGCAGTTCATGATAGGCAGGCTTTCTCTACCTTCCCCCACCCCTGCAGGGCTTTGCACACTAACAAAGAAGTTCTAATCTTTCAAGAACAAACAAAATTCCAGATGGATCGTTCATAGTCTAGTCTTGTTCTGTCCATGGTTTCCTCCCATGCTGACTGACAAACAGCTTCTTCCCCTTCACTGAAGAGCAGCTAGCACAGCTCCTTCTCTCTAAACAAAGGCAGCTGGAACAGCTCAGCTTGTCAGTCGCGTTCTTGAAGTGTTGCCACTCACGGACATTTCTGATGATCTTGAACTGAGCTGATTATTGGATGTTATTGTCAGGCTAAACGGTGGCTCTAGCTTCTGGACCAGACCTCTAATGAAGTATAGTTCATGGCCTCCCATTCAGGAACTCAATAGTCAATATGCTTGCCTTTAGCATCAGCTACTCCCAGGCTGTCCTAAATTAGTAGGTTTAAATTTTAGACAGAACCCAGAATTTGTCACACAATGGCATACCCCACAAGCAGTTTTCCAAGTATGTGTTGCAAGCAGTGGTGGAATCTACCTGAGCTAACAACCGGAACGCAGGAAGTAGCTACCAGGACTGACTACAGTGGGCGGAGCCAGCCCTTCACGGAAAAACCGGAACGGCGTTCCGGAGTGTCCTGGCTACATGACATCACTGGTTGCAAGGCACTTGCTGGAGCATTGCAGGTCACCCACTGCCCTGGCAGTAAGTTTGTGGTGCGAGACTCCAAGCAGCAGCAGAGTTGCAAAAAAACCCTTCCCCACCGTGACCCTCTTACCACTGTTTGAAGGCTTGTGAAAACCTCCAAACCCAGAAGTGAGTGGCTGGTGATGTCATTGCGAGATGCATTTTGTGTCACCCACCGCCATTCACTTCCATGTTCCAAGTGTGCTGCAGCCCCAGAAACTTTGGGAACCACTACCCAAATCTCTTACTTCATCCTAACTCTTGTTGTTGTGAATTAATGAATGAAGATGGCTCCAAGGCAGTTCCAGGATTTCTTTCATGTCTTCCTTCCTGAGCAGACACCATCAGAGTTGGCACCAGAGTGTGCACAAACCCTGCGGCATGCCCATATTGTGGGCCATTGTAAAAGTGCACGAACTGCCCCCTCAGCTCCTTCCCCCTCTCTTTATTCCCTCACTGGCAAATGACTCTTTTCACCATCACTAACCAAGTGTGTACACCTCACCTGCTGCCTCTTCTGCTGCCTCAGCTCATCAGGCATTTGGAAGGCTTAGCAGCAGAGGCTATGGCTGGCTAGCCAAGCAGAAGAGGGCTGTTGGGATACTCCCAAGTGGCAGAGGTCCACACTTAGACCTGGCACAGTTAGGCCAGTGAAGTTTGGCCAGCATGAGGGCCACCATAAAGCGCATTTAGACCACCCTCAGAGTCAGGCAGGATGGTGCACCTTTGTGTGTGGCCTCTCCGACTCCAAGAGTGGTCCAAATATAGTTTATGGTGGCCCTTGCGCCAACCAAACTTTGCTGGCCTAACTGTGCCGGCCTAACACCAGGTTAGAATTGCGCTCTTAGAAACATTCCAATGGTCCTAACATGTTGGCATTTGTGAAGTGGATGGAGAAGGAAGAAGGATGGAGAAGTGAGAAAAGCATATTAAAGCCTAGAGCCAAACTGCAACTGGATGTTCAGTGGGGGTTTTGTGGCAGCTCTCAACTGGAGCGGATAATGGTGGCAGCTCTCAACTGGAGCTGGCCCACAGGGGTGGGCCCCTGTGGGGTTCTGAGACCCCAGCCTGTGTTCTGCAAGGTCTCCATCTGTGGTGCTGCTCCTTGACATTATGATTTTTTCTCCTCCCTGTTCCTCCTCTTCTGCCACCCCCTAGGTGCTCAGTTCTGGGCTGGCCTTGCAATTTCAGGTGTCGGAGTCTGTGGGGCTGCATTTATTGACTCAAATTCTTCAATGTTTAATTGGTAGATATAAGAGGTTTATCTAGTGATGGTTGGTTGCTTCTTGCCACATTTAATTGCTATGTAGGCAAAGTAGCCTGTATGTATTCCGAGACACCACTGCGGCTACCAACAGATAATTCAATAAACTTAAATAGTAGTTGCAATGTTAGGTGTTTGCAAGTTTGTCCAATGCAACATGAGATGCCTATGAGGTAATAAACAACTGCCTGCTAATTGACAAACACTAAATCTTCCACAGATTCAGTACTGACTGGTGCCCTCCATTTTCCTGATTGGTCCTTTCTGTGTTTCAGAGGGAACTGGCAGCCATTGCAAAAGAACTCGAAAGGGTCAGAGGGGAGGCCTGGCGTCTTGGCCGTCTGTACCCTCAGCCTAGGGACAACATGATGAATAGACTTTCGGAAGTGGAGGAATGCTGGGACAAGCTGGACCGGAAGGTTCTGGAGAGAAGACAGAAGCTGCAGCAGGCAGAACGAGTCCAGATCTACTTCAGCGATTGTAGAGAACTGATGTATGTATGAAGATGAACTGTCCTGTTAGAAATGGAATCTTCCCATCTTTGTTTTGCGCTAGGAAGACTTTTGGATGCATTACAAACAATACAAATAGAATCTTGGCACGCGGAAATCAGTGACTAGGCTCCTATTGACCCCCAATGAGGCCAATATAATCAGCCTAGTTGTACAATAATGGATGCACTGCAATGCAGTGTGTAATAATTTTTTGGTATGGACATGAATGTACAAACCATGTTGTGCCTCATACCTGTATTAATTAATGGAATCTCCTACTTTTATTCCTGGAGAAATATGTATTAATGTCTGGTTTTACTATACGGATACCAGATGTAAATACAGTATTAACATCTGGTATTAATGTTACTTCAGAATGCAAGGTGCTACTTCAGAATGTCAGGTACAAGGGAGTGGCAGCGAGATACAAGTATCTGGTTGTCTTGTGTGCTCCCTGAGGCACCTGGTGGGCTACTGTGAGATAAAGGAAGCTGGACTAGATGGGCCTTTGGCCTGATCCAGTGGGGCATCTCCTCTGTTCCTATGAATACATGTCTGAAGAGGAGCTTCTGGTTCTGGTGGCTGTCAAAGAGAAATGCTGTGGAGAATCTTGATTGGCCACCAGTGTGTTTACCTCAGAATTTACCTCAGAATGCCAGGTGCAAGGGAGTGGCCACAGAATGCAGGCAGCCTGTTGTCTTGTGTCCTTCCTGAGGTATCTGGTGGGCCACTGTGAGATAAAGGAAGCTGGACTAGATGGGCCTTTGTCCTGATGCAGCAGGGCTCTTCTTATGTTCTGGTGCCTCCATTTTGGTTGACTCCTGTAGGACCTGGGCCAATGAGATGCATGCCCTGATCATATCTGAGGATGTAGCAAGTGATCTACTTGGTGCCGAGCTGCTTATTAAACACCATGAAGAATACAAGCGTGACCTAGAGAAGCAGTGGCTGAAATATGAAGATTTGCTGCAGTTTGGAAATGGCCTGGTGGAGGATGGGCACTTTATGTCCATGGAGGTAAGCTGCAGCTGGATTAGATGTATTTGGGAAAGGCAGAAAATTAATTTGGAATAGCCATTCACTGCATTGGAAAGATCTCGAGGCCTGAGAGCTCATAGCTGAACCCATTCAGAGTGGGCCATAGGATCACAGTCCATTTCCACAGCCCCCCCCATTTCCTAAAGCAACCCCCCTCTTAATCACAGTTAAGGGATAAAGTAGCACTGAAATTAATCGTAGTAAAAACTAGCCAGATTGCCCCCTCCCCTGCTAGACCAAGATTTGATGCTAATTAAAAATCCTTGTTAAGCAAAGAATCTGGTTAACTTTAATTGCACTTCATGTTCATAGTGCAATTCATTCATATGGTTATTCATAGTGCTGGTTGGGCTCCTTAACAAAGCATGGCGTATCAGGAAGAATTTTTTTTTAATAGAGTTGTGGGGAGGGATAAGATGAGTCCAATCTCTTCACTACGTCTTGGGGGACACAATCCAGCCCACCACAGTATTTTATCTGGCCTGCAACAACTTGAAATATTTTGTTTTTACTCATATCTCATTTTTCAATTTAGTTTCTTTGTGTCACATTTCTCTTTTATTATGAATCATACCATGCTTATTACAAAAATAATCCCCTACCTAGACGTTCCCCTATCTTTACAAAGGTGTCTCCAGTATCCACGGTTTCAGGTATCGGGGGTGGGGGGGGAGCGGACAGAACCTCAGTGGATACCAGGGCATGCCTGTATTGTGAAAGGCAAAAGAGGAGAGAGGCTCCTTTGAAAAGTTCCCCACAGTCGTGATATCTCTGTAATTTCATATGTTGACCTTTGCAATGATACTCAACTTGCCCTATGTATGATTTATCAAGAGATCTAGAGATCACGGGGATAAAAACATTTTCAGAATTTGTTAAAAGATCCTGCTGCTGCTGTGAACTTCACTTTATGGTGACAGTGAAGCACGTACTTTTACATTATTATTTTAAGAGATTACGGGCGCAGTCCTAAACAGCATTGGATTGGCAAGGCCGGCCAGCCAGTGCCAAATCCAATGCTGTTTGGGGAGGCTGGAGCCTCCCCAATGCACTCCTCGGATCTGCGCCTGCTAAATATTAGGTGTAGATCCAAGGAAACCACGCGACCCGAATTGGGGCCGCACGGCCTCCCAGACAGGCTTTGGATTCAGCCTTCTGGCCAAATCCGGAGCCCAACCTCTCCCGACCTACAATCCTGGAATGGGGTGGAGCCTCCCTTGTGCCAACGGGCTTCGGCCGACCGGTTGGCGCAAGGGAGGCTCCCCGTTGGCGCTCTCAAGCCAACACTACTCGTAGCGTTGCTATGATGTCGCATCGACGTGATGGGCAGAGTAGGATTGCTCTGTAAAATACTCCTTGCCAGCTACAGGAATCAGTTGACTTTGTCCTATCTGTGAGTCTGTATCCATCTCGCAATTCTGGACCTGAGTGGAAGCCTATAGGAAAAAGAAAATTCTGTATAAATGGGATAATGATATTTTGGTGCACACCTAACAAAACATATGAGAAATGTATGTATGTCTGTTTTATGAGCGATGTGTATGGACATTTGGGCAACATGTACATACATTTCTTTGTCACATGGGATGGTACACACACTCATATGTCAAGTGACCCACAGATTGGTTTTTACTAGTCTAGCTGTATGACAGCGCCTCTAAGTGAATAAACTTTGTTTAAAACTTCAATTGTTTCAAAACACCAGGATTCTTAAGATGGCCTGTGAAAGACTGCCAAATGTCTACTACACCTGGTGAATGAAATTGCCTTGAAAGTTGATATATGGTTGATATCTTACCAACACGGCAAGCTTTTTGATGCTCCAGATGAAAGAGGTTCAAATTGCATCTTTTGTGATGAAAGAGCATGTATCTTTAAAATACCATAGGTAGGGTGTTTTTGTTGTTGTTAAAAACACAAAACACAGCCTTTTTCATGCTAAAATATCCGAATAAAAACACAAAACACCCCATTTTGGTGTTTCAGATATTTTCCAGTAATTAAAATAGATTACTTTTCCAATTCGAAATAATACTGTGACTGCATCTGCTGACATTATGTCATCTCTAACACCTACCTAGTACACTTTTAAAGCATTTAAAATTAATAAAAATGAGAAGTTGGAAAGAGAGATTAAAAATACATAAAACCACTTTCTGCCTTTCCAATGACTAACAGCACAATCGTATTGCGCCCCTTGCGTTGACGCTACATCATAGCGTTGATGCAAGGGGCGGAGCGCCGATGCGGGGGCACCGATCTGCACCCCCATGTCGGCGCTCAAGCAACGGGATCGGCGCTTCAGGCAGTGCCAGTCCTGTCGCATCCGTGCTGAGCCTCTCTTGCGTCGGCTGAAGCCAGCTGGCGTGAGAGAGGGTCTGCATGGAGGCAGCAGCAGGATTGGTGGCAGGAGGGAGATTGTGGGCAGGATGAGGGCGGGCTTGGGAGACAGCCATACAGCCGCATCCTAAGCCTGATTGGGAGGCTGTGTGGCCCCGATTTGGGCCGCACGGTCTCCTCGGATCTGCACCTGCTATTTAGACCCAAGGAGCCCAAGGGGAGGCTGGAGCCTCCCCTACAGTAAGGGAGCACATGTTCCCTTGTCGCGGGGAAGCCCCAGCCTCTCCTAAGCAGAGTCGGATATGGTGCTGGCTCGTTGGCCTCGCCAGTCCGGTGCTGCTTAGGATTGCGCCCTGAATCTGTGAAAAAAATAACACCCCTAACCAGTAATGGCATCTAAATGATTTCGCAACAGGTACTCACTTTTGATTGGCACTTGTGTCGGGGCCCGCCCACCGGAAGTGAGGTCATAGCCGGAACCCAGGAACCGCCCCCAGGAACCATCGCGCCTCCTCAGGAGGGAGCCCCAGGCAGCCTACCTGCTCACGCTGCTGCTGCCGTCACTGCCTGCCTGCCTGCCTTCCTGGCTCTGAGAACGAGCAGGCAACTCAAATGTGCAGGCAATTCAAATGTTGCAGGGGGTGGAGCAGAGCGCTGATGGAGTCAACGAGTGGGCGGGCGAATGGGTGGGGCCAGGCCTAATCCTAGGAACGGGTACTCGCGTACCCCAGCGTACCCACTACATGACATGTCTGTCCCTAACCACAGAGCTTCAGACTTTTGCAACAGAAAATAACAGAACTGTCCCCATTTTAATCATTTCTATGGTCAGAAGTAGCAATCTAAAGAGTCTACCATGCAGAACACAAGCAGGCAGGGCTTTCTCCATGTTGGCACTGCAGTTGTGAAACAATTTTCCAAAGAAGGCCCTCTGGTTCACTCCATGGCCTAGTTATCTATGCTAAGATATTTCCTTTAAGTCAGGCATTGCAAGGATGCTTAAGGGGGGAAAGGAAATTTGGACATTTGACCTTTCTCCTGTTGGCTGACAGTTCTTTTTCACAATTATTGGGTTGACGTTTGGTTTTTTGGTACTCTTGGGCACTCTTTGATAGAATGGTAGTTCATACATTTTATAAATGGCATGTCCTTGTGCAAAGTATAGACTCAGACAACGGAATGCCCAACTGGTTTTCCAGAGTGGTCACAAGGTCAGTGTACATAGCATATTCCACATGGCATGCTAATAGTGTCCTTTCTTCCCTGCTTTTTTTATTTAAACCTTGTGTTTTGCTACTAAAGATTGAAGAGAAACTGTCAGAACTGTTGGAGCTGATGAGAAAGGTGAGGGAGTGCTGGGAGATGAAGAAGGATTTATATGAAGAAAACTGGGAGATCCAATTGCTGCAAAGGGAGCTGGACCAAGCCGAAGCTTGGCTGACTGCCAAGGAGGGTTTTCTCTTCGATCCTAGCTATGGGGTGAGTAAGGGCAGCATATATGCGAAGTGAGCAGAGGACTTGGCGTGATGATTAGCCCGGCCACATGATCCCACACAGCAGGAACACCAAGAGCGTGTTGAAAACATATTGTGAAATAGAGGACTTCAGCTGATTTGTGTGTGATGAAATTGACGTAAATGGGACAGGTGCTGCATCTGTCACTGTGGAAAACATTTCTATTAGGACCCAGGTCTTCCTGCTCACCGAGCAAACAAGAACCCAAATACTATTGCCTCTTCATGCCCAAAACCATGATTTAGCCCTCTTAATGAGAGGTGGAATAATAATAATAATAATAATAATAATAATAATAATAATAATAATAATAATA
>JAJKFI010000007.1:21234434-21255467 GCA_029204185.1 Lerista edwardsae
TAATAATAATAATAATAATAATAATAATAATAATAATAATAATAATATACCTTTATTGGCATATACATACAAAATTACATTTTCCTTAAAAGGCATCAAATTGTCTCATCAATCGGTCGCTCCTGAATTAACGATAATAATACAATTTAAAAAGGCAGCGACCTTGTTAATTATGACAGGGTCATTAGTTTCTAAAGGTCTTCTCAGTCTTGCTTGGACAGGTGCTTTGGGAAGAGTACGAATGACCTGGTCAAGTAATTGGTTCCGAAAATCCAAAAAATGGGGACAAGGGAAAAAGGAGTGCTCTAAGGTCTCAATTTCTTTCATAGCACAAGAACACACACACTCCGAAAAAGGGATTCCCTTAAATCTGCCTCTTAGCACCGCTGATGATAGAGTGTTACAACGCGCTAATGAAAATGCTCTTCTTAATTGAGGCTTTTCCATCATGGCTAAGTAGGATGGCATTTTCCCAATAGCCACCAAAATTTGAAGGTACAAAGGCGAACAACGACTGTTAGTTGCACTACGTAAATCTTGCTGTTGCATATCCATTAGTCTGGATTTGATCAGGTGGAATAATGATATATTGAGCTCATCAAATCCATGAGGAATTTGATAGCTAATTCTGTCAGAGAGGTCAGCACACAGATGTCTGTCATCCCCCCCCCCCAAGAGTGGTCCAAACACACTTTATGGTGTCCCTTGTGCCGGCCAAACTTTGCTAGCCTAACTGTGCCAGCCTAACTCCAGGTGAGGAATTTGCACCCTCAGTCTTTTCAGATTGCGGTTTTCTGCCATGAGTGTTCCAGCATCAAGTGACTGTCTCTACTGCTTTGCTTACCCAGCATTCTGTCTCCAACGTTGAGCAACTACTGAAGAAGCATCAAGATTTTGAAAAGATGTTGGAGGCCCAAGAGGCAAAGTTTGCACAGCTGAATAGGAAGACAAAGGTGAAGTGGCAGTGGTGGATGGAGACTTCTTGGGGCGCAATGACAAACTATATTGGGCCCTCTCATCTGCCTTTCCAACAATTATTTGTCTTATTAAATTGTTACTACTTCATAGGTTCTTATCTGTCCATTCGTCACCACCTGGTTATCTTCTTAAAATTGCCCCCAAATTGTTCCCTGCTCACAGGGTTCCAGATTTGTGTTAATGATATGAAAACGTGCACATTAAATCCTGCAGAGGGAAAAGCGGTTGGGGTGGGCAGTGAGCAGAAAACGAGTTAATCAGGAAAAGTTTAACCCAGGGTTTTTTGTTTTTTTTTTACACTTCTAACGCACAGAGAGGGATGTGGTGGCGCAGCGGGTTAATTCACTGGGCTTTCCGACCGGAAGGTTGGGAGTTCAAGACTGTGTGATGGAGTGAGCTCCCGTCGCTTGTCCCAGCTCCTGCCAACCTAGCAGTTCGAAAGCACCTAAGTGCAAGTAGATAAATAGGGACCACTTCGGTGGGAAGGTAACGGTGTTCCGTGCACTACGGCATACAGTCATGCCGGCCACATGAC
The DNA here is from genome assembly GCA_029204185.1 of Lerista edwardsae. Classification (NCBI taxonomy): domain Eukaryota; kingdom Metazoa; phylum Chordata; class Lepidosauria; order Squamata; family Scincidae; genus Lerista; species Lerista edwardsae. Next base: position 21,235,948 of record JAJKFI010000007.1, read on the forward strand.
CACGGAAGCTTGTCCTCGGACAAAACGCCGACTCTACAGGCTTTGAAATGGAGATGAGCACCTCCCCCTACAGTCGATCACGACTAGACCATTTGGTTGTGGGGAAACCTTTCCCTTTACCTTAACGCACAGAGAGCCCTGCAGAGGGGTCCACAGGGCCCCCCAGCTCCAGTATGTGGCTAGAAGCAACGTGATCAAAGCTATCGAGTAGACCCATTGCCTGCCCTGCATCCTTACCACAGGGGAAGGGGACAGTTGTCCCCTTCTTCCATGGAGCCTCACGTAGGTGCCCGGCTGTTTTAGGATGCAGCGACCGGCTGCTGTTCACACAGGAAGATGGCTGCTCAGGATTGGGCTGTTCGACTGCAATCCTATCTTACTCACCTCTACTCATGTCACCCAGTAGCTGGTAGCCATGTACTATAGACTGGCGTTTCCTATTTCTGTTCACTCATATTTTTTTTTCTTTCAGAGGGAAATGAAGCTACTGAAACAAATAGATCCTGAGGAGACGGGTCAAAGTGATAGGGAAAAATTGATCAAAGTGCCTTCTCTAAGAAGACGACACTCAGAGAGGCGTAGAACTCACACCAGACCGCTTGAACCGAAAAACAGTGCACGATTACCCTCTGTATCACCAGCTCTCACCTTGAAGGTCCCCTTAGAAAGCTTTGTCTCCCCTACTCCAAGGTCCAAAGACGGTTCACCCCAGTTCAGCCCTGGAGAAGACTTAGTGGTTGCTCACTCCAATGGTGTTACTGCCCCACCTGCACCAAAGTTGCTTGGCCTGCAGGACTCAGTTCCGGAAAGCCAGAATGCTTTGCCTTCTTTGCTACCTCCTGACCTGAAAATCCAACCAACGATCAATGATCCGGTACAAGAACACACTCCTGATTTTGAACCACGAAATGTGAAAAGTATTAGTGAAAGAGCCTTTTCTGGTATGGAAACCAAAGAAGGGAAGCCTCTGCCTGGGTCTTGCAGAACATCATTAGATGTTTTTCCAACTTCATTGCATGCAGAATTACCTCCCGAAAGATCAGCAATTGAGGTACGTTGTTGAGGTTTTTTTCCCCCAGCATTTCCATGCTGTTTTGAACAAGTATCACACCATTAGGAAGAGTGACAGTGAATTTGTCATTTTTGTACATGAGAAATAAGGATTACTGTTCAACCATTAGAATCTGCTTGTGATGGAAAGCACTTGCAGACCACAGTTCCTTTTTCTCTGATGCTTATATGCCTAGTCATAGAAGGGATTACCTTATGATAAACCCAGTGTACTTTTGTGTAGTTATCAGCATTGGGGGCCTAGTGGGGACAGTGGCTCGAAGCCTTGGCAGAGGGGCTTGAGCACTGGGTTCCTGGGCCATAGGAAGTCTGTCCTATGCGGATGTCAGACCACATAGGATTAGGGGAGTTGTCACCCTGCCTCTGCAGCAGGGGCTCTGCAAGATGGTTACTCAGAGTCGAACCGAGTCGCCCCGCCCCTTGCGTCACCACGCCATGCCTCCTTGCACCCGGAATAGCTCCATTTTGGAGCAAAACGGACACCAGGGAGGGAGGGAGGGAGGGCCAAACAGCACGGGTTAGCGCGTGGGTTACTCCGCGCAATGGCGCCCCGCCGCTGCCGGCGCCCATGGCTCGTGCCACCCCAGGCTACACCCACACTCCGCCTCTGTGGTTACTGGCTGTTGCTGTTCATGGCCAGTGCCTACTTAGATTCAGCTCTCCTCATTGGCCAGGTAAGGATTTAAGGACAGTCTCCTTTGCCTCTCTTCTTCCTCCCTTTCCCAAGTAGTGCTCCATCTCTACCCCGGCTCTCTCTCCCTCCCCTGCTCCCCTTGTCTCCACACTGTGGCACCGTGTCTCAGTTTTCAGGACCATGGCTGGGGTAGAGTAGTCTCCTTGGAGCTCATCTAGGGCCTGCTGCAGCTGGATGCAAGGTGCTGCCCAGTGAGGCCTGCCCTAGCAAGCCTCACACCACCTGGGCTGGCAAGCAAACCCATCCGTCGTTCTTGCATAGCAGTACAGCCTCAGCCATCAGCCCAGATCCAGCAGGCTCTGGCCACCTGTTGAGGATGCTGGAGGCACAACTGAATAAGCTGGGAATGGGTTAAGTCTGGGTGAACCTGGACAGTAACTTCTGAATTTGTAACATGTGCATTGGCCCTTAACTGGAACTATGATCTCATGAGCGTCTAAGCTCAAGCGTTCATTAAGCTCGCTTTAGCGCCCTACAAGGACCTTGTACATTTCAGGTTTCTCCAACTCACCAGAGCATGGAGGGTTTCCTGGAAAAGAGGGACCAGATCCTCCCAGGAAGGAAACAGGTAAGAGCTACTTAAACTTCATGACATGGGAAGAAAGAGCAGATAGGATATAACTTCCTGGGCTCACTAAAGACAGGTCACGTTAGATTCATTTCCTTCCCCTTTTTGAGGGGTTCTGATAGAGACTAATTAAGAAAGCACTTGATACAATGCCAGTTCTTGCGAACTTCCCCCTAATTGTCTCCTCATTCTTAGCTCCATCCATCCTCCAGCCATAAATTCCAACCTTGTTTTCTTGCTTTTACTGGGTCCTAGTTTTGTCATCATGTGTTTTTTTTAAAAAAAAAATTAATTAATTAATTCAGATTAGGTCTCTGAAGCAATTTTGCAACTCAAAAATGTCAAAAATATTTCGGTTCATTTTTTTCCCCATACTGGTTGTCTACTTCCAAACTTGCCCCACCATCTTAAATATGAGGAACACCACTTGAAAAAAGGCCCCTTGCCCAGTTAGTTGTACGACAAGATTATGTGACAACTAATCAGAGCAAAAAGGTGACAAATTGAATAGAACAGGGTCTCTCAAACTTTTTAGACTAGGACCCACTTTTTAGAAGGGCACCCATGTTGGGACACACCAGAAGTTATGTAAATAACCTGGAAGTGATGTCATAGCCATAAGTGACATCATCAAGCAGGAAATGCCCTCATTGTGACATAATCAAATGACACTCCTGGAATGCAAACTGGCATTCTTGGACTTCAGCAATTATACAACCAGGAAACATCTCTGACAGAAAGCAAGATTAGGACAAAATATGATGTAAAAACATGGAACTAAAAACAAAATTTAAAAAACCACTTACAAAAGGAATGCAGCAAGAGTAAGGTCTGCAGCTTCCAAGATGGTGACTTCCAGCTTTCCGCGACCACCTGACATCAGGTCACAACCCCCCAAGTGGGTCCCAGCCCATAGTCTGAGAAACACTGGAATAGAGACATGTGATAATCTGTAGACCAGTGGTTCCCAAACTATGGGTCAGGACCCACCAGTGGGTCGCAAGCTAATTTCAGGTAGGTCATGAAGCACCTAGATCCTAGAGCAACCATATTGAAAACATGGGAAGCTGGGATGCTGGAAAGCGGGGGGGTTATGTGGTTGTTTTGCTTGTGTCAAGGTTGTAAATAGGTTTTTTTCTTTCTGATTCATTTTGCTGAGGAAAATGGCTGAGAAATAATCCAACCTATGGCTGCATTCTCAGGAAAGCAGCAGGCTCTGACTGAACAATGATGGCATTTTTATCTGTGACATCATTTCTCGTGAGCCCCAGGCAGATTGTCTTTCTAAAAAGTGGGTCCTGGTGCTAAAAAGTTTGAGAACCACTGCTGTAGACTGTCCATCCCAAAAGGTAGAATTGATAAGGCTGTTGACTCTTTTTATGTACATATTTTGTAGCCACAGTCAAGGGCTTGGAATACTTATTACGTTATACTTGGAAGACAGAAACTTGAGTTCTACAGTAATGAAAAGGACGCATTCCAGGTAGTATGTTTTGAAATCTTTCAACTATTCTTAAAAGCGCCTTTTCATACTGAAAATACAATTTCTTGGGAAATATTGAATGCTAGAAAATAGTTTTGAAGATGAACTAGTGGTATGGCAGCTCATCAAAAACTTGCAGTCAAATAGATGAATAGATCTATTGTGACACCATGGATATATCTGTTGTAACCCTAATTGAAAAAACCCCAAGTAGGTAATGATAAATTGTACAAGCTTGCAGACAAATAATGTACAAGGTAATGTACAAGCTTGCAGACAAATAGATCCAGTCAGGCTTTACGAAGAATCCATTTTACTGCAATGCTAGGAAAAATAGTATCAGTATGTATTCTTGAGCAGTGCTTTTCAGATTTCTACCCTTAAAGATCTCTTTCCAGTATCAATGTGTTTGTTGAGGCATATTTATTTATTTGAGGAATTTATACCCCGTCTTTCCCATGCCGAAGCAAATGCCCAAGGCGGCTTACATGAGCAGGCTAGTCTAAACCACCATTTTTTTCAATGGGGTTTTTACAAATCTACAGTATTCTTGTGATCTGCCAATCCTCAGGCCCAGAAGTTGCCTTCACGGTGTGGTTCTCTCCTTTGGCTGCCTGCCGTCAAGCCTCAGCAGGCAATCGCAGGTTAAGCCTGGACAGGTCCTCAAGGTCGTATTCCCTTCTTTGATAGATGCTCCTCTTCAGACATAAACTCATAGGAGGCCAGCTGGCCTCCTCACACACTCCACCGCAACCCTCACTTGCGGTGAGCTAATCAGCTCCACAGCGACTCTGTTCTGCCACCACAGGTCCTGCAGCTTGTCGCAGCCTGGCATTCGTCTCCCATCCAAAAGCAAACCGCAGATTTTCCTGCTTAGCTTCAGGCAGTACCAGCAGCTCAACCATCAGTCCACACCTCCTGAGCTGTAAGTCTGCATATCCTTGAGCTGCAGAAAATTCCGGGGTGCTCATTCATTTACATGGAGCACTAGCCAGGCCTGCCGCACCTCACCCCATGGGTACTGAGGATGCACCTCGGGATGCACCCAACAATCCCTACATCTGCACATCTGCCAGGGAAGATGGGTCCTGTTGAGTAAGATGTCTTCTGAAGAAATGTGTCTGGTAGCAAGGCACAACACCATTACTGACCTTCTCATTGAGAAAACCTTGATAAGCTTCCAAGCAGTCCCAGTTTGCAAACCGCTGATCTCGTGTGCAAGAGCTTGAATCTGAACAATTGGATTTAGTCTTCTTCTTCTTCTCCTCCTCCTCCTCCTCCTCCTCCTCCTCCTCCTTCTTCTTCTTCAGAATGCAGCTCCAGACTTGTCAATTAGCACTGCTGGAGCCGAGTGCAAAAGACTGACTGATTATTTAAGGAAAGAACATGCCTTCAGCTTAAGGTAACTCATATTGGGGGCACTGCAAGCAAAAGATAAATATTTTGTGGTTTGCTCAGGCTATGGCCAAAGGTGCAGAGATCCAGTTTATTTTCACATTAAACGCACTCTGTGCAGCCATTGCTTTATTTAAAACAAAGTTGCCCCTGAATTATGCCCATGAATTGTGAACCAGTAAGTGCAACTTCACAATATCAGTAAAGGAAAACTTCTGCGACTGTTCTCCAACATTATGTCTTCTCCTAACTAGGCCTAACTAGGCTAAGTTAACATAAGAAGAGCCCTGCTGGATCAGGCCAAGGCTCATCTAGTCTAGCTTCCTATATCTCATAGTGGCCCATCAGGTGCCTCAGGGAGCACACAAGATAACAAGATGCTTGTATTCTGTTGCCACTCCCCTGCACCTGGCATTCTGAAATAGCCTACTATTAATGTAAGGAGGTTGCCCAACCCATCATGGCCTATAGCCCACGATGGACTTTTCCTCCAGAAATCTGTCCAGTCCCCTTTTAAAGGCACCTAGGCCAGATGCCATCACCACCTCCTGTGGCATGGAGTTCCATAGCTTAATGACCCACTGGGTAATCTCCGTAATCTCTGTAAAGTTCTCTTGCAGTGTGGAATGGTAAAGCCATTATCAATCATTTCATTCATCCCAAAACATTAATGTCTGTATGACTAAGGGCACAATCCTAACATGCCAATAGATTGCCCCAAGTCCCTTGTGCCAGCCTACGAGTATTGCAAATTCATCGTAAAGCCCAGTTGTGCCACTTTCAGAGTCAGGGAGGCTGGCACATGGATGTGTGCCATCCTCCCTGTACTGGTCTCAGCAGCAAGTCAGGCTGGCCTACAGAGGCCATCACAGAGACTCGGGGAGGGCATTGAGAAGGCGGGGACGTAGGCAAGGGGCGGCAGGGAGCGGGCAGATGGGACTGTGGGTGGACCAGCCTGGGGAGGGGGTAGAGCCAGGATCCAGCACTTAGGCTGTATCCCAACTCCCGTGTCTGACGTGGTCGGCCCTACACAGGCCACTCGCATTTGCCCAGCTGGTGCAGACCTGAGTAGCCCCATAGGGCTGGCTGGGGCTTTACCCAAGGTAAAAGGACAAATGCCCCCTTACTCTGAATTGTGCCACAGCCACCTTCTAATCAGGGCTGGATCCAGGGCAGGTCAGCCAGCCTGCCTGTCCCTGTCCTGGTTAGGATTGGGCTGCAATTGCAGTAACATTGAAATGGATCACATCAGAACTTAAAAGACGGAGTTCTGGGCTTACCACATTTTCTATTCATTTCAAGTAGTTTATTCCCACCCACAACACAGACAATACAGGGATGGAGAAGAGGAAAGAGTCACTCAGAGCCCCAGAGCCTCGTATGAAGTGGGCATTTTATAAGCTTAAGTAGCCACTTCAGTGACCATCTTTGGTCCAGATCGTATCATCATACAGCTGGGTTGATTTTGTAAAGAGAGCCCCATTGTTTTGGCGGGTTAAAGGCTCATTCCTTTTGTCCACAACTTACAGGCTGATCAGTGGAGCCGAGTATTACTTTGCGGCGCCTTCTGAGAAGCTAATGGAGGACTGGATGCAAGCATTTAGGAGCAACCCAGGTAAATCTGCTTGATGCTGTTTTGTGGCGCGTCCCCCCCCTTTTTTCCAACCACTATACTCACAAGGGAGTCTGGGAGTTAATACATTATTATTATGGAAATGATTTGGGCAAAAGAAAAATGACTCTACAGCTGTGCCTTAGAGCCTGATGCTGCATTCCCCAAACCCCTCTAGTTGGCATCATCATGTTTGTCATTATAGTCATGACTCCCTGATAAGGATTACTCTCCTTCTATTCCTCTGGTCTTTTTTTTTTTACATTGGCTCTTCAAGGCGCCCAAAGCAGCCACGGTCCTTCAAGCACGGCGCTTCCCATTGCAGCAAATACTGTCAGGACTCAGATTAAACCGTGGATTCTTGCAGCTGGAAGTTCTGCCGAGAAGCAGGTCACCAAAGGTTTGCTCCCCAGGTAATGCAGTGAGTTCTGTACATCTAGTCACATTTCAAATCTATTGAATAGTTATCTTGTTGTAGTTGTAGTTGTTGTTGTTGTAGTTGTTGTTGTTGTTCAGCCACTAAGTCGTGTCCGACTCTTCACGACCCCATGGACCACAGCACGCCAGGCCTCCCTGTCCTCCACTAGCTTCCGGAGTTCACCCAATTTCATGTTCATCGCTTCGGTGACACTATCTAACCGTCTCATCCTCTGCCGCCCCCTTCTCCTTTTGCCTTCCATCTTTCCCAGCATGAAGGTCTTTTCTAAAGAGTCCTCTCTTCTCATGAGGTGGCCAAAGTATTGGAGCTTCAGCTTCAGTGTTTGTCCTTCCAGAGAGCAATCAGGCTTGACTTCCTGTACAGTAGGATTGCCTGATTGGATCTCATTGCAGTCCAGGGGACTCTTGGACTCTTGGAGTCTTCTCCAACACCATAATTCAAAAACATCTATTCTTCAGTTATACTCTGCCTTCCTTATGGTCCAGCTCTCACAGCCATACATGACTATTGGGAAAACCATAGCTTTGACTATGCAAACCTTTGTTGGCAGGGTAATGTCTCGGCTTTTTATTAAATTGTCTAAGTTCACCATAGCTTTCCTCCCAAGAAGTAAATGTCTTTTAATTTCATGGCTGCAGTCACCATCTGTGGTGATCTTGAAGCCCAGGAAAATAAAGTCTGTCACTGCTTCCATTTCTTCCCCTTCTATTTGCCAGTTATCGTTTTTACCTCGTTGCATCTTTTTTTTTTTTTTTAAAGCCAGTTCAGATCAGTGATCCTTTAGGTCTTGGACATACTGCAGCGCAGTAGTCTTCAACTACTTTTTTCATGTCCCCACTCCAATAAATTCATTATGAGACTGGGGCTCACCATCAATCCCACCCCTCTCAAGACCCTATCTGCTCACTCCCTGCCCCTGTTATGCCCCCCAGCACTATTCAGTGTAACCGAATAATCTCATTAGAGCAGCAGTTCCCAAAGTCCTACTCAGATTTGGGGACTGTGCTGAGTCTTTGCAGGGGCAGGGCCTGGAGCTACAGCGGTGTCCTAATCATGCTGCAGCAATTGCAGCCCCATGGGCAGCCAGCATTGACCTGGTTCTCACAGGAAAACTGGAAGTGCGTTCCACGTGCAGTTCAGGGCTATTTGCAGCATCGGGGAGGCCTGAAGAGAGGGTGCAAAGGAGTCTCATGTGTAAACTGAGGCATCTGGTGGGCCACTGTGAGATTCAGGAAGCTGAACTAGATGGGCCTTGGCCTGATCCAATGGGGCTGTTCTTATGAGTACATGTCTGAAGAGGAGCATCTGGTACTGGTGGCTGTCAAAGAGAAAAGCTGTGGTGAATCTTGACTGGCCACCCGTGTGTTTACCTCAGAATTTACCTCAGAATGCCAGGTGCAAGGGAGTGGCCACAGAGTGCAGGCAGCCTGTTGTCTTGTGTGCTCCCTGAGGCACCTGGTGGGCCACTGAGAGATACAGGAAGGTAGACTAGATGGGCCTTTGGTCTGATCCAAAGGGGCTGTTCCTATGAGTACATGTCTGAAGAGGGCATCTGGTTCTGGTCACTGTCAAAGAGAAATGCTGTGGAGAATCTTAAGTAGTCACCAGTGTGTTTACCTCAGCATTTACCTCAGACTGCCAGGTGCAAGGGAGTGGCCACAGAGTACAGGCAGCTTGTTGTCTTGTGTGCTCCCTGAGGCACCTGGTGGGCCACTGTGAGATACAGGAAGCTGGACTAGATGGGCTTTTGGCCTGATCCAGCAGGGCTCTTCTTATGTTCTCCCAGACCCTTCAGGATACCACCACAACCCCCAGGTAACACTGAAGCCTGTGGGTGCTGCAATAGCTGCACCGCCATCGGGACACTCATAACTTAAAGAGGAATAGCCCAGTTTGGGTTCCCAATAGTGCATCATGACCCACACTTTGGGAACTGGTGTATTAGAGCAGAGGAAGTTACCACGAAGCCTGGCACCAGTGAAAGCTAATTTAGCACAACTGCAAAGAAACTGAGCAGGACTGGGACACAATTGCCTAGTACCTGAAGGGGTTCATCTACCTGGTGGTGCTCTAGTCCAGTGGTCTTCAGCCTTTTTCATTCCCATAAGTTGCTGTGACTGAGAATGTGTGAGAATTTGAGAACTCTACCACCTTCATGTGGTGTTTTCTAGTCGGGAGGAGGTGGAGAGGCGGACAGCATACATATTCAGCCACCTCCTCGGCAGCTGCTTCGGAGCTGGATTTTCAGGAAGGGAACTCATTTCTGTGACTAATGTTTGCTGACAGGAGAACACCTTCCTTCAAAGTTATACGAGAGAAACAGCCAGCTGGAAACGGCCAGGAATCAGAAAACACAACCGATGATTTTACCATAAAGTTTGCTCAGGATTCAGAAGATTCTGGTAATACTAGAAATTTTTTTTTGCTTTCCTTAAACATATCAAAATAGGCTTCAGTAAAAAAATGAATTGAATTGAAACAAAAACATGCTGTTAAGTGTAACCTTAAGGCTGCAATCCTGCATACACTTACCTGGGAGTAACTCACTTCTGTGGACATGCATAGGATTGTGCTGTAAGCCTAGGTATCTAGTACCCAGTTTTTTGTAACATAATCATTTATTGATTTTAGTTCAGTATTATTGTTCTAGCAGTTGGCTATGACCCCCTCCCCCATGTGGAACCCAAACACTCTCTCTCTCTCTCTCTCTCTGTATTTCTCATCGTTCATTTAATGTGTGAAAGCTCCTTACAGGCCTCAGTATCAGTGGTGTAGCTAATGCAAGTGTAACCCAGTGCAGAGGACAAAATGATGCCCTGGAAGTGACGTCACAACAGGAAGTGACATCACAGTTCTATTTTTGTTTTCTGGGGTTTTTTGACCATAACATTTGATAGAATGAAGATCATAAACTCCAATTTGTTTCATTGCATTCTGCGTGAAATTCTACATCAAATGATATATAACATGACAGTATTATTCCTCAAAACCATTTTTTTAACAAACCATGATTATTACATGACAGTTGTATTTTTGTTTTCTGGGGGTTTGGCCATAACGTTTGATAGATAATTCGCTCTGAGTATAATCAGAGTATAACTCTGATATTCCACTCTGGTTTGTTTCATTGCCTTCTGCATTAAATTCCACATCAAATGGTATGTAACACGCAGGTATTATTCATACAGTCCAAGGTTTTCACCGTTTTGATGACTAGTGTCAAGCTCAGCTTGTTGCCCTCCTAAAGCTCGTTGCATGGTGCAGTTGCATCCCTCTGCACTTCTTTAGCAAAAGCCCTGCTTGGTTTTCAGGGCTGCACTCAGTCCGATAAGTCACACATTCTGCAGGCCGTATATGAAAAAAAACAGCAACAAAGCGTTCCAAACAACAAATTATAACTGAAAACACCTCTTGATTTGTGACTTAAAGAATCAGCATCAGCCCAGAAATAGTTCAGGTGCTTTGGGGATAGTCTTCCCTTGTCACTGACCCTTTAGAGATTCATTGTTGTTGTCTACTTGTATTAGCAATTTATTGTTCCTCTAAGGTTTTATCGTTGTAAGCCAACTTGGAAATGTCTTGCATTGAAGGGCGAGGTATCATTTTTAAAAACAAACTCCTTCCAGATGCTTCTTCTGCTACTTCCGGGGAGTTGGATCCAGCTACTCTGTTGAAGTCCAGTCCATCAGACGTTTCCCAAAGCTATTGCAACACTCAGCCTTATCCTAATGGAGAAGAGAAGGAAACTCAAGGGCAGGGAGCCCAAGGTAGGCAATTCAGTTTTCTGAGCTGAAAACTGAACAGGCAATTCAGTTTTCTGAGCTGATTCTAGATGAAATGATTGTCATCTGTATCCTCTTACTCTCTTTACTCACTTTGTTTTATGGCTCAAAAGGGGATGTGGAAACCAAGTATCTGAATTGTAAGGAAAAATAATGAATGCAGTTGGGGAAGGTGAGAGGGGGGTACTGAGAGGCCACCTTACCCACACGTTTCTCCTTGAAACTATTACCCATCTGTTTTCCTCCTGGTAGGGCTGTGAGCAGGGACAAACAGAGCCCCGAGTGCGCCCATGTCAGGGCGACGAAACCATGCCCCCAGCACATCAACCCGCCCCCATGCGTCGCCCAGCCACACCTCCCTGTACCCAGAATAGCTCCATTTTGGAGCAGAACAGATGTGAGGGAGGGTGGGTGCACCAAACAGCGCCGGGTTAGTCCATGGACTCTGTGCAATGGTGCCCCACCGCTGCCGGCACCCATGGCTCGCGCCACCCCGGGCTACACCCTTCCTCCGCCTCTGGCTGTGAGACTGGAAGTAATTTTTCCAATAAAAATAGCTAGGGAGGAGTCATTTCAGGAAGAGGTCAGATAACTCAGAACCCTGCCCATCCCTCCCCCCGTATTTCTCTCTCTCACACACATACACCCAATTTATAGGATTCAGCACAAAAAGTGTTGCACTGCCATCATCTCCAATTTGTCCCTGAGGAGTAGTGAAATGCACAAGCAAAGAAATGGAGGAATTGATATCTCCTGTAGGAAATGTTTGTAAGGATGTGAGATGGCAACCAAAATGAGAGATGAAACTGGCTCAGGAATAGACTGAAAATCCTTAGGGGTAAATAATGATCTGGAAAAACAGCTGTGTGTGGAGTTCCTCCTTGTTCTCATTATACCCTAACCTTTCCTCTCACTATTCAAATTCCTACATTGGAGAAGGATGTCAAACACAGAACGATCACATCTGCAAAGCAGCTTTAGATAATGCTACATCACTTCCATAAAAAATTTCCCACTATACCACCAGGATCAGGAGCCAAGTTTATATTTAGCAGACCCCACGCCGCTAGACTGAGGATTCCCTCCTTTTTTGTCATTGTAAATCTCCTTCTTACTAGTGACAACACATCATATCAATCCAGGATTGTGGCATAGAGAATCTCATCTTTGATTTCTTTTTTTTTTCTGGCAAAACCACCATGAAGGCAACACACAGCTTTTACTTTGATGCTGTGTTTCAGCACTGTTTTAATACCAAATTATCGATCAGTGGCATAGCTAAGCCACCTGGTTTGATCTGAGAGTTGACACCCCCTGAAAACCAGGAGTGTTTCTCTAAGGCCTCTGGCAAGCCTTCTGAGGCTTGAGGAGGCTGCGCATGGGTCCCCCAGACCTCAGAAAGGCACCCCCCCAAAACATAGCCCAAACGTGGTACCCCCAGCCCACTCTCAGTTATGCAACTGCTACCAATAAAGTTGGCATCCTGAGTTTAATCACACTCTGTGGATTCTGGCCAGCAGCAGATTCCCAGGATCAGACTAAGGTCTTCCTCCTTTCTTTGATTTGGAATCCTTCAGCTGCAGGGAGTTGCAGGCAGGGCCAACCCACTCATGAGACCATTGCCGCTGCCAACCAAGTGGAAGGGGGCACCCATCTCTGTCCCCCCCTCAACTCCACTATTCCCCCTATTTCCTGGATTGAAAAAGGGAGCCATGTTTTATCCTACCACTCTCTGGTCCTCTTCCTCTCATCCCCCTCTTTCCTTTCTAGTCCCAGAAGTCACTTCCCCAGGTAAGAGGGGGTAGCATGGGGCATGATGTTTCAGGTGTCAGGAGGTCTTGCATCAGCCCTGGACAGCGTGAATGTACTCTTCAACTCTGTTCATACATTTTACCACTTTTTTTACCATTTTACCATTTTATTTTTATGTCATTCAGCAAGGAAAAGATATTGCAGGCATGCCCCAGTATCCACTGGGGTTCCGTTCCAGACCCCCCCTTAAACTGTGGATACGGGGAATGCCTTTTTAAAGGTAGGGGAATCAGTGGTTTTGCTGTAACAAGGTAAAAAAAGAGATTAGTTTAATGTTCCCCTATTTTTTTAAGGGGACAAATTAAATACTTACCAAATTAAACTGTGAGCCTCTAACACTGTGGTCCAAAAACAAGCCATGGTTATACCGAATTTAGTAAATGTTCACCAAATGTATAACATGACATTTACGCAACAATACTATTATTTAGCAAGCAGAATTATATGCCCCAAACCAGTGATGTCATGCAGGGGGAACACGGGGGAACTCAGTTCCACTAGTTAAAATTAGGGCTGACTCCGCCCACTTCACTCTCCCTCCTCCCCCCTCCCAATTCCTCTGCAAAGAGCTTTTCTTCTTGGTTGGCCGGCACTCAGAGGATTAAAGGGGGTGACTCCGGATTCCTAGGGGGGGCGAAGGCAGTGATGTCATTCAGGGGGAATGTACCAGAATGGGCGTTCCGGATTTCCCGACAGGTGCCAATCAAAAGTGAGTTCCTGTTCCTAAATCATTTGAATGACACCACTGCCCCAAACACTGGGTTAGGTTAAGGTTTGCGTTAGGTTATTTTATGAAAAATTACTATTTTTAGGAGACAAACACACTTTTTAACTGTCAAATACTTTACAAAAATGGCAAGAACTCAATATGTGGTTATCACTTTTGGATGTGGTCTAAAATGTGGTCTAAAGTATGTGGTCTAAAATTTGGCGAACACTTTCTGTTTGGGGGAATGTTTTTATTAAATTAGGTGATCACTTAAACATGAGCCTTTTTTTAACAGGTGTCCCGGTATCCATGGATAACTGAGACAGTGGATACTGAATCAGCGGATACCAGGGCACGCCTATATATTTAAAGGTTCAACCACAGGTCTGTAAAACTGCCTGGCTTGTCATAAATAGTGGTGCTTGTTTTTGTCCATAACTAAATAAAAACAAAAAACATCACATTTTTCCAAACACCTCTATCCATAGGTAGTAAGGCACACTGGAATCATGTATTCAGTTGTGAATAAAAACAGAAAACACCATATTTTGAATTCAACAAATTTTCCCCCAAAACGAACACCACCTCTAGTCATAAAGGCGTGGTTGGGGAACGAACTGTCTTCCTGTTTTTTTCTGAGATTTCTAGTATTTGTCATTTCAGTCCTGAAAAAAACACGTGCCGATTCTTTTTCAGTAGCCAAAGCTGAACACACAACTGAAATAACAAGGAGCTTTGACAGTCTGCAGACTCCGGAGAGACGAGAGCCAGAGGCAAATGTCAAGAAACAGAAGCAAAAAAGGGAGAAGAATGTCTTTAAAAAGCTGTTTACCAGGAAATAAAGCCCCGCCAATGGAGCAGGCCTGCCAGTTCTCCAGAGGCTCCGGCCTCACCTCTTCGCTTGATCCAACTACCTCCAGGTTTTGGTAAGGCAAGGAGAGAGGGAGAGGGAGTGAAGGTGCACAAAAAGCATTCCAAACACACAGTGCCGCTGCCTCATCATTATGGTGTCGACTTCGTAGGGGAGGCCATTTTCAACTGTATACAGGCAGCTCTTGATTAATTAGTTTATAAACTGAGTTATTTCAAAACCATGGAACTGTAAGATATACGTAAATCAATCGTAATATAAACCCATGGTGACTTTGAACCCCAACACTAAAATATAAGGCCTACTGTTCTCTCGAGAGAGAGAAAGAAGTGGTTAATGGTGTTTCAGGCCCAGGCAAGGCCTGACTGGTAAAAAGGGAGGGCTGTGCGTATTCCTAAACTGATACATGGAAGAAAGTTTCCAGAACCAAGACAGCTGTAACCTTGAGTGAAACTTGCATTGAGTCAGCGTAATAGCTATCCCTATACATCCCAGGTAAAAGCATGTGCAAGGGAGGGGAAAAGTAAATTATTCTGCATGAGTGCTACCAGGTGGCTGAACCATAACCAAAGAAAATACAGTAAGAAACTCCGCCTCAGTAGTATAAATTGTTGCACCCATTTTGTTAAAGGTGTGGTACGCAGCTTGTTCTGTTTCGGTATTGCTTGCCACCCATATTTGCAAATATGACAATAAACCTTTCTTTTGAACCATACATTTGGGATCCAGAAATTTATCCTTAACAGAATTTACTGTAAGACTGTGTTAATTGGAAGTGCAATTTGCACACCTTGGGGTTTTTAAAAAACAACAACAACACAGTCGGTTAGCTGCTATTTAGTCACTAATGAGCAACCATATTAGATGCTGGCAGCTTCCTGTGAGTCTCCTTTACAGCCAGAAGATAAAAAGGAAAGAAAATGCCTTCCCAGAGCTGCTGAGGCCGCTGTGGCTACACCTCTTGCAAAACCTATTCTGCTGGGCGGGAAGGGCGAGAGTGTCCAGCGGTGCCTGGGAAGGCAACAAGAGAGACCCGACTCCTTTCTGAATGGAGAAGAGCAAGAGAGAGAGAGCGACTTCTGCCGTTCACTTTGGGAGAGATAAATGTGCAACACTCTTGCAACGTGAAATGGTGTTTGAACATGAAATGGGATGTTCTTTTCCCTCTCTCAAAACACCAGGACCAGGGGGCATCCGCTAAAACTGAGGGTTGGGAGAGTTAAAACAGATAAAAGGAAGTGCTTTTTTACCCAGCGGGTAGTTAATCTGTGGAACTCTTTGCCACAGGAGGTGGTGATGGCATCTGGCCTAGATGCCTTTAAGAGGGGATTGGACGGATTTCTGGAAGAAAGGTCCATTGTGGGCTATAGGCAATGATGGGTTGTACAACCTCCTTACAAAGGTGGTGGGCTACTTCAGAGTACTGGGTGCAAGGGAGTGGCAACAGGATGCAAGCATCTTGTTGTCTCATGCCTCCCTGGGGAACCTGGTGGGCCGCTGTGAGATACAGGAAGCTGGACTAGATGGGCCTTTGGCCTGATCCAGCAGGGCTCTTCCTATGTTCTTATGTTCTTATGAAAAATATGGTGCAGAAGCAGCCAAATAGTGTGTGTTTTTCATTGACAAAAGGTCCTGGTGCTAAGCTCTGCTGCTTATTGTTTACTCTTTTGACCCTCATTGCTTCTCAGCCACCTGCATCAATAGCCACTCCACAACCTGTAGCCTTCAGGTTGTAACCAACAGAAGTCACGAGTCAGCTTGCCATACAAATGCCATTGTTCCAATTGGGAAAAGGCGTTCCAACTGATGCGTTTTTGAGAAGACCCAGTGGCGTTCCTATGGGGGAGGCAAAACGCTAAGTTTTGCAGGCGCCTGAGCTCCTGTGTAAAGTGGTCCCTGCCCCTCACCATTTGTGGTGCAGAGAGCTGGCTTGGAGGTTTTGCTCTCCAAGCTGCGAATGGCTCTGAAGATGAGGGGGAGGGGCCACTTTACACAGGAGCTCAGGCTCCTGCACAACTCAGCAGTTTGCCTCCACTATAAGAACGCCACTGGACATACACACAATTTTCCAGGAACTTAACCCCCGTGTAAATTGAGAGCTGCCCCCGTATACCTGAAGGTTACAATGTCATTAGCATTGACCAAAAATTAGTATATTGATACTAGTATCACCTTTGACCTACTTGCTATTTCAGGGAATGAGCAAGCCAGATCCCTGATGCTGGTCCTGATCACATTGAACTCAGTGGGATTCCTTCTGAGTAAATGTGCTTAGGCAATCCTGTAAGAAAGCAACACTTTGTTATGGAAACATCCAGGCATTGTTTAGTTAAAATGCGTAGTTTTACCTTTGACAATTCAACCAGTGCCTCCGAATTCTGGGTGCTTTTCAGAACAAATGTCAAGTTTGAGAGGAATGGCAGCATAGCAGAAGAAAAGAATGAGCGTGCTTTGTGGTCTAATGTTGAAATGTTTTCTAAAGCAAAGGCTAGTTAAAATACTGAGAATGGAAATTGAATTTTATGCTGATTTTTCTCTAGTGTAAAATGTAATGAAAAATATGTTTCATGCTTCTCTTTAAATAAAGCCAACCACACATAAGTATTTATTGTCGCTCAGTTTTACTAAGAAGTCATAATCCAAATGAGTTGCTATATAATTTAAGTGATCCTGTGATCACTTAAAGTAAAAGCCTGCAATTTCCTCCATCAAGTTACATCTCTGAGCATTAACAATATTGCCTAAGACCATTTCTGTCTGTGCACATTTTGCAAATAAAAGCAGTAGTTAAACATGCAGGTGTTTTGAAAACAAAAATATTGAATGCCGAGTGAATGTAGTGGAGGGTGATGACATTAAATCAATTCATGGAAAAGGGGTAGATTAACGGTAAATAACGATGAAAACAAAACACAACTTTCATATCCAGAGGCAGTATTATTACTCTGAATACCAAATGCTAGCAACAAACAATTTGTCTTTGTATCTTGTTTGTAAATTTCTAAAAAAAATTCTGGCCAGCTATTGTCAGAAGCACTATGATGAACTACATCAGTGGTTCTCAAATATTTTAGCACCAGGACCAACTTTTTTAGAATGACAGTCAGTCTGTCTGGGAGCCCCCAGAAGTGATGTCATGGCTGGGAGTGCCGTCGTTGTGCACCAGAGTCTGCTGCTTTCCTGGGATTGTAGCCATAAGTTGGGTCATTTCTCAGCCATTTTCCAATGGCAAAGTGAATCCAAGAGAGAGAGAAAAGCCTCTACAACCTTGACACAAGCAAAACAAACACACAACCCTCTCCCTTCCCAGCATCCCATCTTCCCACTGGTGGGTCCCAACCCACAGTTTGGGAACCACTGAGTGAATGAGATGATCCCTTGATCTCTGATCCAGCAGGTTCATCTTATGTTCTCTACGTGGTGATGATACATGTGCTTCACGTCTGAGCAGAGCATTATCATTTAGGTACAATCGAGTGTCGTTCAACATATGATGCATAAGGTGCTAAAATTATGTGCCCATCAGTTTGAAAGCAGTTAAATCCAAAGTAATTCTGCTGAACTCATGAGGTATGATGGTAGGGTTGCAACCACATTACTAAGTGTTTAGTTCTCCCAAGTACCTGCTTTTATATTTCAAATTTCCATATAATAAGAGGATGACTAAATAGCATTTCTGGGTGGTCTCTGCATAGCTTTCTTTAACTCCATATGTTGCTAATACTTTTAGATGAGGTCCTGAGATGGTATAAATCAAATTTACCCCAGTGATTTCTGAAAGGCTGAGATAATTTGTCCCATATGAAGATTTGGTTTTTAATGCTTTCTGTTTGGAGGTGGTGGACAAAAGGCTATTTTGAGCCTATAGAGGAGGGTGCAAGCTTCATGGTTGCATCTTCGTGAGCATTCATAAGTAAATAGAAAGCAGATTTTACTGGGCACATTTCTTATATAGAAAGGAATTTAAAGTCTTCTCATTTTAAAATTGTGAACTAAACTGTGTCCAGCAGGCTCTCATAAAGCTGCAGATTCGGCATCCACAGATGTGGTAATCCATAGATGCCAAACCCAGTCCCTCAACCCCCACCCCCAGGACAGCCCACCTAGACCCCACAAATGTTGGGTCCAGAGGGTTTCCTGGGGCCCACAGAGGCCACCCTTGACTGCGCATGGCCTCTGTGGGCCTCAGAATGCCCAAAACGGGCAAAAATAGCAACTTCTGTATTTTGGCGAAAAACAGAAATAACTTTTTATTACCTTATAGTAAGGCATTATAAGAGCTGGGGAAGCCTCCCCCACCTAGAAATGCCCCCTGCCAGCCTCGAAACCACCCTCCCACCACCCCACACCATTCAGCATTTTACTTACCTCGGCCGGCAGCCTGGGGCTTGGATGCGGTGTCAGTGGAGAGGCCTGCAGTGCTCACTCTCAGGGTGTTGTGACATGCCTATTATCAGTGATGTCATGCAGGGGGTACGCGGGGATACGCGAGTACCGGTTCCTAGGATTACGGCTGGCCCCGCCCATTCGACTCCGCCCCCTGCAACATTTGAATTTCCTGCACGTTTGAGTTGCCTGCACGTTCTCAGAGCCAGGCAGGCAGGCAGGCAGTGAGCGGAGCCTTGCCTTGCCTTGCCACTGAAAAATGAGCTGCTCTGGGGTTTTGGAACTGTTGGGTCACTTTAACATGATGCCAGGCCTCCTTAACATGTTCTGGGGGTGCTGTGGAATACTGATGCAACCGTTGGGTCAGTTTAAAATTGTCTGAGGCCTCAAAAAGTACTTTTTTCATGTCACTTCCTGCCACGACATCACTTCCGGCTTATGACGTCACTTCCGGTGGGCGGGTCCCGACACGTGCCAATCAAACGTGAGTACCTGTTCTTAAATCGTTTAGATGACACCACTGCCTATTATGGCCTATTTTCAACATCCTCTGCCTGCACAGGGACTGCTGCACTGGTGGGACATCAGAATAGGATTGCGCTCTCCAGCTCTTTAGGCTTCAATGAGGTGTAAATCCTTTGACTGACAAATTGTTGTGTATTTGTGTGAATAATAGCAGAGTTGGGGGCTTGGAGACC
>JAJKFI010000007.1:21255477-21290718 GCA_029204185.1 Lerista edwardsae
CTTGGAGACCCATTCCAGCGCTTGCTTTAGCGCTCCGAAGCGAAGGAACGAAGCGATCGCCACATTTCCATAACAAAGCCTCTTTATTGTAGCGAAAGTGAGATAGGTGAAAAGTTTCAGTCTGCCGGCTAGGAAAGCCGGTGAAGTCTTTGCCGCTCGCAGGCGGCGTTTCAGTGCAGCTTTTACATCTTATGCACACACAGTGAAAAACTCCTTCTACACAAGAACAAAGGGATGCAGCCAGAGTATATCTGGTAGGTGGATACCTGAAGACCCCTTGTGCCCCATCTTACCCAATGGGGTGACCCTTAGAACACTATGATCTCATGGGAATGAGCAGTGTTTGCAACCAGGACTTCCCGTGTGAAACTGCCTGCTTATGTTACACTATCAGAAAGGGAGTACAACTACTGTCCAAGCTAGTTGCCCTAACAAGCTGGGAAGCTGCCTGCTGAAGGACGCACAGGTGCTCTATCTGATTCTGAGACGGAGAGACGGAATGCCAGTCTCACCCAGTTCTGGACTGTGAGATGTGAAACTGCAACACAAATTACTTCCTCCAACATTCCATTTTGTTGAAAAGAACACGCGCCTGAGCTTTGGGAATGCCGGGTTCAGCGAGAACTCGCCGCTAAAAGTTATTTCAAGCAAACGGAGTGGCATGCAGGACTGAATGTGATCTGCGAACCATGAATCCAAACAGGGCAAGAGAAGAAAACATGGTTGTAAATCGTGCATTAAATGAATAACATGTGTCACAATATGAAATGCTCAATGTTAACAGTGCTGGTATTATTGTTCAGCTGAAATGGGAAGAATTGAAACCTGAACAGAGAATATAGAAATAATGCTTTAGCAAGATATATGTATCCGTGTGTATGGTGTAACACGATGCATAATGGAACTGAGCCAAGGGAACAACCTTCTTCATTGTTTTATTGCAATGGTACTGAAGTCCAACACATCACAATCATTTCTGCTACAGTTAAAGAGGGCAAGCTCCTCAAACACTTATAAATAAATCCCTGAAAAATTCTCCAACTGTTAACACACCAAGGCCATGCCTCAAAGCACATACTCAGCATAGCACTGCAGAACTGGCGCAATAACCTCAGAAAATTGAGTGGCACCAGCTCCACCATCTGAGAAACGTTGAGTTGAATGCCAGCTACAAAGTAGGCATAAACCCAAAGCGGCATGGTTGCGAAAAAAAAAAATCTTAATAAATAAGCATTCGAAAACCATGAGCTCCAACACAGCAAGCCGGAAAATAGGTAAGTGTCCATTTCAAACAGCCTGGAACATTCTAACGTTAACAGTGTCAGTGATGTTAGCTAAATGCTGGATCATGCCCCCCTCCATCTAAGAATCAGAATTACTTTCTAGGCAGAACTGATGTTTTAACTTCTGGCCCAATTTTTTTGCCTTTTTCTGTAAAGCACACTGGAGAGCATGGATGATCTTGTCTTTGCTGCAGAGGACGTTATAGGTGCTGAGGTTTAACAGTTTGTCAAAGTTTGCCCCTGAATAGGCCACATTGACTGTTTTATAAGGCGAGTTGTGCTGACCCAGGTCGACTTCACCCCCGCTCATTTCGGAAGGAGTACGTCTCACCCCTGAAAAAGAGAAGACGCACAGATGAGCATGCCTTATGTGCCCGATGCCTTCCTTTAGGTTCTCATTATGATGGTCCACTGGAATTCCCAATGCTTCTACTTGAACATAGACATGCGGGCTACCAGTTCTGTGCCCTTGTTCACTGGAGGAGAATTAGCTTGTGGTTAGCACTCCTGCTTTTCATATGCTGTGTCTGTGTCTGCTTTCTGGACGGGTTGCTTTCCTGTGCTGCCCCACAACGCTTCCCCTCTGCTACATTGGGGAAGGCACACTCCAGACCTCCGTGATAGAGACAACAAGCATTTTGGATCCAGCCTCAGTGGGAGAAAGTGCAAATTTATGTTGGGTCCATTACACACCCATGTCTCTTATTTTTGGTCACATTCCTGCATTTATATTACGGAGGCATTCTAGTCATTAAATGTGCATTCAGTGTTGTGGGTTATTTCAGATAGACAGAATATGTCTGCGCTGTTTCTTTTATGGAGCTCTAATTAAAAGACGTTTATTTCTTGGGAGGAAAGCTATGGCGGAACCTAGACAACTTAATAAAAAGCCGAGACATCACCCTGCCAACAAAGGTTCGCATAGTCAAAGCTATGGTTTTCCCAGGAGCAATGTATGGCTGTGAGAGCTGGATCATAAGAAAGGCAGAGCGCCGAAGAATAGATGCTTTCAAATTATGGTGTTGGAGAAGACTCTTGGGAGTCCCCTGGACTGCAAGGAGATCCAATCTGTCAATCCTCCAGGAAGTCACGCCTGATTGCTCCCTGGAAGGACAAATCCTGAAGCTGAAGCTCAAGTACTTTGGCCACCTCATGAGGAGAGAGGACTCTTTAGAAAAGACCCTCATGCTGGGAAAGATGGAAGGCAAAAGGAGAAGGGGGCGGCAGAGGATGAGATGGTTAGATAGTGTCACCGAAGCGATGAACATGAAATTGGGCGAACTCCGGAAGCAAGTGGAGGACAGGGAGGCCTGGCGTGCTGTGGTCCATGGGGTCGCGAAGAGTCGGACATGACTTAGCGACTGAACAATAGAAAAGGAGGACACTGCAGCCAGCTGCCCTGCGTTGTCCACCATTCCTGCAGTCAGCCGCCAGGGCTATCCCAGGGCTAATTCTCCTCCAGTGAACAAGGGCACAGAACTGTGCTGTTTTCCCATGGAAAAAATCATACAGGCATACAGCTCTGATTATCCCCACTGCAGAAAAGATATGCACACTCGTACCTTTTCTCCAAGTTGATAAAAAAGCAGCTGGGGAAAACGATTTTAACCCAGAAAATGGCACAAAGGCAAAGTTTATTGAACTGTCAAATTTTGGACAATAATCATCATGTATTTTACTCGCTGAAAATCCCACATAGAAAAAGATCTAAGCCAGAGAAACAAACAAGGACACAATCCTACCCTGGAGTTAGGCGAGCACAGTTACAGTAGGCCAACACAGTTTGGCTGGCCTAAAGTGCATTTGGACCATGTCTGGAATCAGGGAGGATGGCACACGTCTGTGTGCTGGCCTCTCTGACTCCAAGAGTGGTCCAAGCATGCTTTACGGTGTCTCTTGTGCCGGATAAACTTTACTGTGCTGGCTTAGATCCACAATAGGATTGCGATCTGAGTTAAACAAAAATAAAATGAGAAAATATCTCTGGGAATGCTCAGCATACAGAATGATACAAGTTGATGAAAAGTAAAGCTTACCTGGTGCTGTGAACTCTTTGAAGGAACAATTCACCAGTGGGAAATAAACCAGAATTGGAGCTTTGGGGTTGCTGTCATCTGAGAATACATAGCACTCTTTCGGATTCTTCTTGTCTTCTTCACTAGGGTTGACCTTTGGAAAAGGGATGCCTTGCACTTCACAGTATTCTGCTAGCATCTCTTGTTGCTGAATAAGATACCAAACAATTCAGTCTTGGAACCAACAAAAAAGATACACAGTTTGCTTTCCAAAATTAAGTCAACAGTAACACATAATGCTGAATAAATCTGTGATTAGCCACCTTGAGAACCACAAACAATGGAATAGTGAGGCATGAATTAGCAAATATAACAATCCAAGGAATTGTATCTAAAGAAAGTAAGGACTAAGCCCCATTGAAATACAGGTTAATTGTGATTATGACAAAGAGCCCAATCTTCTGCATGTCAAATCAGAAGTTAATCCTATTATAGAAGATGAGGCTTTTTCCCAGCTAAGTGTGGACAGGATCACAGCCCAAGTGAAGTTCCACTAATTACCCATTTATTTCAATGGGATTTAGCAATGACTATGGGCAGCGATGGGATCTACAAACGACCTGGGGGAACACTGGGCGGGACTTAGGCGGGACATCTGGGTGATTGGCAGCCCATCCGCGGCAATCCGCAGCTGCCCTGGCCTCGGGGGGGGGGGTTCCTGCTCGCTGCGGAGGACAGGTGAGGATTGCACCGGGTGCCTGGGCGAGCAGCGGTGGGGCACGCTAACTGGGGCAGCCCCCCCCCCGAGGCCAGGACAGCTGCAGAATGCTGCGGACGGGCAGCCAATCACGCGGAAGCCCCGCAGAAGTCCCGCCCAGCGTTCCCCCAGGTCGTTTGTAGATCCCATTGCTGACTATGGGTACAAAGAGAGGGAGGGAGGGAGGGAGGGAGGGTGCAGTCTGGTGTTTGCTTCAACCAGCTTCTGGCCTGCCTCTCAGTTAACCATGCAGCTTGGCCTGATGAGGGAGGAGGGTTAGTTTTAATTATAAACAGCAAGTGGCAGGTGTGTAATAGCCCCCTGAAAAACCAATAATAATAATAATAATAATAATAATAATAATAATACATGTATTTATATACCGCCTTTCTTAAGATCACTAGATTTCTCTAATGACTGTAACTCAAGGCGGTTTACATAGGCAGACTTTTATTCACAAACCCAAAGGTTTTTACAATTTACAGAAATGTTCTATCTTTCAAGAACAACACTCATACAGATCTTTCTTTCTGGATTTAGCCTTCTTTCTTAGCCACCTGCCTGTCTTCTGCTGGCTGATAAGAGGCTTCCCTGCTCCCACCAGAGACGCAGCTGACTTCAGCACACTCCTCCTCACATGGGCTCACATAGGCTTGCATCGAGGTTGGTACACCTCAGAAGATTTAGTCGAAAGGGTTAATGCCTCCGTTTGCCTGAAGATAAGAGCTGAAGATCTGAAGGTCGCCAGTTCGGGACAGCCGGAAGTCTCGGTGAGCGGCAGACCTTGTTAATTGCGACTGATTAACAGCTGAGCTTTGGCTGCCTTGTGTGAGGGGGAGTTGTGCCAAAGTTCAGCCGCTTCTCTGGTGGGAGCAGGGAAGCCGTTTATCAGCCAGCAAGAAGATCAACGGGTGGCCAGAAAGAAGGACTAAATCCAGAAAGATCCATCTGTATGTGTGTAGTTCTTGAAAGATAGAACATTTCTGTAAAAATTGTAAAAACCTTCAGGTTTCTGAATAAAGTCTGCCTATGTAAACCGCCTTGAGTTATAGTCACTAGAGAAATCTGGTGACCTAAGAAAGGTGGTATATAAATCCAAGTATTATTATTATTATTATTACACCTAGACCCTGTCCTATTCAGGCCTGCAAATCTCCTCTGGGGTTCTTTTTTCAGGCCCCTGACACCATTGGCCTTCTCAGCAGTTGCTTGGGCTGCCATGTTTCCCACCCAAGAAAAAATTTTTTTCCCACCTTGAAGGGTTCAGTCAAACAATAATCCAGCGCTATTATGACATCCACGTCCCTCTGTGGGCTGAAGAGTGGCAGGGCACTGTTGTTGACGAAATACCCAATGTCCATCAAGCAGAGCGACGGCTCCGTTGGCGTCAACTTGTTGGGAGAGGCATCAAACACAGTATCTGAAAAACATGTTTTACGCTTATGACGGGAAGAACTGCGGCTGTGTCAGTGCCTGGGATGGAGGCAAGTAATTTCTGGCTCAGCTGCACCACCTGCTGTTCAGAATAATCTGCACATTCATTCCCTAGTAGAAGCATAGCCAGAGGGGGGCACAGGGTGCACTGAAACTGCAACAGAGGGGTGCGGTGCAGCATGCCATGCAAGCAGCCCCTCCCATGCACCATCAGAGCTATTTGAGTTACTGCTGCAGCCCAAACGGCTCCGACAGAGAGTGGGAGGCAGCGGTATCATCTGGCAACGAGCTGCCGGAACGCTAGGCAGGACTTACCGCCTGATTGGCTGCCTGTTCGTGACGTGTCACCGCCTGCCCACCCACTGCGCAGGCACCCCTGGCTTCGGAGGGGGTGCCTGCTTGCCTGGGGGGCGCGCCGGGTGCCTGGGCAAGCAGCGGAGGGGCGCACCAACCGGAGGGAGCCCGCATGGCGGGCGGGCAGGTGGCGACATGTCACGGACAGCCTGTCAATCAAGCGGTAAGTCCCACCTAGCATTCCGGCAGCTCGTTGCCGGATGACACTACTGGTGGGAGGGTGCTTCCCACCCCTCTTTTCTCTTCAGTCACCACTTTTATCTCCAAGGTCTTCATTATTCCACCTTGACTACAGCTGTGAACCACACCCAAAGTCCTAGTTTTAACCCTGTATTTCCCAGACCTGTCAACAATAGGGGCCACTGCTGCAGCCACTACACTATCTCCTTGGGGGATCTTCCATTTTTTCCACTACACCTTGCTCCCTAAGGGGGCTGAACACATGGAATCAATAGAGTTGAAAGATACTGAAAAGGTCATCTAGTCCAACCCCCTGCCTGTAGCAGGAATTCCTTGTAGAGCATCTCCAGCAGATGCCTGTCGAGCCTCTGCTTAAAGGTCTCCAGTGAGGGAGAATCCACCACCTCCCTCGGCCACCTGTTCCACTGCCAAACCACTCTTACCATCAAAAAATTCTTCCTGACCTCCAACCAGAATTTCCTCTCTTGAAGTCTGTTCCATTGGACCAGGTTCTACTCTCAGAGGCAAGTGAGAACACATTCGTCCCTCCTTCAGGTATTTGAAGAGCGTTATCTCATCCTCTCTCAGCCTTCTGTCCTCCAAGCTAAACATACCAAGTTCCCTCAATCTTTCCTCATAGGACCCTCAGAGGGTTTTCCAGCCCTCTGATCATCTTCGTTGCTCTTCTCTGAACCTGCTCCAGTTTGGTTGCATCTTTCTTGAATTGAGGTTCTCGAATTGGACACAATATCCAGATGAGGTCTCACCATGAAATGCACTATGTAATGGTTCACTATTTTAATTATTAAACTGGCCAAGCTAAATAAGGTGGGGGTGAGCAGAGGTGGAGTGTGGGTGTAGCCCGGGGTGGTGCGAGCCACAGGCGCCGGCAGCAACAGGGCGCCATTGCACAGAGTAACCCTCGCATTAAGCCCCGCTGTTTGGCCCTCCCTCCCTCCCTGGTGTCCGTTTTGCTCCAAAATGGAGTTGTTCTGGATGCAGGGAGGCGTGGCAGGGCGACGCACGGGGGGGGCGACATGCTGGGGGTGTGGTTTCGTCGCCCTGCCATGGGCGCACTCGGCGCTCGGTTCGTCTCTGGGGGTGAGGTAGTATAAGCAATGTGAACTTATAAGGAAATCTCAAAGAGCACGTTAATTTTAAAACATAGCACCAGGATCAAACCCTTTCATTCATTCTAAGTGCCTAACAGGCCATGACATTTCTTTTATGGTTTGCTGGATACTATCTCCTGGAGCCCAAAAAAGAGACACTACCCTAGAACTGTATGATAGAGAAAAGCCTCAAGACTATGAAAGGAAGTAATGCATTTTCTTAAAGATTTTAATTTTTAAAGTGTAAAACTTTGAATGCAATGATCACATTTTCTGAATATTAACTGCTATAGGGACTCCAGTCCAAAAATGAGAAATAAATTGAATAGAAAATGCACTGCTGAGATCATTTTGGCAATTTTGGTACAAAACCAACAATTGCACAGAAAAAAAGAAATACTCTGTGCAACTGACCTCATTGGACTTCTAAAATATGAGAACCTATAATAATAATAATAATAATAATAATAATAATAATAATAATAATAATAATAATAATAATAATAGGATTTATACCCTGCCTTTCTGCCCCATATTAGGACACCCATTGGCTTACAGCAAAGTAAAAAGAATATAGGATAAAAATTAAAACAATGACAATTAAAACCAGCAGACCCCACTGGATCTTATAATCATTAAAATTAAAGATTACAAATTAAAGATTAAAAATGAAATGAAAATGCCAGCCCAACATGTCAGCAACTTAATAAAACAGCTCCTTAAATAGAAACGTCTGAAGACCCTGCCAAAAGATTGCTAGTAAGGAGC
This sequence comes from Lerista edwardsae, assembly GCA_029204185.1. Classification (NCBI taxonomy): domain Eukaryota; kingdom Metazoa; phylum Chordata; class Lepidosauria; order Squamata; family Scincidae; genus Lerista; species Lerista edwardsae. Next base: position 21,263,381 of record JAJKFI010000007.1, read on the forward strand.
TGTTCTTAATTCCAAGGTGAGGGAGCCACCACTGAGAAGGCCCTTTTTCTGGTTGTCATCCCCCTCACCTCACCTGGTAGCAGCGCAGTCAGCAGAACCCCCTCAGATGACCTGAGAGTACAGGTAGGATTATATGGAAGAAATATGGTCCCACAAATACCCTGGACCCAGTGTTGTCATTCAGCCGGAACACTGGGCGGGAGCAATGGGTGAGTGGCAGCAACGGGAGCAACGGGTGAGCGGGGGCGGGGAAGACAGCAAAACGGACCAGAACGCAACGAGCGGGCTGCCGCTCACCCATTCCTCCCGCCCAGTGTTCTGGCTGAATGACAACGCTGCCTGGACCCAAGCTGTAAAGTAGGGTCAATTGACTCAGCCTAAAATATTCCAAGAGTTATGATTATTAATTCTAATAATTATTACTTATTAGTAATAATACATTAATAGATAGCAATTTAATTACCTCTCCATTGAATGAAATTCTTCTGTTGCATATAGTCTTTATACATGGCAAAGTTTCTCAGGAAATTGTGAGATGCCCCCTTCAATGGACGATCAGTTAAAATGTCATTAAAAATTTCACCAAGTTTTCCAGCTCCAGAATCTGGAGGCTTGTAGACAGAAGTGCCTCCATTGTCTGTGAATTTTTCTTCACCTGATACAAAAACACAGAAAAAGGTGCAGTTCTGGCAAGTTTTTTCCTGTTTCCAGTTTGTAACACTTTATAAGACTGGTCATCGATGTCTTTATGTCACCATTGTCCAAGAAAAAAGTATCAATCTGTGACAGCTGAATTCACTGAGCTAGAACCGTGGGTCTCAAACGTTTTAGCACTGGGACCCACCAGAAGTGCCGTCACTGTGACGCCAGAGCCTGCTGCTTTCCGGACAATGCAGCAATCAGTTGGGTTTTTCCTCAGCCATTTTCCAACAGCAAAGCGAATCAGAAAAACACAAAGCCCATTTACAACATTGACACAAGCAAAACAGCCACCTAGCCCTCTCCCTTTCCAGTGTTCCATCTTTCCATATTTTCAATATGGCCGCCTGTGACGTCCATCTCAGGGGAGGGGGTCGCACTCTGCAAGGTAGGCGGGCTCAGGGCGACTCACCTCTTGTAAAAGGACCTTCGGAGTTCCTCGAGTTCTTTGGCAGAGGCGATTTAATCTAGTAAGTGCTTTAACATTCATCGGACCCTGTAACTTCACAGGGTCCTGGCAAAAACGTTCAGAGCACCATTGCCAGGTTCCCCAGTAGCCCCCCCACCTCTTCTTATCCTCCGCAAATGCTCCAAGCATTGTCTGGAGCCTGGTGGGCCTTACAGGCAAGTTCTGCCTGGGGAGAGCCTGCCCACAGGAGGGGGCCTGAGTCACTGGTGCTGGTTGGCGCCATGGGGCTGGGGCAGGTTCTGAGGTTCCCACCCTGGAGGCCAGGCTGCCTTGTGATTCTGGGCCCAGGGGGTCCAACCTCTTTGCCCCTCCCTTGCCGGGGCACACAGGGCCTTCCAAGCCCCTTCAGGAACAGTGTAAGGGAGCCCACAAAGGGAGGGAGGCCTGCTGCCTCCCAGGGCACCCTCTCACTTGCCGGCCAGCTGGAGAGAGAGCAACCTCTCCCCAACATGGCCGAGCTCCTTATGAGCCCGCCAGCTGGTTCATATGGCTCCGCCCCTTCCGGGTCAGGTTCCTGCACGAAGTCTTGCAAGGCCCGGCTCCGACGCCAAGCATCACGTCTCCTTAGGCACCTGTGCAGCCTGTCTAAGGCCTTGAAAGGCCTCGGTCCACACCATGCTGGGAGTGGCAACAGGATCCAAGCATCTTGTTGTCTCATGCCTCCCTGGGGTCACCTGGTGGGCCACTGTGAGATACAGGAAGCTGGACTAAATGGGCCTTTGGTCTGATCCAGTAGGGCTCTTCTTATGTTCTTATGTTCTTATGCTCACCTTGCCTGGCACAGTGGCAGCACTGATAAGGCCCACAGCTGCCTGCCATGCCACCAGGGAGCCCACCTCCCCACCCGTGTTCACCCCTGAGCTGGAGACCCAAGAGGAGACCGCTCAAGCGGCCATCCAGCGCCCGCAGCCCCATGCCTGGCTGACACCGGCACTCTTGGGGTGACACTGCCATAGGTGCTCTGCGACCCACCTGAAATTGGATCACAACCCACCTAGAGGGTCCTGACCCATCCTTTGAGAAACAATGAGAGAAGCCCCAAAGTAAAACATGCTGGCTATTACCCACCATCCGCTGTCCTTTTCAAAGCACAGAGCAGCTGTGCAAGCAATGACCAACAAGGTGATCAGAAGTGAAACTCTTACTTTCTTCCATGTCTTTGACCCATCGTTCCCAAAATTCGTCTGGTGTTGAGGACCAGTATAAACTATCCAAAAGATTCAGAGTAAAAATATTGGTCCAGATGCCTGAAAGTCCAACCATATAAGGAAAAATCAGTTCCCGTTAATCAGCAGCATCTCTCTCCAGAACCAATCAATATACAAGAGCCCACTGAAACAGCAAAAGTGAGGTTTTGCCCTCACTGACACTCAGTTGCCTCAAGAGAAAATACTGTATATCTGTATTCTGAGAGTGTCTCCAATTCCTCATTGCACAGGGGCAGACATGTCATGTAGCGGGTACGCTGGGGTACGTGAGTACCCATTCCTAGGGTTAGGGCTGGCCCTGCCCATTCGCCCGCCCACTCATCGACTCCGTTGGTGCTCCGCGCTGCCCCCTGCAACGTTTGAATTGCCTGCACGTTTGAGTTGCCTGCACGTTCTCACAGCCAGGCAGGCAGGCAGTGGAGTGAGGGAGACCGACAGCAGCAGCAGCGTGAGCAGGTAGGCTGCCTGGGGCTCCCTCCCGAGGAGGCGCGGTGGTTCCTGGGGGCGATTCCTGGGTTCCGGCTATGACCTCACTTACAGTGGGCGGGCCCCGACACAAGTGCCAATCAAAAGTGAGTACCTGTTGCTAAATCATTTAGATGCCATTACTGCACAGGGGTTGTGAAAGAAGAATCAAGAATCAATGCATGGAAAGTGGAGGCATGAGTGGATATATTTAAGGACCCACAGTAAAACCTTTGCCATTCAGAAGCTGAATCACTCCACTGACAGTGAAAGCAACTCATGAGTAACAAAGGAAGGTAAGGAATTTTACAATGAGTGCACTTTTGGTCTGGAATAAAAGTGTTAAAGAAATCCATATATCACCTGGGTTGTTCTTCTATAAGTCCTTGCATTCACCAACACAATTGGGCACTTGCTGGTTTAAAACATAGTTTTTATGGAAGTGATATGAGCAGTGGTGTCATTCAAATGATTTAGGAACAGGAACTCACTTTTGATTGGTACTTGTTGGGAACCCGGAACCAACCACGGAGCCCGTTAGGATCTGGAACACCCGTTCTGGTCCGTTCCCCCTGAATGACATCACTGCCTTCGCCCCCCTAGGAATCCGGAGTCACTCTCTTTAACCCTCTGAGTGCCGGCCAACCAAGAAGAAAAGCTCTTTGCAGAGGAATTGGGAGGGGGGAGAGTGAAGTGGGCGGAGTCAGCCCTAATTTTAACTAGTGGAACTGAGTTCCCCCGCGTTCCCCCTGCATGACATCACTGGATATGAGCATGATCAAACTGTGATTGACCCTGCTAAAGGCATGGGCATCTGTATCTGTGTAGAAACATCATGCATGTTGATGGAGCAAGATAGCACAATTAACCACAGCCTAAGTATTCTTTGACGTAATTTAGAGCGCAATCCTAACCAACTTACCAGAACTACTACACTGCAGAATGCAGCACATGCCCCATTGGCAAAGCTATGTCAGTGCTGGAAAGTTGGTTAGGATTGCGTCCCCAATTACTGCAGAGCATAGATAACTGTAAAAAAAAGAGATCTGCTGCCAAAGGTGTTCTGCTGCATCTTCCAGTTTATCTTATAAGTAACAAATTACCTTCCAGATAACTAATTCGGGACTCCGGGAGCCTCTTCATCAGTTTTCCCATGTAGAATTTACTATCAAAATCTTCTGCACGAATGTAGGCGCCATATTTCAGGAACCCGACCTCATAAGGATTGAATTCCACCCACTCTGCAAACAAAATAGCACAGAGAAGGTTTCGTGCCCCTCAGGTCAGTTGGTAGGTCACTGACGCACACACAATTAACAAAAGGGGGAAAGCAGACAATCTGCAACAGACCCCCCTGGTGGAACGTCTAGCATAATCAGCCTGGGGGCTGCAAACCTCCAGGACCCTGCAGGAGGTCAGCTCTGCCCCACTCCCTGCCCACACAAGCACTTACCTGGTTCCCAACTCCCCTGTAGGAGTTTGTGCTAATGCATACCAATTTTCCTACTTTCATTCAATTTACATTACTACTGCTAAAAATAAGGTAGTAGTAACATACTTACAGAATATGGTCCCTAATTAGGGAGTAATGGGCTGAGTTTAGCCACAGTAACACATCCACAGTAACACACTGATTCTAACCAGCCTAGAATGAGCCATTTGTCAAAAGGCAAACCTAATACTTGGCCGACACTTCAACAGAGAAGGAACTACAGTGGCACACAGCGCAATCCTAAACCCCGCGCAGCGCCAGCACAACGGGGTTGTGCTGATGTTGCGCCTTTAGCGCCGACGCGGGAGTGCTGATCGGCACCCCCATGTTGGCGCTAAGGCTGGCCCTGCTGCGCCCGCGCTCTCTCGCGCCGACCAAAGCCAGTCGGCGCGAGGGAGGCTCCATGCCGAGGCAGCACAGGGATTGGAGGGAGGGAGGGAGGGAGGCACGGCAGGACTTGGGCGTAGCATGGGTGGGCTTGGGAGGTGGCCATATGACCATATCCTAAGCCCGTCAGGGAGGCCTAATGGCCTCGATTCAGACCGCGCGGTCTCCTCGGATCTGCACCCGCTAAAGAGCAGAGCACATATGGGAGGCTGAAGCCTCCCCTACGGTAAGGGAGCGCATGCTCCCTTGCCACAGGGAGGCTCCAGCCTCCACCTACCCAGCGCTGAATAAGGCGCTGGCTGGCCGGCACTCCTACCCCAGCGCTGGGTAGGACTGTGCGCACAGTAGGAGATGCTCACATGTTGCACTCAGCCCATTCACCAGCACAAGCACTGCGGTACAGAAGGGACAAGGATGAAGAGGATCACATATGGCTTACATGGCCTCTAAATCTGAACTTTCTCATAATGTGTGAACGTCCTGAAATGGCTGGAGAATCTACAACCTTCCTCGTAAACCCTACAGTTGCTCAAAATGAATTTCAATGCTCACTTCACTTGCCTTTCCTTCCTTCTATCTTAATTGGTCATAACATTAAACTAATAGTAATCTAAAGCAGTGGTTCCCAAACTGTGGGTTGGGACCAACCAGTGGGTCACGAGCCAATTTCAGGTGGGTTGCGAAGCTCCTAGAGCCGCCATATTGAAAATATGGGAAGCTGGGATGCTGGAAAGGGCACGGGCTGTGTGGTAGTTCGGCTTGTGTCGAGGTTGCAAATAGGCTTTTGTCTTTCTGATTCACCTTGCTATTGGAAAATGGCTGAGAAATCACCCAACTTATTGCTGCATTCTCAGGACAGCAGCAGGCTCTGGCATCACAATGATGGCACTTCTGGCCATGACATCACTTCCAGTGGGTGCTGGACAGATGGTCATTCTAAAACCTGGGTCCCAGTGTTAAAAGATTTGAGAACCACTGATCTAAAGGATTCCATTAAATGCGTAGACACCTACCTCTGAAATCAAAGGTGCTGATGTCTTTGTCTTTGACGTTTATGGCTGCGTAGATAGGCAATGGGTTCTGGCCCCGATTCAGGGCAGCATGTTGTTCTGACAGTTTACTCTCATTTCGCTAATATAAAAAATGTGAAGGAAAATGCACAATAAGTGTGGAAGGCTACACATTAAAATGCAATGATATCTTTTTTTGCAAGTGGACCTTTTTGTTTGTTATCCTAAATTCCTTAACTGGAAGTGCTGGGGTTGAGTGCGGAGTCCTTTGCATGTCAAAAATGCATTCTCTCAAACACTTCATTGAGATGATGAAGGCCCAAATCCTAATCAACTTCCCAGTACAGACATAGCTGTGCCAATGTGGCTTGTTCTGCATTCTGTAGTGTAGTAGTCATCACAGAGGCCTCCTCAAGGTAAGGGAATGTTTGTTCCCTTACCTCGGCTCTGCATTGCCCTTATCTCAGTGTTGGAAAGTTGGTTAGGATCGGGCTGTTAATTACCTAAAGATACATACGTGTTTCCCCTTTCTTTCCTAGTGCCTGACAAACCATTGTTTAATCCATGTTACAATAGTCCTGTTAACTCATACTACTACTACTAGCAGTCCTGGAGGGATTTGGGCTGGGTGGGCCTTCTGATGGACCCAGCGGCGTCATGCAGCCGGCAAGCTGGGCGGGAGGAATGGCTGCGGGGGTGGGGAAGACGGCGAAACAGACCGGAACGCAATGGGCGGGCTGCCGCTCACCCGTTCCTCCCGCCCAGTGTTCCGGCTGCATGACACCGCTGGATGGACCCCTTAGTCATTGCCACTCTCTGACTCTGAGAGTGGTCCAAACATACTTTACGGTGTCCCTTGTGCTGGCCAAACTTTGCTGGCTTAGTTTATGCCGGCCTAACTCAGTTTAGGATTGTGCCCAGCGGTGTTATGCTGCTGGAACATCCAGGTGATCGACAGCCCGCTCATTGCATTCCGCAGTGTTACGCCATTTGTGTAATGTACGCAAGCGGCATAATTGGTTACGCAAATGGCGGAACGCTCCAGAATGCGACGGGCGGGCTGTCGATCACCCAGATGTCCCGCCCAGGGTTCTGGCAGCATAACACCGCTGATTGCGCCCACAGTGTCATCTATGGGATTATTTGACACTGTGTGATTAATGGCAGCTGCAAGCCAGGAGGCAAAAGAACGAAGAGGAAGAGTGCCACCATCACTTTCCCCCACTTTTCATCCTCCTCTGCCTGCATCTTTATTGATACAGATACAATGTGTGATATTTTGCTAATATTATAGAATGCTATTAATCTTATTTATTTCATTTTATCACGCAGCACAACTTTTTTCTTGTTGTGATATCAGGCACTTGGGGCAGCCCTTGCCAAACTGGGTTGTTACCCACTGGTGGGTCGCAAGGTGGGTTGTGGGCTGGGCTTTACCACCCACCCTTTTCATCCAGATATTAGACAGCCCTGTTATGTGCTGGGCTGGTGACTCACTCTACTGGCTTCTGCAGAGCTCAGAATGGTCCGAATGCAATTCCTGCTATTCCGAAGCCCACAGAGGCCAGCAGAATGGGTTGCCAGCCCAGCATGACCCATAAGAGGTCTACCACCAGGAACATTGCAACCCACCATGGAAGACAAAATGGATCACAATGCCAATAAGATTGGGAAATGCTGGCTTAGGGTGATTTTTAAGTGAACTTGGAATGAATTGGAATTTTCCCCCATTTAAGTTGGTTAACAATCTTAACAACTTTCCAGCACTGGGGTAAGGGCAATGCAGCTCCGAGGTAAGGGAACAAGCATTCCCTTACCTTGAGGAGGCCTCTGTGACTTCTACTACACTGCAGAGTGCAGAACGTGCCCCATTGGCATAGCTATGTCAGTGCTGGGAAGTTGCTTAGGATTGTGCCTTTAATGTATTGTTTGTACCTTCCAGATTTTCACAGCAAAGGCTGTTTTCAAAAACGAATTAGGTATGGATAATGAGGGAAGATTGTACAAAGCTTCATTCTTGTCCCTAGATCAGTTCCTAGTCTCTAAATGAGCTCCTACATCACCCAGAAGAAATCACAATAATAATATTCTCATATCTGTTATAGACATACCCCATCATGGAAGAAAGCTTCTTGAACAAGGGCCCAGAGGGCTGTGAAAGATGGAAGGTACCCCCTTTCAGCCCTTTCCACCAACTCTTTGTGATAGTACTTCAGCCGTTCGATGGAAATAACATCCCACTTGGACTTCAACATCTGCTCTTTCACTGCTTGGATGGGCTCTTCTAGATTCTTATGTGACCAATTGGTATCTTGATACAATTTTGTCAGAGTCCTGAATGGGGGAGGAAAATCTCTTGTTACAAAACAAGGGCTTGCCTGCTAATACCAGTCCAAGAACATTTATCTTTCAACTAAAAAATGCTATAGAATCAACTCTTCCAACACACATCTGAAACAAGATTCAAGGCTACTCAACAAGTCTTGGAGCTCACAACTCTTTTGGAATTCCACCCTCCTCTCTAGCCACAATCCTCACATTTGTTATTAATACCCCCAAGGAAGATACTTGTTAATAGGTATGGATCAGTTCAACTGTATTGATAAATATTCATTTGGTACTTGGTTGAGATTCAACCCTCTTTTTTTCTTTCTTTTCTGGTTCAGAGGAACAAAGGCATCACAGGAGGTGGTGATGGCATCTGGCCTAGATGCCTTTAAAAGGGGACTGGACAGATTTCTGGAGGAAAAGTCCATCGTGGGTTATAGGTCATGATGGGTTGGTCAACCCCTTACATTAACAGTAGGCTACTTCAGAATGCCAGGTCCAAGGGAGTGGCAACAGGATGCAAGCATCTTGCTGTCTACTGAACTCCCTGAGGCACCTGGTGGGCCACTGTGAGATACAGGAAGCTGGACTAGATGGGCCTTGGCCTGATCCAGTGGGGCTCTTCTTATGTTCTAAGGGCTGAAGCAGGACTGATTCACACCTCCAAATCCCAGCGGGCAGGCTGAAATCAATGAAAATCAAGGTCTGCGTCTGTGTTCTATTGCAGTGGTCCCAAACTGCACTGGTTCCCAAACTGTGGATCAGGGCCCACCAGTGGTTGCAAGCCAATTTCAGGTGGATCATGAAGAACCTGCAGCAGCCATATTGGAAAATATGGGGGGATGCTGGAAAGGGGGAGGGATGGGTGGTTGTTTTGCTTGTGTCAAGGTCAGCTTTTTTCCTCTTTCTGATTCACTTTGCTATTGGAAAATGGCTGAGAAATAGCCAAACCTATTGCTGCAATCTCAGGAAAGCGGCAGGCTCTGGCATCACAATGATGGCACTTCCGGCCATGACATCACTTCCGGTGGGTCCCAGACAGTTTGTTATTCTATAAAGTGAGTCCCAGTGCTAAAAGCGTTGAGAACCACTGGTATACTGGATTCAGCTGGTCTGTGACGTTCATTTTGTCTCTGGATTATGCCCAGTTATCACTCAATGCGTTCTTACCAAGTTGATCCAGAAGCAGCGGTGATATAGGAAACACAATCCAAAATGTTCAGCTTCTGGAGTGCTAACAGGTGACCATACATTGCTGTCATGGCTCTTACTCCACCTCCTGTTGCCGTGACTGCTATCACAGGGACCTGTTAAAAATATAAGCAACGAGGTGTCTGAATCCCCATTTGACTTCAGGGTCAACAACAGGGGACCAACTGACCCTCAGAGTTCAGTGGTGGAGAGAGGGTTGCCTCATCCTTCTACCTCCTCCACCATTCTTCTGGCACTTTCATTGGGCTTCACCTGGTCTCCGCCCCAGAAGAGCCATGACTGGGTAGCCCTTTGTAGCCTGTCCAGAGGCAGTCTCATCATCTGCCTCAGTTGCTTTGTGTAGTTCTGAGCCCCTCCCCCAGGGACCCACCCCTTCCTGATCTCTCCTCTAAGCCCACCCCATGTTACATGGCCACACCCATAGTTAAAGAGGTGACATTGCCACAAGGTAAAGTGTCCCTGTGGTGAACAGTTAAAAAAGGAGGTCCCAGCATACTCCCCCTTGTGAGTCAAATAGGTGCTTGGGGTCCTCCCCCTCCAGCCAGCTGACTTCTGGCAGCACCGTCCCCTCTCCTGAGACTTGGAGCATCTTTGTGAAGATTTGTGAGAATTCGGCCGCAACACTATGCTTAAAATGGTTTGTGATTACGAAAGACTTTCAAAGCAAGCATCTTGTTGTCTCGTGCCTCCCTGGGCACCTGGTAGGCCGCTGTAAGATACAGGAAGCTGGACTAGATGAGCCTTTGGCCTGATCCAGCAGGGCTCTTCTTATGTTCTCATGTTCTTATGCCTTGGCTTTCTGCTTACCAAAAAAAAATTAATCAGAAAATGAATTACAGGTAGATTATCCCTTATCCGGACATCCTAAATCCACACTATTCCAAAATCCAGACATTTTGTCCAACACTTTTTTTTAATGGTCTGTAGTGTGAACACTAGAAGGTCTTGTGCTCATTCCCATGTACAGGCTGTGAGTTCTATTTTCTGTTCTGGGGTGTGTGCCTATATAAAAATTTTTGAAAAATGTCAACGAGGCCAGCAGACACCCAAATGGGTAACAGTGAAAAGAGCAAGAGGAAGCATTTCTCATTATATGGATGTAATGCAATTATTCTGAAATCCAGACAAATCTGAAATCCAAACACCTTTCAGTCTCAAGCAGTCTGGATAAGGGATACGTAGCCTGTACTTTGAGATATTATCCATTGGCTTCCAGTAGGAAAGTACAGTAAAAGCATCAAGCCTTAACACTGAACTCTGTAATAATAATCTCTGAATAACACATAGCATTTTCCTTAATGCCTATGTTATTAAACAGTCTAGAATGCACTGTAATATTTTTCTTGTTCATCTGGTAAAGCAGATCTTCCCTTCTTCAGTGAAGGAATGAGAAGTCAACATGATCAAAGGTAAGAGAGATGGATGAAGAGATGGAAGAAAGTACCAGTAGCTAGGGTGGAATTCAGATTCAAATCAGTCTGGTGTGAAACCTGCTAGGCTATGCCAATTGATTTCTTTTGCTATGTAAGCTACTTTGTGAACGAGTTAAAAGGCAGTACAGAAATGTTCTCATATAAAAGTGAAGAGGTTCTCTGTTGTAAAATGAGGGATCACTAAACCTGTAAATGTGTTTAAAAGCCCAATCCTAGGCCTGTCTACACAGAAGACAGGGGATTACTCCAGAGGCGTCATGCAGCCGGAACGCTGGGCGGGAGGAACGGGTGAGCGGCAGCGGGGAAGACGGCGAAACGGACCGGAACGCAACGGGCGGGCTGCCGCTCCTCCCGCCCAACAGTATTGTTCAGAGGTCTGGATGCAGCTCTGAGGAAAATAACAAATTTGGATGATGGTAGGGTCACAATATTCAGCCCTATGTTTACACCAAACAAGCCTTCTACTTATATTAACCAAATGTATAGATTGTCCTATTCCAAATACAGATCCATTTTCAATGTATCCAATTAGCCAAGTCATACGTTGCAGATGTCCACTCAACCCCCACATGCACCCCATCATGGGATGCCCCCCCCCACACACACAAACCTCATCCTCAAGAAGGTGTCTTCTGAGGTTGAAAAGTTTTTCCAAGGCATGAGCAACCACTTGCTTCCTTTGGCACAGGAAATCCCGTTCCTCAGCACACAGCTCATACCCCAAACGCACATCAAGATTCTGTGAGCTGGAACAGAGAGACAGGTTGGGTCATCAGATAGGTATAGATTCTTTTTGTGGTTGTTATGCGTTTGTTTGTGTTTTACAGCAACAATTCTTTTACAGGCTTCACCCAACAATTAACAGCCACATCTGCAACCTGAATAACCAGCTCCCAACTTAGGCATAGTTTACGATTGACATGGATGCCCCTATATTATCTCCTTCTATTTAAACATAATGCACACGTGTTTATATGGGAATTGCACATATTATTTAGCATAAAAATAGATCATGTTGTTCCCAAGGTACAGAAAATCAGGGTTTGTACAACTGGGGTACTAGCTGAGGGCTTATTCCCATCAGATTGCCAACCTAGCTGGGGCACTCCCTGAACCCTCAGTACCAGGAGAGGGCATGCTGAGAGGGCTTGGTGTAATGCCACACGGCTCCCAGCAACATGGTGCCAGCACTGGCAGTTCTAATTACAGTGCTGGTTTGCAATCTTGATGCCATAGCTTGGCTGCACAGGGTTGCAAAATTGATGATGTGCAAGCAAAGAATGTACAGATCCAATTACCTATCTGCCTTGTGATACATACAAATGCTTGGGAACCTTTCCTATCCAAGAACACAGGAAACACATTATCTTTCCTATCATGCACACAGTTCATGCAACTGTAGGCTCTTCGACAGGTTACAGTAAGTGCATGCAGGAGGTGGACCCAGCAGGCATGAGTGAGCACCATTCCACCATTCAGACATGGCCCAAGCTCTTTTGGCACCTGTGACAGTGCCTTATGACTTCCCCACCCATGTTCTCCTCCTCTGAGCATACAAAGTGTACCACCATGCTTGCTACTACTACTCCATATTTTGGAGATCATTAGAGAGCCCAACTTGTGTGAACCAAATAAACATAGCTGATGACTGATTCCTGAAGTTAGTTTGAACATTTCCAGCTTCAAGCAAAGAGTAAGACTCGCAGACTGACAACCGGCCTCGCCTGGTCCGCCGAAGAGAGCTTTGCATGTTTAATGGCCACCAGTTTTACATAACGTGCATGGCACCGTGACATGGCACTAGGACCAGTGATGTCATGCAGGGGGAACGCGGGGGAACTCAGTTCCACTAGTTAAAATTAGGGCTGACTCCGCCCACTTCACTCTCCCTCCTCCCCCTCCCAATTCCTCTGCAAAGAGCTTTTCTTCTTGGTTGGCTGGCACTCAGAGGGTTAAAGGGAGCGACTCCGGATTCCTAGGGGGGCGAAGGCAGTGATGTCATTCAGGGGGAATGGACCAGAATGGGCGTTCCGGAACCTAACGGGCTCCGTGGCTGGTTCCGGGTTCCCGACAAGTGCCAATCAAAAGTGAGTTCCTGTTCCTAAATCATTTGAATGACACCACTGACTAGGACCTACCAGGGACAAGAGAGGATAAGATGATAAGAGAAGACTGGTCAAGCTGGAGAGATAATGGACTATCGGAGGAAACAGGAAGAGATGACACTAGACTGGCAGAATGACAGCACCCAAGAGGAAAAAGGGATTATACCAAGAGTAAGGAAAGAAGAGCCAGAAGAAAGGATTAAAAAAGGAGCCAAAAACCGTTCATCAGAGATGACTGACCAAAACAACAAGCACATGCATGCCTGGCCCGGCCATGGAGCAACTCGATGCAGCTTGCATTAGCTGCAGAGGATGGAGGGACTGAGGGGGCGGCAGACTGACCTTTGCCCCGAGTCTGCCACCACCTCCCTTCAGCTCCCCACAGGCACAAACCACACTGAGCCATTCCACCCATGCTAGTCTCAGACAACCCACTTCCCTCCCTGAATGAGGGTGTCACCACCCTTCCCCTCGCTCCATATTTGCATGGCACTTGAGGTTTAATGCAGGGATGTCAAACATAAGGCCCACAGCCCAGCTGTGGCCACCAGAAGTCATTTGTCCACATGCACCCCATTATAACTGGGCTCTCCCAGATAATTGGGCTCTTTAATATCTTGAAATTATGAACAAGATTTGCATATTTTCTCTTCTGTTGTTTGCAGCTAACGAGTTCCTGTGTGAGAACAAAGTGCTTATTTGTAGCTGCTTAATGAAGTCACTTCCTGCTTAATGATGTCAGTTCCTCCCTTCAGGAGGTGACATGAATGCTATTCGGCCCACTATATCAGTGGTCTCCAAACTAGAGACCACTGTGTGCCGCAAAAGCCCTCCTGCAAAAGCATCTGTACTGCCGCTTCATTTGTCACCCGCTCCCATCACACAGACTCTCTGGGCAGTTGCGTCTACTGCCCAATATCCCAGCAGGCTCTGCAGCAGGATGTCCAAGCAGACATGACTGCCCAAAGCATCCCTGAGCCCAGATTGGGTAAAGAATGGAGTGGCAGTGCAGAAGAACTGTAAGCCCTGCTCATGGGGAGGAAAGGCTATCACCAGACACTGGAACCAGCCCACGGGCTGGAGTCTGCTGAAGACTGCACTCAGTAGTGCTATCCAGCCGGAACGCTGGGCGGGACTTACGTTTGATCGGCAGTCCGCCCATTGCGTCACACCGCGTTCCGCCGCTTTCCTGCCCGCTGGGAAAGCCCGCCGGGGCGTGCGGAAAAGCGGAGGAACGTGGCGTGACACAACGGGCGGACTGCCGATCAAACGTAAGTCCCGCCCAGTGTACCAGCTGGATAGCACTCCTGACTGCACTATATGAATTGAGTTTGACACTGCTGGTTTAGAGGGATGTGCTCCCTTAGACTCCCTTTAAACTCCGTGCAAGGATAGAGTTAAGACGAATGGGTAGCAAAGCGCTCCTTCCTCACATGGTGTTTAAAGGGATGTTGGCTCAGACCCCTCCAATTAGATCCTGGAACTGAGCTGGTGCTTGATCACCTTTAAACCAGCAGCAGCAAATCCCACAGGACATGTGTGTGGCTACATTTAGCTGATGGACTAGAATCTTGCCGTGACATTGAGAGCCAGCTGTTTATTAGTTCAAGCAGAACAGAGGCTCCTTTCCCTTCTGCATGCCCTCCAGCTAGCAGCATCAGAAGAGAGCAAGCTAAGGAGGACAGGCGTGACTTACCAGTCAATTACCCGGAGGTTCAGCTCCAGAGCTCCACCCTGAAACCAGACAATACCCACATAAAGACAATGCAACTGGAGACGTAAAAAGACAAACACTATTAGGCATGAGGAAGGAGAAATGCCAGGTGGAAGCATCATGTGTGATAATTGGGTGCGTCATGCTTGGCAATTGTTCCTGATGATTGTCCTTGCAAAGTCTGGGGGGAGGGGGCTTTCATCACCACTTGGGAGGAAGCAGGAGGCAGTGTGGGAAGAGGAAGAATAGCTGTACTGATGATGGCAAAAAAGGAAGCCGGCACTGCCATTACCAGGGCAATTTGGCCGCCACTATGTCTACAATCCTCATGGCAGGGGAGAGTAGAAAATTGAGCATGAAGAAGCATTTTGCAGGGGGAAAAATCCCCTTCAAGGACTATAAATACACTGCTGAGCAGCAGGCGCCTTCTGAAACCATGGCAAAGGGGAGACATTTACTGATAGGAGAGTTACAAGTCGAAGCATATATTCGAAGTCAGTGTTTCTCAAATGGTGGGTCAGGACCAGTGATGTCATGCAGGGGGGACGCGGGGGAATTCAGTTCCACTAGTTAAAATTAGGGCTGACTCCGCCCACTTCACTCTCCCTCCTCCCCCCTCCCAATTCCTCTGCAAAGAGCTTTTCTTCTTGGTTGGCCGGCACTCAGAGGGTTAAAGGGAGCGACTCCGGATTCCTAGGGGGGCGAAGGCAGTGATGTCATTCGGGGGGAACGGACCAGAATGGGCGTTCCGGATCCTAACGGGCTCCGTGGCTGGTTCCGGGTTCCCGACAAGTGCCAATCAAAAGTGAGTTCCTGTTCCTAAATCATTTGAATGACACCACTGGTCAGGACCCACTAGGTGGGTTGCATAGTACCTACCGCAGCTGCCATTGAAAATATAGGAAGATGGGACAGTAGAAATGAGAAGGGCTGTTTGGTTATGTGGCTTATGCCAAGGTTGTAAACTGGCTAGTTTCCTTTCTGATTCACTTTGATATTGGGAAATGGCTGAGAAATAACCCAACTGATTGCTGCATTCTCAGGAAAGCAGCAGGCTCTGGCGTCACAATGGCAGCACTCCCGGCCATGACATCACTTCCTGTGATGTCCCAGACAGTTTGTGGATCCCAGACAGGTTGTCATTCTAAAAAGTGGGTCCTGGTGCTTAAATATTTGAGAACCACTGTTCTAGGCTGTAAATCCCATGCAACACAAAAAGATGCACTTCACGAAACAGTAAGCACTGCTGACATGGGGGAAGGATTTTTTTAAACTCTGGATCCAGCCCACAGACTGGAGTTTGGAGACCCCTGGCCTAGGCCATTAGAATAAGTACGCTAGGGAAAGAATCAGAACACGAACTCAGTGAGTTGGTCTGGGCACATTCCCTTTCTGTAAAATAAGGAAAAAACTGTTCTACCTTGTTGGGTTGGGGCAAGATTTGAGGGACCGCCTCCTCCCATATAATCCGACCTGTACTCTGAGGTCATCTGGGGGGGCTCTCTTGACGGTGCCGCCACCAGGAGAGGTGAGAGGGGTGGTGGCCAGTAGGAGAGCCTTCTCGGCGGTGGCACCCCAACTTTGGAATACCCTCCCCTTGGAGTTAAGAACTGCTCCCTCCTTGGCGGTATTTCGGCGGGGGCTGAAGACCTTTTTATTTCAGCAGGCTTTTAGTTGCTGACAGGCTGGCTGGCTGGCTTTTTTGCATTCTTTTTATATATTTTATGATCCTAGGGATTAATTTGTTGTATGTTGTATTTTTAATATTGTTTTTATTGTCTTTTAATACTGTTTTTAATTGTTTTTTACTGTGTTTTTAACCTTGTAAATGCCGCCTTGAGGGCCTTGTGGCGGAAAGGCGGGATACAAATCAAATAAATAAATAAATAAATAAATAAATAAAAGATACAATCACTAAAACTGGACGACAAACATTTGCTCAGGATTTGAATATAATGAAGCAAAGAATGTTTGATAACTCAAAAGTTTTGGGAGCTGCACAAAGAATTCCTTAATCACCCCACTGGCATCCACCATTCTAAGCAGCATGAATTTCATTGCGGTGCTTATTATCAGGTTGCATTCACTATATATCAAATTTTTCAGCAAGGGTGAAAAAATCAGATGAAAAGAAACCACACTTACCTCCTTTAGTGGTAGGTCTACTTTGACTTCTTGTCCCATTGGAAAGAGTTTCAAGGGTAGCGCTAAAAGACTGGCGGAATCAG
This sequence comes from Lerista edwardsae, assembly GCA_029204185.1. Classification (NCBI taxonomy): domain Eukaryota; kingdom Metazoa; phylum Chordata; class Lepidosauria; order Squamata; family Scincidae; genus Lerista; species Lerista edwardsae. Next base: position 21,280,131 of record JAJKFI010000007.1, read on the forward strand.
TCCCCGCTTCAGGTGAAATGCTCTGGGTGAAAGAGGAAGATAAGATTTTTGTCTGAACACAAAAAAATGCATAGGCTGCATGTGGCGGGGGGAAACACATCTCTACTAAGGACACATTTGTGGATTTTTAACCTGCCTTTGGCCCCCAAATGAGTTAAGGGAAGTTATAGCTATACATTCAGAGGATTTGCATTGTACCCAAGCTTATTCTAACTATTTCACTCAGAGACATTCCTCAACCTTTTCTCCTGGATTTGCCTTTGTTACTTTTCTTTACGGTCTTAAATAATACTGTTGGCAAGTTCATTAATAGACAATCAAAGAGCTGACCTGTGTCATGGCAAAGAACTGTGCAGTACAGAGCAGCTCTGTCGCAAACTTGATATAACTGTTGCAGTCCAATCTCACGGACTTACCCTGCCAGCGACATTGTATGACAGCGACCATTACCTGAACCTCGACTTTTAGTACTGGTTCCCAATTCTTGATGCAGTGAAAAAGGAAAGAATCAACATCTTTGGTTGTCGTCTGTGTACCTTCATAAGATCCTTGCACAGTAAAAACAACATTTTTCTTGGCTAAAAAAAGTGATAATATTGTAGTTATGCTCTTTTAAAATGAGTGGGTGAAAACCATCATTCCTAGACGTTACTTTGTAAAATCATTCTATGCTTTTTTGCAATTTAACATGTAGCCCAGGGATTCCTGTTTCTTCGTCTTGAATATGTTCACTTGGGACTGCTGCTTTCTATATATAGCACATATGCTCCTATGGAACTTTCATTTAAGCACAGTAGGAATAAGTTGACAATTTCACTGGATATGTTATACGTATATACTATACCAGTGTTTCTCAAACTACCGTATGATTCGGGACCCACTAAATGTGTCCCAAGACTATTTCTGGTGGGTTCCCATTCATTTCAATGTGTATTTTATTTTTTATATATTAGATTTAATGGTACGTGATTACATTTGGGGAAATGTTACAGATCTGTGCACAGTAGTCTCACAGCCCAATCCTAAACATGTCTACTCAGAAGTAAGTCCTATTACATTCAATGGTGCTTACTCCCAGATAAGTGAGGATAGGATTGCAATGTCAGCCTGTTAAAAGCACATGCTTTTAACAATGACAGTCAGTGAGGCTTACTCCTATGCAAGTGTGGATAGGATTGAAGGGAATTTTTTTAAATATATCTGCAACTGTTTGGGAGGGTTAGGAGGTTCTTTATTTTAAATACATTTTTATATACATACACCCATATGACAAATTCAAATAAATTAAGTACATTAAAAGTTTACAATAAGTTTAAAAACTTTTAATTCATTTAATTGATTTGATTTTGTCAGATGGTTGGGGGCATTAAAAATTTTCCTGCTTAATTATGTAACTTTCAGGTTAATGACATAACTTCCACATTAGTGACATCACTTCCAGTGGGTCCCAACATATTGCCATTCTAAAAACTGGGTCCTGGTGTCAAAAAGTTTACTTTTGTACAATACATTAGGTGAGAATAATGGCAACAACCTCAACTGTATAATAAATTATAACTATATTCTTCGCTCTGCTAAACTGCTAATTATGGAAATGTTAAATGTTAATTATGGAAATGTAAAGCCAATTCCACTGGCTTAGAGTGGAATCTAAAATTAAAAAGCCATCAAAACTTAATTTTATTGTTCATGAATTTGAATGCAAACTTTCAAATCAGAAACTCAAATTCAAGAAAGCTGAAGGATCCCTTTCCATGCATGTCTTCAGGGGTCCGCCAGGTCAGGAACTGCCTTAAGGGCTCATAGAAGAGCAACCTCTGCAGGCCCCAGAAGACATCCAACATACATGAAGAAGAAGTCACTCAACCAAGCCGCAGCCCTAGCAACTCTGTCCCACTCGCCAATTTTTCTGTGTAAAATCTGCCTACTACATTTGTGGAACATGGGGCTATGTGAGTTTGGCAACCTGGGGAAAAAGAGAGTTTCCTGGGGAAAATGCCCAGTTTCACAAGGAGACGTTCAAAACAAACTTTCATAGTATATCTGACTGAGGAGAATTTTCAGAACAAAATGATTTTAGCTCTAATTTGGCCTGATTTCTGCCTTTATAACATGATACAGTACTGGATTTTGGTACTTGTAGCTTTTGAAATCTTTCTTTGATGAGCTGCACCTGCCCAAATTTCCTCTTCTATACAATGGTTAAAGGCAGCTATGGGATCTACAAACGACCTGGGGGAACGCTGGGCGGGACTTATGCAGGGCTTCTGCGTGATTGGCTGCCCGTCCGCAGAGTTCTGCAGCTGTCCTGGCCTGGGGGGGCTGCCCCCAGTTAGCGCGCCCCACCGCTGCTCGCCCAGGCACCCGGCGCGACCTTCACCCGTCCTCAGCAGCGAGCAGGAGCCCCCCTGAGGCTAGGGCAGCTGCAGATCGCCACGGGCGGGCTGCCAATCACTCGGATGTCCCGCCTAAGTCCTGCCCAGCATTCTCTCAGGTCGTTTGTAGATCCCATCGCTGGTTAAAGGTAGAGGCATTCTGTCCCAGTTTGGTAACCCTAACTATAAGTACGGTTACCAAATACAAACTGGGACAGAGCGTCTCTACCTTTAATCATGGGATAGAAGAGGAAATTTTAACAGGTGCAGCTTTTGAAACCCTCCCATGATAAGCTGCACCTGCCCAAATTCCCTCTTCTATACAATGCTTAATGGTATAGACACTCTGTCCCTATTTGAATCTGGTAACTGTAACTTTAGAAAGTAAAAGGATAGGCTGATAGAACACTAGCTGGGGATGAAACCAACCTTTCAAAAGCTGCTCATTCACCTCCTTGTTCACTTTCACCTCAAGGACAGCAAGTTCTCGGGCCTGGGAAAACAAAAAGGCACAAAGCTGAAAACTAGCACCCTGTGTATCTGGATTTTTTAAATTATAAAATTATAAATTATAAAATAGTGTTTCTACAGACATTTTTTAAACATTTATTTCATTGCATTCATTTCTTGTTTGCATTTATACAAACAAACATTTATATATTCATTTCTTGTTTGCATTGTCTTTCTTAAAGGAAGCCTTCACAAGCAGTTAGAAAAGAATGACATAAATGCAAATAATTCTTACCACAAGGACACCATCGGAGATGAGATGCTCAGGGGGACATGCACTGAAACAGAAAAGAAAAACCTGAGTGAATGTGAGCCTGATCCAGGTGCCAGCTTTGAATAAAAAAGACTGGCCATGAGTGACCAAGAGCAACAAGCCCTCTTTGATTATCATTAATCATGGATAAATCATATGGGAATCTGTTGGCATGGTTTCTTTGTTGGCAATCCTGCTCTACAAACCAGAAATAGGAGGATTGACAGTAACTAAGGAGCAAAAATCAACCAGACCTAAAGAGGCCTAAAAGGTGGCCCAGGAAAAAAAAAAAGTAATGCTATTTTTTATTCTTAAACTGTCATGTTGTTGTTGTAGCACTGTTTATTTGCATGGTGATGGGGAAAAGGGACAACCCTGTCTGGTGCCTCTAAACAAGGGAAGGAGTGCAATTCAAATCTGAAGTTAGGCTGGCACAGTTAGGCCAGCAAAGTTTGGCCAGCACAAAGGCCTCCGTAAAGTATGTTTGGACCACTCTTGGAGTCTCTGAGTTTGGACCACTCAGAGAGGCCAGCACATAGACGCGCACCATCCTCCCTGACTCGTGGCGGTCCAAACATATTTTATGGTGTCCCTTGTGCTGGCCAAACTTTGCTGGCCTAACTGCACCAGCCTAACTCCAGGTTAGGATTGCACCCTGAGTGTGCAATCCTAACCTGGAGGATTGTGCCCTAAGTGCTATCCGCTAATACAATGGTTCTCAAACTTTTTAGATCGAGACCCACCTTCTAGAATGGCACTCATGTTGGGACCCACCAGAAGTGATGTAATTAACCTAGAAGTTATGTCATATGCGGATGTGACATCATCAAGCAGGAAGTACCATCATTTTGATATAATCAAATGACACTCCTGGAATGCAAACTAGCATTCTTGGACTGCAGCAATTGGACAACCATGAATCATCTCTGACAAGCAAGATTAGGTCCAAATATTATGTAAAAGGACTGAACTAAAACCATTTTTTTAGAAAAACCCTCACTTGAAAATTCAGACTGTGAACACTCACAACAGGAATATAGCAAGAGTAAGGTCTGCAGCTTCCAAAATGGCTGCTTCCAACTTTCCACAACCCACCTGACATTTGGTTGTGACCCACCAAGTGCGTCCCAAACAACAGTTTGAATAACACTGCTCTAATATACGTATATCTATGCTGTTGGAATGCAGTAACATAATTAAGAAAAGATTGTTCCAATCCACATAAAATGCTTCTAATACACTAGAAAGAAAACATTTTTCCTACACACTCCTTAAGCTTATCTTCTAATGGTGTAGCCAGTGGTGTCATCTACAAACAAGGAATGGGAATGCTGGGCGGGACGTCCGCGTGATTGACAGCCCGTCCATTCTGTTCCGCAGCTGCCCTGGCCTCAGGGGGGCTGCCCCCGGTTGGCGCGCCCCACTGCTGCTCGCCCAGGCACCCGGCGCCCCCCCGTCCCCCCCGGCGAGCAGGTGCCCCTCCGAGGCCAGGGCAGCCGCAGAACGGAACAGACGGGCAGTCAATCACGCGCAAGTCTCGCCCAGCATTCCCATTCTTCATTACCAGATGACATCACTGCCTCCAGGGCACACACAGCCAGCATCGCCATGGTGACGCCCCAGCAGTAATGGGTTGGAGGTGCTTTACGGTGCCATGTGTGACAGTTGCCAGGGCAGTACAAGCATACTGCCCATGATGAGAGCGTTAGTTCTGGGCTCTTATTCAATTGTAGTTGTTCAGCAATCTCACAAAGCAGTTTTACCCTATCTTAAGTAACAATCTTAACTATCACCAGTAACTATCTTAAATTGAGCAATGTTTGGAAGTGGTGTGCAAATGCATCTGCTGTACAAAATGGGAATGAGTACACTGGGAAAGCAGAAGAACGAAAATTCTAGAGCAAAAACTATTTCATTGGTTGAAGGTGCTGCTGTAGCAAAAAAGAAAACTGGTATCTAGATATTATCAGAGACACTTCGCAAAACTGACCACAAACGCAAGAAAGCACCCTCTGAAGAACTGGAAAATTATCATTACTTATTAGTGGTAGAATCTGGGAAAACAATGAATGAATCTACAGTAATTCATTATTTTCTGCACAGTGTATGATTATGACCCCTAAAATGCCACTTCCACCACACAGAAAAGACAGAATCCAAAAGTATACAACACTGGAAAGTGCGATGAAGGATGAATTGCGAAATCATATTAAGGCCTAGAGATCAGTAGACACACAAAAGCATCAATTGACCACTAGATAACCAAAGAAAAAGGGGATTTCCAAACAGCATCAATGTATTATTATTTTCTTACCAACATGACTCAAACAAATCACTTACGTTGCAGTCAATTTGAATTCCACTTCCAGAAATTCAGGACTCCGATAATTTTCTTGCTGATAATATAAAAAGTCAATTACTAAATTGATCATCTTCCCGATCGTCTTTCCAAGAAGACCTACAGCCCAATCCTAACCCCATGCTAGAATAGGCAGGCTGACTGGCTTGCACCATATCCTGCGCAGGATTGGGGCTGGCTGCAGCGCAACTCGGGGCAAGGGGAATTGAATGGGACTATTTGGATCTGCGCCGCTGAAATGGTGGCATAAATTTGAGCAGTCCAAAGTGAGGCCAGGCTGCCTGGGATGGGGGTTAGGGTCTGGCCTAAGTTCCGGATCCTGGCACCACCTGCTCAGGGGCGTATCTAGACAAAAGTGCGCCCGTGGCACGCAATGAAATTGCATGCCCCACACACACACACACAACGTCATGAAGTCATGATGTCGTGACGTCATGACATTGCGGGGTGTGGCTTCTGCTGCCATGTGTCTGCAGAGCCAACACACACACACAAACAGACATAAACACGCACACACAAAAAAAAACAGACCCAGCCAGGGAAATGCAGCCAGCTCTGCTGGCCGCCCTGTCCCGCCTTACCTCTTGAAATCCTGCATGAGGCGCCTCCGGGCTGTCGTGGACATGGCGGGCTCACGGTTATAAATAAATAACTCATATACCGGGCAGCCCAGGGGAAGGGGAGGGAGGCGAGGCATCAGGGCAAAAGCGGCAGCTGGGTGGTGAGTGAGGCGCTGAGGAGGCGGCAGCAGCGGCCTCTACCACTCCAAGTGGTCCACTCGCACCTCAGAGGAGGGGGGAGACAGGAGGAGGAGGCCATGAGGGGTGGGGAGAGGAGGCGGCGCCAACCACATAATTGAGGGTGACAGGGTGCCTTAAAGTGGCCTTAAAGTGCCAGCGCCATGGCAGCCAGGAAAAGCCGGCAACTTTAAGGCCACTTTAAGGTGTCCCCGCGGCTTGCAGAGCTGGGGGGGGCATGGTGGCAGCTTCCTCCCCCGGGGCTGCCGCTCAGGCACTTTAGGTACTTGAGCGGCAGGCTGGGAGGGGAGACGCCGGCATGCCTCCCGGCTCAGGGCACGAGGGGTCGCAAATTTGCAGGCGGGGGGCGGGGCGCCATGCCAACGGTGCCCCCCAACTTATGGAGCCCCAGGGCTCATGCCCCCTGCTGCCATACCCTAGTTACACCTCTGCACCTGCTTTCCCGGGCTGGTCTGCCCATGAGCATGCCCTCCACCTGCCTCTCCCCTCCCAGTTCCACTCCCTTCCTCCTGAACTGTCACAAACAAGCTTTACGGTGTGCTTGTGACATTCCTGGACCGGCACAGGGCTTGGATTGCACCCTCAGTGAACTATTAATGAGTGTGCACCACTGCACTGCCACCTTGGCAAACTCAAATACTGTAATGGGTTTAGTAACTCTGGAGAACAATGAACCTATTCAAATGTAAGTATCTGCTTAGTATCTGGAACAGAGGCTGATATCATTCACATTTTATTTCTTGATCCTCACCTCTGACTTTAAAGAGAATATCTCAAGGACTGTTGCTCCAGGCTGGACGTTGGCCAAGTCAAAATCAACAGCAAATTGTACGTCATTCCTGGAGAAAAAATTAGTGCCATGGACTTCCAAATGTAAGATATTCTAGAAATAGGAGAAAAGGCATGGCAACATTTCAATTGAGAGGATAATCTGGCCATTTTTGTTATGACCCACATCCAGCTGCTGGTATAAATCATGTGGAACCCATGACAGCAATCCAGTTAATCGACCTTATGTAACTATGTGAGGGTTTTCTTATTGTAGGTAATGGTAACTGAGCTCACTGATGCTCCAAATTCTGAGAACAAGAATTCTCAGGCTTGTACATAAATGGGAGAAAAACTGGGACAAGCAGCTTTCTTATCTTTTTTTATAAGTTTTATTTACAAATTTACAAGTTTTATGAGAACACCAATATTCTCCATGTCTTTGCAATTCCTCCCTTAAACCCACAACTATAATGTCTTCTTTCAAATGACTCTCATAGGCATGTTTTCCCTAACCACTGGGCTCTCTCTTCCACCCTTTCATGTCCCTAAATACCCCAGTTCTCCTCTATCTTCCCAATTCTGATATCTGTCATTAGGGCAGATGTTCTCCCAATTCCCAATATTTCCTCCTGCAATCTCAAGGACTTTACTTAGGGCGCCTTGGATTGGCAAGGCCGGCCGGCCAGCGCCAAATGCATTGCTGCTTAGGGGAGTCTGAAGCCTCCCAACAGCAAGGGCATGTGCGCTCCCTTACCGTTGGGGAGGCTCCAGCCCCCCCAATGCGCTCCTCGGATCTACGCCTGCTAAACAGCAGGCGCAGATCCGAGGAGACCATGAGTCCCGAATTGGGGCCGTGCGGCCTCCTGAGCAGGTATAGGATTCGGCCTTATGGCCAAATCCTAGACCCACCCACATCCTGCCCCCAACCCCCCGCCAGTCCTTGTCCCAAAACAGGACGGAGCCTCCCTTGCACCGACCAGCTTCAGTCGGCGCAAGGGAGGCTCCCTGTCGGCGCTCTCAAGCCAACACTACTCATAGTGTCAGCTTGAGAGCTGTAGCACTGATACAGGGGTGCCACTCGGTGCCCCCGCATTGGTGCTACATCCGTCGTGTCGACACTATGGGGACAGGTAGGATTGCAGTGCCCATCATAGTGGTGGTGGTGGTGTGTGGGATTCTGCCTTATCTCCTTTAACCTTTACCTGCCAGCAGTGGCATTCCTATGGGGGGGGCAAAATGCAAAGTTTTGCAGGAGCCTGAGCTCCTGTATAATGCAGCCCCTCTCCCTCGCCTCCAGAGCCATTTGCAGCTTTGAGAGCTTTGCTATCCAAGCTGCAAATGGCTCTGGAGGCAAGAGGGAGGGACCACGTTACTCAGGAGCTCAGGCTCCTGCAACACTTAGCATTCCCCCCATAGGAAAGCTGACGGCCTGCCAGCTCTTTCTCTGAAATATACTCCTCCCTGTGCAGAACTTATCTGATCTTTAGCCTGGAACACTTTCTTCTTTCCATTCCTCTCCAAGATCATTTTTGTCTGCCCTGCAGGCTTTCTTGAGAAGTGGGTGGTAGTTTGTGTGTGTAACCTTACCTTGATCTGTGTTTGGATCCTAAAGTAGAAAGTCTCATTCCAGACTGGTTTGTTGGAGCTCTTGATGGTTTGGGTTCTGAACTTCTCACATGATGCTGACGGCAGATGCAAAGTCACGTAGCAATCAGATGGAAAGACTGCAGCAGGGAATGGAAGAATTGGTTAAAATTTTGTAATCCTGTATTGAAAATATCTTCAGAGAAGAAAAGAGTGAGGGTAGGATGTCTGCTGATTCTGCATGACACAGGGGTATGGAAGGTATGGAAAACTAATCTAGTCCAGTGGTTCCCGAACTGTGCGGGAACCAGTGGTTCACAGGGCTGGAGGTTTAGTCGAGAGGGTTAAAGCCTCCATGTGCCCGAAGATAAGATCCAAAGGTCGCCAGTTCGAGAACACCAGAAGTCTCCGTGAGCGGCAGACCTTGAGAAGTGCGACTGATAAGAGCTGCCTCCAGCTGCCTGTGAGACGGGAGTTGTGCTGGGCCAGCTGTTTCTTTGGTGGGAGCAGAGAAGCCATTTATCAGCCAGCAGGAAGGCAAGCGTGTGGCCAAAAAGAAAGACTAAACCACGAAACTTCCATCTGTATGTTGTTGTAGTTCTTGAAAGATAGAACTTCTTTGTAATTTGTAAAAAACCCTTGGGGGTTTAGAGAAATAAAGCCTGCCTATGTAAACCGCCTTGAATTAAAGCCAGAGGAGCAATCTAACGGCCAAAGAAAGGCAGTATATTATTATTATTATTATTATTATTATTATTATTATTATTATTATTACAACCTGGACACAGGCAAAACAACCACACAACCCTCCCCATTTCCAGCATCTCATCTTCCATTTTTTTCAATATGGCTGCTTTGAGACGCACCTAAAATTGGTTTGCGACCCACAGGTGGGTCCTGACGCACAGTTCAGGAACCACTGGACTAGATTAGTTTTCCATACCTTCCAACTATATACTTACGTGATAAACTACAGACACACTGACCTATTTCGGGAGGCAAGCAGACTGATTGCAGTCATTGCTAATAGGCAAAGCATGCGGGCAAAGTATTTGCATACACAAAATGGCCTGGCTGCACTTGATAAACATAGACAAGAATTCTTTGTGGTTTGAACTTGTGACCTTCTGTGCAGCAGAACAATAATACGTATATTAGTGCAGTCATAGCTGCTGGGAGATCCTGCTATGGCTCAAAGGTTGCTGCTGATTCAGTGATGACCCTTGTGACCAACCAGAAATTGCAGGAAATTTCTTCCCCAGCCTACACTGAAGAATTGCTTAGCAAGTAAAGCTTGACACCTTCAACCCAATTGCTGAAGACTTTTGAGTTCAGTTTAATTTAGGGCAGATTTAGACCACCAGGCTGATAGACTAAGATCTTAAACCAGATGTTCCCAAACTCGCTGGGAGAACTTAGGACCTCTGGTTTGAATGGAAGGGGAGGGGACAGCACCAGCATTCCTGCAATCATGCTGGCACCTGGGAAAGGGGGCTTTTGCTCACACCTTCCCGGGGTTGTGCCACTTCCGGTTTTCTGCCTGGTTCACAATCGTGACCTGAAGCATTTATTAGGTGCGGAGGGGAGGCCTGCAGAGGGGTCTGTGGGCTCCCTGCACCCTCTGGGAGGCTGGCACAACCCCCAGTCAATGGCGGATCTAGGGGCAGGGGGGGCAATGGCGGATCTAGGGGCAGGGGGGGCAATTTCTAATGGGAAGACCTGGGCTCCCTTGAGGGTAGACCTGGGCTCCCATGGGGGCGCACTTCTATTGGGTGCCCCAGGCGCCATTTTGACTAGGTCCCCCCCTGCCCCCAGTAGGTCTGAACAAAACTCCCTTTTCCCCAGCACCGCTGCGATTACAGGAGTGTTGGTGCTGCTATAAATGTTGTCCTGCCCACTATCAAGTCTTCTTCCCACACACACACACACACACACACACACACAGAGAGAGAGAGAGAGAGAGAGAGAGAGAGAGAGA
>JAJKFI010000007.1:21299059-21312731 GCA_029204185.1 Lerista edwardsae
CCGTCTTCCCCGCCCCCGGGCAGGGAAGACGGCGAAACGGACCGGGACGCAACGGGCGAGCTGCCACTCACCCGTTCCTCCCGCCCAGCATACCGGCTGAATGCCGCCGCTGGGTGGAACCTTGTTGCGCCGACACTGCACAGTCTGTAGGATTGCGCTGAGAGTCTGCTGCCTTCCTCAGAAAGGTAAGTTATTATTTCTCAGCCGTTTACCAATATCAAAGTGAAACAGAAAGGGGGGAAAAGCCTATTTACAACCTTGCCACAAGCGAAATAACCACACAGCCCACCCGCCCCTTTCCGGTGTCCCATCTTCCCAATGATGACTGCCCTAGGTGCGACGCCACCCACCTGAAATGGGCTCGTGGCCCACAGGCTGAGAAACACTGAACTACTGTAGAAGGAAACAAGTTAGTGGAATGATGCTTCTGACAAGGGAACCACTGTTTTCCAACAGCAGCTGACTGATTCGTGATGGCTAAGAAAACACAAAGTATTTGCATCTTAACAACCAGGCCTGTAGTATTTGGATCAGGTATTGACGCTGAGAAATATTATTGCTAACAACTATTATATAATTCCTCTATCCAGAATATGGCAATCACTGTACTGGAAAAGAGATAATATTTTCACCCCACGCGTAAAAAGACAGCCCACAATCCATTAACATCTCATAATCTTGTGATAATCCATTCATGGTTGAACATACTACTATGAAATTGCAAATGTCCCTTTCTATGCTTAGCAAAACACTTCTATCCCGCCTTTCTCATTAAACGAGGCAACACCACCCACAGTACAGATATATGCAGTCATTACTATCAAACGAGCTTCATCTTACATCAAAATTTTAAAACGTAAGTAAAAGACAATGTACTGTCAGTCCTCATTATCTGCTAGGGTTAGGTTCCTGGATAGTGGTTAGGTCCCTCACGGATAGCGAATTCACAGATAACAAACCATTGAACCTATGGGATCCATGGTGTTAGGTGCAAGGGGTACATTATCTGCCATCAGAAGACCCTCAGGAAGGCAGCAGAGTGCAGCAGGAAGTGCCAAAAGATATTTTAATACTGTGGAGACCTTCCAGAGGCTGAAGGGATCTTCAGAATGGCATCTGCAAACAGCTGGCAGATGCTTCAGGCGGCCATTTTAAGGGGGTCTGTGCTGGTTGCAGGTGCCATTCTGAAGGTCCCTGCAGCCTCTGGAAGGTCTCCGCATAGTGGATAAAGAGGACAGAGGCACAGATAACAAGGTAAGTAGCATTTCTGCCCCGCGTAGATATGTGAATTCACAGGTAGAGAGTTCGTATACGAAGAGGCCTAACTGTAAGTGGCACACACAAGAACCCAGTAGTCCACAGTTATGGCTTCCTATAGGTACCCAGAGTCAACCAGAGACAAGGGCAGTCCAGTCCTAACTCTCCTAACATGATGCAGCAGCTTTGCCATATCTCACAGGGCAGTTTTGGAATGTTGAGGCCTCCTTGGGGTAAGGTAACATGTGTCTCCTTACCCTGGGATAAGCCCCAGCAACTGCTGTGGGCCAATCCAAACCTGCATCAGCTCTGTAGCCGGTGCAAGCCCGCATTGACCTATGAAGGTGGATCAGGCCCAGGAAGGGAGTTAGGATTCAGATTATGCCACTGCTGCCAAACCTGCCCCCTTCCTAGTCCCAACTGCCCTGCTCCCTGCCCCACACGTGGCCTTTGTTCTCCAGCTCTTCCCTTGGCTATCTAGTCTATATCTACACAGTATCTCAAATCTTTGGCCAGCTATTTCCCAGCAGGCGACCTACACCAAGAAAGCACAGGACTAATTAACTTATGAACTGACTCTGCTTTAGATAGCAATCATGTCTGAGATATTCACTTTCATTACAGTCCCATCAAGCATTAATTTGAGCTGCACCACTGCCTGACAGACTTTTGATTTGTTGTTGTTCAGTTGCTAAGTCCTGTCTAACTCTTCAGATCCCCTGGACCATAGCACATCAGGCCTCCCTGTCCTCCACTAGCTTCCGGAGTTCACCCAATTTCATGTTCATTGCTTCGGTGACACTATCTAACCATCTCATCCTCTGCCGCCCCCTTTTCCTTTGGCCTTCCATCTTTCCCAGCATAAGGGTCTTTTCTAAAGAGTCCTCTCTTCTTATGAGGTGGGCAAAGTATTGGAGCTTCAGCTTCAGCATTTGTCCTTGCAGGGAGCAATCAGGCTTGACTTCCTGTAGGATTGTCCGATTGGATCTCCTTGCAGTCCAGGGGACTCTTAAAAGTCTTCTCCAAGACCATAATAACTTTATGTCCAACAGATTCAACAGCTTGTTGTTCAGTTGCTAAGTCGTGTCCGACTCTTCACAACCCCATGGACCGCAGCACGCCAGGTCTCCCTGTCCTCCACTAGCTTCCGGAGTTCACCCAATTTCATGTTCATTGCTTCGGTGACACTACCTAGCCATCTCATCCTCTGCCGCCCCCTACTCCTTTGACCTTCAATCTTTCCCAGCATGAGGGTCTTTTCTACAGCGTCCTCTCTTCTCATGAGGTAGCCAAAGTATTTGAGCTTCAGCTTCAGGATTTGTCCTTCCAGGGAGCAATCAGGCTTGACTTCCCATAGGATTGCCCAATTGGATCTCCTTGCAGTCCAGGGGACTCTTAAAAGTCTTCTCCAAGACCATAATAGCTTTATGTCCAACAGATTCAACAGCTTAATTGCTAAGTCGTGTCCGACTCTTCACGACCCCATGGACCACAGCACGCCAGGCCTCCCTGTCCTCCACTAGCTTCCGGAGTTCACCCAATTTCATGTTCATTGCATTGGTGACACTATCTAACCATCTCATCCTTCTCCTTTTGCCTTCAATCTTTCCCAGCATGAGGGTCTTTTCTAAAGAGTCCTCTCTTCTCAGGAGGTGGCCGAAGTATTTGAGCTTCAGCTTCAATATTTGTCCTTCCAGAGAGCAATCAGGCTTGACTTCCTGTAGGATTGACTGATCAGATCTCCTTTTATTCAAATGCTGGATGCATGACATACTTGTATACTTGTATACGTGGCACTGGATTCCTGCTACTGAAACCAGCACTATACTTTTAGAACTGGATTGATGGCAAGTGGCCTCAGTTCTCCAAAGCCATGCTTTTAATTTGCCAGTGACCCCCCATTCATGCACAAACACATACAAACTCTAACAGATTGGTTTAGAACAAGCATTGCCTGGCGCTCATTTCAAGGCAAGGTCCACTATTTCAGGTGAGACCTCTCTTCTCATGAGGTTCCAACTGAACCATGGTCTTTTGCTGCAACTCAAACGTTGGGAATCTCTCTCAGTTCCTTTCCCTTTCTCCCCCAGTTCGTCTCTTCTCCTCCTTTCTCCAATATTGCAAAAACCCTGATTTTTGAACCTTGGTTCCTTTCTCCTGGGTAACACTCCTGATTTTTCTACATTAGCGGTTCTCAAACTTTTTAGACCAGAGCCCACATTTTAGAATGGCACTCATGTCCAGACACACCGGAAGTGATGTCGTTAACCTGGAAGTGATGTCACAACCAGAAGTGACATCAGCAAACAGGAATTGCTGTCATTGTGACATAATCAAATGACACTCCTGGAATGCAAACTAGCATTCTTGGACTGCAGCAATAGTACAACCATGAAACATCCCTGACAGAAAGCAAGACTGGGACAAAATATGATGTAAAAGCACTGAACAAAAACAAAATTAAAAAAAAAAAAACCTTCCCTTGGAAATTCAAACTGTTATTACTCACAAAAGGAATGTAGCACGAGTAAGGTCTGCAGCTTCTAAGAAGGCTGCTCCCAGCTTTCTGCGACCCACCTGACATCAGGTCACGACCCACCAAGTGGGTTCTGACCCACTGTTTTAGAAACACTGTTCTACATCCTTTTCCTCTTTTTTCTCACACCATCACATGCTCCCTTTTCCTTTTAAGGATTTCCTTCTCTCTCTTTTCTTTACACCAGTGTTATGCAATCTGTGGGTCGGGACCCACTTGGCGGGTCGCGATCTGATGTCAGGTGAGTCGTGGAAAGCTGGGAGCAGCCAACTTGGCAACTACAGACTTTACTCTTGTTATATTCCTTTGTGAGTGTTAACAGTTTGAATTTTCAAGTGAAGGTTTTTCTTTTACTTTTGTTTTAAGTTCAGTGCTTTTACATAATATTCTGTAATAATCTTGTATTCTGTAACAATCTTGCTTTCTGTCAGGGATGTTTCATAGTTGTACAATTGTTGCCGTCCAAGAATACCAATTTGAATTTCTTTAATATTACAATGACAGCACTTCCTATTTGATGAAGTCACTTCCTTCCACAACATTACTTCCGGGTTAATGACATCACTTCCAGTTGGTCAACACAAGTGCCATTCTAAAACGTGGGCCCCAATCTAAAATGTTTGAGTACCACTGCTTTACATAACTACATCTATTTGGTGCCTAGTCATATGAATGGCTAAAGAGCATTGCTTTACTTTTTATTTTTTAACCCCCTTCCCTCTAACCGTACTATCTCCACAATAAAGCTCTGTTACTGTACCTTCACCCTCACCTCCCTCTTCTGTCCCAGCCAAATCATTGTTCTGCGCTACTGCCCATTACGTACAGCCACAGCGCACGGGATAGACTTCTACCAAGTGTGCATGTCATGCCTGTTCTAAAAAGCACATCTGCTAACAGAAGCCACTGAGGAAGGACACTCACGGAATTGTGTCCAGATGTTACCTGTCAAAGGTACCTTCAGGTCAAAAGTCATGGAAATCAGTTCTGCCACTTCAAAGGCCTAAATCCCCACAGCACTGATTTGCTAGCAGCTTCAAACATCACAAGCTCTCTTTTCCCACCCAGCCCTTACCCCACAGCTGTACAACATTCCAAGGGAGGGCCGGGCAGTTTCTAGTGCTAGATTGAGAGTGCAATCCTAAAGTGAGTTAGGCTGGCATAAGCTAAGCCAGCAAAGTTTGGCCAGCACAAGGGCCACCATAAAGCATGTACGGACTACTCTCAGAGTCAGGAAGAATAGCTCACGTCTGTGTGCAGGCCTCTCTGACTCAAAGAGTGATCCAAACATACTTCACTGTGTCCCTTGTGCCAGGCTTAGCTAATGCTGGCCTAACTCACCATAGGATTGCGCTCTCAATGTCACCCCTTCCCAAGTTTCTCTGGGAAGACACCACAAGTTTCCATTCCCTGATCACTGCTGCCCTTGTGATTCGGGGGCTGTGGAGACTTTATCCCACATTCTTTTTCATTGTTCATTCCACACAGAATCTTGAGCCCTTCTATTAAATCCTGTCCTAAACAACTAATTAGATCTCTTGGACCCTGCAAAATGGATCTTTCCCCTTAAGGAAGGCTCCCCAGAAGTTATTGGGAGAGCTGTGAAATTTCTACGATTAGTGGAGCAAAAGTTCTTGATGAGACAATAGTTAAATTGTCTGTTTGAATAGGCAATGGCTCCCTCCTGGGAGTAGTTTGTATGTTTGTATGAGACAGTTTGTATGAGACAAAAGATCTCAAGAAGCATTGAAATCACTGATCAGGCACATATGTGTAAGCCAGAGCGAAGGAAGAGCATTGGACTCATGGCCATTCCCAATCCAGGGGAGCATGTTGAAACAACACATCCGTTAGTAATGCCAGAGCCTTCCCACACACACTAGTGTGTGGAGTTACACCCACCAGAAAGTTCAGCAATGTGCAGCGCAGGGGTGAGGGGAGCACAGGGATGGGGTGGAATTGGGCAGGGGGTGGATGGCAACAGGGGTGAATGGATTGGGCCTGGGAAGGGAAACAGGATCAGCAGCATCCTATCAGGATCAGCATCCATCCTGTGTGCTGTATCCTATCCCCCTTCCCATGGGCAACACAGATCAATGCAGACTTGCGCCAACCGTAAACATGTGCTGCATTGACATAGGGAGGTTTGGGCTGTCGGTCTATGAGAGAGAGAGAGAAAAGGTTTGCAAGCCTTATTTAAAGTAATATTTGTACACGCCTTTAGGAATGTTCATCATGTACCTTCTAATCAATTACCTAGGTATATAATTTTAGGTTATTGTGACTTAAAATAGTCAGAAATAGTGCTATTTGTCTAGACGCAGTTGCTTAAACAAGGCAATTGTGACTAAAAAAAAGGAGTCATAGATGTCAGGAGTTCATTATTATTGCCATTATTTCAGACTCCACTCCTTAATCCAAAAAGGATCGCCCAGCTGCAGACAAGGAAGCTCTGACAAATGAGATGCTTAGTTGTCTATAAGCACAAGACAGAGATAAGGGGAAATATAAACCCTGTGCTCACATTCGGCTGCATGGTGAACCTTGCTAAATTGTGTCTGTCGCCTAAGGACAATTGACATTTTATAAAATTAAGGGTCCAATCCTATCCAATGTTCCAGCGCGGATGCAACCATACCAATGAAACATGCAGTGTGTCCTGCCGTAGGGGAACAGTCATGGAGGCCTCATCAAGATATGGGAACATTTGTTCCCTTAGCTCAGGGATGCACTGCAGTTACATCAGCACTGGAAAGTCGGATAGGTTTAGGCCCAGAGTAAGCAATCAATTAAAAGATTACTGGCCCTTTCAATGATATACCAGGATGGTATATCCAACTATCATCCAACACAATAAATAATAGCAAAAATAAATGCAGCAGATTAAAAGTACAATGAAGCATAAATAGTTCACCAATTTAGCAATAGTTCACCAAGACGGTAAACCAATTTTACCATAGGCTAATTGATATCCTGTATGAAAAGGTTATATTCCCACAGCATATTTCTGGCCACAAAAACATCACGAAATGTCAAAATAATAACCCAAAACACCTTTAACATTTAAACACTGAAATTAATATGAGCTTTCTGGGCTGGAGAAACCCCATGCAGACATTAGAACCTGCAAACTCCGCAGAGTTAGTGGCCCTAGCCAGGAATCTTTTTTTTATCAACTTTATAATGAAATGGCTTGAAACAACTTTAAGTTAGGACTTGTTGTAGATCTCCCTTCAGGTTCCCAAAACCTTTGGGGTTTTATAATGACCTAATGTTGTACATAGGACGTGGTGGCGCTCTGGGTTAAACCGCCAAGCTGTTGACCAGAAAGTTGGCAATTCAAGACCACTCAACAGAGAGAGCTCCCGTTGCTTGTCCCAGCTCCTACCAACCTAGCAGCTCGAAAGCACCTAAAAATGCGAGTAGATAAATAGGGACCACTTCGGTGGGAAGGTTACAGCGTTCCGTGCACTACGGCATATAGTCATGCCGGCCACATGACCACGGAAGCTTGTCTTCGGAAAAGCGTTCCGGGACAGCAGCAGGCTCCGGCATCACAATGATGGCACTTCCAGCCACAATATCACTTCTGGTAGGTCCCAGACAGATCATCATTCTAAAAAGTGGGTCCCAATGCTAAAACATTTGAGAACCACTGATCTATTCAATTGGTTCACGCATGCAATTCAATACAATGGTGCAAGTCCAGACCCAAACTTCATGAATATCTATAGATGAAGACAGTTATCTTTCATGATGAGTTCAAAGAAGGTTCAAGGATTCCTCCTGCCTCCACTTATCACTTTCTCGTGGGCATCCTCTGTCAAGGCACAGGCTAAGGTGTTTGCTAACCACCAGCACCTGAGGAGGGGGAATACATGCCTAGCTGCACAGCCCCAAGGAACACGGTGATTGGCTGAGCAGATGCATAAAGTGCAGGACACGGACACTGCTCAGTGTGGGTAGTTATTTAATCACTGTGCTTTATCTACTTTTCTGACTTGATTTACGTGTGCTGACCTCTGGACTGGATCTCTGACTACTCTTCTTGGCTGCTCCCTTAACTCTGGAAATAAACGTCTGTGCTGTGCAGCGACAACTAGCAAGTGAGTGTCCTGTGCTTATTTCAGATGGCACCTGCACTCTTGCCATACGCTCCTGACCCCCAAGAGGTACTATTTCTCAACTCAAAATCTTCTTCATTTAATCCATATACTCACAGTGTGACACACCTACATCGTTCCAGATACCGTGCTCAACTTGTATTGTCTTGGTACATGTATTGTGGCCCTGTAATTCTGGGCAAGGAGTGCATTCACTTCCAAGGCCTACAGCTGCTATTTAACATTTAATTAGCACACTGCTGATGCTGATTAAATGGACAATTGTTGCAGTAGTGGAGCTGACATTGAATCAATGTTAGTTGTGAGTCATCACAAAGTCAAGGACATGTACCTTTATGCAGCGTCCTTGAATTTTAAATGCTAGGACTTAAAAAGAACAAAGTGGACCATTTCTATGGCTGCCCTGTGGTGCATATTTCTTATTAAGGTTCAGTTGGGCATACTTGCAAGTAAAATTGAGTCAGAGTGGGCTGGCCACAGCCCTGGCCGCACCCTAATTGCTGATCTGGCCAATTCAGCCCCATAAGCAGTCAGGATTTAAGCATACTCCTGGAAATTGTTCTTCCTCTTAGCCATTCTACCTTCTAAAATCAGGTGGAAGGAGCACATTGAAAGTTCCTTCTAGTTATAAGGTTAAACAGGAGTCATAGTCTCCTATCCAGGATTTTTCAGCTCTAGCCCTCTACTTTGCGGAGTTTAGAGACCCACCAAGACCCGAGTTTTGAAAAGTTTTAGGAGACAAATGAATGTTGAAATATTGAGGTAGAAGGACCTTAAGAACATAAGAACATAAGAAGAGCCCTGCTGGATCAGGCCAAAGGCCCATCTAGTCCAGCTTCCTGTATCTCACAGTGGCCCACCCCAGGTGCCCCAGGGAGGCATGAGACAACAAGATGCTTGCATCCTGTTGCCACTCCCTTGCACCCGGTACCAGTAGCCCACCACCTTTGTAAGGAGGTTGCACAATCCATCATTGCCTATAGCCCACAATGGACCTTTCCTCCAGAAATCGGTCTAATCCCCTCTTAAAGACATCAAGACCAGATGCCATCACCACCTCCTGTGGCAAAGAGTTCCACAGATTAACTACTCGCTGGGTAAAAAAGTACTTCCTTTTATCTGTTTTAACTCTCCCAACCTTCAGTTTTAGTGGATGCCCCCTGGTTCTGGTGTTTTGAGAGAGGGAAAAGAACATCCCTCTATCGACTCTATCCCTTCCGTGCATATTTTTGTATGTCTCAATCATGTCTCCCCTCAGGCGCCTTTTTTCTAGACTGAAGAGCCCCAAACGCTGCAGTCTTTCTTCATAAGGGAGGTGCCCAGCCCCAGCCCAGTGACCTTTTATCACACTCCCTATGGAACTCTGGAAGGAAGGGGACAAAGAGCAAAATTGGCACAGAACTGAGGGTGGAATCCTAACCAACTTTCCAGCAGTGACATAGCAGAACCAATGGGACATGTGCTGCACCCTTCAGTGGGGGGGGGAGTCACAGAGGCCTCCTCAAGGTAAGGGAATATTTGCTCCCCTATCTCAGAACTGCATTCCTTACCCTGATGCTGGAAAGTTGGTTTGGCTTGCGCCCTTAGTTGGTGGTGACTAGCAATTCACCCTCTGCTCTCACTTCAACTGGGAGTCCAGAATTCACTGGGGAAATGGTAGCCTCTTCATTGCCATCACCCAAGACTAAGAAGTTGAGACAAAAAGTAGCTACCTTGGAAACTCCCCCCTCTCTCCAGTTAACATAGGGTGGGTTACCAGATACAAACTGGGACAGAATGCCTATACCTTTAACCATTGTATAGAAGAGGATATTTGGGCAGGTGCAGCTTTTGAAACTCTTCCATGATGAGTTGCATCTGCCCAAATTTCTTATTCTATTCAATAGTTAAAGGTATAGGCACTCTGTCCCAATTTGTATCTGGTAACCCTAAACATAGGACCCCAAAATTAAGGGGGCAAACATTACTAGGACATACGGATGTTATAAGAGTGGCAGTCTGCTTCCTCTCAAATGAACTTGGTTCAAGCAGTAAATCATTACAGTGTGGCATGTTTATTACAACTAGTTTTATTCACAACACACATGAACACAATCAAGACTTCAATGATCTATTAAGAGGATGGAAAAGCATTTTTTTAACAATTCAAAGCATATCCTGGGTTTATGAATTAATCAACTTAAAGATTAAAATTGGAATTCTTAGACATTCATACATATCTGATTATCAGATTTCAGGTACACATATACACATTTCTGTGTAAGTGAATCTAGTGATTCATTTATTGCTTGTTGTGTTTCCACACCTAAAAGTATTTAGATATTACAGCCCTTTCTGAATCTGGATCCAAACATTCTGGTGTCTACTCCCTCATGCTTTCCACAAGTTCAGTCCCATCACACTTTCATGATTATGGGTTTGTTATTTGCTATAATGCATTTTGCTGTGACTACATTCTTGTGCATCTCAAATTTCTTTATTTGTTTCAGGTGAGATCATTTTCATTACTACTTAGGCACAATGCCAAACCCTTTGATTTATTTCAGGATTTTTAACTACTTAAGACCATACCGCCTCCACCCTTGCAAGCAAAAAACATGGGCAAGAAATTGTTTGTGCAAAGAGAAAACTATAAAACCCATAATGTATTTTACATAATGTAAAATGTTGCACTGCCTTTATGTGTTTTATATTTTTATGTCTGCAAAAGACATTGCTAGCAAAGACATCCAAGGCACTTGTTTAAAACAGAAAATCCACAATGGTTATTTAATGATGCATTAGTATGCATCCCAATGTGTCAAATTGTTAGCCAGCTTTTCTGTGCAAATCTGTAGCTGAAGATACGGAAGCATGACTGCAAGCAGTATTCCAACACATACCTGATGAAACAATTAGGGTGTTGTTTTTTTCCAAAGACATCTTCGGAATCTCCTAAATCTGACGTATTCACCTTTGCTTTCATATCCTCTTATAATAAGACAGTTGTCATTGTTAAGAGATCAGTTTCCCTTTCAAACGTTTAAACAGCAACCTGTATTAGCAAGTCAAATCTCAGAGCGGTCCCATTTAAAATTGAACTGCATAATGCATTCCTCCCACAGAGACAGACTGGGCACTTCATTAAACTCTTCAGAAGGTTTGCTCACAGCTAAGCCACCCAGATGTCCAAGGTATATTTTGAAGGGTTGGAGACTCCCCCCATGGAAGGCTCTCCCTAAAATCTCCATCAAATGCCTAGGAAACACAGCAACAATTGCACCAGTCCTACTTACCTTATCTGCTGTGCTCCCCATTCTCAGTAAACCTTTGCAATCACAGGTAATACCTGAGCAACAGGTTGACAGCCCAGCAGGTTGCTCCTCCTGCACACATCCCAAAGACAACGATCATATATTTGGATTTGAAACTCCACCCACTTCTCGGATGAAGACATAAGGAAAAAAACTGTGAATACAACTGGCGTGAGACGCGTCTGAAAAAGTCAAGAGTCCAGGGCCACAATGCTCAATGAAGGGACTCATTTGCTGCCCTTTCCTATAAAACAAGGTGTTGCCTTTCACTCAGTCTGATCGTTACCCACACACACCCCTGAACGAATACGCCGGACTACAGCTTGGATTTTAATAGGGCCACTTTATTAATGAACATAACAATTAATTGCAACAGGGTTAAGGTGGGGCCGTTCTGCAACTAAGCCCAACCCTGAAGTGTGCGGGATCTCTTTAGGGGAAATGGACATAGCCGTCTACATCCCCTTTTCTCTTAGGGCGAAAACCAGTTATGTCATTCAGGGGGAACGGACCAGAATGGGCGTTCCGGATCCTAACGGGCTCCATGGCTGGTTCCGGGTTCCCGACAAGTGCCAATCAAAAGTGAGTTCCTGTTCCTAAATCATTTGAATGACACCACTGGCGAAAACACCTGGCTCCAGGCAACCATAAGTGCCATGCACTGATTAAGCCTTTCGTTGCCACCCCCGAAGGGTCAAGAGAGCGGGATGGCCAGGCCCGTGGACGAATCCTGCCAGGCCCTGCCCATCCAATCGAGGCGTTTGCCAGCTCAGCCTCTTCGAGCCAGTTAGGCATCATCCGAGCGGTCCTGACTCACACCTTGACTTTGCCCTCTTGGATATACACCGAATATGCCCTACCTACCCATACCCCGCACGCTTCATGCCAAGTGACCAAAGCAAACCCATACTTTAACTGTAAGCATGTAATGCCCTTTCATTAAAACCCGTCCAACCAAAAACCCAGTCTGGGGTAGGCAAAAAAAAAAACTGCCTTCCAAGGCCAATCAGGAAGACAGCAAAAAATTCCTACCCGACCCTCAGAAGAGCAGTCAGCTAATATAAGAACATAAGAAGAGCCCTGCTGGATCAGGCCAAAGGCCCATCTAGTCCAGCTTCCTGTATCTCACAGCGGCCCACCAGGTGCCCCAGGGAGGCATGAGACAACAAGATGCTTGCATCCTGTTCTCAGACTAGATAAAGGGAGGGAGGGAGGGGGTTGCTGCTCCGTGCCAGAATGAGGGAGCACGGGAGCCTTGTGGCGGTTAGCCCTCGGCCCCGCCTCCCTCTGGCTTAAACGCCCCAATCAGGAGCGCAGAGGCTTCAGCCCGGCTCCTGAGGCGGGGCAGGGCAATCTCCGTTAGCGCTCATGGCGCTAACGGACTTTACTGATATTTCCACCTGCTTCAGTAGATTGATTAATAGATGGACACAGTATGTGTTTCTTCACTGCAGGTACTGATTTCACTGCAGGTCTGCAACCGGTGCCAATATTGCTTGGCTTGATGCTGCATACATGAAAAGGAAACAGATTCCCATACGTTTGCCAGTGTTTGGAAAGGAAGAAGTTACGCGGCTTTAAATGTGAGGCACATCATGCAAAGATGTACTTTCTTGGCAGTAGGGCAATGTGTACCTTGACGTTAGCACTTCATGCCTCACCTATTTGGGTCATCTTACCTATTTGGCAATTGGGGTACAGAAATCCTGTTCACAAAATGAAGAACTGCCTGTCTGCTGTGATGTACAGGGCAGGAGGTTTAGTCGAGAGGGTTAAAGCCTCCATCTGCTTGAAGATAAGATCCGAAGGCAGAGGCAGATCTAAGGGAGGGCAAAGCTCTAGGTTTTGCAAGAAGCCTTACCTTGCAGTGGAAATCACTCCTCTCCTGCACCGTTTTAGCCAATCCTCACAGGGAAAAGCAACATCTTGGCATTGCTTACTGGCTACAGCAACAAGGGAGAGGAGGGATTTACATGACAGGGTAAGGCTTCTTGCAACACTTAGAGCTTTGCCCTCCCTGTAGATCCGCCTCTGTCCAAAGGTCGCCAGTTGGAGAACACTGGAAGCTTCCATGAGCAGCAGACCTTGAGAATTGCGACTGATAAGAGCTGAGCTGTCTCCAGCTGCCTGTGAGAGAGGAGTTGTGCTGGGCCAGCTGTTTCTTTGGCGGGAGCAGAGAAGCTGTTTATCAGCCAGCAGGAAGGCAATCGTGCGGCCAGAAAGAAGGACTAGACCACGAAAGTTCCATCTGTATGTTGTTGTAGTTCTTGAAAGACAGAACTTCTTTGTAATTTGTAAAAACCCCTTGGGGGTATAGAGAAATAAAGCCTGCCTATGTAAATCGCCTTGAATTAAAGTCAGAGGAGCAATCTAATGACTAAGAAAGGCAGTATGTAAATACTATGATGATGATGATGATGATGATGATGATGATGATGATGATGATGATGATGATGATGATG
>JAJKFI010000007.1:21317726-21330896 GCA_029204185.1 Lerista edwardsae
CTCTCTCTCTCTCTCTCTCTCTCTCTCTCTCTCTCTCTCTCTCTCTCTCTCTCTCTCTCTCTCTCTCTCCAGGAGTTTATTACAACATAGTTAACCTGCAACATTATCACAGTTTCTGCTGGCACTTGAGTTTATGGTTCTCAAGGCACAATCCTAACCTGGAGTTAGGCTGGCACAAGTCACTTGTGCCGATCCAGGAGTGTTGCAAATGAGCCATAAAAGCACGTTTGAACCACTCTCGGTCCATGCGCCAGCCTCCCTGACTCTGAGAATGTTTTAAACGTATTTTACGGCGTGTTTCCAACACTGCTGGGCTGGCACAAGTGAGTTATGCCAGCCTAACTCCAGGTTAGGATTGCGCCCTCAGTCACTTAAGAGTTGCAGTGATTTCATTCTGACATAGCCCACATACACTGATCCCTTTGTTTTAAATTCCAAACAAGGTACAGATCAACTTGTTATTCAGTACGTATGAAGCAGCGCTATATTTATTTATTTATTTATTTATTTATTTATTTATTTATTTGAAGAATTTATACCCCGCCTTTCCCATGCCAAAGCAAATGCCCAAGGCGGCTTACATGAGCAGGCTAGTCTAAACCACCATTACATTTATTTATTTTTTCAATGGGGTTTTTACAAATCTACAGTATTCTTGTGATCTGCCAATCCTCAGGCCCAGACGTCGCCTTCACAGTGTGGTTCTCTCCTTTGGCTGCCTGCCGTCAAGCCTCAGCAGGCAATCGCAAGTCAAGCCTGGACAGGTCCTCAAGGCTGTATTCCGTTCTTTTGCCGGCTGGCCTCCTCACACACTCCACTGCAACTCTCACTATATGTGCTGGGTAAGAGAACTGGTCCGTCTAGCCTAATGCTGTCCACTCTGGCTGTCCAGAATCTCCAGTATGGAACTTTTGCAAGCCTGCAGTCTGAGATTCCTTATCTGGAGATGTCTGGAGTTGCCTGAAGCTGATGGCCCAATCCTGTTGGCTGTTTATGCTGGCAAAACAGCTGGTGTAAACAACTTTACAGCGCTAACGAAGACAACAGCATCAGTGCGCATAGCCTGGCTGTCACCGCAAGCAGTGAGGAGCGGGTTCACCCAGTGGTGTCATTCAAATGATTTAGGAACAGGAACTCACTTTTGATTGGCACTTGTCAGGAACCCGGAACCAGCCACGGAGCCCGTTAGGATCCGGAACGCCCGTTCTGGTCCGTTCCCCCTGAATGACATCACTGGGTTCACCCAAAGACAGATGCCAGATGCCACCAGAGTAGGCAAGGCAGTGCAGGGCTGGGAGGAGGTTGGGAGAGGGTGGTACAGGGTGAGGAGTGGGCAGGATGGGGAGGAGATGGGCGGGGAAAGGCAGATCAGGCCTGGGAAATGGACAGGTTCAGCGGCAGCTATAGAGCCGGTGCAGGTCTGAGATGAGTCATGGAAGCTGCTGGGGCTTACCCCAGACCCAGGGAACAAATGTGCCCTTATCTCCAAGAAGGCCCCAAGTTGCCAAAACTCTCCTGCAGGATACAGTGGAAGCCACATTAGCACCAGTGGTGTTATTCTACCGGAACACTGGGCGGGACATCTGGGTGATCGACAGCCCGCCCGTTGCGTTCCACAGCGTTCCACCGTTTGCGTAACCAATTATGCCGCTTGCATACATTACGCAAACGGTGTAACACTGCGGAACGCGATGGGCGGGCTGTCGATCACCCGGATGTCCCGCCCAGCATTCCGGTAGAATAACACCACTGGTTAGCACCATTGCATCACTGCATGGGGACTTACTTAGGATTGGGCTGCCAGCCTTTTACTTCCTGTACACAAAGCCCACTGTGCTTTGGACATTCCCAGATCTAAGTTTCAAGAAGAATCTTAAATAAGAGAGGCAAAAAAAAAAAAATCGTGGAAGATGACCGTACAAATCCAGAAGGCTGGTTTATGTAATCAGGAAGGTCCACAATGACCTTCAGACGTCAGACATCGTCCACAATGACCCCAGACGTCGCCTTCACAGTGTGGTTCTCTCCTTTGGCTGCCTGCCGTCAAGCCTCAGCAGGCAATCGCAATCCAAATCAGGTACCTTCAGGGTCCATGCTTAGACACACAGCACCATTTCCTCGGGTTGGAATCCATGAAATAACCCCAGCATCATGCAGGTGTTAACTTCAACTTGAGCTGCACCAGAGAACAAGAACATCTTGTGTAGACTGAGCTAAAATACATGTTGTCTGCATAAGGAGAGAATGAGGGCAAAACAATGGATGAAAGTATTTTTGCATGCGCTAAAACAGGAGCACACTTGAGAAACACTGTTCTAAACAATGCGTTCTGAACCATTTATTTTCAATAGTTTGTTTGCTGGTGTTGGTTCATACTGGAAGTGATCAAATCCCAAAAGTCTTCCCAGGATCAGTTTGACTCATGGCTAACCAGGTTTCCCGGTCAGTATGAAACAGAGCTGACAGATGACTAATCACCTGCAAGTAAAACACAACAGGAAAACACACATCACCACAACTGCCCCACTTCCTAGGTGGGACTTCTATGAGTCTGACATAGATACTGACCCCAAGAGAGGCGTTCTGATGGATTGCAACACCGTGTGGTTGAGATGAACAATTGTACAGAAATGGTAAGTAGCTCTGCTTGCTAATGTGACTGGTGGATCCAAGAATATGCTGAACAGCCTATCTCTACAAATGACCTGGACAACCCTATTTTATGTAGAACCCAGCAATGGGATTCACAAATTGACAAGGGGAACGCTGGGCGGGACTTAGGCAGGACTTCCGCTTGAGTGGCAGCCCGTCCACAGCGTTCCGCAGCTGTCCTGGCCTCGGGGGGGCTCCCACTCGCTGCGGGGGACAGGTGAGGGTCACGCCGGGTGCCTGGGCAAGCAGCGGTGGGGCGCGCTAACCGGGGCAGCCCCCCCCCGAGGCCAGGACAACTGCAGAACGCTGCGGATGGGCAGCCAATCACGCGGAAGCCCCGCGTTAGTCCTGCCCAGCGTTCCCCTTGCCAATCTGTGAATCCCATCGCTCATAGAACCCATAGGATCTGGGTGAGATCTAGCATCCCAACTTTCATTTAAAAGATGGGCAGCCCAATCCTGAGCTGCCTGGCAGCCACTGACCACAGCCAGGCAGCTGCCAGAGGCTCCTCAGAGGAAGGGGACTTTTGTTCCAGAGCCCAGAGACCCTCCTATGGGTCACCACACATCTGCGCAGGCTATTTAGCTGGCACAGATGCAAAAGCCTCTACATTGGGCTGTGCGGTGGCCCAACATGGCGGTCTGGATCCATGGGCAATTTTCACCGCCCAATCCTGCTCCACCCCTCCCCCCACCAGGACCCCCTTGGCCCAGAAAGTGCACAACGCTGGCAGCCCCTTACTAACCATCTGCTGGCGTCGCATTGCCACCTCCGGGAGGTTCACCCCAGTGCTGGGTGGGTGCTGGGCAAGCGCAGGTGGTAAGACTTTTCCACCCACACTGAACATGCCATATGGTATGTTTGCGACACCAGCGCCCGTGGTATACCGTATGGCAGGTGCTGTAGGGCTCAGGGTTGCGCCCTAAGTGATTTTCTAGGGCCCCCGATTGTGGCGATAGGTTGAAATATGGGACTAAAAAAAAACCCCTGCAAAACTTCATCCGTGCCACAACCTAGTACAACACACCATCAGCCAATAACACTATACTAGCACACCGGCTGCCAATTGGCGTCATTGCCTCCGAGTCTAACCCACTTCACAGAGCTGCTGGGAGGGTTAAATGGGGGAACCCCTCAAGCTGTTTGGAGGAAGGGCGGGATAAAAAATACAGAAGAGAGCAACCAAAATGATTACTGGGCTGGGGCACCTCCCTTACGAGGAAAGGTCACAGCGTTTGGGGCTCTTTAGAAAAAAGGCGCCTGACGGGAGACATG
This sequence comes from Lerista edwardsae, assembly GCA_029204185.1. Lineage (NCBI taxonomy): Eukaryota > Metazoa > Chordata > Lepidosauria > Squamata > Scincidae > Lerista > Lerista edwardsae. Next base: position 21,321,654 of record JAJKFI010000007.1, read on the forward strand.
ATTGAGACATACAAAATTATGAATGGAGTGGATAGAGTAGACAAAGGGAATCTCTTTTCCCTCTCACACAATACCAGAACCAGGGGACATCCTCTAAAACTGAGTGTTAGGAGGGTTAGAACAAACAAAAGTATTTCTTTACCCAGCGTGTAATTAGAATGTGGAACTCCTTGCCGCGAGATGTGGTGATGGCATTGGGCCTGGATGCCTTTAAAAGGGGATTGGATAGATTCATGGAGGAAAACTCCATTACAGGTTACAAGCTATGATGGGTATGTCCAGTCTGAGATTAGCTGGTCGCTCATCATGAGGGCCGGGTAGGAATTTTTTTCTGTCATCCAAATTGGCCAATTATGGATGGCAGTTTTTTTGCCTACCCCAGACTGGCGAGGGAGGGATGGGTGTCCAGTAGGTTACATGATTTACATTGTGCTTAATAAAGTTAAACCCCAACCTCAGTCTGGTGTCTTCCTTGGGTAGGGTAATAGTCCCTTCCTTGCAAGGGTAATAGTCTACTTTAAAATGCCAGATGCAGGGGAGTGGCAGCAGGACACAAGTATCTTGTTGTCTTGTGTGCTCCCTGAGGCATCTGGTGGGCCACTGTGAGATACAGGAAGCTGGACTAGATGGGCCTTTGGCCTGATCCAGCAAGGCTTTTTCTTATGTTCTTATGTTCTTCTTACTATCTGTATTAAAAGAAAAATGCCCTTCCTTCCTGAAGCAGAATGTGGAGAGGTTGGCAAGGGTTAGAAGATGCCTTGTAATGAAGGGCATGTGATGGGGTGCCAAATGGCAGCTTGCCACCAGATGTTGTTTCATCTATCACTACCTTAGATTATTGCTGCAGAGTGTCCTGCAGCACATTGCATGCAAGTACGGTATCTCTTTGTACTTCGGCATAATGACAGCACCTTTGGTTCTGAGAAGCTGCCGGAGGCTGGGTGTCCTTTGCTTTGTCTCCGTTTCGATTCGGTGGCGCCTTCTCCTTTTGTAGCTGCGTGTGCAACATGACATAATGGCACTCCCTAAAAGCAGTGCCAGTGAAGGCCCATGAAAGGGGGGTACAGGGATTAATTTGTACCCAGGCCAATGGTCAAAAGGGGGCATAGGAGCCAAAGGGAGTGGCTCAGAAATTTCCTGGGATCTTGCATGTTCACCTGGACTTGTTCCATGCGCAGAATGCTGGGGGTGCCACTGCAGGTACGTGACAGTGGCCACGGCTGCAAGCCATCTGCGTTGGGCCAGGGAATGCACACATCCTTCACACAGTGTCAAATCCAGAAGGAAATCGGCCTGCGACCGTCACTTTTTGACTTGTGGATCTGCTTCCCTTGGGGGAGTGGATACGCACTCAGGGACACAGCTGTGGGACTACAGCTGCAGCAGAAATATATTTTGGTACACACAGGACACTCTTCCAGGGGTGGACCTAGTCAAAATGGCGCCCATTGAGGGAGCCCAGGTCTACCCATTGGGACCAGCCGCAAGTAGATCTGGGCTCCGTTTCCAATGGGTAGACCTGGGCTCTGGAGCCCAGGTCTACCCGCACAATGTTGCAGGGGCCACTGGCGCCCCCCTAGACAGCCCCAAGACGCCGCCCAGGGCTCTTGCCCCCCCTGCCCCCCTAGATCCGCCACTGCACTCTTCATTCTCATGTGAGCCTATGGGCGCAATGCTAACCTGGAGTTAGGCCGGCACAGTTAGGCCAGCAAGGTTGGCTGGCACAAGGGCCACCGTAAAGTATGCTTGGAACGCTCTCAGAGTCAGAGAGGCCAGCACACAGACATGCGCCATCCTCCCTGACTCCAAACGCATTTTACGGTGGCTCTTGTGCCAGCCTAAGTCCAGGTTAGGATTGCTTCCTAAATATGATGAGGTTAATTTCCTGCAATGATTTTCTATATTTTCTATATTTAAAAGATTTAAGGAGTGTGTTTGGTTTTCTGTATTACTGTAGCTAGCTGCCTACACCATGCGGGTAAACCTGAGCACAACATGAGATAGGGAAGGGGCCCTTTTTGGGAAGGGACCCAAAAAGAACTTTGTATGCCCTGATACAGTGGCATCACTGGGGGGCTAAGGGGGCAAAATCCCCCAGGCACCATCCTGCAGGGGGTGGCATGACGACCCTCCCTCCACCATCACTGCCGGCCACCCTCTTCTCTGCATATTACTTCTGGGGCAAGGGGCGGGCGACTGGGGTTTGCCCTACAGCGGGCAAGCCCCCAGGACTGCCACTGCCCTGATAACACGCCTCTTGGAGGCCCTGATCCCAGGCCACATGTTCCTCAGCTCAGTGGTGGGCTCAAGAACCTCCTCCTTCGTGCCTACCAAAAATGCTGCAAGGCTGACTGCTTCTGGGTTAAGGGATACAAACATACAGCCATCAGTTGTGCACCCAGACCAAGTTGCCAACGGCACTTCTTTTTAACCCTGAGCAGAGCTCCTCTGTATATGTGAGATGCAATGAAGGGTGAGGCACACATAGAAGCCTGTTTGCACTCATGGATCCCTCTAGCTCAGTGTTATTCAAACTGTGGATCGGGACCCACTTGGTGGGTTATGACCTGATGTCAGAAGGGTCACAGAAAGCTGGGAACCACCGTCTTGGCAGCGGCAGACCTCACTCTTGCTATATTCCTGCTGTGAGTGTTGACAGTTTGAATTTTCACGTGAGGGTTTGTTTTTTTTCAGTTTTGTTTTTAGTTCAGTGCTTTTACATTGTATTTTGACCTAACTTTGCTTTCTGTCAGGGATATTTCATGGTTGTGCAATTGCTGCAGACTAAGAATGCCAGTTTGCATTCCAGGAGTGTCATTTGATTACGTCACACTGACGGCACTTCTTGCTTCATGATGTCACTTCCGGCTGTGACATCACTTCCAGGTTAATGACATCACTTCCGGTGGGTCCTGACACGGGCGTTATTCTGAAAAGTGGGCCTCAATCTAAAAAGATTTAGAACCACTGCTCTAGATGGATTGGGGCATTTCAAATATATCTGAGGTGATGAAAAGCAACCATTCCTCCCTTTTGCATTAATTGTGCAAACTGCCTGCATTGCTGTCCGGAACTTGGCAAACAACGTGTTACCTGAGATGCATGGCTGTCACCGTCCCATTTCTCATCCAGGTGTGTTACTACCCCCTGCTTTGGTGACACATCAATTGTGCGCATCCACAAGCAACACTTTTTTTTCTAAACTGAGAAACTCCAACCAGACAAACTCAATCAATCAATCAATCAATTGTCTTTATTACGGTCATAGACCAGCATAAAAGAGAAATGTATAGGATAAGAGGACATAGATGCCAGAAATTACATTTCAGTAATACAATAAAAATAAATTTAAAACAATCATTAATAACTCGGTACTAAAATAATGCTTTCGAATTATGGTGTTGGAGAAGACTCTTGAGAGTCCCCTGGACTGCAAGGAGATCCAATTGGTCAATCCTCCAGGAAGTCAAGCCTGATTGCTCCCTGGAAGGACAAATCCTGAAGCTGAAGCTCAAGTACTTTGGCCACCTCATGAGAAGAGAGGACTCTTTAGAAAAGACCCTCATGCTGGGAAAGATCGAAGGCAAAAGGAGAAGGGGGCGGCAGAGGATGAGATGGTTAGATAGTGTCACCGAAGCAATGAACATGAAATTGGGTGAACTCAGGAAGCTAGTAGAGGACAGGGAGGCCTGGCGTGCTGTGGTCCATGGGGTCGCGAAGAGTCAGACACGACTTAGCGACTGAACAACACTAAAATTACGTTTAAAAAAAATGGGACCCTTCACAAATTTGTGTGCCATCCTTGCGCAGGGGCCATGCTAATCTTCTCTGTATCGTTCCAATTTCAGTATATGTGCTGCCGAAGCGAGCACAAGAGAAACTCCATTGCTCCAATGTTTGGGGCTTTTTAGTTGAGAAAGAAACAAAACCACATCACGGCCTTCGACATTTCCCTCCTTCTCTGCATGCAGCAGCCAGTTCAGATAGCCTGGGAACAGATAAAGGCTGGATTGGAATGGCACCCCATCATGCTTCTGCTTGAACTAGACGTTCCCAGCATACACGGGGGAAGAGATATGGATCAGTGGTTGCCAAGCATTTCAGGGTGACGCCTAGTTTGGCCTTGTGGCTGCAAGTGATCTTTAAAACCTGCCAGCTTGGCAGATAATAAAAGCAGGCGCTTTATGTTTATTTCTGCTGTTTACAATGGTCCTCAAAGCAGACAAAAGTCAGGTGAAACAAAAAAAAATCTTACGTTGACGTGTACATCTCCTCTGAACTGCTGAGAGCTAAGTGGAACCTAATTGTACTCACTCTGTCCTCCCTCCTGAGTGTGCACTCAAAAGAAAAAGGAAGGAAAGAAACCCGGAAATCCTGCCGAAAGGGAAGGAAATTTCTCAAGGAGGGTGGCAACGATTAGGCATGTATTTGCATAGATGAAACCAATGACAATAGATAAAAGCATAAGAAGAGCCCCGCTGGATCAGGCCAAAGGCCCATCTAGTCCAGCTTCCTGTTTCTCACAGTGACCCACCAAATGCCTCATGGAGCACACAGGACAACAGGCTGCCTGCATTCTGTGGCCACTCCCTTGCACCTGGCATTCTGAGGTAAATTCTGAGGTAAAGACACTGGTGGCTGGTCAAGATTTTCCACAGCCACCAGAACCAGATGCTCCTCTTCAGACATGTACTCATAGGATCATCACCATAATCATAAACCTTTATTGGCATTAAAATACTTGACAATATCCAGTACGGTAGCATTACCACCAAGAAGGTGGAAGAGTGAATTGTAGTGAGAGGAGTAACAAAGAGGAAACAGGGAAGGGTGTTGGGTTAAAAAGGTGGTTTTGATTTAGAGACGGTGAATAGAAATTCCGCTAACGAAATTGTAAGAGCCACAGAGCTGTCACCCAGGAAGTAAGATAGAAGGTCAGCAGAAGTGCCAAGAAGGGAGGACAACAAGGGTTCGAGATGGATATCCCGCAGAGATTGATGGGCAGGGCAGCGGAGTATATGAGCTACTGTGTCCGGTTCCAGGTGGCAGAAATAGCATGGTCTGTTGTCACGCGGGATATTTAAAAATCTACCAGCGTGTACAGCTGAGGGGAAGATGTTAATCCTCGTGAGCATAAATGCTCTCCTCTTACTGGGATTAGTCAGTTCACTGAAATAGTTAAAGGGGCAACCAAGTGAGGGGGAAAGGCCAAAATACTGGGGAGAGCAGGTAGGATTAAGATTGGGAAGAAGTTGTTGTAATTCAACTTCCCAGAGCTTGGATTTAATAGCTTGGATTGAATGGGCACTATTGAGGGTGGTATCCGCAAGGGATTTGGGAGATAAATCCAAGGATAGAAGTTGGGATTCGAGGAGTCCAAACCACTTTAGAGAGTATGAATCCTTTAATAGGTCATTTAGGAGGGAGTCAGAATGGATATTTAAATGGATACGTAACCAAAACTTGAAAGCAAGGGACCACGCAATAGTGGAATGTAGGTGGATCCCAAGTTCAAGGATCAGCGTGGATAGTCTAATTAAATTGGGAAGCCCCAAAATTCGCCTGAGGAAAGAAGCCGCCACTTGATCAAGATCTTGGTTCACGGCCTCTATCCAGATAGAGACACCGTACAGGAGCTGGGAAAGAGTTTTAGTTTTAAAAACTTGGAGGGCCGCAGGGACGTACTGGTTGCCGCTAGAGTAGTGAAAACAGGCAACCGCATTTAAGTGGAGGAAATAACAGATTTTTGGTGAGGGAGCCAACTGTGACGGTAGTGAAAGGTAATCCCCAGGTATTTGAATGTTTGAACTTGTTGATATGAGTGTGTGCCTACCTTCCCAGCGGACGGGGCCCAGGATTTGGAGAAAACCAAAATGTTGTTTTTTTCTGTGTTAATGGATAGGTCGTTGGCTGAACAATAGTCTTGGAAAGTAGACAGTATGTGACGCAGGCCCGATCTTGAGACTGACAGTAGAACCGCGTCGTCCGCATAGAGAAGGCTAGGAAGGGGGACACCATTAAGAAAAGGAGCAGAATTCTCACAGCTAGACAAGTGAGGGCGCAGGTCTGCCAGAAATAAGTTAAAAAGGAGGGGGGCAAGGATGCATCCTTGGCGAACTCCTTTTTGGATGAAGTAAAGATCTTATCAGATAGGGCACCTGAGCCATTGAGGCGTACCCGACAAGAGTTGGATGAGTGAAGGCAACGAATTATCCCCCAGCTGGACAATTTGTTCCACAGCATTTCTCTATTAATAGAGTCAAACGCTCCGCGGAGATCGATAAAAACTGTGAAGAGTTTGGCTCCATAGTGGACAAAGTATTTTTCGGCCAGATGGGATAGGAGAAAGGCATGGTCAACGGTGGAGGCACCTGGACGAAAGCCAATTGGCTCTCTGCCAGGCAAGGCTTTGGAAAGGGCCCAGGTTGCAAGCCTGGCAAGCAGATGTTTAGAGTAAAGCTTTCCTATAAAGGAGAGAAGACTAATTGGCCTATAGTTGCCAGGAAGGGAAGGATCGCCTTTTTTGAAAATAGGAACAAGGGTGGAGGATAACCAAGAGTCTGGGAAAAGGCCAGTTTGATTCATCAGAGTGAAAAAGTTAGATAGGGGTTCCGACCACCAGGAGGGGTTGCTAATTATCAATCAATCAATCAACAGGTACTTATATACCGCTTTTCAACACAAAGTTCACAAAGCGGTTTACAGGCAAATAGTAATGATAATAAAGTTAAATGGCTCCCTGTCCCAAAAGGGCTCACAATCTAAAAAAAAAAAGGCAGACCACCAGCAACAGCCACTAGAAAGACTGTGCAGTAGTGAAGAGGGACAATTACTCTCCCCCTGCTAAATATAAGAGGAACACCACTTGAAAAAGTGCCTCTTGCCCAGTTAGCACGGGGTCAATTAGAATTTGACTTAAGATATCGTCAGGGCCAGGGGCTTCAAAGAATTGATTAACTCCGCCACCTAGTCAGGGGTGACCGGAGGCCATTCGGGGAGGTACGGAGGAATGTAGATGGGAACATCACAAGTGTCAGGGGCAGAGAAAATTTTAGAAAAGTAGGCTACCCAGGCAGGCGAAGGGATAGAGCAGGGTTCAAATTGGGGGACAAATGTTTGGATGTGGCCATTAAGTCCCAACCCACAGTTTGAATAACACTGCATTAGGCCAAGCAGAACTCAGAAAGCAGGGACTGACTCTTGAAATGCAAATTGGCATTCTTGGACTGCAGCAGTTGTACAACCATGAAACATCCCTGACAGAAAGCAAGATTAGGATAACATATGATGTAAAAGCACTGAACTAAAAACAGATTTTTTAAACAAAACATCCCACTTGAAAATTCAAACTGTTAACAATCACAAAAGGAAAATAACAATAGTAAGGCCTGCAGTTTCCAAAATGGCTGCTCCTGTGGCATATGGGGAGGGGGGGTGCAGCACAACAGGTGCCATCTTCAGGGGGTGTCACCACTGAACCCCAAATTCTGAAAATCGCGAGTTTATGGTGTAATATTCTCATGCTGTATACCGTTGGATGCAGAATTCCACTCTGAATTCAATGAAAAAAACAGAGTGTAGTATTTCTATTCTGCCAAAAGTTATGGCTGAAAAGGTAAAAACTGAAAATAAAACTTCTTTTGAACAAATCACGATTTTTAAAATCGCGGTTTTAAGGAATGATACCATCATGTTGCATACCGTTGGATGTGGAATGTCACCCAGAACTTAATGAAACCCCCCAGAAGGTAATACCTTAATACTAGCAAAAGTTATGGCCAAAAAAATTGCCAGGGGTGGGGTGTAAAAAAGTTAAGTAGCCCCAGGTGCAAAATGCCACTGGGCTGCTCCCAGCTTTCTGCGACCACCTGACATCAGGTTGTGGCCCACCAAGTGGGTCCCATCTCACAGTTTGAATAACACTGTTCTAGAGAGATGCTCCTTTTTTGAAAGGAAAATTAAAACCATGGACTCATTTAACTCAGACACTATTGGTGCCCTCCAACTGGAGCAAGTTTACCATCTGATTAAACATTGGCTACAAGATATCGAGCAGCATCATTTGCTGAGTGTAACTAACAAGATTTGTTCGCCTTTATATCTGTAACTCTCAGTAAGTTGTGGACACACAGCTGAATACCTCTACTTTTTAAAATGCCATAGTGAGCCTAGGGCTTTTTCCTTAGCAAGAAGCAATGCCTTGCCCTCCAAGATGCTATATGGTTGATTTAGAGCAGTGATTCCAGCCTGGAGGTCAGGACCCCAAAGGGAGTCACAAATCGATTTCCAAGGGGTCACCTTAAAAAGCTGGGCATCACCATCTTGGAAGCTTCACTTTGGCTAGGGAAGAGGCTTCCCCATTAAACTGCTACTCCCTCAATGATTGTGGCTGCAAGGGAAATTAGCTTTTCTATGGCTTTGTCTTGGTGTATGCGTATGTTATTATGATGAAATCTCTCCTGGGTCTCTTTCCGAGTGTGCCTGTCACACCTTCCATGTGCATGCCTGAGTGAGTCTCAGCACATGGGGAAGAGGAATTCTGAAAACTTTCTAAAATGTTGCTTTACCTCCTTGATCAGCAATAGCATAGAGAAGCCACAATGCGTTCTGTGCAATGTTGTTCTCAATGCTTAATCAATCACTGAACTCAAAACTAAAAATGTCACTTAGATACGAAGCATTCAGAACATTCTATAAAGGAGGTGGAGTTCTTTCAACTTTCAAAAAGTGTGGTTTATTTAAAACAATGACAATTTCTGCTTAATGACAGCACTTCCACCCCTAAGGGTGGTCCCAAGAGGGTGTCATGCCTAAAAAGGGAGTCCTGGTGCAAAAAAAGGTTGGAATCCCCGGTTTAGAGGAACAACTTGGGAAGCAAGAATTTGTGCTTGTGTGGTTGTATCTGTACAACATATGACTCTGTATCGTCCCTTTTATGAAGATGTCCATTTCCTCGAGGGTCTTTTTGTTAGACGGGAGGGTTGGGCTGACTTGGACAAAATTCAGTTCATCCCCTCGGGGACCTACGTAGATCTATCTGCCAAAGTGGCATCTTTTCTGAAAACTAATTATCAAGAGACGGAAGAGTCGATCCACAGCAATTGTAAAAGAACATTAGCTGGTTTTTTTAATGGTAGTGGTTTTATTTATGTATGTGCTTTTATTATGCCAATAAAGGTGTGATGGATGGATGGATGGATGGATGGATGGATGGATGGATGGATGGATGGATGGATGGATGGA
>JAJKFI010000007.1:21350126-21376550 GCA_029204185.1 Lerista edwardsae
TTATTTATTTATTTATTTATTTATTTATTTATTTATTTATTTATTTATTATCCCGTCGTTCTGCCCCATGGGCACCCAAGGCGGCTTACAACAATAAAATAATCATTTTACAAACTACAAGTGTAACAATTAAAACAATGTTAAAAACAATATTTAAACAGTTAAAAATTTAAAATTTAAAACAAGAAAGCCCCGTGGGTCCTTTAAAATAGAAAATGAAGAATGTAAAAGGAATGTAAAATGCCTGCCAGCCTGTCAGCAATTGAAGGTTTGTACATACGTACCTATGGAATGACAGGTAGGAGAGTAGAAGGGTCTATAGCTCAATGGCCGGGCACCTGTTTTGTATGCAGAAAGCCCCAGGTTCAACCCTTGGCATCTCCAAATAGGCCTTGAGAAACTGCACTCCCTGGGATCAGGGCAGTGGAATCTCAGAAAGCTGAGTCACACTGTAGATTGCCCTGATCAAGATGGGCCAATGGTCTGATGTCTGGATATAAGACATACGAGTGCTGGGCAGGTCATAAGAACAGGATATGCAAGGAATACTGTGCACTGCACATAAGGGGAAGAAATTGTAACTTGGTGGCAGAGCACATACTTTCCTGCAGCATCACAAATCCAAAACCCAAGCATGGTAGATCTGCAGTATCACAGATTTTTAAATGATGGGAAAAGGCCATCACTTAATTCCTTAGGACACACTGCCATCTAGTGTGCAGTCTGACGAAAGCCCAGTCTGAACTTTTGACCGCAGATATGTACTTAGAATGTGTAAATTATCCCTTCTCTGGACATCCAAAATCCAGACTACTCTAAAATCCAGACATCTTTGTCCAAGACTTTTTAAAAAAAACTTTCTACAGAAAGAAGGTCTTGTGCTCATTCCCATGTACAGGCTGTAAGTTCTATTCTCTGCTCTGTGGTGTGCCCCTATACCAGTGATGGCAAACCTTTTTGGCTCTTTGTGTCAAAACTTAGGCAAATGCTTAACTTGACTCTCTGGCATGTCAATCCCCTTCCCAAACAAAAGAGAAACAATTCTATATATTCATTTATTTAAGCAATAAGTACAGTCCAATCAAGTGTGACGCTATGTATTATATAAAGAAACATCAAATAATTACAAAAATGAAAAATGAGTACAACCAACTCAGTTTTTGTCAGGCACTGGTGAATGCTGGTGTGTCACCTAAAACGTTGTGGTGTGTCACCTTTGACACGCATGTCATAGGTTCGCCATCACTGCCCTAGACAGACATTGTTGAAAAATGTCAGCCATCTGATACCCAAATGGATAAAAAGCAAGAGGAAGCCCTTCTCATTAAATTCATGAAATTATTCCAAAATCCAGAAAAATTCAAAATCCTGACATCTTCCCATCCCAAGCAGCCTGGATTAAGGATAATCAACCTGTACCAACAAACCTAGTGCAATGCCATAAAATATATTATTGTTGTTAATAATGCTACTAATTATGCACACAAAACCTGTTCCATTATGTGCTAGAGGAGCAAGGGCACATGCATGCTCTATACTTCATATATTTGAGAAAGACGCTCCACACAAAGGCACATATGTGAGGAAGCCTTATTTGCATGGAACATGGGATGTGACCTTCCATCCTTCTCATTATTGTTGATAATGGCTGGCAGTGGCTCCCCAAGGTTCTAAGCAGGAAGTTTTACTCTGCCATACTATACCTGGAGATGGCAGGGATTCGGTGGCACAGCTGAGGGGGTGCAGAAGGAGGCAATTGCACCAGGCAACAAGCTTTAGCTGAGCTTGACACTAGGGGCCAAAATTGTAAAAACCTTGGTAATTGCAAATAATCTTGTTATGTTGGGGGGAGGTATAACCAGTGGTGGGATTCAAATAAATTAACAACTGGTTCTATGACGTCATAGCCGGAGCAAAAAAAACAAAACCTGAAGCCAGCCAAGGTAAGCGAGTGGGCGGGGCCCGGCCATTTAACAACCGGTTCTATAGAACCTGGGCGAACCCCTGAATCCCACAACTGGGTATAACTACCCTCCCCTTAGGTGGCTGCAGCTGCCACCAGCCCAGGCTTCACACAACAAAAAGGAGCCCCTGGGCAAACCCCCTCTAAACAAGGAAACCAGAATAGAAGACATAAATCCAATTTTATTAACATACATTAGAAGTTTACAAATAAAATTACAGAGCCTCTATATTATAAAATCCAAATAGTAAAATACAAACTAGGAGGCTCTTGCCCATAAGGCTCCTCCCTAAAACCCTCTAAAAGGCTCTAGTAAAACCAGAGGCGTAGCTAGGGTATGGCAAGGGGGGGCAAGAGCCCTGGGGCGCCATGTGCCTAGGGGGCACCCATGGCCCTTAGCCCCCCCCTCACAATGCCCAAGGCATGCCTCGCGCCGCAGCTCGCTGGCTTCTCCTGGCTGCCATTGGCACTTTAAGGCCAGCTGCAGCGAGGAAAAGCTGGCAACGGCAAGCCGCGGTGCACCCCCCCCCCCCGGCTCTGCAAATCAGAGGCGAGGGAAAGCTTCGCCTTCCCCCGCCTCTGATTCCCTGCCCGCCAGGAGGAACTTTGCACGCCCCTTGCCGACGTTTCCCGCCGGCAAGGGGTGCGGGGGGTTCCTCCCAACGGGTGCAGAATCAGGCGGGGGAAAGCTGCGTCTTTCTTGCCTCCCATGCATTGAATTTTAGATTCTATGTTCCTAAGGGCAGGGACCTGTCTCCTCGCACTTTGTAAAATGCTATGGACAGTGATAATAAAATTATTACAATAGTGAAAACTAATATGCAATGATCATGCTCCAAGGTGGCCTGGACATTTTCTAGTTTGAATCACTGCAAATCAATCAATCAATCATTTATATACCACTTTTCAACACAAAGTTCACAAAGCAGTTTACAAGCAAATACTAATAATAAAGTTACATGGTTCCCTGTCCCCAAAGGGCACACAATTTAAAAAAATGCAAAACACCCAGTGTAGTCTTGCACCCGGTTCTCACCGGTTCCCGAGAACCGGTTTCTAAATGAGCTGGCCCCGCCCACGGCAGCTGGCCCGCCAGTGCTGTCATGCAGCTGGAACGGCGTTCCAGTTGTTACAATTAGTGGACTCCGCCCACTTAACTCATTGCTGGCTCCTTGTTTTTTTTGCTTCGGGTTTTTTTTTTGCTCCGTTTTTTTTGCTTTACACTTCGTGTTGGTGTGTGTTTTTTTTGCTTTGCACTTCGTGGGTTTTTTGTGTGTGGCTCCGTTTGTTAATTGGACCAGAAAACAGGGCCATTTCCCGCCCATTTGAATTTGAATTTCAATTGCAAGCAGAGGCAAATCTAAGGGAGGGCAAAGCTCTTAAGTTTTGAAAGAAGCCTTACCTTGCAGTGGAATCACTCCTCTCCTGCACCATTTTAGCCAATCCTCACAGGGAAAAGCAACATCTTGGCGTTGCTTACTGGCTGCAGCAGCAAGGGAGAGGAGCAGTGGTGACATGGAGGGGAAAGGCACCGGAACGTGCATTCCAGAACCTAACCTTAGGGCTGGCTCCGCCCACTCATCGCTGGCTTTGTTTTTTGTTGTTGTTTGCTCCGTCCCCCAGCCTCTCTGTTAAGTGCTCCTAGAAATGCAGACCTCCCTCTCCCCCTTGCAGGAGTGCCCCCCCAGCCTCTCCTTTAAGTGCTCCTAGAAATGCAGACCTCCCTCCCTCCTTGCAGGATCGCCCCCAGCCTCGCCTTTAAGTGCTCCTAGAAATGCCTTTCCTTTCAGACTTCCCTTGCAGGATCGTTGTGCATGAAGAGATTTTGTGTGAGCACAGAGCTTAGCATTGCTGCACTTCCTTGTAGCCTGCAATTCACTATATCGATCTTTGTGGAAGTTGATTTTCCCTGTGTTTGGAACTGTGGTGAGTTCTCTAGAAAAGTGTAAAGGGAAGATGTACACGTAGTTGTTGTTCTTTGTGGGTGTCATGAAATTGTGGTCTTATGTGAACCTGGTTAGTTGGGAGAGAACTACTCAAGTGTAAATGGCTCAGGTGGGGGTGATTAGTTCATTGATATAAAGTTAAAAGCCTCAGGGAACAGACCCCTTTGGCTGCTCTCAGGGAAGGTTAGCCTCACTATGTGCTGTGGAAGCTGGTTGTAGTCAGTCAGTAAGGTAAAAATCCTATAGGATTTTTTTTGTTGTTTTTGTCCTTTGAGTTCCTCTCAGTTAAGTTATAAACAAAGGGGTTGATTATTGTCATTTTAATATTCAGGTTTTATGGTACAGAGCCTCTGTAGTTTATTTATAACTCTTAATATATGTCAATAAAATTGGGTTTTTTACTTCTGTTATTTGGCTTTCTTTTAAGAGGGATTTTTGCCCAGGAGCTCCCTTTGTTGTGTTGAGCCTGGGCTGGTGGCAGCAGCAGCTACACCTGAGGAGGGGAGTTACACCCCCCCCCTCAATAGGTTAACTAGATTTCCTCCCACAAGGTTTGTTGCTTTTATTGCTGGAATCTTAAATGATGTGGGTACTACTTTAAAGCAACATTATTTGACATAGTGAAGCACAAGATTTCTCCTGTCTCTCTTGAGAAGCAAGAAATTTCTTGTGAATATGAGACATAGTCTGTGACCATTCATAGGTCTACTAAAATGACATGCAGCATCCTGTTGGTCTGGATGGCATAAAATGAAGCTTGAACTGGGGATACTGTGGACTAGTAACTTGCAAAGTGGATCACTATATGATGTAAATCCAAGTAGGAATCATAGTTCAGTATGATGGTTTCTGTGAATTAAGCTGTTGTTAAAGGCTGGTTTTCCCTCCTGCCAACTCTAAAGTTTGCACAGCGTTGATTACCCAGCGCAGTTATTTACAGGTGATAATTATTATTAATTGGGCATGATCCAGTGTAATTTAAGTGCTTTTACATTGCATTGATTTTGAGTAGTCAAACATGTGCTTAACTCTCCCTCCAGTTGAAATCCCTAAGACATAAAGACTGATCTAAACTGTTTACTCAGAAGTCAGCCCCATTATTTTCAGTTGGATCTTCCAAAAAGACAGGCTTATACTTGCAGACTTATGCATATATTGCTGAATGGCTTACTCTTTAGAAAGTGTGTTTAGAATTTCAGCCTTGAGAACTATTGGCTGAATTCTGCCCATAATTGTAAAGATTATCCTATTTTCCTATGTCATTGCATTCCTTCTACCTCCAAATCACTGACAGTATGATGGGTTTAGAAGACCTTGTGTACATTCTGAGAACTCTTTAGAGTATGGTCAGGCACACATAGCCCAAAAGAATTAGATTGGGAAGAGCTGACGTCCCCCTTCTCAGGCCTTCTTAACATGCTCTGAGAGTGATCTGGAATAGTTTGGGAATTGTTGGGTCTGCTTGATGACATCACTTCCTGCCATGACATCACTTCCGGTGGGCGGACCCCAACAAGTGCCAATCAAAAGTGAGTTCCTGTTCCTAAATCATTTGAATGACACCACTGCTTATGATGTCACTTCCGGTGGGCGGACCCCAACAAGTGCCAATCAAAAGTGAGAACCTGTTTCTAAATCATTTGAATGACACCACTGAAAACACCCCCAGCAACAGCCACTAGAAAAGACACTGCGCAGGGGTGAAGAGGGACAATTACTCTCCCCCTGCTAAATATAAGAGGAGCACCACTGGAAAATGTGCCTCTTGCCCAGTTAGCAGGGGTTAACAAATGGGTAGAAAACAACCAAAAATCCCAGATAGATTGATTCAAGTTGTTTGCTGATGACTGAAAGTCACTTCTTAATGCCTTCTCCTTTCCACTGCCGCTCGCAAGGCTCGCAAAACCAGCTCTCTGTTGTTCTGGATGTTATAGTCACTCATGTTTATCAGCTTGTCAAATTCATCCTCAGTGTAAGTTAAGTCCGTCATGTTATATGGGGACATTAAGCTAGCAAAATCCAACTCTCCTTGAGCCATTTCTGCAGCTGTGCGCTTAATTCCTGCACAAAAACAAAGTGTATTTTATTTGGTTGACATTGACTTTGTAAGCTAATAATAATAATCTAGAACAGTGGTTCTTAAAACTTTTTAGCAAAGTGCAGAAGCACTAGCAATAGCAAAGTGAATCAGAAAAGGGAAAAAAGCCCATTTACAACCTTGACACAAGCCAAATAAACACACAGCCCTCCCCCTTTCCAGCATCCCATCTTCCCATATTTTCAATATGGCTGCCCTAGGTGCTTTGCGATCCACCTGAAACTGGCTCGCAACCCACTGGTGGGTCCCAACCCACAATTTGGGAATCACTGATCTAGAAGAAGAGTGGCATTGTTGGGGTCACTCTCTTCTCCGAACAGTGTCCTGTAATGTTTCATTGATCAGCATCAACAAGGAGTCCTTGCCCCGTCCTGACCCGCCTATCAAGACCAGACCAGCCCTAGGATTTGCCCTAAATGATTGTATACTGTATGATGAGCTTGGAATTGAAGCACCTTGTGAAGAGGAGTGACGTCTTAACATCCCCTTAAACAGTGATGTCATGCAGGGGGAACGCGGGGGAACTCAGTTCCACTAGTTAAAATTAGGGCTGACTCCGCCCACTTCACTCTCCCTCCTCCCCCCTCCCAATTCCTCTGCAAAGAGCTTTTCTTCTTGGTTGGCCGGCACTCAGAGGGTTAAAGGAAGCAACTCCGGATTCCTAGGGAGGCGAAGGCAGTGATGTCATTCAGGGGGAACGGACCAGAACAGGCGTTCCGGATTCTAACGGGCTCCGTGGCTGGTTCCGGGTTCCTGACAAGTGCCAATCAAAAGTGAGTTCCTGTTCCTAAAGCATTTGAATGACACCACTGCCCTTAAATCTTTTTCCTTTGGGAACTCGACTGTTGAATATTTCCGGATGTTAAGAGGGTTGTGATGTCCTAACACAAGGAAGGCTTCTATGCTGGCGAAACTCAACATACTTCCACCAGCCACTCATCAAGGGAGATTGTCTAATGTTCTCTGTAATAATGGATTTTGCCCATTTTGTTCACTTGAGCCGGATACCTTAGTTTACATTCTTCTTCGCTGCCCTGTTTACGATAATGTATGAGATATTTTACTTGAACCGTTCTTTCCTCCCTCCTTGTTTCCCTTTCCAATCCCCTTTATTTTATTCTTTAAGAGACTACCTGGTATTTACTACTATTTAGTAGATGAACTTTTATCAACAGCTGCAAGGCTAAATCTCATGGTCAACCTTCTTAATAGTTGATTTTTCCATATGTTCTTTCACTGTACGTCCCTCTTGTACGTGTGTTATGCCAATAAAGGTTTCTCAAAGTAAACAGTGTCCTGTAGACCAGAAGTGCATTTTGCCACACAACTCAATGCAGCACAACCAATCCCATCCCTCCCAAAAATTGGCCTATGTAATAAATGTAGCAGAAAGGACTTTGCAGTCGTAGACCACATGCATTGGGT
The DNA here is from genome assembly GCA_029204185.1 of Lerista edwardsae. Taxonomy (NCBI): domain Eukaryota; kingdom Metazoa; phylum Chordata; class Lepidosauria; order Squamata; family Scincidae; genus Lerista; species Lerista edwardsae. Next base: position 21,357,559 of record JAJKFI010000007.1, read on the forward strand.
CATAGCTGGGACATTACATACAAGCCGTTACAGTATATAGTTGATTACATGTATGTAATTGTAGTTGACAGCGTTTGGGGATCTTCAGTGTAGAAAAAAGGCACCTGAAGTGGGACATGATTGAGATAGTGTGCTCATGTCTGATTTTTTAGGAATGGTGACCACTAACAATACAAGAATTATGCAGGATGACTGGCGTGATCGTCCTTTCTGCCACTGAAGACCACCAATTAGACTGATGATGCCAAAAAGTCAAATACTCACCAGGACTCTTGTACTCCTTAAAAGAGATATTCACCAGTGGGAAGTGCAGTACAATTGGCGCGTCTGGGTTCTCTTTGTCCTCAAAAACATAGCACTCCTTTGGATTCTCTTTGTCTTCGTCAGTCAGCTCAATTTTAGGGAAAGGAATTCCCTGCTCCGAACAGTATTTGCCCGTCTGTTCTATAGACTGAAGCATAAATGGAGAAATGCTGGGACTTAAAGGAAAGACCCCAGGCCACTTCTAGCATCTCCAAATCCAGCCAAGGGCATCGTGTCCTAGGAGCAAGAGGTTGCCTTGATCTTCATGTATGTTTAGCAGCATTTTACTATTGTGAGACCATTAAATGTGCTGTTTGAATTACAGGATGGCCAAAGGGTGGCCAAATTACAGGATGACCTTCTTACCATCTGCAATGGCCCACCATAGCTACTGCATTCAGAAGACTACAGAGGAGCCACAATTTGACTAATTTGGGGACAGGGATCTGGAGGGGGGTTAGGACGACCCCCTACCTTTTCTCTCATAATACAGGTTGGCCAGCGGTGTTATGCTGCCGGAACGCTGGGCGGGACATCCGGGTGATCGACAGCCCGCCTGTCATGTTCCAGAGTGTTACGCCGTTTGCGTAACCAATTACGCCACTTGCGTACGTTACGCAAACGGCGTAACGCTGCAGAATGCAACGGGCGGGCTGTCGATCACCCGGATGTCTCGCCCAGCGTTCCGGCAGCATAACACCACTGAGGTTGGCCCTGCAGGGGATCTGTTCCCAGACTCCCCCTCCCCTCCGCAGATACTGGAATCAACAGGTGGGGGGGGCATCAGAAAACCTCCAGGTGCACCCAGAAGTGCCTTCCAGTCCCAACCAGAGGTTGAAAAGGCATTGCTGGTTTTTGCAAAAACTGGACGTACCGTTTGGTCGAGTCCAGGAGGTCAGGTGAGGCACCCACGTGGAGTCAAATCTGTGGGTGCCGAAACTGCAGCTCAAGAGGCCTTATCCGTAATTCAAACCAAGGTTAAGTGCAACTACTCCACAAAGTGGCATGTTTGCTGACAGCCAATGAGCTGCCCAATGTGCAGACCAGAAGCTGCTATGTGGTGTCCCCAGATCTGTCCGAGGGGAGTGTACAGGGAGGAATTCTTTCCGTGAAATGGGCTTGCATGCTCTCAAACAATGCAATGAAAGGTACATATTTTTTCGGAAGTAAAATAGCCTATCAAAATATTAACATGAGAAAATCTCACGTGAAACCTGGTCTCCGATAAGTTGTAGTCAAGTGACAAGATGACGTCGACGTTCCTTTCTTTTCTGAACAGTGGGGGACAACTGGTGTTAATAAAATATCCTGCATCAACCAGGCACAACTGTTTTTCCAGTGGTGTCAGATGGTTTGGACGTTGGTCCAGAGGACCCCCTGGAAGGCAAATATTGCTTGTTATTATTGGGCAGAAGATTTAGCTGAGAGGGTTAATGCCTCCATTTGCCCGAAGATAACAGCTGAAGATCTGAAGGTCGTGAGCTCGAGACTACTGGAAGTCTCTGTGAGCGGCAGACCTTGCAAACTGTAGCTGATTAAAAGCTGAGTTCCAGCTGCCTCATGGGAGGAGGAGTGTGCAGGTCAGCTGCTTCTCTGGTGGGAGCAGGGAAGCCTCTTATCAGCCAGCAGAAGACAGATGGGTGGCTAAGAAAAGGCTAAATCCAGAAGGAAAGATCTGTATGAGTGTTGTTCTTGAAAGATAGAACATTTCTGTAAATTGTAAAAACCTTCGGGTTTGTGAATAAAAGTCTGCCTATGTAAACTGCCTTGAGTTACAGTCATTAGAGAAATCTAGTGATCTTAAGAAAGGTGGTATATAAATACATGTATTATTATGTATTATTATTATTAGAGATTGATAGTCTAGGAAGCACATACTCATGAAAGAATCAAATAAAACATTGAAGCAATAAACTGATCCACAATTCTTTGACTTTGCCTTAATCAGAAATCTCCAAAAACATTACAAAAAATCAAAGCCTCCTAGGAGGGTATTGAATCACAGAGTTGGAAAGGACCTACAAGGTCATCTAGTCCAACCCCCTGCCTTTAGCAGGAAATCCCCCTAGAGCAGCTCCAGCAGTTGCCTGTCAAGCCTCTCCTTGAAGGTCTCCAGTGAGGGAGAATCTACCATTCCCTTGGCAATCTGATCCACCCTATCATCAAGAAATTCTTCCTGATGTCCAACCAGAATCTCCTCTCTTGCAGTTTGTACCCATTGGACCTAGTTCTATAGTCAAAGGCAGATGAAAACAAATGTGTCCCTTCTTCCTTATGACAGCCCTTCAGATATTTGAAGAGTGCTATCAAGCGCTTTTAGCTTGATCTCTACTATCCACACACATGGACTATGTGAAATACAGTTAATTTTTCACATGACAAATGCAGCACTGACTGATCAGCAAAAGCCAATTATTAGTCACATGCATATGAAAAATGGCATGTCAACATGGCTTAAATTATGTGTGTATATTACAGGTCGCTGGTCATAGCCAGAAAGTTCTGCACCCTCCAGTTGCAATGATTGATATTACTTAGGTGCAACCCCAGGATCAATCTGAATTAACACCGACCTGATTAGTGCTTACAAAGATCAGCCGATTCACTTTTGGGCTTGCATATGATCGCATGAAAATCAGAAAACTCACATTTAAAACAATCCTTGCATGAGGGCTAAACTGTTGGGAATATTTTTAACCAGAGTTTAACCAAAGTACTCCAAAGCTCAAGGTTCAGGTATTTACCTCGCCACATAGAGAATGTTTCTTGTTGGAAATAGTCCTTGTGCAACTGGAGACCTCTCAAGAAGTTGGGTTTCCACTCTCCTATCAGGCGATGTGTCAAAACTGCCTTGATCATGCTGGAGGTATCCTTTGCGGGAGTGCAGGAAGCTGTTTGACATACAGAGAACTGATTTGTAGAGGGACTGCTGTCTTTTTTAGGAAGGTAAAAAAAGGTAAAGGTTTCCCCATGACCGAATGGTCTAGTTGTGACCGACTGTAGGGGGCGCTGCTCATCTCAGTTTCTAACCCTGTAGAGTCGGCGTTTTGTCCAAGGACAAGCTTCCATGGTTGTGGCCGGCATGACTATACGCCGTAGCGCACGGAACGCCATTACCTTCCCACCGAAGTGGTCCCTATTTATCTACTTGCATTTAGGTGCTTTCGAACTGCTAGGTTGGCAGGAGCTGGGACAAGCAACAGGAGCTCACTCCGTCGCGCAGTCTTGAACTCCCAACCTTGCGGTCAGAAAGCCCAGCAGCAGTGGTTTAACTCGCTGCGCCACCACGTCCCTATTTTAGGAAGACAACAGTTTTTATTTTCCGATTTTTAGGAATAGTTTCTATTTTATAGTTCCTATTTTTAGGAAGACAACGGTACAAAAAGTAGAAACTATGATAAATTCTAAATCTGTTTATTCAGGGCTTGCAGGCCAGTTCCTTACCAATCGCACTGCAACTCTAAGCATTGTTAATGTGCATCTGACTTGTAGTCTTTTTGCTATAGTACAGACCCTATTCATGTGACATACACCAGTGTTTTTCAAACTGTGAGTCGGGGCGCACTAGGTGGGTCGAGAGCTAATTTCAGGTGGGTCATGTAGCATCTAGCACAGCCATCATTAAAAAATATGGGAAGATGGGATGCTGGAAAGGGGGAGGGCTATGTGGTTGCTTTGCTTGTGTCAAGGTTGTAAATAGGCTTTTTTCCCTTTCTGATTCACTTTGCTATTGGAAAATGGCTGAGAAATAACCCAACTTCTTGTTGCACTCTCAGGAAAGCAGCAGGCTTTGGCATCACAACAATGGCACTTCCGGCCATTCTGGTGGGTCCTGGTCATTCTAAAAAGTTTGACAACCCCTGGCACAGAGGATCTTGCCCATTATTTATGGATATGTCCAGCGGCGTCATGCAGCTGGAACGCTGGGCGGGAAGAACGGATGAGCGGCAGCCCACCCGTTCCTCCCGCCCAGCGTTCCGGCAGCATGACGCCGCTGGATATGTCCTTACAAGAACAATTTTAGGGAAAAATGATTGTATCCTCTTTTAACAACTTTGAAACAAGTGGAAAAAGGAAACAACTTATAGGCACCAGATGCATTTCTGGTCTGAGCTGGAATGCAGGTCACTGATTAGAATATAGCCTTTATGTATCCTCCTCAGATCCTAATCTATGCTTAGGGCCAAAATATATTTGACTTGGGGCGCAATCCAACCCAGCACTGGAATGGCGAGGCCGGCCGGCCAGCGCCATATCCGTATCCAAGGGCACATTCGTGCCCTTACCTTAGGGAAGGTTCCAGGCTCCCTGCTAAACAGGCGCAGAGCCGAGGAGGCTGCGCAGCCCGAATCAGGGCCGCATGGCCTCTTGGATAGGCTTAGGATTCAGCCTTATGGCCAAAACCGGCCTGCCCATGTCCCACCCTCTCCCCGCAACAATCTCCCTCCCGCCGCCAATCCCGTGCTCGTCCCGACATGGAGCCTCCCTCGTGCCCTCCAGCCTTGGCCGACACGAGGGAGGCTCGGCATGGGCGCACCAGGACTGGTGCTGCCTGCAGTGCCGGTTGTGTTGCAATAGCGCCAACATGGGGGGTGCCGCTCAGCGCCCCTGCGTTGGCACTGCCAACGTTGCGTTGACGCGATCACAATGCGTCGACCTGATGGGTGCGCTTGGATTGCGCTGCCCATTGCACTGTTGAATTAAATGCTTAGGTCCAGCCATATCCCTTTCAGTACAAAAAGCAGCCACAAGAGATTCTGACTATGGCTTGGGAAAGAGGGTGGTTTTACCCTTTCCCCTGTGCAATTTTCTTTTGGGAAATTAACCCCCACCCATCCTTGAAGCTGCTATTTGCCCTGATTCTGTAAAATTTGGGGCAAATAGGAGTGGGGGATTTTCATGGGGAAAATAGCACAGGGGTTAAGGATTAGCCCCCTGCATCGTGGTGCCTGTTCTAATCTGGGCCCCACAGCTGCTATTTGTACAGAAAGAGACATAGCCCAATCAATTCAAATATGCAATTAAAGTAATGTCTGCTTTGACCTTGAACCCGCACTCCAAACAGCATTTTTATGTGCACACAAGGGATTTCACCCTTGCCATTATTATATGCTTTGTGCTTAGATACAACATATGCATGCACATACACTATCACAGTGGTTCTCAAATTTTTAGCACTAGGAAACATGTTTTATAATGGCATTCATGTTCGGACCCATCAGAAGTGATGTCATTAACTTGGAATTGATGTCAGGGCCAGGAGTGATATCATCAGGCAGGAAATGCAGTCATTGTAATGTAATCAAATGATACTCCTGGAATGCAAACTGGCATTCTTGGACTGTACCAATTGCCCAATCATGAAACATCCCTGACAGAAGGCAAAATTGGGACAAAATACAATCGCGGATCCAGGAGGGGCACGAGCCCTGGGCGCTGTCTTGGGGCCGTCTAGGGGGGCGCCAGTGGCCCCCGCAACATTGCACAGGTAGACCTGGGCTCCGGAGCCCAGGTCTACCCATTGGCACTGGCTGCGGGTAGACCTGGGCTCCCTGTAGGCTGCTTCTGGCTGCTTCTGGCGGGTAGACCTGGGCTCCCATGGGGGCGCACTTCTATTGGGCACCCTGGGCGCCATTTTGACTAGGTCCACCCAACAAAATATTATGTAAAAGCGTTGAACCAAAAACAAAATTTAAAGAAAACCTCACTTGAAAATTCAAACTGTTAACACTCACAAAAGGAATATAACAAGAGTAAGGCCTGCAACTTCCAAGATGGCAGCTCCCAGCTTTCTGCGACCCACCTAACATCCGGTTGACCCACCAAATGGGTCCCAACCCATAGTTTGAGAAACATGCCCTATCACATGCACATACTTCTATACAGTCCTAGTATTTAATTAAATAAAAAGAGTATTATTTAAAAGAACCGTGTGCTTTCCAGGTGAACTACAAAGAAATTGAAACTACATACCAATGTGGATGTAACCTCAACAGCTTCAGAGGGAAAAACAGATTAGATTGACTGTTAGATTCGATATGATTTACACCTTGCAATCATCACCTCTGTAAATTCTCTGCCCTATGAAATATGTTATTCCTCATCCCCTTTTTGTTGAAGAATTCCCATTATAATAAAAGAAATTGCACAAAGCTCTCTTACTACCATGTTGTTCTTTGCCTGAGAATGGCCACTTCAAGCTGTTATAAGCATTCCAGACATCCATCACATTCAAGGAAAATATATTACTCCACACTCCTGCAAATGCATACATATGAAAAATTAAGACTTTCACCATTTTTCTTTGATAGCAGTTCGTAACAAAAACCCAGTTTATCACCTAGATGTTCACTAAAAACATACAGAACAGCCTTGCCTAGATTACCACCTATTGGTAATTGGTCCATTGTGAGTGTGGAAGGAACTGGCACATATTTATGCTCTCCCTTATAAAGGTCTGCCCCTGTATTTATTTCAGGGCCCCCACCCCACCCCACATGGACACAGAAAACCCTGTCTCTGTTTCCCTCTCCCAATTATTACAATGCTTAAAAGACTGAAAATGTTCTTGCTTCCAGGTCACTATAAGCACCTATAAGCTTATAGTGACATGCAGGGTGCCTCCTGGCAGCCTGAACACTAGATCAAGGTTAACAGGAAGTGGAAGTTAACTGCTTCCTATTAACCTCACTCTAGTTTAAATACCGTATTTCCCCAAGTATAAGACGCACCTTTTCCCCAAAAAACCGGGGGCTAAAAATTGGGTGCGTCTTATTCAAGGGGTGTGCTGGGCAGCGCTGCATTCTCCGTGCTCCCACTTGCCTTAAAGAGCCAGCGGGAGCGTGGAGAAGGGAGGGCAGAGCTCCTGCTGGCTCTTAAGGCAAGCGGGAGCACGGGGAACGCAGCGCTGCGTTCTCCGTGCTCCCGCTTGTCTTAAAGAGCAGCCAGCCCCAAAAATGTATTTTTCAAATTTCTGGCCCCAAAATTAAGGTGCATCTTATACTTTGGTGCGCCTTATACTTGGGGAAATATGGTAATGTTAATGGGTGCACAGGGGAGCACAGGCAACCCCCCAAATCCATACATAATTGAAATCTGGATACTGGATCTGTGGATACAGGGTCCTGCCTGTATTCAGCTTCAGAATTTTCCTGCAAAATCAACAGCATCACGCTACAGAGAGATACACAATTTTGATGACGATGGTCCTCATATTATTGTTTCACGATGTCACCGTTGGGCTCCATATGGTAGGTTTTCTTATCAAAAGTGAATTGTTTTTCTTATCCAAATTCGGTCACCTTCCAAATAGCAGATCTTAGACTCTGGCCTCTTCTTCATCAGTCGTCCCAAGAAGAAATCGCTACCAAAATCCTCTGAGCGAATGAAGGCCCCATATTTAGGAAATCCCACCTCATAAGGGGAAAACTCACACCATTCTATAAATAGAAGCAGAGAGGAGAGTTGAGGTCTACAGCCTGTTGCCTAAAAGACAGGATGACGATGCCATGTGGAATGGCTTTCTCTGTTCAGGGGAGAGAGAGCTGAATTGCACCTTGCTTGTCATATTCAAATTGCAGTTAGGAACCCACCTACACAGCGTCGTCATGCAGCCGGAACGCTGGGCAGGAGGAACGGGTGAGCAGCAGCCCGCCCGTTGCGTTCTAATCCGTTTCACCGTCTTCCCTGGGGCGGGGAAGACGGCGAAACAGATCGGAACGCAACGGGCGGGCTGCCGTTCACCAGTCCTCCTGCCCAGCGTTCCAGCTGCATGACGACGCTGCACCTACATAATGGTGCCCATTTAAGCCATCCGTTGCAGGCTTGCAGTTCCTATGGGAGCATTCCCAGTTAAACCCGAAAGCAATACAGTAGGTCTGATTACCTTTAAATTCACATGTGCTCTGAGTGTCTTCCTTGACATTGAGGGCCACGTAGATGGGCAGTGGATTTTGGCCGTGGCTCACAGCCTCTTGCTGATCTGAGAGTTTGTCATCCTTCTGCTAAGCAAGAGGAAAACAATGCATGAGAACACAAAGAAAGGAAGAACAAATTCAAGCAGAAAAGCCATTCTGGGGGGGGGGGGACCACCTGATTCTTAAAATTCTTAGATATGGGACAGCCAGAACATCCATCCAAAAAAACCAAGACTTTCTGCTGGAATGTGAGTGTTTGGGGTAAGATTGCCATTGCTGCCCCGAATGGCTCCAACAACAAGTGGGAGAAGCTTACATGGGACACTGTGGCGCCTGCTGTACTTACTGTGCTGCTCCCCCCCCCCCACTACACTACTGCCAAAGACTAATCTAGCCCAGCACATGGTTTTCCACAGTGACTACACAGATGGCTCTGGGAAGCCCAGAAGCAGAACCTGCAAGCAAAACCCCAGCCTTGCCTGCTGTTGCTTTCCAGCAACTGGCATTCAGATGTATCTTGCCTCTGACTTGCAACGGTTGGTAGATTTGTCCTCCGTGAATTTGTCTACTCCCCCTTTTGAAGTCCGCTAGGCTAGTGGACATCACCACATCTTGTGGTTGTACACGCCATATATTAATTTTGTAATCGGTGGCAATTTTGCATTGAATTTGTTTTTGTCTACCCAGAATCCACAGCCTGTCAATTTCTTCGAATGATTCTAATGCAGTGGTTCTCAAATGTTTTAGCACCGGGATCAGCGGTGTTATGCTGCCGGAACGCTGGGCAGGACATCCGGGTGATCGACAGCCCACCCGTCACATTCCGCAGCGGTACGTCGTTTGCGTAACGTATGCAAGCGGCGTAATTGGTTATGCAAACAGCGTAATGCTCCGGAACGCGACGGGTGGGCTGTCGATCACCCGGATGTCCCGCCCAGCGTTCCGGCAGCATAACACCGCTGGCCGGGACCCACTTTTTAGAACGACAATCACCGGAAGGGATGCCATGGCCAGAAGGGCCGTCATTGTGATGCCAGAGCCTGCTGCTTTCCTGAGAAAGCAGCAACAAGGTGGGTAATTTCTCAGGCATTTCCCAATAGCAAAGTGAATCAGAAAGAACAAAAACCTATTTACAACCTTGACACAAGCAAAACGACAACCCAGCGCTCCCCCTTTCCAGCATCCCATCTCCCCATATTTTCAATATGCCTGCTCTAGATGCTTTGCAACCTGCCTGAAATTGGCTCGGAACCAGCGTTGTTCCCCGAGGCGGGGAAGACGGCGAAACGGACCAGAACGCAATGGGCGGGCTGCCGCTCACCCGTTCCTCCCGCCCAGCGTTCCGGCTGAATGACAACGCTGCTCGGAACCCACTGATGGGTCCCAACCCACAGTTTGGGAACCCCTGCTCTAATGTAAGTTCTAATATTATATGTGAGAGAGTTCTCTATCCACTTTTGTCAAATCAAAACGTTATAAATGTCTAATCTTCTAGCCCTTTGTCTTTTTTTCCCCTAATCTAAGACACCCCAAAGGCTTTAGGGAACCATACCTCATCGTGGAACATACGATCAATGATAAGTGACCACACATCAGTAAAAGAAACTGAGTGTCCCTCTAGGGCTCTTCTTTTCAACTCCCCATCATAGTGCTTTAGCGCCTCCAAGGAGAAAGCATGTGACTTGCTCCTGGCCATACGTTCACGTGCTTTACCAATTGGGGGCATCAGGTTTTTCTGAGACCAGTCAGTATCTTCATACAAACTTCTCATTGTCCTAGGAGGAAAAAAAAAGGCTTTAAAACAAGACAAAAAATGTAATTTTTGTGCAATCCTGGAGTTGGGCTGGCACAGTTAGGCCAGCAACGTTTGGCCTAACCCTGAGGACACAATCCTAAACTGAGTTAGGCCGGCATAAGCAAAACCAGCAAAGTTTGGCCAGCGCAAGGGACACCGTAAAGTATGTTTGGACCACTCTCAGAGAGGCCAGCACACAGACGTGAGCCATCCTCCCTGATTCCAAGAGTAGTCCAAAAATGCTTTATGGTGGCCCTTGTGCCAGCCAAACTTTGCTGGTTTAGCTTATTCTGACCTAACTCCATTTAGGGTTGCGCTCTTAGAGTGCACAGTTCTAAAACTAGAGCAGGCAAAAACTTATCTATTAAATCTACACTCTAATATTTAGAGCCAAACTATACATGACATTAAATGCATCATTGTGTAGTAAGAGGCAGGACTTTACTCATTAACAGCAGCTACGTAGGGCAATGATTTGGATCAGAACTGCAGAACAGAGAAGGGGGTATTCAACCCTTTACTTCCATTCTCTTTCCTGCAAAAATTCTCTGGACTTCAGGGAATGCCAAGCTCCAAGGTGTGCGGAGTAGAGCTTAGCTAAGTTTTGAGCTGCTCAGCCACACAGCTTAAAGGGAACAACGACTATCATACTTTCAATGTAAAGAGAAGAGAGAAGAAGGCTGAATTTTTGAAAGATTTGACATAGTAAAGAGAGGAGATGAGGATCCCTTCAGTTCATCAACCACTACCTGTCCCTTTTCTCCACAATCATGAAGTCAAGTACTTGTTTTTAAGAACATAAGAAGAGCCCTGCTGGATCAGGCCAAAGGCCCTTCTAGTCCAGCTTCCTGTATCTCACAGTGGCCCACCAGAGGCCTCAGGCAGCACATCTAGATACCTGCATCTCGTTGCCACTCCCCTGCATCTGGCATTCTCAGGAACCCTACTTCTAAAGTATGGAGGTTGCACTACCCATCATGGCCTGTAGCCAGAGGCGTCATTCAGGCGGAACGGCCCGGTACTCCATTCCGCTAGTTCTGCGGAGGGCCCGGGCCGCACCGCCTCTCCGGAGGATGGAGGAGCTGCTGCTGGGCCCGCCCGCCCTCCCTTGCGTCCAGAATCGCTCTAAAATGGCGTGATTTGGGCGCTGTGAGGCTTGGGGAGGCATGGCAGCCCTCTGGAGGCCTGTCAATCATCCAGGCATTCCGGTTCTTGGCGCGCCCAGGTGACATCACTGCCTGTAGCCCACGATGGACTTTTCCTCCAGAAAACTTCCTGTCCCCTTTTAAAGGCATCTAGGCCAGATGCTATCACCACATTCTGTAGCAAGGAGTTTCCCAGATTAATTACCAGCTGGGTAAAAAGTATTTTCTTTTATCTGTTCTCACTCTCCCAACACTTAGTTTTAATGGTTGTCCCCTGGTTCTGGTATTGTGAGAGAGGGAACAGGCACAGATCCGAGGAAACCTATGTGGAGGCTGGAGCCTCCCCTGGGGCAATGGTGTGAACATGCCCTTGCCCTGGGTTGGCTCCCCAGCACACCTAAGGTGTGCTGGATATGGCACAGGTCCACCAGCCTCACCATTCCAGAGCAGTTTAGGGCAGTGGTGTTATTCTGCTGGAACGCTGGGCGGGACATCCGGGTGATCGACAGCCCGCCCATCGCGTTCCGCAGCGTTCCACTGTTTGCGTAACATACGCAAGCGGCGTAATTGGTTACGCAAACGGCGTAACGCTGTGGAACGCGACGGGCAGGCTGTCGATCACCCGGATGTCCCACCCAGTGTTTCGGCTGAATAACACCACTGGTTTAGGGTTATGTTCTCAATCATGTCCTCCCTCGGGCGCTTTTTAAGACACGTGAAAGTTTCTTAGGATCAAATTATACATTACAGTGGCAGCCATATTTTTTATTTATGTGCTCAGATGAAGAGGGGGTGGGAGAGTACTAATCTTTCCATCAAAAGGTTGGTGAAGGGCATCCTTCTTCCCTATGACACCGTGAATACTTTCCTCCCAGTCTGGCTCAGATATCAGAAGTGATTCTCAGAGGCAGCTGAAAATAACTATAGAGAGGTAAGCACTGGGGGTGCATGTTTTAAGAAACCAACACTGCCGTGCAAGAGATTTTAATACACAGAAGAGTCCCAGCTACGGCAGTACTTTAGGGTTTGCCACGTACGTACACAGACATAGAGACACACTCACAGCGCAATCCTACCCCTCCCCTTGCATTGATGTTATGTCAAAGCGTCAACACAAGGGGTGGACCGCCGGCGCGCGGGCGCCAAGCAGCACCCCCGCGTTGGTGCTCCAGCTCTGAAGCCGACGCTACTTGTAGGGTCGGCTTCAGAGCGCCGACGGAGAGCCTCCCTTGCTCTCCTGAAACCGGTTGGCACAAGGGAGGCTCTGTCCCATATCAGGACGGGGATTGGTGGGAGGGAGGGAGGCTGGGGGTAGGACTTGGGCAGGACATGGGTGGGCTCAGGAGGTGGCCATATGGCCACATCCTAAGCCCATTCAAGAGACCGCATGGCCCCGATCATGGCCCATGATGGGCAGAAGATTTAGTCGAGAGGGTTAATGCCTCCGTTTGCCTGAAGATAAGAGCTGAAGAGCTGAAGGTCGCCAGTTTGGGACTACCGGAAGTCTCTGTGAGCTGCAGACCTTGTAAATCGCAACTGATTAGCAGCTGAGCTGTCTTCGGCTGCCTTGTGTGAGGGGGAGTTGTGCCGAAGTTCAGCCGCTTCTCTGGTGGGAGCAGGGAAGACGCTTATCAGCCAGCAGAACACAAACAGGTGGCCAAGAAAGAAGGACTAAATCCAGAAAGATCCATCTGTATGTGTGTGGTTCTTGAAAGATAGAACATTTCTGTAAAAATTGTAAAAACCTTCAGGTTTCTGAATAAAGTCTGCCTATGTAAACCGCCTTGAGTTATAGTCACTAGAGAAATCTGGTGACCTAAGAAAAGCGGTATATAAATATAAGTATTATTTATTTATTTATTTATTTATTTATTTATTTATTTATTTATTAATTATTATTATTATTATTATTATTATTATTATTATTACTTGGATCTGCGCCCACTCTTTAGTGGATGCAGATCTGAGGAGCACATAGGGGAGGCTGGAGCCTCCCCTACGGTAAGGGGGCTCCAGCCTCTCCTGTGCAGTGTCGGATATGGCGCTGCCAAGTCGGCCTCGCCATTCCAGCGCTGCATAGGATTGTGCTCTTAATCATTTGAAATGTATTTTAAACAAAGGTACAAATAGTAGCTGATCTGTTAACTGAATGTGTTGCTACACCTTCGATTAACTTTACCAGGTTGAGCCAGAGGCTCCAGTGAGATACGTTACACAGTCTAGGAGCTTCAGCTTCTGCAGTGCCAAAAGGTGGCCATAGAGTGCTGACATTGCCCTGGCTCCTCCTCCTGTTGCCATGACAGCAACCACTGGAACCTGTTGAACAAACAAACTGGAGTCAAATGGAAGTACAGATGTCCCCCACCCCCAATATGCAGGAGGTGTGGACTGATGGTTGAGCTGCTGGTACTGCCTGAAACTAAGCCAGAAGATCTGTGGTCTTGTTTTTGGATGGGAGATGGAATGCCAGGCTGTGACAAGCTGTTGTGGCAAAATGGAGTCACTGTGGAGCTGATTAGCCAGTGTGGGAATGTGAGAGAAGGCCAGCCGGAAAAAGAACCAAGTATGATCTTGAGGACCTGTCCAGGCTTGACTTATGATTGCCTGCTGAAGCTCGATGGCATACAGCCAGAGGAGAGAACCACACTGCAGAGGCAGATCTACAGGGAGGGCAAAGCTCTAAGTGTTGCAAGAAGCCTTACCCTGTCATGCAAATCCCTCCTCTCCTTTGCTGCTGTAGCCAGTAAGCAATGCCAAGATGTTGCTTTTCCCTGTGAGGATTGGCTAGAACAGTGCAGGAGAGGAGTGATTTCCACTGCAAGGTAAGGCTTCTTGCAACACTTAGAGCTTTGCCCTCCCTTAGATCTGCCTCTGCCACACTGTGAAGGCTGCATCTGGGACTGAGTATTCGGTGAATCACAGAATACTGTACTGTGTGTTTGTAAAAAAAAAAACAACATTGAAAAATGGTGGTTTAGACTAGCCTGCCCATGTAAGGGCGGCCTTGGGCATTTGCTTCAGCAAGGGAAAGGTGAGGTATAAATTCTTCAAATAAATAAATAAACATCTGTGAAGGGTTCTGTTCCAGGCCCCCTGTACGTAAACCCCTGTAGATACAGATACAGAGCTGTTTTGTGCAGCACCCCACACCCGGTATTGTAAGCAAACACATTCTATATCAAAAGCACACGTTTGCACACACATGCAGAACTCAACACTTCCTGTATACTCTTGAAACCAAATGAGTATCAGTTCTATGACATGAGTAGTTCTACACTCTGACTGCAAAGAATTCCTCCGTCCACCTTGGTGAAATCTATATACCTGGTGTCCGCGCAATTCTCCGTCGAGTGCAAGAACCCTTTTTAAAGCAGAGGCGACAACCTTCTTCCGCTTACTCAGGAAATCTTGCTCAGCCCCACAGAGACCGCATTCCAAGCGCACATCCAAATCCCCTGAACTGGAACAGAAAGAAATACATTAGCCCCCACCCCCCATTTGTTTATTCTACATGAGGTGTTAGTACTGGGAAGTACAAATGCAAAGGTATATTCTCAGAGAGTCAACACTCCGCAAAATCAAGGATAAGGTGGTCAGTGAAGCAACATGGAGACACCCCCCCCCAGTGATGTCATGTAGGGGGTACGTGGGGGTACGCGAGTACCCGTTCCTAGGATTACGGCTGGCCCCGCCCATTCGCCCGCCCACTCGTCGACTCCGTCGGCGCTCCACTCTGCCCCCTGCAACGTTTGAATTTCCTGCACGTTTGAGTTGCCTGGCAGCGAGCGGAGCGAAGCAAAGCAAGGGAGATCGAAAGCAGCAGCAGCGTGAGCAGGTAGGCTGCCTGGGGCTCCCTCTCCCGAGGAGGCGGGTAGTTCCTGAGGGGGGATTTTGGAATTTGTCTCCAAAAGATTTTGGAATTGCTGAATTGAGCTGGTGGCTTTTTAAAACTTGCCTTGCCTTCCCAAGCCAGGCCAGGCCTTGCCTAGCCTTGCCACTGAAAAATGAGCTGCTCAGGGGTTGCTCTCAAATACTTTTGGAACTGTTGGGTCACTTTAACATTATGCCAGGCCTCCTTAACATGCTCTGGGGTTGCTGTGGAATACTGCTGCAACCGCTGGGTCAGTTTAAAATGGTCTGAGGCCTCAAATAGGGCTTTTTCATGTCACTTCCTGCCACGACATCACTTCCGGCTTACGATGTCACTTCTGGTGGGCAGGTCCCAACACGTGCCAATCAAAAGTGAGTACCTGTTCTTAAATCATTTAGATGACACCACTGACCCCCCCCCCAAACCAGGTAGCAAGTTCAGTTGGTCCACTGTGATCATCCTGAACATTGGACCCTGAAGACCAGTTGCAATCTTCAGTTTTATGTGGGTCAGTTTTCAGGCAAGAGGCTGAACCACCTCTGTTTCCCATGTAAAGTCCAGGCAACAATTTCTCATGGGCCGGCGGAGGGGAGGGGAAGAAGACTCTGAAAAATGAAACCCATATAAGATGTAGTTCTAGTTTGAGGGCATAATCCACTGCTCTGTGTTTGGCCGACACTTGCTGCTTGCATCGGCTGAGTGGCAACAGTGCTGGCGTGAGAGCACTGACTGGCACCCTCGTGTCAGTACTGCTGCCATTGGGCTGACACTAGCAGCAGTGTTGGCCCGACTCCACTGGCCGAAACCCATGCTGCGCCACTCCTGTGCCAGCTGAGTTTGGCTGGTGCAAGAGCATTCTGGGCGGGGGGAGGACGGAAGGGAGGGCATTTCTGGGGGGGGGGGGGCAGGCCTGGAGGTGTGCCAGCCCAGGGAGTGGTGTGGAGGTGGGATGGCCACAGGCAGCGATGGGATCTGGTAATGAAGATCCGGAACGCTGGGCGGGACTTACACGTGATTGGCAGCCCATCCGTTCCGTTCCGCGGCTGCCCTGGCCTTGGGGGGGCTGCCCCCGGTTGGCGCGCCCCACCACTGCTCCCCCAGGCACCCAGCGCGCCCCCCACCCATCCCCCCCGGCGAGCAGGCGCCCCACCGAGGCCGGGGCAGCAGCGGAACGGAACGGACGGGCTGCCAATCACGCGTATGTCCCGCCCAGCGTTCCGGATCTTCATTACCAGATTCCGTCGCTGGCCACAGGTACAGCTGGCACCCACCCTGGGATAAGGGCACTGCTCCCCAGCTGTGCCCACCAGCCTGCCTGTTTCAACGCAACTTAGGATTGCGCCCTTCATCTTAGTACATTCTTATGGTAAATTTTCATTAGTTTTTTACATGATGGGATTGTTTAAACATAGAGGATTCCTCAAATGAAAGTACAGTACAACACATGGAACGACTATGCTATGCTACAAATGAAAGTAAAGATCAGCCCTACATCTTCCATCTCTATAACCAGCGGGGTGTCTTAGCTGGTGCGGGTCTCAGATCAACATAAAGAGCCATGATAGCGTTGCATTCGTGCATGGTTCTTAATAAAGAGAAGGACATGGTTTCTGGACCATACTGGACTGAGTCCGCAGACTTTGCATCTTACACAGTTGAACAGATAATAATTTCTTACCAATCATTAACCTTGAGCTCCAATTCCAAACCTGAATTCTGCAAATGAAAATGCCAAAAATGGACTGTATTAATATATGCAGGACACATGCATTCTGTAATGGAAGGGAATGGCCATTCTCCATTCAGTTTTTTTCCCCATAAACATTGGTATACAGTAGTATACAGGCATGAGTCGGTATCCATGGTGGTTTCAGTTATGCACAGATACCATGAATACTGGGATGCCTATTAAAAAGGTAGGGGAACATTAAATAGATCTCCTTTTTTTACCTTGTTGTAGCTAAACTACTGATGTTCCCCTGTCTTTAAAAACATGCCTCCAATATCCAGAGTTTCAGGTATCCATGGTGGGGTCTGGAATGGACCCCCAGCCAATACCGGGGCATGCCTGTATATTGTGGGTTTCTGAGAGTAGTGCTAGCTCCAATATCTAGGCAACAAGACTATTTCCTGCCTATAGCAATTCTGGATATGGATCACAATGCAATTTGGGATAGGAGGGAAACCGATCTGTAAAACTAAAATTTAGCTTCAAAACTACAACAGATCCCTTTTCAAAAAAAGAAATCAAATGCAATGCATTTAGCAAAAATTTTCCAGCAATGAACTGCTCATGTCTATCTTTGTTCTGAAAAACTATTTCTACCTTTGTTCTGAGAAATTATTCCTATCACACTTGAAATTCAACATAAACAGGAGGCCACCTACCTTTGTTATGCCCAAGGCTATTTTGGTGTACTTTCCCATTGGGAGGGATTTTAGTGACACCCCTTGGCAACCAGTTGCGGAGTCCCCAAACAGTTTCTTCCCAGAGAAATGATTCTGAAACATATCACAGCATTTTAATCATAAACAAGAATGCACTCTGAATGCTTTGTACGTATGGATTCATCTAAACCGGCGTCAGCATCCATGCACTCCAATGACTGTAACTTTCAGAAGAATGCAGCATTGCACAGATGTAACTAGAAATATAGTCTGACATGGACTGCCATATAGGCATTTTTAAAGCTTTGGCATGCACGTGAGAACTGGAATATTTGAATTGGCCCAAACACAGCAATTATACTACGGCTACTGTAATGTTCACATAAGAAGAGCTCTGCTGGATCAGGCCAAAAACCCATCTAGTACAGTTTCCTGTATCCAGGGCCGGATTCAGGAGGGGTGGGGCCCAATGTGGGGCATTCCTGAGGGGCCCCTCACTTTTCCCTCGGGGCCCCCCACTCACCAAGAAAAGCGCTTGTGGTGCTGCACATGGCACCTGCAAATAATCAGTGGTGACAGGATGACACCACTGCCAACTGATTCCAGGAGGCCCGTTTTGGGCAGTTTGGAGGTAGGGGCAGGTGGGAAGGCCCAAGGTAAAGCTGCTCTGCTTGCCCCACTGACTTATAGCCCATAGAGATCCCGGCTGTAGCAGAAGGCGATATGCTCACTGTGCTGGTACGGAGGCCCCCAAAGTACGTGGCCCAATGTGATAACATTGGTCACATTGGCTTAAGGCCGGCCATGCCTATATCTCACAGTGGCTCACCTGAGGCCTCAGGGAGCACACGAGACAACAGGCTGCCTGCATTATTTGGCCACTCTCTTGCACCTGGCATGCTGAGGTAAATTCTGAGGGAAACACACTGGTGGCTAGTCAAGATTCTCCACAGTATTTCTCTTTGACAGCCACCAGAACCAGAAGCTCCTCTTCAGACAGGTACTCAGAGGAACATAGGAACAGCCCCACTAGATCAGGCCAAGGCCCATCTAGTTCAACTTCATGTATCTCACAGAGGCCCACCAGATGCCTCAGGGAGCACACAAGACAACCAGATACTAGTATCTCGTTGTCCACTCTGGTCCTTAGGGTTCAATCTGGGGTTCATTGTTGAAGTCTGTCATTTGCACTCCAGCTTTTACCTTTATTTTGGCTTTTAGCGTTGGCTCCCTGTTCTTCATATAGTGGAAGTGGAACTTTTTGGAGTCCTGGGTAATCTTTTGTGCTCCTTCAAACGATTCTTTTACCATAAGTTCAATATTTTTGTGTTCTAGGGGAACGTATTCAGTGAATGTACAGTAAATGTTCCAAACCATGTAATATTAAGTCCAGCAGTAGGGTCTCCTCCTCAAACTTTATCTTGTAAATAATTGTTACTGTTGAAGTCTAACTGCATCCCTGCCTAACAAGCAGAGAGACCACACATTACACACTCATGAAGGCCAGTTGCTTGGTCAGGGATTGTAACACACACACACACACACACACACACACACACACACACACACACACA
>JAJKFI010000007.1:21379894-21391715 GCA_029204185.1 Lerista edwardsae
GTATGTATGTATGTATGTATGTATGTATGTATGTATGTATGTATGTACATGGTAACAAAATTTCTATACTTCAAAGAGTGATCCCCTAAATTTGTGACATGGGTGAGTGGTTCCCCCTCTAAATCATTTTCAAATAGCTCTTTTTTCAGTTTTGCAGCAATTTTGCTCAGATATGAAAGGTGTTAAAATGTGGCCGTGACTCTTACCACAAGAATGCCATTAGTAACGAGCCTCTCAAAATCACCAGATCTGGAGGAAGGATAAAAACATTCAGCAATAAAATTCATGTTATAGCACATCTCTCTCACACATACACACACTTAACCTTCCCATAGAACCCTTCTGGGCTATTCCCGCCTTTAAATGCAGAATAAGGGAAGGGGAGCAGACCTATTAGCCCCACCCCCAATCTCTGAACTATCAGTGGAAGGTGAGAATGGGACATTACATGCATAGACTCTTCTACATGATTCCACAAACCCTTGTAGCCACTGCCAATTGAGACAGAATAAATTTATATTAGAACGTACAAGCAACAGACAGCCCAATCCTATGCTGCCCAGTGCCCAGAGGAACAGTGGCACCAAAATGGCTACTGCTGTGCTGCAGCCACAGCCAGAGTCTCCTAGGAGAAAGGGGACATTTGTCCCCCTACCCCGGGAAAGCCTCAGCCCCCACAATGGGTTTACTTGTGCTAGCCATTTCGCTGGCTCAGACTTGAGAAGCCCGGTGTTGGGTTTTCCGGCCAGAAGCTGGGCATAGAATCCGACAATGCAGGCTTCTGTCGATCCACTGCCGCCTACCGTCCCGTACCCCCCAGTTCCACCCCCTCTCCGCCTCCCCCCTCCCGAATACATTTACCACTGGCTGGCGCTGAAGCCAAGCACTGACTGGTGCTTGGCCCAGTGTTAGTGCTCCCTCCTCCTGTGGTATTGTGAACATGCTTTATTTGCAACACTTTTAGCTGATGGTACGTGTGTACTTTTAGCTGACTTTCGGGCTTTGGCTCATTAAAGGCTTTAGGATTTGGCTCTGAATCACCATTTCCTCATGAGATCATATCTAGTTTCCTTATTTTATAAACGGAGAAGTTTACTCACATGGTCTCCATCCTGAATTCCACTTCCAGAGTCCCTTGTCCCTTAATGGGGAAGAATTAAAATGATGCCACTTAAATTGATGCCCTAACTCAGTCGTTCCCAAACGTTTTTGACTTTGGCCTACTGGGCCATTGACCACAGCATCCCATTAGGACTACAATCTTATATTTTGTATAGGGCGGAAGGTTTTTTTTTTTGCAAGGACACTCCAGCTCCCCTGGCTGTTTTTCACTGCTTCCTGTGGAGCCAAGGCTCATAGTTTGGGTACCACTGCCCTAACCTAACACCCTACACCCAGAGCAGGGGTGTAGCTAAAGAAGTGCCGGGGGGGTGCAATTGCACTGGGCAACAAGCTTTAGGGAGGCAACACGCTGAGCTTGACATTAGTGGCCAAAATTGTGAAAACCTTGGTACATATGAATAATACCATTGTGTTATGTATCATTTGAAAGGTAATGTAATGCAGAGTGCAATGAAACAAACCAGAATGTAATGTCTTTACTCTATCAAAAGTTATGGCCAAAAAACCAGCGAAAACAAAAATAGAACTGTGGTCATTTCCTGTTGTGATGTCACTTGCAAGGCAACATTTTGTCCTCTGCACTGGGCTACACTATCATTAGCTACACCCTTGACCATTTGTCCTCTAGGTAGAGGTTGGAGCAAATATGTATTTGAATTGCTTCGATGCTGCTCTCACTGTGGTTAATTCCTCTTCTATTATCAACAGAATAACTAGTCAAATGATACATACACATCCAAGAGAAAAACTCAACTGAAAAGCTTTTTCACAGTTGCACAGTTCTTGGGAAGAGGCAACACAGTGGAAAAGATTTAGTGGGCAGAAGATTTAGCCAAGAGGGTTAATGCCTCCGTTTGCCCGAAGATACAGCTGAAGATCTCAAGGTCGTGAGCTCGGGACTGCCGGAAGTCTCTGTGAGCGGCAGACCTTGCAACTGCGGCTGATTAGAAGCTGAGCTCCAGCTGCCTCGTGGGAGGAGGAGTGTGCTGAGAATCAGCTGCGTCTCTGGTGAGAGCAGGGAAGCATCAGCCAGCAGAAGACAGATGGGTGGCTAAAGAAAGAAGGCTAAATCCAGAAAGGAAGATCTGAATGTGTGTAGTTCTTGAAAGATAGAACATTCTGTAAATTGTAAAAACCTTCGGGTTTATGAATAAAGTCTGCCCATGTAAACCGCCTTGAGTTACAGTCACTAGAGAAATCTAGTGATCTGAAGAAAGGCGGTATATAAATACATGCATTATTATTTATTATTAAAACATCACACAGAAGCTTAACAAGATCACATCAGTTGTGACTCTGGACTCCAGTGGCACACAGCTACTCATTTCTTTTGCTACATATATAAGGTCCTTTGAGAACTTTGTCACTGAAAAGCAGCATGAAAATATTCTTAATAGCTTCCAAGAATGATTAAAGATCACTTCTCAAAGAATACAAGAGCTTACACGGTGCAGTTCAAGAAACTTTCCTTGCAAAAAACAAAATCTTCACACGGAAGGAGCCTCAGCTATACGGAACACAAGTCACAAAAACATGAGTCACAATAGCACAAATACCTAAATACTCGGCCTCTAATTGAGATGTTACAACAGAATGGGGGATCTAACTTTCTTGTTTATCATCTGCATCTTCTACTTTCTCCACCCTGTGTCAACTCTGTGCTATCCAAGTAACACATGTGGGCGTATCATATGTGGGATGCAAAGCTGTGGTCTATAAACCTATTAATAGAACTCTGATGATACCAGGCATATAGGGTGGTGTGCAGTGACGGGATCTGGGAATGAGGAAGCGGAATGTGGGGCGGAACTTATGCGTGATTGGCTGCCCGTCCGTTCCATTCCGCGGCTGCCCTGGCCTCGGCGGGGTGCCTGCTCACCAGGGGGGACGGGTGGGTGGCGCGCCAGGTGCCTGGGCAAGCAGCGGTGGGGCGTGCCAACCGGGGGCAGCCCCCCCCGAGGCCAGGACAGGCGGTGGAACAAAACGGACGGGCTGCCAATCACGTGTAAGTCCCGCCCAGCGCTCCGCTTCCTCATTCCCAGATCCCATCATTGGTGGTGTGTCTATACAGCTAACTCAGAGCACAATCCTAAACTGGAGTTAGGTCGGCATAAGCTAAGCCAGCAAAGTTCGGCCAGCACAAGAGCCACCATAAAGCATTTTTGAACCATTCTCAGAGTCAGAGAGGATGGCTCACATCTGTGGTGCTGGCCTCTCTGACTCTGAGAGTCGTCCAAACATACCTTACGGTCTCCCTTGTGCTGGCCAAACTTTGCTGGTTTAGCTGACGCCAGCCTAACTCAGTTTAGGATTGCGCCCTCAGGGCCTAACCCTATCCAATGTTGCAGTGCCGATGCAGTCACAATGCAGCCCCAAGGAACAAACCTTGCCTTACCTTGAGGAAGCCTCCATGACTGCCCCACCAGCACAGGACACAGCGCACGCACCCCGGCATGCCTGCATCAGCACTGAAATGTTGGATAGGATCGGGCCCTTAGTAGCTAAAACCCCTGGAATAGGGCCCACAGAAATCATATTCAGCCCTACTCCTCTGCACACTCTCCCTCCATTTATTTGAATTCTTTGCATTCAATTGCTATGTTGCATCTGACACCTAGTGGCTGTTACTGGCACAGGAGCAATGATGAACTATGCTGTGTGCCAGAACATCCTCTAAAGCTTCATTGCTTGCGTCGTTGGTACAATTAGACGAGGAAAGACATTGTAGATACGGTATAGCAGTTAGTTTCTCTGAACATACACAATTATTACCCAGCCGCACAGTGAACTGGAGAATCAATACATTGACATTCCAATTGCTGAGCAGGACTTCCAAAGGAGGGAACCTAATGTAAGACCATAAGAAGAGTTCTGTGGATCAGGCCAAAAGCCCATCTAGTCCAGCTTCCTGTATCTCACAGTGGCCCACCAGATGCCTCAGGGAGCACACAAGACAACAGGCTGTCTGCATTCTATTGCCACTCCCTTGCACCTGGCATTCTGAGGTAAATTCTGAGGTAAACACGCAGGTGGCTAGTCAAGATTCTCCACAGCATTTCTCTTTGACAGCCACTAGAACCAGATGCTCAGACAGGTACTCATAGGAACAGCCCCGCTGGATCAGGCCAAGGCCCAACTAGTCCAGCTTCTTGTATCTCACAGCGGCCCACCTGTCTCATGTTGCCACTTCTTTGCACTTGGCATTCAGAGACAGGCTACCTCTAAAACCCAGAGGCTACACACAGTCATTATGACTTGTAACTAATTCTAATTCACTTGTAACTTGTGATGGACCTTTCCTCCATAAATCTGTCCAGTCCTGTGGCAAGCAGTACCATATTTTAATGACACATTAGGTAAAGAAATACTGTGAGTATGACTGTTATTATGAATATTATAGGTTAGAGAAAGGGCCTTCCGGTTTTCTCTTGATCGTCTCAAAATTTACTCCCAATTCAAGCAATGTAATTTTCAGAATCGGGATGTGGAGTTTTATTCAGAGTGCTCAATGGAAAGACACAAATAGGCACCAATAGTAGATGCAGCTCTCATACCAGTTCCTTCCTCACCTCAGAATTCAAAAGGAAATTTTCACAAACTGTTTTCCCCAGCCTCACTTTTGCAATATCGTACGTGACAGTGAAAAGGAGATCATCTTTGGTGATTGTATCGCGATCATAGAGCTTCAATTCCAGTATATTCTGAGAACAAAAAAAAAAAACAGCATGAGATTACTTTACACACTACTTTGCCAAAACAGGCAAAAGGTGCCTTTGGTCAGGCTACATTCCCCGGGCTACAAATTACATTCTAATTTTATTTATTTACTTATTTATTGGATTTTTGGATTGTTATTTGGATTGTTGGATTTTAAAACTTGTTAACTTATTAACTTTTATGCTATTTTTATATTTGGGCCGATCGTTTTAATGGTTTTTAATTTGTTTAATTTTAATTCTGATATGCTATTTTAAAGGGTTTTCTAAATTTTTGTAAACCACTTTGAATTTTAGAAAAGCTGTGTATAAATCTAATAA
Source organism: Lerista edwardsae (assembly GCA_029204185.1). Classification (NCBI taxonomy): domain Eukaryota; kingdom Metazoa; phylum Chordata; class Lepidosauria; order Squamata; family Scincidae; genus Lerista; species Lerista edwardsae. The sequence continues at coordinate 21,385,054 of JAJKFI010000007.1, forward strand.
ATCTAATAAATAAATAAATACATAAATAGGATTTTCGCTAATCAGGTGTCCAATGCTATACTAGCTCATGGTTGACGGGGAAGCCAGAATCAATCCAGTGTTCTTAAATATAGACGGCTAAAGCTTGGAGCTCTGAATTTGAATGTCCTCAGTTTAAATGTTACTTCAGCCTCATACACACTAGATGGCCTTAGGGATGCAACACTTGCTTCAGAGCCCCTCCCCTTAAAACATGGGGTAACAACGTTTAGCGCCCAACCCTAAGGCCTTTTATCGCCAATGCTGCTGCTCACAGCTCCTTTACCCTGAGGAGACCCCAGCGGTAGCGGCCATTTTGGCACTGCCGCCCCTCCAGGAGCCTCCAAGGTTAGGATTGGGCTATTATTTACCTTATGAGATTATTGTAAAAAAAATTGCTGCGATAATGTAGGTGAAGCATCCTGAAATGTGGTGCTATATAAATGCTACAATGTGTATTGTTTGTTGTGTGCTTCAAGTAACTGTATCAACCCTAGATCCACATTCCCTAGCCTGAGCCTAACCTGGAGTTAGGCCAGCACAGTTAGGCCAGCAAAATTTGGCTGGCACAAGTGATACTGTAAAGTATGTTTGGACCACTCTCGGAGTCAGAGATGCCAGCACACAGGCATGCACTGGAGAATGGTCCAAATGTGCTTTACAGTGCCCTTGTGGCAGACAAACTTTGCTGGCCTAGCTGTGCCGGCTTAACTCCAGGTTAGGATTGCACCCTTATTCTTATCATCAAGAGGCTCTTATAGGACAGAGTTGCCAGATGTGCCCAGCGCATGTTATTCCAGTACATGCCAGTTCCAGATAATGTAGCCCTTAATTCCTGGACTCAAATGTGCAGAATGTCCCGTTTTTGACATTCTGATCTCACAACCTAGAGTGGGGTCTCAGGTGACCCCACATGTTGGCGCTTTGCCTACTTTCTCATCCCCTCCTGATTTTCCCTTTCATCAAATACATCAAATTCCAAGATTGCCCCTGTTTTCAGAATCATGGCAAAGTCTATTACAGTTCTTCTGTACATAAACAACACTGGAAGCATAAAGACACAAGTTCCATTATGCCTACCTTGACTTGATTTTGGATAAGGAATTGGAAGGTCTCATTCCAAACAGGTTTACTGGTATTTGAGATGGTTTTAGTCATGACATGTTTATTTGAAGCTGATGGTAGCCAAAGGCTAACATAACAGTCAGAAGCAGTCACTAGAAAATGAATGAATGAAGCTGTATTAACTTAACTATATATGCATAGTTTTTTAAAGAATACTGTAACTACACCAAGTCCATATCATTTGTAATTATATCAAGGCACCATTAAGAATCTGTTGGCTCCTCTGTTCTTAACTTGCATCCACTGAAAAGAGGATGCAAGACTAAACTTAGGACAATCAATCAATCAATCAATCAAACAAACAAACAAACAAACAACAGTATTTATATACTGCTTTTCAACACAAAGTTCACAAAGTGGTTTAAAGGGAAATAATAATAACAAAGTTAAATGGCTCCCTGTCTCAAAAGGGCTCACAATCTTAAAAAAAAAAATGCAGAACACCACCAGCCACAGCCACTAAAAAAGACACTGTGCTGGGGTGAAGAGGGACAGTTACTCTCCCCCTGCTAAATATAAGAGGACACTACTGGAAAATGTGCCTCTTGCTCAGTTAGCAGGGGTTACCCCTCCCTATTCAATATGCCTCCTTATTCAAGGGGTTCTTGATGCCCTAGAAGCCTTCAGGGAAAATGTAAGATGAGTAACATGACAACTCACATAGGTCTTTTGAGGGTATCTTTCGAGCCTGGATCACCTTCACAGTCAGCAGGCAGCAGGGAAACGTTTCAACCTGGGAAGAAAAGAAATGTGTATGACTGGCAGTGCAATCCATTGTGCTGACCAAGGGTGTTGCAAAATGCTGTAGAGCATGTTTGCAGCACCCCAAGACTCAACAGAGCCGGCAAGGAGCCCTGCGCCCCCTGCTGATGTTGTATTCAGTGGACCGGCTGGTGGTGGAGATAAGAGATGCACCAGATGGTGGAGGGGTGGCAGGAGGGTAGTACAGAGGCAGAAGGGGGTGTTTTTGGGTGGGGAGAGGGTGGAATAGGGGAAGATCAGACTAGGGAGGGGGCAGGATCGGCACAGCAGCCCTCTGTTGCATCCTAATCCCCTTTACGGGTCTGCTGGCTTTACACGAGACTACATAGACTTGTGCAGCGATGGGATCCACAAATTGAGAAGGGGAACGCTGGGCGGGACTGAGGCGGGACTTACAGATGATTGGCAGCCCATCCGCAGCGTTCCGCGGCTGCCCTGGCCTGGGGGGGGGCTCCTGCTCGCTGCGGAGGACAGGTAGGGGGCGCGCTGGGTACCTGGGCGAGCAGCGGTGGGGCGCGCCAACCGGGGGCAGCCCCCCCCCCGAGGCCAGGGCAGCCACGGAATGCTGCAGACGGGCAGCCAATCACGTGGAAGTCCCGCGCAAATCCCGCCCAGCATTGCCCTTCTCAATTTGCGGATCCCATCGCTGGACTTGTGCCAGCTAAAAAGTTGGTGCAGACCAGAGTAGCTGAGGAAACCTCAGTCCTGCTCCTAAGCTGCACAGGGAACTGCTGAGGCTATGCAGCCCCCATGCCCAAGTGCAGCTTAGAACTGGGCTATGAATTACATTATTAAATACTGTGTATTTATTAAAACACCTCAAAAAAAAACCCACCACAGAATGCATTAGAGCAGTGGTTCTCCAACGTTTCAGCGCCAGGACCCACTTTTTAGAATAACAATCTGTCCGGGACCCACCAGAAGTGATGTCACAGCTGGAAGTGCCGTCATTGTGACACCAGAGCCTGCCGCTTTCCTGAGACTGCAGCCACCAGTTGGGTTCTTTCTCAGCCATTTCCCAACATCAAAGTGAATCAGAAAGGGAAAAAAGCCTATTTACTACCTTGACACAACCAAAACAACCACACAATCCTCCCCTTTCCAGCAACCCATCTTTCCATATTTTCAATATGTCTGCCCTAGGTGCTTCACCACCCACCTGAAATTGGCTCGCGACCCACTGGTGGGTCCCAACTCACAGTTTGGGAACCGCTGATTAGAGAGCCAGATTGTTCATTCTCATTTGTACTTCTTTATTTTTTTTTTAAGTCTTAAATTATTGCACACTGTTACTGTATTAAAATTGGTTCTGAAACATTAGGCTTTTTGATTAGAGGCTGCCCACAATAGCCGTGATTTTTCTATTACGACAAGAACAACTCACATTGATTACACCCTGAACTCACCGAGGATTAAGTGTCTCCTGTCTATGGTTGAGTAATCCCTTTTCCTACCCTTTAATTTCATTGCATTCCTTCTAGCAATTACTTTGGTGAAGTTCCTTGCACATTTGTAATGCTTCCCTGGAAGGAAGGGTTTTTGTATTCCACCTGCCAAAAGGTGCATTTTGTACAGCATATCCACTTTCCAAGGCATTTGAGTTGTCTCATTTTAAAAGACGAACATTTTAAATGAAGAAATCCTCTGATATTGGAACCTCTAACCACCTTGTAAATGTTTAAACCTGCAGTTAGGGTACACCCACAGAGTCCATTCCCTGGCAAGGATAAATCACTGGAGATTTGTGATTTTAAAATATACTGTTTCACTCTCTATCCTGCACGTAAACAAATTAGTCTTCATCCAAAACCCAGAGCAGACGCTGTCTCAAGCCTGCATTTAAACCAACCCCAGCAAAATGCAATGCAATGGTGCTAAATGAATCGTGATGGAAAAATTTCAAACTATCGTAGGTTCACAAGCTCAGTTAGTCTGCATTAAGCAAGGAATTCCTTCCTAGTTGTTGTTGTTCAATCGCTAAGTCGTGTCCGACTCTTTGCGACCCCCTGGACCACAGCATGCCAGACCTCCCTGTCTTCCACTAGCTTCCGGAGTTCACCCAATTTCATGTTCGTCGCTTCGGTGACACTATCTAACCATCTCATCCTCTGCCGCCCCCTTCTCCTTTTGCCTTCAATCTTTCCCAGCATGAGGGTCTTTTCTAAAGAGTCCTCTCTTCTCATCAGGTGGCCAAAGTATTGGAGCTTCAGCTTCAGCATTTGTCCTTCCAGGGAGCAATCAGGCTTGACTTCCTGCAGGATTGACCGATTGGATCTCCTTGCAGTCCAGGGGACTCTCAAGAGTCTTCTCCAACACCATACAATGCACCCCGCTTCCCAATTTTGACTATATGATCCAGGGTCCAATCCAATCCAACTTCACAGCATTGATGCTCTGAATACAGGCTCTGAATACCTATTTGAAGCTTCATGAGACCCACAAGCAACCAACAAGGTAGCCTTTTATAGTCTGACCTCACATGGTCAACCTGCTGGTTATTGATTAGTTTGCGCTGATCAAAATGAGTGCTTTTGTGTGAAGCCCTAATGACAATTGACAACATTGAGCAATACGAGATCAATGATGTCCTAGCACTGAACATGAAAAACAGATTATTTATCTTAAAGGTAAAGGTTTCACCACGACCGAATGGTCTAGTCATGACCGACTGTAGGGGGCGGTGCTCATCTCCGTTTCAAAGCCTGTAGAGCCGGCGTTTTATCCAAGGACAGGCTTCCGTGGTCATGTGGCCAGCATGACTCTACGCCGTAGCACACGGAACGCCGTTCCCTTCCCACCGAAGTGGTCCCTATTGATCTACTTGCATTTAGGTGCTTTCGAACTGCTAGGTTGGCAGGATTTATACATTTATAATTTATACATTATAATTTATAATTTATATATTATCTTACCTGATGTCTAAGAGTGTCCATTGTATGAAGGATGGTGACAAAGATGGCACAATTCCAGCCTCTGGGGGCAGGGGAAATTATCTGTTCTGTTACTTGCCAGACCTCATCCTAGCTGGTTACTTCTTTGAAAAACATTCCTGGTGCCACAGAGCTGGTAAGATATATACAGATTTTGAGCTCCACCTTCTTTGTGACTCTTCAGAGTAGAAAGTGTCATTCTTTTTCTTCATAGCTCCTGCCAACAAATGGATAACCATTTACCTGAGATGGAACACAGAAAAGAGTCAGATTAAGACAATAAGGCCTGGTTTATTCATGCAGTAGAACAGGGGTCTCACAGGGGCCAAATCTGACTCGCCACAAGATTTTATCTGGCCCGCAGCAACTTAAAACATTTGACATTTTTACTCATTATATATCATTCTCAGTTTAAGCATGGCATTGTTTCTTTGTAAATGTCACATTTCTCTTTTGTTCTGAATTGTATGCCTCAAAAAAAAAAAAGATCAAAGTAAAATGTATTCATTCATTTAAATTTCATTCATTGATTTATAAAACTGGTTTGCTTTGGTTCTGAAAAATGTATACAATATACAATATACTGTGGCTCTGATACTGAAAAGTTTGGAGGAGGACTGTACCACTTAGTATAGTTGGGGGTATTGTTTTTAAACATCCCCCATGGCAAAATCTGCCTACAAGTAAAAATAAAAAATATTTATGCCATCATGGAGAAAAGGTCTTGCCTAAACCACAATCTCGCCTGCACTAATTTTCTCCTTGCACAAAGATTTTTTTTTAAGTAGGGACCAATCCAAAACTGTGATCCTCCACTTTGCTGAATGGAGTTGTACAAGGCTGTACCAGCTCACTCTTGCTGCTTATGGAGGGCATGTCTACATTTCAGCCCATCTGCTTCCATCAAATTACTTTTGGCACGTCCATTCCCTGCCTCTTTAACTTAAAGCACCACCAGGGAAAGGAGCAAGCATCTGATGTACCCCTTCAGATACCAGGGAATTGTGTCCCGCTCAGGGTCTTGCCAATGGTGCTAAGACAGTTTTCACTAGTGCCAGCCTTCATGTTAACTTTTTCTACTCTCTTTATTAAGATTTGGTTACAGTGCATTATGGGAGTGGGAAATGGGCAATGATGGGGGCAGGGGTGAGAGGACAGGGTCACGGGAGGCAGGTGGATCAAAGGTGGCTCCCTGTCTCACACTGTACTTATTTATATATTGGGATCGTGGTGCGAGAAAGGTTGAAGACCCCTGACTTAAAGGGAAAGGACCAAAAGAGAACAAATGGACACTGATTGGCCCATGAGAAAATTCAGCGTTCTCACTACCAGAATGAAAGTATACAAGAGGCACAATACACCTGTTCATTAGACTTTATCATAAAAGTTGTGCTGTGGCTGCACCCCTAAGCCATACGGGTATGGGGCAAGCAGCTCAGTGGTAGAGATCATGTAGCATATGCAAAAGGCCCTCTATTCAATGCCTGGCATCTCTAGGTAGAGCTGGGTCGTCTCTCTCTCTCACGCACACACACAGAAGGAACCGTGGAAAGTCACAGCCAGTCAGTGTAAACAATACTGAGCTCAGTGAACTCATAGAAAGCACCATCAAACATTTTTTTGGATATATCCATTGACATATCTGGTTTACTGATTGAGCTGTTCACACATCGATGCTGACGGAATAACAGTAGCACATTTGGGTGCCCTCTTTGCTTCTATGGGAGATCAGGCTGATTATCACATTGAAACTGTTTTCTAAATGAATGGCTCAGTACTGTTTGTTTGTTTGTTTGTTTGTTTGTTTGTTTGTTTGTTTGTTTGTTT
>JAJKFI010000007.1:21401577-21413093 GCA_029204185.1 Lerista edwardsae
AACTATTTGTGGATTCCTCAAAACTGTGTCAAAAATAAACAAAAGTGGTGTCATTTTTGTGAAATTCAATCTCAATATGTGTCAAATAAGCAAAAGCGGTATTTTATTTTATTTTTTGCATTTTGACCTAAATTTCGTTTTATGTAGCATTTTAAGTAGAAATTCTCATTACTTAGCGTTCTGTGTTGATCACTGAAAAAAAAACATCCCTACATATTGGGCATCTCGTTTTTCCCAACTGGGGTAGCAGCAAGCCTAGTCATACCTCAAAAGGATGCAAAGACCACCATGCTTCCTTTTGAACATTTTATCTCACTCCTGCTGACCTCGTTAATGAGCTTCTCAATTCATATCAGAGCCTTGGTAATAAGCCTACTTTGTCATCCAATTGGGAGTGAGTGGACAAGCTCTCTCAAGGTGCCTTATGGGTAAACAAGCTCTAAGCAAGGGATCACTGACACTGCTAATCCTGTTGCATTTGGATGCATTTCCAGTTCAAAAGTACTTCTGCTCTGCAAGCCATGCCCACGATTAGATAAATAAGAGGGAAATACGGGGACAATTGCAAACTTGACAATTGGAAGTGAGGAGCGCTGTCACGGCTGGCTCCAGGAGAGGCGAGGTCCAATGCCCCCTATCTTTCCCGTGGGGCCCCCCACTCACCAAAAGCACTTGGGGTGCCGCACATGACACCTGGAAATGGTTGGTGGGGACAGGACGATGTCACCATCAACTGCTTCCAGGAGGCCCATTTGTGCCATTCGGAGGCAGGGGCAGGTGGGAGGGCCCAAGGTGAAGCTGCTCTGCTTGCCCCACTGACTTACAGTTCATAGAAATTTCAGCTGCAGCAGCAGGCAATATCAGTGGTATTATTCTGCCTGAACGCTGGGCGGGACATCCGGGTGATCGACAGCCCGCCCGTTGTGTTCCGCAGCGTTACGCCGTTTGCGTAACCAATTACGCCGCTTGCGTACGTTACGCAAACGGCGTAACGCTGCGGAACACGACGGGCAGGCTGTTGATCACCCGGATGTCCCGCCCAGCGTTCAGGCAGAATAATACCACTGGGCAATATGTTCACTATATTGGTGAGGGGCCCAATGTGATGATGTTGGTCACATTAGCTTAAGGCCGGCCCTGCGCGCCATTGCCTGCAGGTTTCCGCTGGTCACGGGCCTTAAGGAGGTGGGGGGATTTTTAAAATGTGGTATCTAGGTGGTTGTGAACCCCAGGTTGGGAACCGCTGGTTTAGATCAACAGTTGCTTGCAGTTATTCCTTCCTATTATAGCGTAGTCCTTGCTTATACAGTAGATCTCTCTCAGTCCACTGGGCCAGTGTGCTTGCTTGCTAGCCAGCAACCAGGTGGCAAGAAGTGGGACTAGAATAGAAACCATGTTCAGACCCACCAATATATATTTCAGGGTCTGCACTACACAACTAGTTAGAGAAGCGCTGAATTTCCACCTAACAGAACAGAACCGTAACTTTAATTAAGTCTCTTACCTTCTGTTGTTTCCGCAAAAACGTCACAGCCTCACCAAAATACTCCAGCTCAAGAAACTCTGGGTGAGATGGGAGGTCCTCATAGGCCAAGTAAGCGAGAGCCAGCGTCACAAACCCTCTGCTCGCCAGGAGGCTGGCTCGGAACTCCACAAGACCCCCTCCGGTCCCATACAAGTCGAGGAGTCCTGGGAATGGTCCAGGGCCTGGAGAGAGAGAGCTTACTCAGAGGTTTGCTTCGACGCAATGCAATGTTGTCAGCACAAAGATCACACTGACCCTCTTCCAAGGAAGTGATTGGGTTTGGTGTTTTTTTTAAAGCTTGATTTAGATCAATGTTTCTGAAACTGTGGCTCGGGATCCACTGGGTGAGTTGCAAACCAATTCAGACGGGTCACGTAGCAGCTAGCGCAAGGGGCTCTGGGCAGATTAGTTGTCTCCTCCTTGATAGGGTGACTAGATAACCTCTTTTTCCAGGATATGTCCTACATTTCAACCTTAGAACATAAGAACATAAGAAGAGCCCTGCTGGATCAGGCCAAAGGCCCATCTAGTGCAGCTTCCTGCATCTCACAGCGGCCCACCAGGTGCCTCAGGGAACACACGAGACAACTAGATATGTGCATCCCGTTGCCACTCCCTTGCACCCGATACCAGTAGCCCTCCACCTTTGTAAGGAGGTTGCACAATCCATCATGGCCTATAGCCCACGATGGACCTTTCCTCCAGAAATCCGTCCAATCCCCTCTTAAAGGCATCTAGACCAGATGCCATCACCACCTCCTGTGGCAAAGAGTTCCACACATTAACTACCCGCTGGGTAAAAAAGTACTTCCTTTTATCTGTTTTAACTCTCCCAACCCTCAGTTTTAGCGGATGCTCCCTGGTTCTGGTGTTTTGAGAGAGGGAAAGAACATCCCTCTATCGACTCTATCCCTTCCGTGCATTATTTTGAATGTCTCAATCATGTCCCCCCTCAGGCGCCTCTTTTCTAGGCTGAAGAGCCCCAAACGCTGCGGTCTTTCTTCACAAGGGAGGTGCCCCAGCCCCGTAATCATTTTCGTCGCTCTCTTCTGCACCTTTTCCAACTCCACTATGTCCTTTTTGAGGTGCGGCGACCAGAACTGTACACAATATTCCAGCCTTACCATCGATTTGTACAATGGCATGATAATATTGGCTGTTTTATTCTCAACCCCTTTTTTAATTACCCCAAGCAATTAAAAAAGGGGTTGAGAATAAAACAGCACAGGGGAATCCCGACCCGAAAGAGGAGGCAGCGGAGGGTTGTTGTGGTTGGCGATTCCATGCTTAGGGAAGCATGGAAGCTGCTGATCCACTTGCTCGTGAGGTGCGCTGTCTTCCTGGTGCTGGGATCCAGGATGCGACAGGCATCTTGCCAAAGCTGGTTAAACCTACGGACCGTCCGTATCCCTTCACAGGAACAAATGATACTGCGGGGTGTAGCTATGAGCAGATTGTTTCAGGCTATGAGGCTCTGGGCAGGAAGGCCCTGGGGGCCCAGGAGAATATCTCCTGGGGGCCCAGGAGAAGGAGAGTGAAGGCCCTGGGGGCCCAGGTGGTATTCTCATCTGTCTTCCCGTAACAGGGCAGAGGACTTCAGAGGGAGAGAAGAGTGTCGATGGAGTTTTGGCTTTTGGGACCATGGACTGCACTTCTTGGAAGAAGGACTGCTGGCATGAGACAGGTTGCACCTCATGGGGAGGGGGAAGAATGTTTCCAATGGAAGCATGGCTAGCTTGATCAGGAGGGCTTTAAACTGGAGGATGAGGGGGCTGGAGACGCCAGCCAGGAGTCTAATCTGCAGGTAAGTGCTCCTGAAGGGGCACCAATGTAACTAGGAAGCCCTTGGAGAATCCCAGACTAACTAAAGAAGGGGGGGAATTGGGTTGTAACCTCCAGGTGCTGCTGTTTACAACCCATGGATTTCAATATCCATGAGTTTTGGTATCCACTGGTGTGTACGTGTATCTGTAAATGGATCCCCCACAGATACAGAGGCACAAGGTGTATTTCTTTCACATGCAACAATTTAAAGCTCTGTAACTGATCTCTCAAGCAAAGTAACTGAAAGTAAACGTGCCTTTTCCTTGTTATCTATATTTATTTAATAAACTCTTCTTTTGGAAAAACCCAGTTACTCATGAGAGTGGAGGGCAGAAGAGGATGCCGCCAGTAATGGGATCTGGGGATTGACTACAGGAACGCTGGGCGGGACTTCGGCGGGACTTACGCGTCATTGGCTGCCCGTCCGTTCAGTCCGCCGCCCGCCCTGGCCTCGGAGGGGTGCCGGCTCGCCGGGGGGGACGGGTGGGGGGCGCGCCGGGTGATCGGACGAGCAGCGGTGGGGCGCGCTCCCCAGGAGAAGCCCGCGTGGCCGGCGGGCAGCCGAAGGAACGAAACGGGCGGGCTGCCAATCACGCGTAAGTCCCGCCCAGCGTTCCTGTAGTCAATCCCCAGATCCCATTACTGGATGCCACCCCCCTGTATTGGAAAAGGCAGGAGCCACCCTGAGGATAGGGAGTGGTTATCAGCAAAGGCCCCTTGTCCCAGATAAACCAGGGATTATAGGGTTAATCCCAGAAGGTATTTGCAAGCCTCGCACAGGTGCAGAGGGGCGTGGCTGATAAGCCTGCCCACTGATTGGCCTCGGTATATTGGCCTAGGTATAAAGCTGGGATGGGAGCTGGAGAAAGGGAGCTTGGATAGGTACTGGAGGATGGTACCTTGGTAAGGTGCTGTAGGAGGGCACCAGGTGGGTGCTCCATGGATAGACTGCTGGCCTGAAGGACTGGACTGCCTGCCTAAGGTAAGCTCATTGTGGGGAACAGCTGTTTGGCTGCCACACCCCTGGAGCCACCAGTGGAGGAGGCAGTTGTAGCTGGGACAAGCTGACTGCCTATTGTTTGGTGGTGGGGTTTGTTTGGAGCTAAGCCAGTGATGAGGGCAGTCTGGAGGAGGCTGACCAGCCAGTGATCCCAAACAAAAGCTGCTGAAAGAGAGGAGGCCCAGTGGGTGACTGACCCCTTCCCTCTTGCCTATCTCTGAGGCTGCTCTGGAGGGGAAACTAGTTAGCCTAATGTGGGCATTGAGGTCCTTAGGGAGGCCTGGAAGGGAGATTTAAAGGAACACTTGTCTTTCCTAACTTTAAGTTCTCTGTTGCAGGATGGGATTTGGTGGAACACCCCCTCTCCCCATAATCTGCTGCCTAAAATATTGCTTGAGTTGTCATGAACGATGGCAACTCAAAGCTTGATTCAGGGAGAGGATTTTCACCTTGAAAATGGAGCACAGGTATTAATATGGTAGTCGACTTGAGTGCTCTCTAGCACCAGAATCACTAAGAAAAGTTAAGCAGAAGACACAGCCAAGTGCTAAATTAGGTGGTAGACCTGGATGATTATACTGGACTTCAGGCAAGCATGATTCAATTTTCCTCCATGCAAAAATATTCACTGTACACAGAAAACTAGCAGGCAAGGGATCTAAACAAAGTCTCCAGCATTTTAGATGGGCTGCAGCCAGTTGGCCTTGCTGGGCAAGATCCAATTACACATCTCCTAGTAACAAGGAACAGCAAGAACGTTAAGGGAGCAATCCTAACCTGGAGTTAGGCTGGCAAAGGTAGGCTAGCACATGGGAAACCATAAAGTATGTCTGGACCATTCTCAGAGTCACAGAGGCCAGCACACAGATGTGCGCCATCCTCCCTAACTCAGAAAGTGGTTCAAACGCGCTTTATGGTGGCACATGTGTGGGCCTAACTGTGCCCGCCTAACTCCAGGTTAGGATTGCGCCCTGAATGAAACGCAAACACAATTTCAATGAAAAAACAACACACACAAAAAGCGTGCATTTCCCAAGCATATTTGGAATAAGTGTCAATAAATAAGAATCCTTAATATTTGCATGCCATTATTTTGAATGTGCAGAATCTTGATGGAACCCTCTCAGACTTGTTGCAAAGTAAGCACCGATTCCCAGATTGCAGCGGGAAGCTCAGCTGACGGATCAAGGCTGGCCTATATGAGAAAGGCACCATTCAAAACAAGGCAGACAACATTTGCAGCTCGTTCTTAATCGTGCTGCTACTCCAGCCCGCAGGCGCATACCTGGGCGAAACCGCGCCCAGGACACGCAACGTCATGACATTGTGGGGTGTGGCTTCTGTCCACCATGGCGGGCAGAAGCCAAGCCCCGCCTCCTTGTTCTGCCGGAATGGAGGGGAGCCGCCGGCGCGCCTCCCGGCTCGGGGTGCTCGGTGGCAGCTTCCTTCCCCGGGCTGCCGCTCGAGTGCTTAAAGCGCCCCAGCGGCAGGCTGGGACGGGAGCCACTGGGGCGCCTTGAGGCATGGGGGCCTGCAAATTTGCTGGGGGGGGCGCCATGCCAACAGTGCCCCCCACCTTATGGCGCCCCAGGCTCGTGCCCTGTGGCCCCATACCCTAGATTCGCCTCTGCCAGCCCGCCACACATGCACACACACTTCGGATCAGAGTCCGAATAGTATTGGCAGCGGGTGGATTCGGCATTTTCTGCTTTTATCAGGACAAAGTCTCTTGGCTCCACACCAATGGGAAGAGGTCCCAGCCAGTTACCTTGAACTACAGGAGGGAGGAAAGGGGTCGTGCCCGCATTTACACGTGAGCCATTAGCGTGCATTCAAAGTCCTGCAACACCTGCCCCAACCTGATCCTTTAGGAGCCAATGGCGCTCCTAGAGGGGGGCAAAATGCTAAGTTTTGTGGAGCCTGAACTCCTGGGTAAAATGGCCCCTCCCCCTCGCGGCCGCGAATGGCTGTGAAGGCAGAGGGTGGGGCCGCTTTACCCAGCAGCTCAGACTCCTGCAAAACTGAGGATTTTGCCCCCCTTTCTAGGAACGCCACTGCCATGAACCATGGGGAGGGGAGGGCTCCTTAACTCACCCGGAGGCAGAAAAAGGGTGGCTCTGAGCCTGCCTTCTCGCACGGGGATCCTTTCCACCCCCTCCGCCAGAAACCACCTTTCACTCGTACACGTGTCCAGCACCCGCCCGTCGGCTCCGCGCCCCTCGTGCACGGCATAGGTGACGCGGAAAGGGTTCAGGACGTCCCTTTTGGCCAGCCGCTTGTTGGGGCTCTGGGACGCCAGGGACCACAGCAAGCCCATGGGCTCCACCCCGGAGTAGCTGCCGCCCAGCGACGCGGAGACGGAGAGGTCCAGCTCCCCGCTGCTCCCAGCCCTGTAGTAGGCGAAGGACTGGAAGAGCTCCCCGTGGTCATCCTGCAGGGACGCCCGGAGCGTGACTTCTTGCAGCGGGGAGAGCCCCTCGACCTTGACCTGGACGGGCTCGTCGTGCAAGCACCGGCCAGCAGGCAGGACGAGAAGCTTCACCGCCATGGTATGGGGGCGACTCGGCTAAGGGATCGCTTGAAGCAACTGCACCCGCGCCTGGGAACACCTGTGCCTAAAGTTGCGCTTGCAAGAGGAAGCTGCACGATCGGGGGTTCTGGGAAATGTAGTTCACAGCAGCCGGGCTAGCCCCTTAAAGCGGCGGTGTCAAAAGCAGCGCGTGTTTGGCTTTCAAAGTTCAGAGGCTACACTACTCCTGAAGTACAGAATTAAAATAAAATACGGGATCAATATCTGCCCATGAATATTCTTGCATTCGTAAAGCGTGCATCCAAAGTCCTGCAACACCTGCCCCAACCCGATCTTCCACGAGCTGGTGGCGTTCCTAGAAGGGGGCAAAACGCTAAGTTTTGCAGGAGCCTGAGCTCCTGGGTAAAGCGCCCCCCCCCCCGCCTTCACAGCCATTCGCTCTTCAGGAGAGTTAGGCAGGGGAGTGGCTCAGTTTGTTTAGGAGATGTTGGACTTCTTGTTACGTAATATGGCAATTTTTGTCATCTCCTGTCAACTCAATACATTAATAAGTACAAAGGAAAGTGTTCCCAAATGTTTTATGAATGAAGAAGGATTAAGAGACTCAGAGTGCAATCCTAACCTGGAGTTAGGCTGGCAAAGTTTGGCAGGCACAGGGGCCATCGTAAAGCGTGTTTTGGACCACTCAAGTCTGGGAGGATGGTGCATGTGTGTGCCGGCCTCTCTGACTCTGAGAGTGGTCCAAACATACTTTACAGTGTCCCTTGTGCTGGCCTAACTGTGCCAGCCTAACTCCAGTTAGGATTGCGCTCTAAATTTGGATCACACTGATTGCATTTTGAATTCTTTCACTGAAATAATACAGTTAAGATACATCATCGTCTGTTTAAATGAAAACTATTTATTAAAATCCCAAACAATAATTGCTCCAGTGTAGAATGGAAAATTGATATTGTTGTTATTCCCTTATTATAACCCACTCTTCCCCCCTCAAAGACCTGAGAACGGGGTGCATAGTTTCCTGCCCCTTGTAGTTTCACAACAACCCTGTGAGGTAAGTTAGGTTGAAAGACAGCAACTGTCCAAAAAGTCACCCAGTAAGCTTTATGCCTGCACAGATATTTGAACCCAGGTCTTATCCTCAGAAGTTGTGCATGAGAAAGAGTGATCTAGTTGATCTAGAAATCAACTCATCCAACCTTAACACTGAGATTAAATAATTTGGAAACTGACAAAATGATTAAACTAAGGGCCTAACCCTATCCAACTTTCTGGTGCGGATTCAGCAGCAATGCAGCCCAGAGGTAAGTGAACAAATGTTCCCTCACCTTGAGGAGGCCTCCATGATTGCCCCACCACCACCACAGAATGCAGCACACACCCCATTTAATTGGGACGGCTACACCAGGGCTGGAAAGCTGGATAGGATTTGGCCCTATGTGCTACAGCTCTCAAAGTTTACTCAAGATAAAACCACTGCAAAATGCAGTTTGAACCACATTCCCCGGAGATATCCATTTGATATTGGGTTTCCTGACTGCAAAATAGTTGTCCTTTATCAAATATTTTATCCACAAGCCATGATTAACTATTATCCAGTTACTTTTAATGGCAGTGTTGGCATTCACAGTTGTATCTTTTCACCACATTTGTTGTTCCAAGTCTGTAAAACGGTGCTATTTCAGTGCCACAGCTTTTGTGAGAGAATCCAGAAGCTGATAGTAAGAGTACTTCAGATCATATTCCATATCATACCAATAATTCACTGGGAAGAAAAGAAACAAGATTTATAATCTACTTTTGGGGAGAAAAATGATTTCCAGTTTCTGAATGGGTTTTGTGACTTAATGGCAGCTCCAAGCAACAGTTACAAAATATGGCTGGTAGATAATATCAACCCCATCATCCATAGAGTAACAGATGTGTGTCCAATTAACAGGTTGCAGTAGCAATAGCCACTTGCTAATGGACATGCGTGGGCACTATTCTCTGTAGAAAGCAACTTGAGTGAAATGAATTTTTTGTAGGTTTTTTTTCTTTTTCACATCAGTTTAGCCCAAATGAGAAAGGGGCAGTGATGTCATGCACCCACTACGCACCACTACGCGAATACCGGTTCCTAGAAGTTGAGCTGGCCCCGCCCACTCGAAGCTGGCCCCGTAGGCTGGTTGGCTCAGCAGCTGCGCATGCATACTGCACGCCCGCAGCCGTTGCCTGCACTTTCTGTGAGGAGGCAGGCAGGCAGGCAGGCAGCGTGGTGGCGGCGGCATCATGACATCACATCCGGCTATGACCTCACTTCCTGCCATGACATCACTTCTGGCTTATGATGTCACTTCCGGTGGGCGGACCCCGACAAGTGCCAATCAAAAGTGAGTACCTGTTCCTAAATCATTTGTATGACACCACTGGAAAGGGGGTTCTACTGGCTTGGTTAAATTGTATGAGAAGCAACTTCAAAACGACTTTTTAGACAGGCACCCACACAGTTCAGTCCCTGATCATCCATGCTGCCCCGTCTCTGGTTAACCTTGGGCATGTGATTGTTATTGCTGGGCACATTACACAATAGGTTATTGCAATGGTCTTCAAAGTCCTACTTGGACTTCGAAAACACTGTAAGTGCTTGCGGGGGTGGGGCAAAGGTTGGGGGGGGGAGGACCTGCCAACTGTTTGGTTAGCTCCAACCTTGCAACTGAACTATTTTTAGCATCAGGGAGACCTGGGGAGGTGGCAGTGGGCCTCCCCAATCCCTCTTCATCCCCCAAGGATCCCTTCCAGGTTGGGCACTTGCCCCTAAATGCCCGCCGGCAGCGATCACTGGCAGTCATTTCTGGCACTCATTTCTGGCTTTTTGGTCGTGACCCACCAGTTTGAAGAGCACCGGGTTACTGTATTAGTCACGTAATTGTATTGCGATGAAAACGGAAGTGCCCATTTTTTTCTTTTTTTAACATGTTTGGAGGCAAGGTGCACCCTGCAGAGGGTTCCCCAGACCCCCAGGACTCCAGTGCTAAAGGCTGGTAAGTGTAAAAATCCCATCCCATCCCGAGCAGCAGTGCGATCCTGCCGCAGGCCCGCTTCCGCAAAGACATAAGTGGTTCCCCACTCCCATGGAGGACTTTGAGAACCACTGCACTAAAGTATGGTGGATGATCGATTTCATCTATATCTACAAATGACTAATTCTGGCTAGAAAGAGAAGGAAGAGTGCTAATTGAACTCTTGACAAAGTTATTCAGTTGAAAGGTGAGGAAGTAAAAGATATTTGGATGGAGAAGCAGGATGAAGCCATCTGGTTGCTGAAGCCACAACGAATTAAGGGTGCAATCCTAACCTGGAGTTAGGCTGGCACAGTTAGGCCAGTAAAGCTTGGCCGGCACAAGGGGCACCGTAAAGTATGTTTGGACCACTCTTGGGAGTCAGAGAAGCCAGCACACAGATGTGCGCCATCCTCCCTGACTCCGAGAGTGGTCCAAACATGCTTTAAGGTGGCTCTTGTGCCAGCCAAACTTTGCTGGCCTACCTGTGCCAGCCTAACTCCAGGTTAGGATTGCACCCTGCATATGCTTTTGACAGGCACTATTCTTCTCACCTGCTATGCAGCCATGTGACTGCTGCACATGATGGAACCAGAGAGAAGGCAGATACAACATCTCCCCTGCCTTCACAACACACTGAAAAGACTTTGCCTGGGCATATTCTGGGTATCGTTCCAGATCTGGATTTAAAGGATCCAGTGGGATCCAGGGCACCTGTGGAGATGAAACACGAGTTTCAGAAAGACAAACAATCTAACAAATTTCCCAGAAACTGATAAAGTCTTTCCTCTGCTGATAATAAATGGTTGCAAAACATCTGGGAACAGGCTGATCTGAATAGCCCCCGTGGTGGCATTCTACTTCTGCAGCCCCTCCAATTACATTGCCATACTTGGCTAAATTAATCTGTTTTTCTCCCACTGAGTTTACTTCTGGTATAAGAGCCAATTCAGGGGAAAAACTTTCTAAAATCAGTGGAGGCAAGACTGGGGTGTGGGGTTCACTTCCCTGCCCCAGGCACTTCTTTCGATATAAAATGCAAAGCCACTTTATAGTCAAACTGGGCAAGCACACGCTTAATAAACATGCAGTTGCCCCAAATATCTAGTCTGGTGCAAAGCAGCAAGAGAACAGACAACCAAGGGTAGATTTTCACGTGCAGTACATATGGCTAAATGAAACCATCATTTCCTTGGTATGTGAGAGAGAGTAAATTCCGGCCTTACCAAGAATGGACATCATGAACATTCAGAATGCATCAGCTCTAATAACGAGCCACTAAAAAACTAGTCTCACCTGTCTTCTGGTGGTGAGTCATCACTACAAAAGCAATTGGGCCTGAGTGTCACTGCATAACAGCGCTACAAATGGCATTTCGGACATGTTATGCACAACTGTGAATCCAGCACTCTTTTGTGTTTGTTTACCTACAGGCAGCGGCGTCATGCTGCCGGAACGCTGGGCGGGAGGAACAGGTGAGCGGCAGCTCCCCCGTTGCGTACCGCTCCGTTTCGCCGTCTTCCCCGCCCCCGGGAACGGGTGAGCGGCAGCCCGCCCGTTGCGTACCACTCCGTTTCACCGTCTTCCCCGCCCCCG
>JAJKFI010000007.1:21413493-21545555 GCA_029204185.1 Lerista edwardsae
GGGGGGGGGAGATTGATAAAAGGACAGTAAGAAGAAGAGGAAGGATTGTTTCATTATCTCCATTATAAACAGAGCTAGAGAACATAATTTCTAACTATCAGACTAAAGTCTCGAATAACTGGCATGATTATTTTATGATGCAGAAC
The DNA here is from genome assembly GCA_029204185.1 of Lerista edwardsae. Taxonomy (NCBI): domain Eukaryota; kingdom Metazoa; phylum Chordata; class Lepidosauria; order Squamata; family Scincidae; genus Lerista; species Lerista edwardsae. The sequence continues at coordinate 21,413,640 of JAJKFI010000007.1, forward strand.
TCCTCCAGTCAACTAAACAATTTTAAAAAAATCTAAGCAGTAGCATCAAACTTTAAGCATGTGGAATTGTGTACAGTGGTGGAGATTTCATTTGGAAACATTTACAGACTGCAAAAAAATTATTAGAATCCATTCTAAACTAGCTTCAAAAGGAGTTTGATTAATTGAAGATGACTATAGATTGGTGCTAAGAATTTTTTTTAAATAATTGTGTGTTTTACAGGAGAATGTCTCCATACGGAAGTATGATCTTTCTAAAGAGACATCCCTACCCATTCTTGCACTCAGTCAACATTGCAGCTGATAATACATTTAGCACTTGGTACATACAAGATGTCACTGCAGAAGATTCTCCTAGCCAGAAATTCACAGCATCTGGCTTCTTCCCTGAAAGGAAGGAAAAGGAAACCAATCATAAATAAGACAAAACAGAATTTGCCATCTTAAGCTTAAAGATCCTCAGAAAGGGAACTTTCCTCCCACTTGATTTATTCCAATCCTTTCATATATGCATGCTACAAATGACATAATACTGTGTGTGTATATATATACGGGTATATACACATGCATACATGCATACCATACATGCATACATACATACATACAAACTATAAGATATACATTAAAAACCAGCCTCATTCATTCATTCATTCATTCATTCATTTATTCATTCATGTCCTCATTTTCCTGCCTGAAGAGGTGGGTTCATTCATCAATGGAAGCAACTTATGACTATTAAAAAGTACAATCCCTGGAAGCAATTAATGGTTGTCAGCCCAGCATTTAATAGAACTAGAATTTTTTCCTGCCTACCAAGTGCCTCGCTCATCCAGGGTATGTCTGGCTCCACATCACCCAAGAGTTCAGGGAATTCCTCTGTCAGGTTCGAACACTGTTTCTGCACATAGAAGACCCCTGGAGGAGCTACTTTCTTCTCCACAATGTCCAAGAAGGCACTGAACGGCATGCGTCGTTCCTCTGGCATGACAAACCAGTCCTGATAAACCGCGTCAGCATACCCATTGGGTGTTACTGCCACACTCACCAATTTGGAACTCATTATTTCCCTGTACCAAAATACACCAGAGATTCACAGTGGTCAAAGAAATAGGCACATCAGAGGAAAAGTAACATTAAATCACAACCTAGACTTAAGATTTGGAAGAATTGATTGGCATCTAAATACTAGTTACTGGTGCCCAGGAATCAGAAATTTCAGGTATTACAGCCACAGCATTTTTTGACTACATTATCAGCTTTGCAGTTGATGACTCCCTAGGGACAGTTCAGATTTTCCGGAACTCCCTTGTAAATATTAAGAAACATCAATAAAGAATCCTTTACGCCAGTGGTTCTCAAACCTTTCACAGTAGGCACTAGTGTCAGGACCCACCAAACAACGTGACACCATTAACCTGGAAGTGATGTCATAGTCAGAAGTACCGTAATCAAGCAGGAAGTGCCATCATTGTGACATAATAAAATGACACTCCTGAAATGCAAACTGGCATTCTTGGAGTGCAGCAATAAACCCAAGATTAGAACAAACTTCTCTGTCAAAGCACTCACCTGAAAATTTTAAAAGCCCTCACTTGAAAATTCAAACTGTTAACACGCACAAAAGGAATATAGCAAAAGTAAGGTCGGCAGCTTCCAAGATGGCTGCTCCTAGCTTTCCGCGACTCACCTGACATCAGGTCGACCCACAAAGTGGGTCCTTACCCACAGTTTGAGCAATTTGCTTTACACAGTCTGAATTTTGTAACTAAAGACAGGTATTTTCACGTCTCCCATATGCAGTCTTACCTCAGGTAAGGTAAAGTCCACTTTTTCAGAGCTGGCCAGTGGCTGAACGCATTCCGAATTACACACGGCTTGTTTGGGCACACCCATTCTCGATAGAATTCCAGGGGAGATGGGAGGATATCAAGGTGGGGCACAGACTCTGTCAAGCCCAATTCTGTTCAGGGGAAAGAAAAAGCATCTATGCGGATAATCTCACAACTTGAGCAAGGGCTGACCACATTGCCTAACAGAATTCTCTAAAGCTCTCTACAGAGCTACAGCTCTGAGCGTTTTTCCTAATAGTTGCTACACCAAGCATAGCCTATAAACACTTGGCTCCTTGCTGAGCCACAATGTGGTGCCTGAGCGACTGGAAATGGCCTCCATGCACGGACTCGTCCCTACCGCATCCACAGCAGGCTGTGCCATCAGGGTACTAATGGTGAAAATTTCCATGCCAGCACTATGCCATTTCTGGGATGCAGCTGCTGATCATGTGGAAACTCTCCCTGCCAGGGTCCAGAACTGATGTGAAGGACAAGTGTCATGCTTTACAAACACACTGGGGGAGAAGGCATTATGCAGGAATGATTTCCAGTGGTCTGCATACGATCATAACATGAGAATTGTATCAGCCACAGGACATGTCCCTGGCCGCCTCCTCAGAGGCGGATCTACAGGGAGGGCAAAGCTCTAAGTGTTGCAAGAAGCCTTACCCTCTCATGTAAATCCCTCCTCTCCCTTGCTGCTGTAGCCAGTCAGCAACGCCAAGATGTTGCTTTTCCCTGTGAGGATTGGCTAAAATGGTGCAGGAGAGGAGTGATTTCCACTGCAAGGTAAGGCTTCTTGCAAAACTTAGAGCTTTGCCCTCCCTTAGATCTGCCTCTGCGCCTCCTGTCTCTCCAAGGCTGAGACTATCAAGCACAGAAAAACACACCTTTTCCCTCTGGATTAGCAAACATGAAATACACTATCATTCTCTGCTTCTGTACAACTGCTGCATCCATTTCTGCACCAAAGAATGGGAAAAAACCAAACATTATAACCTGGTGGATTAGGACAAAGCAGTCATGGTGAAATCCAGAGTGCCACTGAAGCTGGCCCCTGCCTCAGTGTCGCACAGCTGCCGGAAGCCACGTTTGCGCTCTTGACTGCAGGCTAGGCCGGCACAAGGAGGCGCGCCAGCCTGCCTGCCTCAGAGCAGCCTGCAGGTAAGGACGGCACAAGTTTAGCTGGCATGGGGCTTGGAGGCGGTGGAGGCAGAACACGGCATGGGGAGGTGGAGAAAGGGCAGGGCTGGAGAATGGATCTAGCACTTAGGCCATATCCTTACCCAGTGAGTCTCAAACTTTTTAGCACCAGGACCCGCATTTTAGAATGACAATCTGTCCGGGACCCACCAGAAGTGATGTCATGGCCAGAAGTGCCGTCATTGTGACACCACAGCCTGCTGATAATGCAACAAGAAGTTGGGTTATTTCTCAGCCATTTTCCAATAGCAAAGTGAATCAGAAAGAAAAAAAATTCCTATTTACAACCTTGACACAAGCAACACAGCCACACTGCCCTCCCCCTTTCCAGTATGCCATCTTCCCATATTTACAATATGGCTTCTCTACGTGCTTTGCGACCCACCTGAAATTGGCTTGCAACCCACAGTTTGAGAACCACTGTCCTAACCCCATGTCCCAGCCTGGTAAGCCTTGCACAGTCTCTCGGATTTGTGCCAGCCATTTTGTTGATCCAAGAAGTCCCACAGGGGCTGCCAGGACCTCCCCTGGCGCAAGGGGAAAATATCCCCTTACCTCAGCCTCCAGCTGCCTCCTATACAGCACTGGGTACAATACAGGTCTGTCAGCCTGCCTGTTCCAGCACTATATAGGATTGGGAGTGCCATCCTAACCTGGAGTTAGGCTAGCAAAGTTTGGCAGGCACAAGGGACACTGTAAAGTATGTTTGGACCACGCGTGGAGTCAGAGAGGCCAGCACACAGACGTGCACCATCCCCCTGACTCCGAGAGTGGTCCAAACACACTTTATGATGGCCCTTGTGCTGGCCTAACTGTGCAGGCCTAACTCCGGGTTCGGATTGGGTCCTGGGTTGCAGGGGGTGGGGATTAAGGGCTAATTAACTGATATTAAGCAACTTTGAATATCTTTGTCCCAATTCTTCCCCATGCAATAAAGTGCGCAGAAGCTGCAGCGCATGGTGCAGGGGGTGGTATCTTGTCACTCTCCCACAGGCACCCTTTATCTCCAACCTAGATCTGCACACCTCACAAATGTCACAAGAGCAGCCACCACTTTTGCACTGCAGTCGTGTCGCCCCCCCCCCCTTCAGAAAACGGGGTGCTTTGAGAGCGGGTAGAAAACATAACACAGTCAATCAGCGCGAGACCCGCCTGGAGCGAGCAGGAGGAGGTGGGGCAAAGGACACGCGCGTCCTGCGCCGCACGGCGACGGGGCGGGGAGAAGGTAGCTTGGCGCGCGCCAGCGGCTGGCGGGTCGCTCTCGCCGGGGAGGAGATTCTTGTAGCGGGGAGGAAACATTCGCGCCCAGGAACGGAGGCGTCTTCCCCGCTGCCAGCCTGCGTGCCAAGGCCGCCCCCCTCACCTCGTGCCTCTGCCGGGAAGCTCGCCAGGCACCGTCTCACGGCACGCAGCGCCTCCTCTTCCGTGCCGGCGGCGGCCATCGCGCAGCCATCGTCCTTAGACGGAGCCGGCCCAGCGTTTGCGTGGCTCACGCCCCGCCCCAGCCGAAGCCGACCCCGCAGCGCTCCCCGCCCAGCCTGAGCGGCAGCAGCTCCTTCGGGAAGAGCCTCTTGCTGGGTGCCGCTGACTGCGCCCCGCCTCGCCTCACTGCAGCGGGCCGAGCGCGGAGCTGCGCGCGTGGCGGCCAGGCAGGCTGTGCCCAGAGCGGAGCTTCTGCCGGGGCTGGGCGCAGTTGGGCAGCAAACCCGAAACGAGGGACTGGGTTTGGGAGTCGCAAAGGAGGGCCGGGTGGGCTCCCAACCCAACATGGCAAAAACTCTTTGAGGGAACGCCTCCTTCCATATAATCCTACCCCTACTCTTAGGTCATCTGGAGGGGGGGGCCCTTTTGACTGTGCCACCCCCAGGAGAGGTGAGGGGGATGGCGGCCAGGAACAGGGCCTTCTTGGTGGTGGCCCCCCATGGAGTTATAATAAACCACAGGAGGGAACATGACGTCACAGACTTGAAGCTGACTTACAAATATGGCTGACTCAGATCAGCGCCGCGAAAGGGGCTCTCTCGCTCGCACGGCGCGCGTGTAAAAGTAAATCTCCCTGCCCGTGTGTAAAAGTTTATTTCAACGTCCTTAAGCATGCCTTCGTGTTCTGCATACGGGTGTGCAAATCGCTGGACGAAAAATGGGATTACTTTCCACAGGTACTTAAAATCATTGTGATTAATTGATACTGAAAAATATTACCTCATAAAGTATGCAGCCCTTCACAAACTGAAGTAGATATGAAGAAATAAAGTAAAAATAAAAATATGTAATATTTTTGAAATTCTGAACATTAACAGAATTTGTTTTATGGGGGGGGGGTGAGTGTAGAAGTTTTAAAAAATACACTTAATAGCCTAGAAGTGAAAAAGAACTACTCTCCTATTGACAACTACTTGTGTTATACATTGAGAGATTTTAATGTAATTTTCCTACATATTTATCTGATTTTTGCCCACCCTCCCCTTTTTTTCTTTCCTTCCCGTTCACACTTTATTTCTGCTTGTGTAGATTTCAAAAAATAAGTCTGTCAAAGCAGTGCAATCCGAGTTTACATAGGCAGCAAGCGGCATTTCGTCCGGTGTGTTCAGTAATATAATTCTGCGGAATTAAACCTTGGAATTGCATATTAACTCATAATATGGTTACCAATGACGTTTCTACACGATCACACGTTGTCATTTTGGTAAGTTTTTACTTCAGGAGTAAACGATTCAGCCCTAAACATCATGCGAAAACCCATTTGAAATGCTTGGAATGAGCAATGTTTTGGACGTACCAACATGGCCGCTAAGCCCACCTCCTGGAGTCAATCTGTCTGTATTGAACTCAATGGGCACGGCCACCCCCTGTGGCCCCTGACTTTGGAATACCCTCCCCTTAGAATTAAGAACTGCTCCCTCTTTGGCAACATTCCAGCCGGGGCTGAAGACTTTTTTATTCAAACAAGCCTTTAACTGCTGACAGGCAGGCTGGCATTTTTTACATTCTATCCTTATATTTTAAATTGTGGGATCCACGGGGCTTGCTGTGTTTTAAATTTTAACTGTTTTTAATATTTTTCTTAACATTGTTTTAATTTGTATATATTGTGGCTTATTGTGTTGCTTTTAATGTTGCAAGCCGCCTTGGGTGCCCTTGGGCAGAAAGGCAGGATAAAAATTAAATAATAATTTGCTATCCTGGGGGGGAAGCAAAAACACGGAAGGGTTCCCGCAGTGAGTACAAGGAGCCCACCAGGCCCTCCTTTGTGACTTTGCCAGAGGGATCAGATTTCTCTCCCTGCCCCTAATTTTCAAGCGTTAGCAGTCTAGTGATGCCAGCATGCCTAAAAATGTCAGGGATTTGGATAGCACCCCGTCTTGCTGATAGTGTTGCCATGGAGCCAAAGTGCAGCCATCTTGAGTGCAGACGTGTTTAAAGTCTCTTGCCTAAAGTTGCTGATGTAACTTCCTCTTTGCTCGCATTGTTTTCACTCATTTGCCCCCACCTGCAACCTTCATTCAGTACAGCTAGCTCTGCACGATAGGGAACTGTCTAAAGCCAGCAGAGCTTCCTCCCGTATCGGAATGGCCACAGCATATTCTCAAGGCCCAATTGACACAGGGCTTCTTAGGTAATTTTCCAGTAATTTTCCACCAAGCAGTGGTTTGTGAGGGGGAGAGGGATATAAAGAAGTTTGGAATCTGTATGACTTTTGCTTTTTCCTGCTTGTCGAGTGGAGCACGGAACTAGAGTGCCTGTACAGGTGAAATAAAGATGATCCTCATACTCTCTCGTTTGGTTGTTTGCCTCTTAAAATTTTTCCCCACAATGAGAACCATTTTGTGCCCTTTTTTGGCAACAATAGGATGCCACTCAGGAAAAAAATAAAGTCTGTTTGCTCAGAAGAAAAACTGGGTATCAGAACAACTATTCTCACTTCCTTGGAGCGCAATCCTAAGCACTCCCGAGTCTGTAGGCTGGCATAACTCCTCTGTGCTGGCTCAAGAGCGTTCAAAACATGCCATAAGTCATGTTTGTGCCTCCTTAGAAGGTGGGGAGGTGGATTTATTTTCCCTTTCTGATTCACTTTGCTATTGAAAAATGGCTGAGAAAGAACCCAACTTATTGCTGCATTCTCAGGACAGCAACAGGCTCTGGCATCACAATGATGGCACTTCCAGCCATGACATCACTTCCAGTGGGTCAAGGACAGATTGTCATTCTAAAAAGTGGGTCCTGGTACAAAAAGGTTTGAGAACCGCTGATGTAGAGGATCCAGTAAATGTGGACTACTCAAGCCACTGTATTTTGAGGGGAATCTGTCTCGGGCAAGGGAAGCCATCTCTGGGCAGTTCACACAACCATTTGATTACTGGTACAGTACAAGTGGAATTAACTCCTAGATTCTATTGAGAAGTACTATGTTTGAAGAGATGATCTGAGACTAAATATGGTAGTTCTTTCTGACAGTGGATCATTAGTGATGACAAAGCTACCCATCCTTAAGTAATTGGGGTGGACTGGGGTGGGGGGAATCCACTCTACAACCTTCTGAGCTCCCCAAGCCTCTTACAATAGGGTAGCACTGAGCAAAAGCAAAGACAGCTTTTATAACAAAGGATCACACTTTCTTTAATTGAAACTACTGAAGACGCAGAGTACAAATGAATACAGAATCAAAAACAGCCCCAGAAAGGTGGCTTACAGTGCAAACCCCCCACAACATAAAACAGTTATTTCAAATAATTAAAAAAAGACATTTTAAAAGTTTTTTTTTCCCTTAATGCCAAGGTAGAAAAAACACATTTATAAATAAGTTTCAGGTTTGTTATCTCCTTTTAAACAAGTGGAGAATGGGAAGGGACTATAGAAAGAATACAGGTAAAGGGGATGTCTGGTGCCGAGGCATAGTTTAGACATGCTGAGTCGACATGGCTTATTCCTAAAGTTGCTGTCTCATGCATCACTCTGTGATTTGCAGCAGGTTAGCCCAATATATAAACAGCCTGGCTCCAGAATATTATGTACAAATAATACAGGATTCTGGATATCCGAGGGTTCTTTTTTTAAAATCTACAGAAAGAACAATCAATGGTACCTGAAGGGCCATAGGAAAGCTATTTTTCATGAATTTAAAATGATGAAAACTACAATTCCAGTGGCTCAACATTTATATGCAATAGCAATGATTTAAAATACTTTCAGCACATAGACAGCTCCCAAACAGTAGCTTTTTCTGTGGGGAGAAATGTCTTCTGGATGACTGGAGTGAAAGGAGACTCAGATATGTGCAACTATTAGCAAATGATTAAACAAGGAAGGGTGAATACCAAAATAGTCATTGTTCATTAGCACCAGTTGCATTTCTCAATAGCTGGTGTAAATATAATTTGGCTTTCAAAGGTCTTCTGTGTTTGAAGCAACAAGGAACGGCTATTTTATCCCATTCAAGTATACAGGTGTTCGTTCACTTTTCTAAGAGTTCTCCTTGAAAAAAGAAACAGTATACTGTACACTCAGAGAGAGAGGGCGGGGTGAAGCTACACTGCTCAACTACTTAGAAGGTATGAAGAGAATATGCAAGCATGGCTTTGATGATGGGACCAGATTCAGATTATTACATGCATTTATATTACTACAACCTTTTGCTGAAGATTTCCTAACAGGGACAGCAGACTCTAATAGCAAAGTAATATAATTTTCATGCAGTTCAAAAAATAAAAATAGCTGACATCTGCCTCTCCTACAGTCTTGTAACAGATATTCCTTATAATGCTCCACATTTAATATTGGGGCAAGTTGTTCTGGACAGTAACGGGGGTACCACCAATATGTACTATAAATCTTGATTTGGGGTTTTAACTAGAAAACAGGTGTGTAAGAATTTCATGGGAGACAAGTGATTTCGGACAATTGCCTGTCTGATTTAGGATATGAATCCTCAAAGTTTTCCCAAATAATAAACACAAAAGGGAAAATAAAGGACATATAGGACTTTTTATAAAATGTGAGCACAACTCCCATCTTGCACTTTACATCAGATTCATTCCAGTTCTACTTGACTAAGTTCTGTCTCTACTTATCCCATCTCTTTCCTATTTTAGGACTATTTTATCCATATTTTGTCCTTTAAATCAAACAGAATTGATGCCCTATTACTACATTTCTAGAAGTCCTGGCTATGCTATTTATGTAATATTAGCTACAGCATTACCTATACTTCTTGCATATCAACTTACTCTAGACCAAAAAAATACCACATCTAGTTAACACCCAGGCTCACTTATTTTTTCCCCCACCTTGATCCATGAAAGGAGAGAATGTCCAATTTTAACAGTGATTTGCTACAAGTTATTGGAAAAGAAACCACATTTTCATGGTAACATCTTGATAAGGGTCACCAGCATTGAGGTACAGTCTATGAGTATCCGGAATTGCTGCAAAGTCAATGATACCTCTGATAACTTCAGAGGTAAAATTAAGGGAAGACACCAAGAACCCACAACTCTCTCCCCTCTTTTACTATCACAAGATTTCTGTGTTGAAAGTATGGCTCTTTTACCTGAGTGTGCCTGTCTCCCAGTCCAGGAGACAAGTTTCATAAGCACAGAGCACTTTTCACAGTCTACATACAAACAGCAACAGAAAAGGTATTTTGTCCATAAGATCTTATCTGACACCGACATTCAAAACACACACGCATCCTAATTCTCACTTAACCAATGTCCAAATGGCATCTTCTCCTTACAAGAATTTCTTCTTTTGCGGAAGACACTGCCGATAGATCACACCTCTTCCCCATTTCATATTCATCCATGGAATTGTGTCTCTTTAACAACCCCATTCAAACGCATCCAGCAAAACATCAAAGAAAACTATCAGGGAGGGAGTGACGTACTCTTAAAAAGAGGTCCAAGTCTCCAGCTTTGGAGCTCAGCTAAAGTAGGTTGGCCAAGCAGTCAAAGAGAGGCTGCACCGCAGGCCTCTTGGCCTTGAAACCCAAGAGCGAAATCAGTCCTAGACATGACACACTGCAGGTGGCCAGCCTTGTAGTGCAGTCAAAGACAATACCTGCATGGCAATTCCTACAGTGTAGCAGGAGTGCCAGCCGGAAAGGCCGGCATCAGTTGAGCTATTCAACAGGATGGGCAAACTGGCAGATGCAGGTGCAGCTGCTCTCTGACCAGAGAAAGCAAGCTGCAAGCCAGCCAATTTTTCAATGTTTCCATCAGCATCAGCCAGCACTTTTGAAAAATAGTAAGACTGATAAGCTGAATTCTGCCTTTATACCTCTTTCTGAAAAGATGAAAAAGGGCACAATGAGCGAAGTGTTCCACGAGGAGGCCACTTCTTTTCCTTTGTTGAGTTGAGAATGACAAATTCTTATGTGAACTATGGCAATGTTCTAAATTTCTCTGAGCTTGGAGAAGTCTGCAAGGTGTGGTTGCCCTGAATGCAGTAAAATCTGAGGCAGTCTCATTCCCGCACTACTGACATTAAAACATTCTCCCAAAGACCCATAATGGAAATGGAGATGGTTCCGTCACCACATTTGTTATATTTGTGGGCTGCTCGCAGTTAGGTTGGGAGTATTGAAAGCAAATAAAAAGTGTCCCCCTCTTGGGATGCTAGATATTGTTCTGTTTCTTTTGAACTGTATCTTAGAATTACCATCAGATTTTCTCCAGTGACAATTGTCTTTAAATTCAGAGTAGAATGGACTCAAATCTATTATTATCAGTTCTAGAAACTGTAAGTTGAAGCCATCTTGTTCATCGCCTTTCTTGTCAACTCTACATTTCCGCGTTCATCCGAACATCAAGAACCCAGTATACAATTCCAGTTGAACACCACAGCTAATAAGAACTTTCTAACAGATTTTAATAGCACTTCAATTGTTTTGAAACAGCTAAGTGTCTGATAAGAGATCAGGCTTGGTATAAAACCTGAAAAGATTCTGAATAACTCTTAAAGACTTCCCGTTGGAAGACAGCTTTTAACAAATCTCCAAAACTTGGTCCAAAGGCTGAAATGTCCTCTGGAAGCAAGTGCAGATGTAGATAAAGCACAGGTTTTTCTTTAAAATAGAAAGCAAAGCAAGGAGGATATTGAGAGTATAAATACAGAATACCCCTTTGTGTAGCACATGCAGGGAGTGAAATTCAGCAAGGCAGACTATAGCAGAAAGTAGCTCAGTCATCCTGCCTGACGATTTATACTAGCACACCAAATGTAACAAAAGCTCATTTCTCACGATGCGTTGTGGGGGGAAATGTGGAAACAGCCATGGCTACGAAATGCATGTGAAACGTTTAGGGCAAACAGTCACAAAATAAATTAATAAATAAAAAGCTTTTTTAAACAGTTTGTACACTGATGGCAACAACCCTGCCATAAGGAGCGATCGGCGCCATCTCAGTTTCTTTCCGTCAAGTTTCAGCAGGGGCATAGTGTACACTGGAGTGTGTGTTCTTGTTTGTTTGTTCATTCCTGTAGGGAATTTAAAAAGCCAAACATGTTGGCTAGGAAAAAAAGAGAGTCTCCAAGCAGTTCCTCTAACAGTATTCAAAAGAGAAGAGACAGGTACAGAAAAATTAGTACTGTGACCAGCACATTTCTGAAAACCGTAGACAGACCCTTAAGAAAATTGTTCGTTTCTTGCTGCTTAAAGAAAGAGATTTCCCTGCAGAATAAAATCAATAATGAGTTCATCCAAGGCTTTTGCCATGAATCTGTCCCCTGTGATTTTCCTGTGTGGTTGCCCAGTTTTCTTTTAAAACTGGGTGTCCTTTAGGATGACTTGTCCTTAGAGCTTTTTGTCCATACGTCGCTCCACTGCTTGTAGCAACAGCTCTGAGTATTGTTCCAACAAGGCCAGAGTCTGCTCATCTCCAAAATGTCGCGGGCTGGGCAGGGCGACACTGCCTCCTTCACTCAGGGACATGACCACGGAGTCCTGTGGCTTCAGCAGCATCTCTTTCTCCCTTTGAAGTGGTCTCCTGTCCTTCAGGGAATCGAGTTGTGTTTTTATCACGGAGAAAGTCTCAGTCAAGAGACCGGCCATCTCATCTTTATCAGCTGAAGACTCCGCGCCATCTGACACCTACGAAAGAAGGGCACGGGAAGCAATATAAGATTTTGTGTGTTCTATAGCTACAGCCTGGTTCTGGACAGCACCAAATTCTGTGTTGCCAGATTATCCATTTGGAACTATCCACATCAGAGCCCACAGGTCTGACTTCAATATAATAAAGCTCCTTAGAGCTGTAGTTCTCAAACTTTTTAGACTGGGACCCACTTTTTAGAATGGCACTCGTGTTGGGACCCAAAAGCAGTGATGTCATAGCCAGAAGTGACATCATTAAGCAGGAAGTGCTGTCATTGCAACATAATAAACTAACACTCCGGAAATGCAAATTGGCATTCTTGGACTGCAGCAGTTGTACAACCATGAAACATTCCTGACAGAAAGAAGGAGTAGGACAAAGCACTGAACTAAAACAATTTTTTTAAAAAAAACCCTCACTTGAAAACTCAAATTTTTTAACACTCACAAAAGGAATCTAGCAAGAGGAAGGTCTGCAGCTTCCAAGATGGCTACTCCCAGCTCTCCACAACCCACCTGAAATCATGTCATGACCCCCCAAGTGGGTCCCAACCCACAGTTTGAATAACACTGCCTTAGAGGAAGGGTGGAATAAAAATGTGAAAATAAATATAATACCTAGAATGAGGGAAGCAGTGGGTTCTCCCTCACAGCACGTCAAGAAGAGGCTCAGGGGACACCTTGTGGAGATAATCTAGAGAGGGCTTTCCTGCTTCAAGCAGGAGGCCGGACTAGACAACCTTGAAGGCCCTATGACAAGCCTGCTTTCTCACATATTTGTATACAAGAGTGCGTGATATCTCTAGCCACATATGGAGGACCTTGATTCTTATGTATCTGTGGAGAACACCTGTGTATGTGGCAACATCAATTAGCTGATTTAACTCTGGAAAGCCAGTCCAGGAAAAAAATATGTCTTATGAGTTAGTGTTTCGGGTTAGTCCTCAGATGATTTCTAAGGGGAATTCAAAGGGCCCACAGCAGCCACTGACCAGTATAAAATGTTGAGTTGTGCAAAATGGCAACCACAGTCATCTGTGCTACCAGTGGCACCATAGGGTCATTTTGCACCCAGGGGCCATAAATGTTTGACACAAAGACCCCGCCAAAATTATTTATTTATTTTATGTTTTTTTTCACATTTTATACCACTCTTCCTGCAAGGAGCTCGGGGTGTGCATGAGGTTCCTCCACTCCTTTTGTCCTCACAACAACCATGTATGGGAGGTGAGGATGAGAGATGGCACTAATCAAGACATGAAATTCCTGGTGAATTTCCACACCAAACAGTATACAGCATGACGACACTATTCCTTAAAACTGCTATTTTAAGAACCGCAGTGTTTACAAAAGAAGTTTTATTTTCAATTTTTTTGGCCATAACAAAAAAAATTCTTTTGGCTAGAATACAGATATTACACTCCCTTTTTTCACTGAATTCCTGGTGAAATTCCACATCCAATTGTATACCGCATGATGGTAAAGGTAAAGGTTTCCCCTCGACCGAATGGTCTAGTCGTGACCAACTGTAGGGGGCAGTGCTCATCTCTGTTTCTAAGCCGAAGAGCCGGCATTTGTCCGAGGACAAGCTTCCATGGTCCTGTGGCCAGCATGATGACTATACACCAAGGCGCACCGAACACAGTTACCTTCCCACCGAAGTGGTCCCTATTTATCTACTTGCATTTAGGTGCTTTCGAACTACTAGGTTGGCATGATGGTATTATTCCTTAAAACGTGAGTCTTAAAATCATGATTTTATTTTTGGTTGTTAGATTTTTGGCCATAACATTTGCAAGAATAGAGATATTACACTCTGGATTTTTTATTGAACTCTGGGTGAAATTCCACATCCAATGGTATATAGCATGATAGTATTCTCTAAACTCGTGATTTTCAAAATTTGGAGTTCAGTGGAGATACCCCCCCCCAAGGTTTGTACCTTGGGCGCCCTGCCCCCACCCCATAGGTAGCTATGCCACTGTGTGCTACTACAGTTATATTTGGTTTGCAGGCAGAAAAATAAGCACAGATGTCTGCTCTGGTACAAAAATTTAGAGGCACTTTACTCCCAGCCCTGATTATTCATGCCAATACTGACATGAAAACATTAAGATCAAACACCCACTGGAATGAAGAAATGACTTACCATGTGGTATAGCTGCATGGCCTTGTGCATACTGGCCTGGAGCTCAGACACAACATGCTTGCACTGCTCGACACTGATAGAAGAACCGCCTAAGGTGGAGGGAGGGAGACAAGAGAACACAAGCACTAAGCAAAGGGCATGACTATTATCCTAGCCCTGCTAAAATTCTAGCCAAACGTGCAAATGTACAAATACTGTTAAAAATCATCCCATGATGACATTACAGTAGATACTCTCTGCATACACAATTCTGGAAGTGCACATTACAGCAAACATTTCTGCCCAACTAATTTTCAGTCCTTCCTAAGCAAGAAAGGACAACATTAACTTGATTGGTCCCACATACACTTTGATTAAGCCTATGCCAATGGTGCTCTATGTAAGAACTTGTAACTCCCAAATTATGTGCTTGGACATACAGGTGTGCCCAGATATCCACTGATTCGGAATCCACAGTTTCAGTTATCCATGGATACTGGGAAGCCTATTAAAAAAATAAGGGAACATTAAACAAATCTCTTTTTTTTTTACACTTGTTGCAGCAAAACCACTGATGTTCCCCTATCTTAAAAAAGGCGTCCCCAGTATCCACACTTTCAGGTATCCACGGGGGTGTCCAGAACAGAACCCCTGCAAATACAAGGACATTCCTGTACTTGTGTACCATGAAACATTCATTAAGGACTCAACCCTGAGGGCTCATAATGATGGCAATGCATCCGTATAGCTGGCTAAAAGTGTAAGGAATGTGCAGTAAAGCACGCTCGTGACACCGCGAGAGCAAGCACGGCTCATGCTGGGCCAGTGCTAGTTAGTAGTGCCCGGCCTTGGCGCCAAGCAGGAGGCTGGCCAGCACTCCAGCAGCACTGGCCAATGGTAAGGAGATTCGGGATGGGGAGAAGCAGTGGGTGGAAGGAGATTCGGGATGGGGGAGGGGAGGATTATGCCCGGGAGGGGACGGAGTAGGCAGTAGCCTCTGCTACCACATCCTGAACCACCTCCCGAGCAGGGCAGCCAAACGCTCCCTTTCCCTGAGGAGACCTCCAGTGGTATCCCGGCAGGGGCAGGATCCAGCAGTTGCCATTTCAGCACCACTGGAGCCCTGGGCACTGTTGGGCTCCGGACTGGGCTGCCCATATGCATCCATGCAAAGTGGAGGCTGCCTGCTGCCAGGTTGGCTTCCCTCCTTGCAATCAGCCTCCGGAGGAATTTCTCCCCCATGTCAGCATTGTGTGCAATTACGTCATTCCCAGGATAGCAACTCAGCAGAATTACCTGCCTTCAGAGGAGGCTGCCCGCTGCACCTCTGCAATCAGCCACTGCTGGGTACAGCCCTCTTTCTAATCAGAAGGCATCGCTTAGTACAGTAATAGACCCCAAAGCACAGCAGTCTCTTACTCTTTGACTAAAAATAAACCTTTGATTGCAATGCGCAGCCTCAATTTTAAATTGGGGTGGGGGTGGGGAGGAAGTTTATCAGAGCTACCAGTAGCCAGGCAAAACTCATTTAGACTTTAACAAGGCTAATCCAAAGAGGCAATAAAATAGCAATACACATATTTCTTACAAAGCAGCATTACTGGACTGGACAGGGTAGTGGGAAGATTAATTTACAACACTTGAGAAGCATGTTTTAGCAAAGCATGTTTTAGAAATACATTCCTGCATTTTAATAATGACAACATTCTCTACTTAGCTATTATCCCATTAACCTAGCAAGATCTAATAATATCTGAGAGCATGTGGTGACACAAAGATGGGTGACATACAAATAGACAAGAGACAAACTAGGAAGCTTTGGCTTTTATTATATCTTCCTGCATAGCAATTTGCCTGAAAGAGCTTTTGAAAATCCACCTGGCACCTATAAAATAATACGTTGTAACAAAAATACACGTGCTTCTGAATTAGGAACAGAGGACTCAACAACAGGGCCAAATGGAAAATCCCATGTGAAGGATAGCAAGGCTAGAGGCATCAGCCAGCATTTCAAATCCATGTACTCTTCACCTTCTTAATTTACAGTTTCGTTAAAATGGCTTCCATTCTACGGCCTATTATTCTTGCTAAATTAGAACAGCAATCTTTCTCTTCTCATCATCTGCAGATTTTTCCCATGGTCCTGCACTCACACTGATATCCAGATCAATGGGTGACAACACGCACAAGCAGATTGCTCAAGTTATTTAAGCACTGCAGGTGCCCAGATGGATGGACTACAAGGCTTCGGAGGCAGGAAGGATGCGCCTTCAGGCACAAATATCGGGTGGCTGCTGTGCCCGTACTTCACATCCCATAGCATTTTTCTCCATAGATCTCAGTGCACTGTATCAGACAGAAGTATGCACATTCAGTAGATGGAAAGAGGCTGAGAGAAGGTATGTTAATTAACTTTCCACCAGAGTTGCATGCAAGCCTACAGCAGAGCAAAAGATATGAACTCCATTCTTCACCCTGAACCATGACTGCAATTGCTTTTCTGTAATCCTACACTGCATTCTCCAAAGCCAGGCCCTGTGTTTCCCTGTGTTGTGATCTTTTAGTCACACTTAATCACACTTCAATACTTAATGCTTTTTATGATGCTTTTTAAATGGATGAATGTTTGTTTGTTAGTGGCCTTCACTTGTTTAGCAAGTGTTGGGAGAGTTGGAACAGATAAAAGGAAATACTTTTTTACCCAGCAGGTAATTAATCTGTGGAACTCCTTGCCACAGGAGGTGGTGATGGCATCTGACCTAGGTGGCTTTAAAAGGGGATTGGACCGACTTCTGGAGGAAAAGTCCGTGGGCTACAGGCCATGATGGGTGGTGCAACCACCTTACGTTAGAAGTAGGCTACTTCAGAATGCCAGATGCAGGGGAGTGGCAACAGGATGCAGGTATCTAGTTGTTTTGTGTGCTCCCTGAGGCATCTGATGGGCCACTGTGAAATACAGGAAGCTGGACTAGATGGGCCTTTGGCCTGATCCAGCAGGGATGTTCTTATGTAATGGCAGAATTAACATGTTTAAATATCCATCCTTTTAAAATAGGCTGGTTTGTGCTTTCTCTTACCATCCTTCTCTTGTTTGGCTTACCAAATTGGGGGTTGCAAGAGACAGAGAGTAAAGAAATGTGTTCTGCCTCCCTGGAGTTTTGGTTGATATTACATTCATGTGATCTGCATTGTTAAGAGCCTATTTAAACAGGGTGGTCTTTCAAATGACTAACCCACCCCCAAATGCAAAAAGGGCTGTACTGTACACATCCCAACGTGGCTTTCAACCTCACATCTTGCCAACTAGTCATCCCATTATAGCTTCACTCTGCACCCCAAGGCTTCACTCTGCAATAGCTTGAAAACCCTTCATGGGAATTTCCTCCCACAGACTCCAGGCGTGCATAGTTTCCATGCATTCCTCAACAGCAATGGTTACATGGCTGAAAATAATCCAAGCTCTTTTAGTCGAAGCCATAATTTTTAATGCACACTTGGAACAGACATTCCTTTTAACCTGACCGTGTATCTAGATACTATTCCAAGGTAAGTGAAGGAACTATTCAGTTGATCTGCATTGCTTGCCATCATCATTTTTTCCTACTTATTAGCAGTGGCGGATCTAGGGGGGAGGGGGGACAAGAGCCCTGGGCGCCATCTTGGGGCCGTCTAGGGGGGCACCAGTGGCCCCTGCAACATTGTGCGGGTAGACCTGGGCTCCGGAGCCCAGGTCTACCCATTGGGACCAGCCGCAAGTAGACCTGGGCTCCCTCGAAGGGAGTCCAGGTCTACCCACGGCCGTTTCTAATGGGTAGACCTGGGCTCCCTTGAGGGGAGCCCAGATCTACCCACTGTCGTTTCTAATGGATAGACAGGGCTCCCTCAAGGGGAGCCCAGATCTACCCACTGTCGTTTCTAATGGATAGACCTGGGCTCCCTTGGGGGCGCACTTCTATTGGGTGCCCCGGGCGCCATTTTGACTAGATCCGCCCCTGCTTATTAGCATCTCTGATTACTGCCCTACACACAGGTGGAATGCAAAATACGATTATCTTGATGTATAATCCATTAGTTCCTTCTTTCAGTAGTGCCAGACTAGCAGTTGCCATTTTACGACTCAGCATAACAAAGAGGGAGACTCTGTAGATCAGGGTCAAACATAAGGCCCAGGGGCCAAATGTGGCCTGCAGAAGCCCTTTATCTGGTCCTTGGGCTCTCCCAGAACCACCATCAGGTGCTTTCAGCTGCTGAGCTGTGCTGAGGTGTCACTGCCGAAAGGACAGCCCACATGATAATTGGGCTCTCCCATATCTTGAAAATATGATCAAGGTTTGCATATTATCCCTTTTATTTGAGTTATCAAGTGGAAAAAAAGGGGCTGATTTCTGGTCACAACTTGCTTAATGACATCACTTCCTGCTTAAGGACATCACTTCCTGCTTAAGGACATCACTTCCAGTCATCAGCAGGCACCATGAATGCTATTTGGCCCGCTGTATGAAATGAGTTTGGGACCTCTGCTATAGATGGACACTGACAAAAGGAGGATTATATAACAACTACCTATATAGCTCGAGGAATGCTAGGAGTAACAGAAGGAAGTTTAAGTCCTAGGCAAAACACTGGGCAGTTTTCCTCTCCCCAGCACACAGGTACTTAAGAACCAGATTCACCTCCACACTTGCGCTATTTCTACCTCAAGCAGGAAACATGCAAAAAAAGCCGCGAGCACCAAAACACAAGAAAACAAGAGACAAACTGAAGTCAGAAACCGAGGACAGACAAATGAATGTCAGGCTGAAATGTCTCACCATTGGAAGGATGGCTTATGGAACGAGACAGGTGCAGACAAGACGAGACAGGCCAGAAGCTGGACGTAAAGAAATGTGATGGAATTGTGAAGCGGTTCACAAAGACAGGAGACAGAAGGGGGAAGAAGATTAGAGACGGATATCCGTGCACACCTGAGTCCACTGCCACTGTTGTGGGAGACCTCGGCCTGCTTGGCTGGAAAGCACAAAGCTCATGCTGATTATCTGGCACACAACCAGTGCTGGCAACGCTCTGTCTGCTCCCCAGTGGACTGGAATCTGGAGAGTTTGGGTGTGGACTTTCTGACTCTTTCAGCTTGGGAGCCATAACCTCTGACTGGGCTTCAGTCATCACGCTGGTGAATTTTGCCACCTCTGTACAGGGGCTCCCTTTAACAGGTCCTACAGGTGAGGCAGGTGCTTGGCTTTCCACCTTGGAGGTCCGTCCATCAAAAGGAGGGTATTTCTTTTTACCAGCAGCAGCCGGGGACTGGGGAGACTCCAACTCCAGAAGTGCTTTGGATTTGGTCGTTGGTGAAAAAGAAGCCAGTGTTGGTCTATCAGGGAGCGGTTTCGGGATATCGAGGATCAAGTGGGCCCGGTTAGAGGCGAGCTTGCTGTGAAAGGATTTGGGCGATGAAGAGTTGCCGCCTTGTTGAAGGGCAGGTTTCACGACACCATTGTCTTTCACAACCGGCTTGTTCTTTTCAGCCTCCCCTGAAGGATTGGGCTGCATCTTCTCAGGAGCTTGTGAGCTCACATTCACCTCAGTTAAGGTTTCTGCAGAGTCACTATGGCAGAGATTCTCTCCCACAGAGATGCTACGGGTCATCTTGGCCATGAAGCTCGTGGTCGGGACCATGTAGGACTTTGGTTTTGTAGCTTTGCTGTCTTTGGCTTGTGGAGAGTTGGAGCCCTCCGTCTTCAACGGAGCTGCCGACAAGGACCGACAGGGATTGGACCTGGAATCCTTCTCACCTACCATGAGTGTCTGAGGACGTTGCCTGACAGAAGGCAGCACACCTGGGACCTTATCTGTGGAAACGGAAGACATAAATGCACAAACAGGTCTGGAGCAAATTGTGCAGAAAAAAAATCAAAATAGCTCCAGTTCTTAAAAAAACATCTCAGTTTCTGGGAGAAGATGTCATCAACCTGTAAATAATTATAAACATTTACCCCATTGTATATAACCCTCCACCAAGCTCAATGGTCTAAATCAGTGTTTCTCAAACTGTGGGTTGGGATCGACTAGGTGGGCCATGAGCCAATTTCAGGTGGGTCATGTAGCACCAAGGGAAGTCATCACTGAAAATTTGGGAAGATGGGACACTGGCAAGGGGGAGGGCTGTGTGGTTATTTTGCTTGTGTCAAGGTTGTGGATAGGCTTTTTTTCCCCTTTCTGATTCACTTAGCTATTGGAAATTGAGAAATAACCCAACTTCTTGCTGCATTCTCAGGAAAGCAGCAGGTTCTGGCATCACAATGACAGCACTTCTGGCCATGACATCACTTCCAGTGGATCCTGGACAGAGTGTCATTCTAAAAAGTGGATCCCAGTGCTAAAAGGTTAGAGAACCATTGGTCTAAATGTTATTTCATGTATCATATAGTTTAGGCCTTTTGCCTCTGTACAATGGGAACATTACGCGGAAAGGTTTACAAGCTATATACTTTTCCATCTAATATTTTCAGTAATGTGCGTCAACATGGACACCCAAGACCATTCTTGTTCTATAACAGACCAATGTCTTCTACACACACTTAAAAATGAATGAAAACTATGACTCTTCACAGAGCTTCTTCTACCAAATGCCTCCATGGTAGATTATGTCCAATATCCCTCACAGTTTTAAGCAATGGCTGCTTTCCGGGGGAAGTGGATGAAGTCTACCTCTTACCACCAGTGATAGTTCATTCTCAGCATTTTCAGCTCAAGTACCCCATGACACAAGTACTGTACATATAAGACGACAGGAAATTTTGTTTTCAGACTCACAGGTTTTTTATTCCCATTTTCAAGGGTGGGAACATTTTAATTTTGGAGTCCAGTGACTACACATCTTCACTCTCAGCACCAAGGCATTTCCTTACCATTATGAACAAGGTCATGGACCGACTGGGATTTCCGCATCACCACTGCCCCATCGCTATCTGGGAAAAGCCCAACAGGTCTTCCAGGCCCCCTGTTGATCTCCAAAGCAGGTTTTCGCTTTCTCTGTATATAGAGAGACCTAAAGGAATTCACATCATTTTGAAAGCTGCCGTTCTCCATAGTCGTGTTCTGGTGGTCCATCCCGTTTTTCAGCAGATCAGCAGAGACTTGCTTTGACAAGCCAGCAGCCGCAACAGATTTCTGATCAAATATCAGATTTGACGAGGAACGTGACAACTGCCTACAGAGACAAGGGCAGGACAAAATATATAACTTTGCAAAAGAAGTTTAATCACCAAAGAGTACTGGTTAGTAGATTCTTATATGGCTGCAAGGCCACCTGTGCTAGCTCAAGGCCAAAAAGCTGCAGCCCCCCAGAACACAAATGCATACACTTTTCCCTTGGAGGCCATGGAACAGTGAGTAGGGGAAGAACAACCAACAGCACACAAGATTGCAATATCTGACAGAAGGATTTAGTGCAAAGGGGAAGAGGGAGGAGGGCAGAAAGGTAGGATCCAGTAAGGGAAGACAAACTGCTATGTTATATCAGGGTAAGTTCTTCCCTGCTCAAACAAGCTACTGGATTTGAACCCACACTTTTTTCCGCTTAAGAATCTTTGCAGCGATATGTTCCTCAGGAGACATGTGCACCTGCTTTCCAGTACGGCACAATAAAAGTTCATTTTTCACCAGTGATTTTAACACTGACCTAAGGCCTTGGTAGAGGAATGACACCCAGACAACAAGTGCCCTGGTAAGTAGAAATCATCGAAGTTTTTCCCCCCAATATGCAAGATTACAATCTGCCCCCATTTATCTAAGAGGAAAAAAACCCTATTTTTCACAACCATTTTTTTAAGAAATAAAATTCTCATGCAGTGTTTGGAGCTGTCAGCAGAAGAAGCAATTTGCTAACTGTAAGAGAACTGGAAATCATTTAGCTGATCAGTAAATGAAACTGAATTAAATGTTTTCTCACTGTCCAAGTTGAATGAAATGCAAAAATTAAAGAAGTGCATCAATGGTGAAGTGTGAATCAGAGGAGGACAGCAATTCCTCAGTCTGTATGGAAGCAAAAATGGCTTTGTCTACACAACAGTGAAGTATGCTGGAAGACTGAAGGAAGAAAAGCAACGACAACAACCTTAATGGGCCACCCTGGGCTTTTCATGTCACTGTGATGAAATGGAGGTAGTCTGCATACAGGAGACGATTTATGGCCTCTTTTGCTAGGGTGCATTAGGATCAAGCTAGGATGTGAGGCCACAGCGATACTATGGTATCCAGCATGAAATGACAAGGAAAACTCTACCTGAGAGCTGAAGACTGGGACAGAAAGCGAGAAGAAATACTGTTCTCGGTTCTCTCCAGGATTCTACATGATCCAGCTAGGAATTAAAGGAGGAAATGTGCACGTTAGGCAAAAGACACACAGACCACTGAAAAGTGACATTTTAATAAAAAGACACTGAAATTTAGGTTTTTTGGTTCAGAGGTTAACTTGGAAGAAAGTGGATCTTCCTAAGAAGTACTACATTACCTAAGCATCCTGATTTTATTTATATTAAGCGTCTTCAGAAGCAAGCCCCACTCTGTATGTTTTCAAATAACCATACACAGAATTGCAATCTTGAGATTGTGTGGTCATGAAATACTTATTATTTTAGGGCTTATGAGCATTTAACACATAATGAAAAACCAGATCATCTTTTACACCTCAAGTAAGGAAACGCCAGAGATAAATTAAGATGACCAAATGCAATTGCTTCCTCCTGTGCTTAGAGCTTTGGAATACAAAAAAAGTGCCCCTCACGTTAAGGGATTTTCCTTTCATTCAGTAAAGACTTAGGGCCCAATCCAAAGCCTGTTACCATAGGCAGTTTACTCATGCTGCCCAGGCAACTGTTGCACATGGCGCCATAAAGCACCTCCAACACAGGTAGTAAAGCCCTTACCACCAGCGCTGGGGCGGCACCATGGCAACGGTCGCTGGTAAGTGGTGAGTTCACCATTCACCTGCCTTGTGGCCTGTTGGGAAGGGGCGGGAGGGCGTTCCTGGGTAGGGATGGAGCGGAGGTGGGACCAGCGGGTGATTCTCACCACTGGTTCCTGACCTCCAAGTAAGCCTGAGCGGCCTTAATTGGAGGCCTTCGCTTCTGCACTGGCTAAATAGCCGGAGCAGAAGCAAGTAGACCCGTTGCCCACCCTACACCCTTACCACGGGGAAAGGGGACAAACGTGGAGGCTTCCACGGCTGCCTGGCTGTCTCGGGAATGCAGCAGTATCCACTAGGCTATTGTTGCGCTCAGCGATGGGATCTACAAATGAACAAGGGGAACGCTGGGAGGGACTTACGCGGGGCTTCTGCATGATTGGCTACCCGTCCGTAGCGTTCCGCAGCTGTCCTGGCCTCGGGGGGGCTGCCCCCCGGTTAGCGCCCCCCCCCCGCTGCTCGCCCAGGCACCCGGCGCGACCCTCACCTGTCCCCTGCAGCGAGCAGGAGCCCCCCCGAGGCCAGGGCAGCCATGGAACGCTACGGGCGGGCTGCCACTCAAGTGGAAGTCCCGCCTCCATCCCGCCCAGCGTTCCCCTTGTTCATTTGTAGATCCCATCGCTGGTTGCGCTCCCAGGTGGTTGGGCCTCTCCTAGGACCCTCTCCTACCAACTCTGTGGGTTATTAAACCACAGTGAAACATTCTAAGGCACACCACATATCATGTGAAATCCCCCTGCTGTGTATAAGTCTTTCTATATTCAAATCTGACCATCAGCTTAGAAAGAACCGCCACCCAACTTTCCCTACGGTATGTGTTGCTACAATATGTCATTTCTCTCTCTCCACTACTAGAACATTCCTATGTGTTCATCACTGTGTTTGCTGTCCCCACATTTACCACTGGGGGCCAGTACAACCCTAACTAATTCCTTGCACAAACTGATGGGCCAAGAAAAGAATTAAATGCATTCCTCCAGACCAGCAAAAGAACAGAAATGCAATTCTTTCAGAGAACCTTCGCTCTTTGCTACGACTGAGATAATGAAACGAATGAGAAGTGAGGCAGGCAGGTCAATGGAATAACCGCTGTGGTCTAGTGTGTTCTGGCAGTTGTCATGTGAGAACCATGACAGAAGGGTAGCACTGCTGGTGCAAGGAGATTGCTAGAGAAAGGTATTATGAAATATCACAAGAGAAACAGTTATCACGCATTTTGCAAATGTACCCTTTTCACCATTACTGGCCAGAGTCTCAAAATGCTGCTTAAGGAACTTCTCCTGATCTGGGGTTGTGGGGACGTCTCCCTCCAACAGTCCAGTGGCTGCGTCCTCCTCCTCATCTTCTCCCACCTGTTCATCCAAGTCTGATGTTCCATCCACACTGAGAGGTTCTGTGCTTTCAGAATCTGAAGAAAATAATAATATAATAATATTTGGTATTTGTATACCGCCGTTCTTGGTCATCAGATTGCTCCTTTGACTTTAAGGCAGGCATTTTTCTAAACTGCAAGGGTTTTTACAAATCACAAACAAAGTTCTAATCTTTCAAGAACAACTACATGCAGATGACACTTTCATCGTCCAGTCCTTCTTTCTCGCCGCACGATTGCCTTCCGCCGGCTGATAATCTGCTTCTTTGCTCTCACCAAAGAGCAGCTGGCCCAGCACACTCCCCTCTCACAGGCAGCTGCTACATATGAAACGCTATATATGAAAATAGAACTTGTATCGTAGATATCAACTTGATGTACTTTTGTTATATACCGACAACTCGGAAAAAGCCGGTCTAACATCAAACCTGGGAGACTCCTGAAAGCTGAATGTGAAGCTATGATAGAGCTGCAACTTTCAGCTGATTAATCTTTTCAATTAAGTACTGTAAAAAACTGCAGACCGCAGGCCCCATCTTAGATGAGGCATTCAATTCCAGTCTCAGAGGGGATGCCTCTTTTCCTGCAGATATACACGCCTAAAAAACAAAGTATGTTTCCTTCAAAATTATTGTTTAATCATGTGCCAACTTGTGTCAACTTGATTAATTAAATCTAATTTGATTAATCAGGTAATGCCTTTAATCAGGTGATGGCCTAGTTATGTCCGATGCATGTCCAGTATGCAAAGCAGCCTTAATACCATTTAGTAATTGCTTTATCACTGCTAGCCACAAAGCTATGCTGCAAGGGCAGAATATAAAATGTCTAAAATAAATAAATCAAATAAATGTCATGGGATTATTCTTATTAACATTAATAAGTAATTATTAATAGTAATAATAATTAGTAATTATTAGTTATTGTTGTTGTTGTTTCTATCTTGCCTTTCTCCCACACTGAAGAGGACCCAAGGCAGCTAACAATTTAAAGAACATTATTTTAAAAACAAATACAATTACAATAAAAAGCAATATTAAAAAGCTTAAAATAAAAAAAAATTAAAACAAAGCGAACACCCTGGACCCCAATATTGAAATACAGTTCAATAAAAACTCCAGCCCACTTTGTAAAAGCTTTCACAAATAAAAAGATCTTAAGGCCCTGCCAAAATGTCTCCCGGGGGGGGGGGCTGTTCTCAATTCCAGGGAAGGGAATTCCATATGTGAGGTGCCACCACCAAGAAGGCTGCCACCCCCTCACCTCTCGTGGTGGCAGCACAGATTAATTGTTGACCAGAGAGGATGGGTAGGTTTATGGGTAGGAAGGTTAAAGGCTTCCTATAAAGAACAGGAAGAAATGCTTGCAGAATAATCACAGACAAGCTGTAACATGTAGTTCTGGCCTGGGAGAGCTGGCTTCCCCGGTGATGATCAAGTTCGGAAGTACCACAGAAAAGAGATACAGTATCATGGGAGGCTGGTACTATCACAGTAGGGACAAGCAATGATCAGCATTAGGATTGGCATAGTTGCATAGTTAGCAAAAGGTGTGGACTGATAGTTGAGTGGCTGGTACTGCCTAAAACTAAGCAGGAGAATCCAAGGTCTTATTTTTGGATGGGAGATGGAATGTCAGACTGTGACAAGCTGCTGTACTTGTTGTGGTAGGATGGAGGCGCTGATGAGCTGATTGGTCACCACAAGTGAGAGTTGCGGGGGAGTATGCAAGAAGGCCAGCCGGCAAAAGAACAGTATGACCTTGAGGACCTTCCAGTCTTGACATATGATTCCCTGCCAAAGCTCAATGGCACATAGCCAGAGGACAGAACCACACTGTGAAGGCTATATCTGGGACTGAGGAGTAGGTGAATCACTGTATATTTGTAAAAACCCCATTGAAAATGACTAGCCTGCCTATGTAAACGGCCTTGGGCATTTGCTTCGGCATGGGAAAGGCAGGATATAAACTCTTCAAATTAATAAATAAATAGTTGACAAGTGTCTAGCATAGGAATGAGTACACTGGTCACCACCAAGCCAGCACTGGTAAAATGTTCCAAGCGTATTTCAAGTGTGTTGCTTGAACCTTCAATCTGGAGTGGTTTCTGGTGGCCAAGTTTAAATTGGTCCATGGCGATACTTGATTTGCTTTATGATGTTCATTGCACCTTCCTAGATAGATCAACATATTGACATGGAGTTGAAACCTTCAACCGGAGTGAACTACATGTCCAACACAAATAAATAATTGGAATCTCTCACCTTCGTTTGGGCTCGACAACCTGCTGCTACTGTAATCCACAGAGCAGGCGCTGTCAGGACTGTGTTTATCTGGGCATCCATTGCTGCTGTAGCCTCTGCCTAGCTTCCCATGGGGGAGTGCTTTTACCTGGAACTCACTGTGAGAGAGGGGAAGGACAACGTATGAGACAAGGAGTTGCCTTCCATTGCACTCAAAGACCTTACTTGTGCTAACAAAACAACACTTCAATCACAGCAAAAGGAGGAGATTGTTAAGTCTACATTAGTTACGCAAGGTTGTTTTGCACTTCATCGAGCTTGGACAGTGACATCAGGACTGTGTCTTTAACTTTCGGTGTCATCAATATTCAAATACTAATTCTCAGCCTGCCCCCCTGGGTAAATGTTAATTATGCATACATTTTTCCAACACTGCAGGAGAATGTTCAAGTTGGCTGAAAATAAGTTTTCTATCCTCATAGACCAGAAGTCTACACAGCCTTCATGGTGTAAGCTGCTGCCCCTTAAAGATAAGCAATAAGTTAAGTGGAAACACCAATTTATACACAGTAATTTGAGAGACTTGATATAATATCATGTTAAAAGCCCTTGGTCTCTTATGCCTTCCCTCAAATTGTGTCAGAATGTATTACGTCCAGTGTTGACAAATGGTCTCCCTTGACCTCAAGGATGAAAATAAAGGAATATTTGTGTTTTTCCATCTGAATCTCAGTTACTACATTTGAACTCAAGCCTGAAAGTTGCAAACATTGAGTATACATTGAGTCGTGGAGTCGTTCAAGTTTTTGGGTTCTGCATTCTCCTGGGACCTGAAATGGTCAACTAATATCAGTTGTATTATCAAAAAAGCTCACCAGAGATTGTATTTCCTGCGTCAACTTAGGAAATTTAACTTGCCTCGAAAGCTGCTTGTCCAATTTTACAGAGGTATTATTGAATCTGTCCTCTGTAATTCCATAACTGTTTGGTTTGGTTCGGCAACTAAACTGAATAAGCAACGGCTCCAGAGGACTGTTAGAACTGCTGAAAAAATAATTAGAACTGGCCTGCCCTCAATAGAGGACTTGTTATACTGCTCCGGTTAAAAAGCGAGCAGTGAATATTGCTGCAGATCCTTTACACCCTGGTCATAATTTGTTCGACCTTCTTCCTTCTGGTCGTCGATATAGGACTCTGTACACCAAAACATCTAGGCACAAAAATAGTTTTTTTCCCTTGTGCCATTAAACTGTTGAATTTGTAATTATGCTGAGGTGACTTGGAGTTTGAGGCAGTGTTTTATTCTGAATAATGCCCTTATTTGTTTTGCGTATTTATTGTTCATTATGTATGTGTAGTATTGTATGTATGTAGCCGGTAGCCGTATCAAATTCCAGGTATGGTTTACATACTTGGCCAATAAAATTATCTAATCTAATCTAATCTAAGTATACTATTTACCTGAATTGTACAAGGACTAGCTCAGACAGCCTGCAAGTCCTGTAACTACTGTGTGTGCTACCAGATACTGTCCAGAAGTTCCCCCTCCCACTTTCAAACTGCTTCAAGAGATTACAGTCTGCTCTGTTAGAATTATAAAATTAAAAGCATAACACAGCACTTGCTGGGGGTTAGTGGAAACAGAACCACTGGTTTAATCTGCAAAACTCTGTAATGTAACGGCTCACCTAGGCACATCAAGCACTCACATATATAACATCATGCATGGGGGGGGGTAGAAAAAATAGATACAGGGACATTTTGTTCAAAGAAGGAACAAGAGGAAATGGATAATTAAACCATGGAAGGAAAAGATAGATGGAGGAAGATGGGGAAGAAAGGAACCTGAGGTTTTATCTTTCTTCAGTACATCATTCCTCCTAGACATCTACTGAAATTGATAAAGATTCACTGTTTGATCGCTTCTAGAACAGTTGAAAGCAGTGGTTCCAAACTGTGGGTCGGGACCCACCAGTGGGTCAAAAGCCAACTTCAGGTGGGTCCAGAAGCACCCACAGCAGCCATATTGAAAATATGGAAGATGGGATGCTGGAGAAGGGAAGGGCTGTCAGTTTGGTTTGCTTGTGTCAAGGTTGTAAATGGGTTTTTCTTTCTTATTCACTTTGCTATTGGAACATGGCTGAGAAATAACCCAACTGATTGCTGCGTTCTCAGGAAAGCAGCAGTCACAACAATGGGACTTCCAGCCCTGACATCACTTCCAATGGGTCCTGGACAGACTGTCATTCTAAAAAGTGGGTCCCAGTGCTAAAAAGTTTGAGAACCATTGGTTTAAAGCATTTCCCTTACTACATTTCAACCTGAACAATGGTAAAAGCAGAAGATAAGGAAGAGGAAGGGAAATCGACAAGGCGTTCATCCAAGGAGAATTCTGGTGACAGTTCATTTGGGTAACTTACAAGCAAAGGTTAGTCTAACAGGTCTCAGTTCATCACATTTCTGGAAATTATAGGCAAGCCAGCATCTATAAACCTTGGCATGGGGCTGGCAGTTACCTCACCCAGTTTACCCAACAATCTGAACTAATGTGACAAATACAACCTAAGAGCGCAATCCTAACCTAGAGTTAGGCCGGCACAGTAAGGCCAACAAAGTTTGGCTGGCACAAGGGGCACCGTAAAGTATGTTTGGACCTCTCTCAGAGCCTGAGAGGCCAGCACACAGACATGCGCCATCCCCCCCCCCCCCGACACCAAAAGTGGTCCAAAGGCGCTTTACGGTGCCAGCCAAGCTTTGCTGGCTTTATTGTGCCGGCCCAACTCCAGGTTAGGATTGCGTCCTAAGTGGCTCAAGTTAAGATTCAGAAAGGAATTTATTTTTGACCTGCTGATGTCTGCAGGGTGATTCTCCTCTTGTTCCGGATAGATTACACATTCTTCACTCTCTGAAGGCTCCATTTCCTGGGGGAACATTCCACCTTCACAGGACACAAGTCGAATAACCTGGGGCCGAACACAAGGTTGAGTCTCCTGAGGAGTTGCGGGGCCTCCAACCTGGTACAAAGATGCAAAACTGAAGCTAGTTACTTTTGTTCCAGCAGAGCAATGTGGGAGGTTTGGGGCCCGCCATGGGAAAAGCTGTAGCTACATGATTTAGGGAAAGCAATAAACAATCCATTGGTGTGAATCTTCTGTCTGACAGATAGCAGATGTGACAGCACGCTACTATACACAGAGAACAAATAGAGGCAAAAAAGCAGAATCTCTTCTCATTTACTCATGCTTTTATCCAAAGGGATATAACTCTCGTTTGATAAGTCTAGTGATGCTTCTTTAAAACCCAAGAAGATACAGTTGTCGTCCTCCTGATAATACACTGTTTCTCTAGTCATGCATTCTCTTATTCCATAGTCCAGTGGCGTAGCTAGGTCATTTTGCACCCGGGGCCGAAAAATATTTGACGACGACCCCCAACAAAATTCGTGGACTCATCATTCTGGCCCACAGGCCGAATGTTTGACAAACCTGCATAAGACGCTTGTATTTTGGATTTTTTTCCTTTTTGTTTTTTGGGCATAACATTTGCTAGAATAAAGATATTACACTCTGGGTTTTTTCATTGAATTTCTGGCGAAAGTCAGCATCTAACGGTATTATTATTATTCCTTAAAACCGCAATTTTAAAAACCGCAAAAGAAGTTTTATTTTGGGTTTTTGCTTTTTTGGCCATAACTTTTGCTATAATATAGTACACTCCGGGTTTTTTTCATTCAATTCCGGGTAAAATTCTGCATCCACCAGTATACAGCATGATGGTAATATTCTGTAAACCCACAATTTTCAAAAATTGGGGTTCAGAGGTGATACCCCCCCGAGGATGGCACCTGGGGCGCTGCGCCCCCCGCCCCATAGGTAGCTACGCCACTGCCATAGTATTCACCAGCCAGAATTCAATAAAGCCACAACTTAATTGGAGAACTCTGTCCCTCCCATTGGTAGTTGGTCTGTTTTCCTTTGAGAAAGGCGGTTCTTACATTATTGACATGGAGAGGAACATCAGCACGTTCTTCCTGGTCATCCCCATTGCTGGCCTGGGACAGAGAGTCTCGGCTGGCAGAGCGGGAGACAGAGAAAGAGTCCAGCTGGCGTAAATCAAGCATGGATTTCACGGTCATCTCTATGCTGCTGGTTGGTTGGGACCAGCGCCCACGCTGCCGAGGGGCTTTGCTCATCGTCGTCTCTGAACACTGCATCATCGCAATTTCTTTTGCCTAAGGGAACGCATTAAAAAAGAAATAAGCCAGAAAGACACTTTAATAAATCTACTCAAAAATCAGAAAGGCCCAAACGCTCCACAGCAAAAGATGATAGGACAAAGTTAGAGGAATATAATCTCTGGTTTTGCAAAAAACATATAACCAGAAGAAGGACTTTCCTAACATTTTACCCACTCAGATTTAGGGATGAGAAAGGGAACTAACATTTCATCAATATGTTTCTGTTGTAAATACGTTGCACTATCATTATTTACAAATTTTGTCATAGCTGTAGTTGTAGACTCTCCTGAACCAGTTTGTAAGATGTCTGGAAAGCCTTGTTCTTGGAAGCATGGAAAACTACAACTTGACTGGTCCTAGGCAGTTGTTCCACATTTTTTGTTCAAGACCAATGACATAGGAACACTTGGTGCTTATCAGAGGGCATGGCGTTCTAGATTAAATCTACCCGATCAGCAAGTCCCCAGATAACCTGGACTGGTTTTGCAATGTTTAAAGGCAGCGTTAGGGCAGAATTAGTTGAAATAATTGCCACTTTAAATATTTTTTAAAGAGCAGCAAGATTCCCATGGTATGGAACTGCAGCTTTGGGAGACTGGAGCTTTCATCCCTCGTGCATCTTGAGGCAGGCTTTCCCCATAAATATCTAATTTGGTTGTGTCTAGTTGTGACCAACTGTAGGGGGCGGTGCTCATTTTTGTTTCTAAGCCGAAGAGCCGGCGTTTGTCCAAGGACAAGCTTCCGTGGTCCTGTGGCCGGCATGACTCTACGCTGTAGCGCCCGCAACGCTGTTACCTTCCCCACCGAAGTGGTACTTATTTATCTACTTGCATTTAGGTGCTTTCGAACTGCTAGGTTGGCAGGAGCTGGGATAAGCGACAGGAGCTCACTCCGTCGCGTGGTATCGAACTCCCAACCTTCCAGTAAGCAAGCTTGCAACTCAGCAGTTTAACCGCTGTGCCACCATGTCCCTTTAGCTATCCATCCATTAACTGTCTAGCAGCTGAGTTCCAAATAGGACTGCCCGTGCCGCAATAGGACCGCAGTGCCAAAGCAATCACCACCATATCCAGCAGGATATGCAATTAGATGCAATCTCATTGATGCAATGAGATGGAATGAGACAGCCAGAGGTCTTCTCAAGGTAAGGGAACAAATATTGTGGGGCTCCTCATGTGGAGCCCCAGCCTGCCCAATGAGGCTACTTAAATCTGGACTAATCTCTGGTTTACTAGCCCTAAGTACGTCCCCCGCACAGGTCAACGGCAGGCTCACAGCCAACAGCTCTCAGGGACTCTCCAATCAATACAGAGGCCCAAAACAATCCACGCTGGTGCTTCCCTCCTCCTGGCTGCTACAGTGCTTGATGGCACTTTTACGATGCTGTCTCCCTGGTAGCATGCACTAGACCAGCGCTGCCAAGTCGCAGCATCAGGCTGTTAGTTTCAAAACTTTCTTTTTAAGAAACAAAATATATTGAAAGCTCACCCTTCTCATTTCCCACTGGGATAAGCTTCTTGAAAGAGAAAGTTCTGTATCTAGGAGAGAAAACAAAACCGATGAGTGGATATTTCAGTCCAACATTTAGTTTTGCTTTTCTTCCTCCCTCCTCCACAAAACTCTTTTAGCAAACACACGTGCAAACCTCTACAAACACACGTGCAAACCCACAAACCTACAAACACACGTGCAAACCTCTGCGCAGTCTATAGAAAATATTAATAGATTGTTTTAAAAGCTCAGCAAGTGTGTATTTGTTCAGTTTATACTGAACAAATTATACAAGCACACAGTTGAATTGCAATCTTTAAATTTACATATTAAGTTTTAATTAGAAGTATTTTTGGAATTTCCTAATGGAAGTTATAGTACCAATTTGACATCTCAAATGAACTTTATACTATCATTTATTCACCACTCTTCAGGCACATAAGTAGTCCTCAAAGTGGCTTACAAACAACAACACACAGTACGATACATTCAAAGTTGCAACAGACACCAACATTTAAAGCTATGTGGTCAGCTGGTTGCAAGTGTATACATCCAGAGCACAATCCTAACCTAGACCTAGGCTGGCACAAATTAAGCCAGCAAAGTTTGGCCAGCACAAGGGCCACTATAAAGCATGTTTGGACCACTCTCGGAGTCAGGGAGGATGGCACATGTCAGTGTGCCGGCCTCTGACTCCAAGAGTCGTTCAAACATACTTTATGGTGTCCCTTGTGCTGGACAAACTTTGCCGGCCTAACTCCAAGTTAGGATTGCACCCTCAATGTGATAATCTAATATAAGCATTCTCATTTTTCTTGAATCCTCAAGTCTGGCTCTCAGAGTAATTTTCTGCTGTATTCTCTCTCTATGAACTAGTCCAAAATCATGAATGTTTGGAGAAACATTCCACGAGAATTAACAATACATGGGTACACCGTAATATCTAGTATATCTACGGTAGTAATATCTAGTAAACCTAAAATCATGATACTCAATATGCTGGCATAATTGAAGAAAATTATGGAGTGCCCCCAAGTATCGCTGGATCCACATGCACTTTCATCACGTAGCTCCAGGGCCGCACAGGCCATTCGAGAAAATGTGATGATATAAATTGCTATGCAAACCAGTTATAACTCTCCTTATCAGTAGGGGTGTCGTGTTTTTTTGGTGATATTTTTTCCGAAATGTCTTGATTAAAATAGCAAATTACAGTGTTATGTGCTTTTATTCTACATTCTCATTCCAAGTTCTCATTTTCTTAATTTTAATGCTAATTTTTAATTAATTTTAGTTTTAAAATGCTATATCATGTACTAGGTACAAGATAGAGGTGATATAGTGTCAGCAGATGCAGCCACAGTATTATTTCCAGTTGGAAGTCTATTTTGATTTCTGGAAAATATCTTAAACACCAAAATGTGTGTGTGTTTTTAGATATTTTAACTGCCAAAAAGCAGTTTTCAACAACAAAAACAAACCACCCCTACTTATCGGTGTTAACCCACTTCCTTCCATAATGCCTTCCCTTATACCTGAATCCCTTTCGGTGTTGCAGTTGGTCTGTATCGGCAAAGACTGCAGTCCGTGCAACTCGTCTTCATCATTGCCTTCGTCTTCTCCATCTTTATCGCTGTCGGAGGAGAGCACTGGTGCAGATGAGAGGGCAGAGACCGACTCATGCCTAGAAGGATATAATTAAAAAGCATAAAGCATGAATGACGAATGCCAAGATTCTCCATCCAAACCAAGTTTTAATTAATATTGTTTTAAAAATGCTTGGGACAACTAATAAACAATAATTAAAGCAGCAAAGAAAACCAACAAAAATCAAAACAGCCGAAGATAAAATCAAAGATGCTAAAATTCACACTCTATAGCAGTAGCTAATAAGACAGAAGTAAACTGCTGTTTTAAAAGCCTGGTCAAATAATACAATTTTTATCTGGCCCCACAAACTCCAAAGAGTAGACCGGGGTAGGCAACATGGGGCTCGTGGGCTACCGGTAGCTCTCGGGGTGGTTACCGGTATCTTATGGCCTGCTCCCTTACTCTGGCAATTTTTTTTTTGTCTGCATTTAAATATGGGAGGGCGGGGAAAGAAATCTGGACCATGAGGGCTGTATTTATTAATGATCTGCTGTAGTGCATGTGTTGCTACTTGCAACGGTTCCCTGCCCTGCTGCCTTCCCCTGAGGATTTTTTTTCCCCTACCGTTAAATATGGGGGGGGGGTCACAAAAGCTCTTCACCAGCTAGTCATTTTGTTAAGTAGCTCACGTATCTCTGATGGTTGCCTACCCCTGGAGTAAACGCTAGGTCCACGGACTAGAGAGGGCACTCCAGAGACGACATCACCACCAAGGAGACCCAACATCCAGTAACTTCCACAACTGGGATATCTGAAGAAGGGCCTCTCCATGTGATTTCAGAGAATAAGCATCCTGTACAGGCGTGCCCTGGTATCCACTGATTTGGTAGCCATTGTTTCAGATACCATGGATATTGGGATGCCTATGAAAAAGATAGGGGAACCTTAAATCTTTTCTTTTTTACCTTGTTGCAGCAAATCCACTGATGTTCCCCTATCTTTAAAAAGGCATCCCCAGTAATCCACTGTTTCAGGTATCCACAGTGGGATCTGGAACGGAACGCCAGTGGATACCTGGGCATGCCGGTATATGCAACCATTACTCCACCATTGGACCTCAGCATATTTAAAGTAAAGGTGGAGGACAAGAATTGGATGCCAAGTTATTTTGACTTCCCCCCAAAACCAGCCACTCAGCCACTCGTATTGATGGTCTGGAGACACAGCAATAGTATACTAACAGACAAAAGATGCATACCACAGCTAATCCATAATAAAACATCAGACAAATGTTTTCAATCAAAACATCGGCCCCAAATACTTGAGGCAACAACCAGGGCAAATTAAGCACTTCCACAGGTTTCAATGAGTTACACCTCTCCCACTTGAGATTTAAAGGTCTTTAAATTTGATTAAATTGTGCCCTTAAGTTTGATCTTTTTTTCTCATCCATTCATCTTTACTGAAGTTTATAACTGCTATAGAGACATACTACTAGCTTTGCTGTCGCATACACAGGCAATCTAGCCCTTAGGTAGGAGAAATAAGATCAAGAGTATTATAAGAAAATATCCCAAGTATATTTTGCAATACAAAACCATCAGTAGAACCTTGGCACTATAATTCTATGGTACCCTGCATGTCAGCTCTGAGACACAACAGAGAGTGCTTAGCATACCTGGGCTGGATCCTTAATCAAGATGGATAAGTCAAGCATTCCTGGCATGAGCCCCAAGCATAAGCTTCCACCAGCAAGAGACACATTTTTTCCTTTTCAGCCAAAGAAAGACGAACTGAACCACCCGCCAAGACTGGCTAGAGTCAAGCAGTAAGTCATATTCAAATTCATCTGCATCACACCTGCTTCATGACCTTACATAAGAAAGCCAAGCATACCATTAGCAACTTTTATGGAGTGCTGTGGGTAGGCATCTAAGCACAAGGCATTATTCAGGAGACAAAAATAACCTGGTCTACCAAATACGGGAGAGTCTGGCTGGGGAACAACACTCCCTGCAATGTGCAAATTACCAGCAGTACAAAAATAGGGCAAAGGAGCAGAGATGTTTTTAGTATTTGTTAACTTTGTACAGCAGGAGAACTCTGATTTTCAAATTAACAGGCCCTTAAAACACAGGGTGCTATTGCGCTGCAAGCATCTCATTATCCTTCTGCTTTGGGTACTTGGTAGACTAGATGGTGTGTAGGTTTGTTTGTAGGTGGATGAAGGATACAGGCATGCCCTGGTATCTGTTGGGGTTCTCTTGTGGACCCCACCGTAGTTACCTGAAATCATGGATACTGGGGACACCTTTTTAAAGATAGGGGAACATCAGTGGATTTGCTACAACAAGGTAAAGTAAGAAATTTGTTTAATGTTCCCCCATCTTTTAAAATAGGTGTTCCAGTAGTCTGTGGATAACTGAAACTGTGGATACCAAATCAGTGGATACCAGGGCACGCATGTACTGTCTTTAGGCAAAGAGCCGACTCGGATGGCTTTTTGGTTCCTTGCCACTTCACTGGAATGAGATCCAGACTGTTGAAGCTGAGCAGAATGGCTGCTCTATTTAGGCCAGAAGGCGCATCAGAACAAAAAGCATGCAGGAAGTCACAGAAAAGTATGAGAATGATTTCCATCCAAAGGACTTTTGCATCCTCAGGTGGTTATTCTGACAAAGCCTGTCCAAAGGACGCTTGTCCTTTGTATCCTTTTCCAGTCTATGCCTAGGGTTACCTGATTCAAACTGGGACAGAGTGTCTACATCCAGCGGCGGCACTCAGTTGGTACGCTGGGCGGAACTTACCTTTGAGCGGCAGTCCACCTGTAGCGGAACGCGGCGTGACGCTACGGGCGGACTGCCACTCAAAGGTAAGTCCCGCCCAGCATACCGGCTGAATGCCGCTGCTGCCTACATCTTTAAACATTGTATAGAAGGGGGGATTTGGGCAGGTGCATCTTTTGAAACCCTTCCATGATGAGCTACACCTGCCCAAATTTCCTCTTCTATATAATGGTTAAAGGTCCCAGTTTGTATCTGTCCCAGTTTGTATCTGGGTAACCCTATCTATGCCTCATGTGCCTTTTGGATGGGGGCCAGACACATAAAGCAGAACAATTAGACATAGCTCTCAATCACACTGTGCAAGTTTTGCTTGAGAATAAAGGTATGAAAGGTCAGGTGTCCTGCTCTGCCCTGCTGATTTATGGGCAGAGCTCAGAGCTACCTTATGGTGCCTCTGACCGAGGCACCGACCGAGGGCGGAATATTACAAATATCCCATTTGTACTGTGAATGCGCGGTGATGCATTGCAAGGAAGAATGAGCAGGCATCAGAAAAAGAATCCCTGCCTGACCATTTTCCCCTGCAAGCAGTGGTGTCATTCAAATGATTTAGGAACAGGAACTCACTTTTGATTGGCACTTGTCGGGAACCCGGAACCAGCCACGGAGCCCGTTAGGATCCGGAATGCCCGTTCTGGTCCGTTCCCCCTGAATGACATCACTGCCTGCAAGCACTGCTCCTACAAGCCATTAAAATCCCCATTGCCAGTCACAGAGATTGACAGTAAACCCGGTTGCAAGAAAGACAGCCTAGTGGATGTGGGTGAAAAAAATTGGCACACAAAGGGTTAAGCGTGCCTCAGTTGTGGGTTCGTGGCAACTCAAGTTGAACGAAAAAGGTTGAAGACCACTGGTGTACCCCTTCAGGAACCAGGAATTTGTGTCCCAGTTTTGTTCAGGTTGGCACAGTTGCATTGGTGTTGGAAAGCTGGATAGGATTGGACCCTTAATTCTGTTCCCTCTAATAAGATTTACAGTGCAATCCTATACCCCCCCCTTAGCGCTGGTGCTGCGCTCTTGCGCCAGCCGAACGCTGTCGTAAACGTGCCATAAAGTGTGTCGGCGCTATGGCTCTCGGCCGGTGCAAGAGTACAGCGCCAGTGCTCGGGCACAGCCGCGACCATCGGCAGCACCGGCCGTGCGCCAGTCGAGCGCCAGCGTCGCTCAATTGGTGCAGGGCTTCTGTGAGGGCGTTCCGGGGATGTAACCTGGCGGCGCAGTGGGCGGAGATGAGGGTTGTGACGCAGGACGGCCGTAATGCCAAATCCTAATTCCTGGCCAGGGCGGCCCCGATTCGGCCCGCTCCTGTCCACGTTCCTCTGCGCCTGCAAAACAGCAGGCGCAGATCCGAGAGGCCCATAGGGGTGACTGGGCTTACGCGGGTGCAAGGGGAAAACCTCCCCTTGTGCTGCTGCTGCCTCCTAATGGGCCTTGGGATATGGCCTCTGAACAGCAAAATGTTGCAGGACTAGGGACACCTAATATACCAGAATCCAAGAAAACAGGGCAGAACATGCCCCAAACAGAGTCCAGAAGAGCCTACTCAACTATATCTACCTGTATTTGAGTGCAATCCCAGGGATTGCACAGCGCCATTACACCATTAGTGCCGGCTACGTCATTAGCGCCGGATCGGGGACGGCACCACTGTGTCAGCGCTAATTAAATGCTCCCAGATGAACAGACTCTGGTGTTCGCTTTCATTACCGAGTAAAGAGCAGGCTGATGACTCATACAGGTTAGCAAGGTGGAGATCTGTCTGTGGTGAAAGGCAATCTATGCTAATTGCTTTGGAGTTCCACCCTCTTCCAGGACGCATAGGGGCCTCTGTCAATAGGCAGCAAAGCTTGCAAGTACCAAAATGCTAGTATAGGGGTAATAAGCAACACCATCTAATTTAATTCTGGAATGACCGGCTGGAAGGGATGACACAGCAACAAAAGGAGCCTCCTTGTTGTACAAGTTTGCATCTGAAAAGAAAAGACAACCAGCCAGTCCTGCTTGGGAGACGGAGTGTAGTTTTCTGCCCATGTGCATTGACAGGAATATATTTTCAGTTGTTGCTAGTGTTTGTGTGTCTCACACATGTGTACAACTGGAGACTTAATGTTTGTCACACTGAATAAGGAAAAACTATATCCACCGCAAGGAATAGCTTGTTTTCCTTAGTGTTCTGTTCCCATTCACCCCAGCATAGTATCTTTTCTAATGGCTGTTGCTGGTGATGTCCTGCATTTTTTTTTTTTAAGATCGTGAGCCCTTTGGGGACATTTAACTTTATTATTTTTTTGCCTGTAAACTGCTTTGTGAACTCCGTGTTAGAAATACTGCTTCTTGTATAGAAATACTGTTGATTGACTGATATTTGAACTTTTTTAAAAAGAAAAAGAAAAACGTGAATATTAATTCCATTTAAAGAAAGCAATGAGACACAATGCCCCGATCATATCTGCTTGTTTAAAAGGAGCATTGCTCTTGATTCTGTACCTTGTGCAACTCAAAACAGTTTTACGGCTCCTAAAGTAAGCTGAAGTGGCAATTTCTTGAAGCCCCTTCTCTGAAACGTTAGTATGGTAAAAAGTCCCATCCTTACCATTCTCCCCAAAAGTATACATTAAAAACACACACACCTGGATTAGCATAACACTAGATAAACAGGGCAGTGAAACACATATTCATTTTACCACTTAGCAGAACTTTAGCTTCCTTTCACGTAGGGAAGGGCCCAACTTTTCTGGAAGAAATTCACACCCTGCCAGACATCTGATAAGAAGCCATCACTGAAGTGAAAACTCACAGAACAAAAGGAGCTTTCATAGAACACAAGTACAGATGATCTACCTGGAACTTAGAAGGTCTGATCGAAACTAACTTTAACTTATAATTTAAAAAGTGTATCACTTGGAAAAAAAGAACTGAAAACTACACACTTGATCTTATTTTATTAAAAAATGCAATTAATTTCTACCAGACAAAGTTTAACCCTCTGAATGTTTGGTCCACCAAGATCAATCCAACCTTTCCGGGGGGGGGGGGGGAATTGGTTTCACAAGAATAAAGGAAGTAGGAGGAAAGGGGAGAATTAGGATAGAACAACCTGTTAAAAATATTCAGCGCTGCAAAATGAACTTTGTATACTTTTTACTCCCATTCAAGTCAAAACCATGCAAGAGATCAAGAATCCAACATACAAATTACAGGAGAATCTGAACCCAGAATAAGGCATATGCTCAAGATGACTCAATACTTTAGTGAATTCTTTATTCAGAGGACAGGATCACAATTCCTTAGCAGAATATTCCAGCCCAGAAACCCAGTTCAAACGTCAATGGGCCTGATCCTCCAAAACCATGCATTGCAGGCTTGGGAACGTGCTGCAGGTTTGCACTCTCACCCAGTGATGTCATTCAGGGGGAACGGACCAGAACAGGCGTTCCGGATCCTAAGGGGCTCCGTGGCTGGTTCCAGGTTCCCGACAAGTGCCAATCAAAAGTTAGTTCCTGTTCCTAAATCATTTGAATGACACCACTGCTCTCACCCCTTGTCCTTGCATGCAGGGTCTCTCATCAGCATCTTGATTTGCTCCAACCATATGTCTTCTGTGACATTTGAGCGAACTATGATCAACACTACTGTCTAGCCATCATATACAAACCCCAATCTAAACCATGGTTTCAAACCATAGTAGCTTGGAGCCAAGGTGCTACCCATGTCAAGTAAGACAGTGTGACAAA
The DNA here is from genome assembly GCA_029204185.1 of Lerista edwardsae. Taxonomy (NCBI): domain Eukaryota; kingdom Metazoa; phylum Chordata; class Lepidosauria; order Squamata; family Scincidae; genus Lerista; species Lerista edwardsae. The sequence continues at coordinate 21,454,369 of JAJKFI010000007.1, forward strand.
CTGTGATTGAAGAAAATTAGGAAGTACATGGAAATTAGGATATGAGAGAGCCATCAGAGGGAAGAGAGAAAAAGAGAGCTGCTCTTCACCAACTGCTCCTTCCTGAACTGCCCAAACCATGATTTGGAAGATTGGTTTCCATTATACCTATTGCATCAGGATACAGAACATGTTGATTCAGAGCTAAAATCAAAAGTCCCCCAAATCAATTCCAAAGGATTCTTACTTCATTCATGCACTTTGTATCACCTTCAGTGATACTCTCAGAATAAACAACTTAATAAATTATCATTATTATCATTATTATCATTATTATCATCATTATCATCATTATCATCATCATCATTATTATTAGGAATTTTCACATAAGGGCACCCAAAGCAGATAACAATGATTAAAAATACAAAAATATACTAAAAGCAATCAAAATATAAATCAAACTATAAAACATACAATAAAAGCTCAGCAGCAGCAATAAAAACGCTCAAAACATTAAGTTACTTGAAAAAAGCAGCCACCGCCTCCTTTGCTGCCTTCCAAATATACATTCCACTCATCACCTGGTTTCTAACACCATTCAAACAATGGACCAGGAAGGCAACCTAGAAGTATTACACACAAGAGCACTGCACGTCTTTTGCATAGGCCACATAGGAGCCAACCTCCGCATAAGCATCAAGCTGCAACGCAAATCTGTGAAACCCTATTCAACCTGGCAGGAAAGCATCTCCATAAAAAGAAAGAGCCTTACGCCGGGTCTCCAGCGCTTTAGCAAAGCTGCGAAGATGTTTTGCATCACTCCAAACTCCGGCCGACACTGTCCTCAGATCTCTGCTCACATCTCACAACCGGGCCTGGCGCCTTTTAAAGCCGGCCAAACGGAAAAGCCTGCAGCTTCAGCAAAGAGGTCACCAAACACGTTTTCCCACAAACTGCCGGGCTGGGCATGTCACAGAGTCAACCCTCCAGGCAACAGCCTGTGACAAACGAGCCTTCCAATACTGCCTGACAGCGGCAGTGTCGGACACAGGCCGCCTCTCCGGACAGGCAGAGCTTCGCAGCTGCTGGGAATGGTGGAGAGTCTGCTATAAAAAGAACACGGCTCCCCGCGCCAGGATTTTTGGCTTGAAAGGGCTTCCCCATGGCTAAATATCGAGGCATAGCAGGAGTGGGTGTTTCAGATGCACCGCCGAGGCTTTCGTTCAGCAGTGACTCAGCAGGGATTATACCCGGAACCTTGCAACACCCCTGCTCAACCCTCTAACAATGTCGGAGTGTTTCTGAGCACACACAAAAGGGCTTGTCCTTCACTCTCGCTGAATAATGGCATGTGTGCACACATACACGCCGTCTGCCTCCAAAACAAGGAGGAGAGTTTCCAGTTCAGAGGATGAGACGTAAATAAGCTCCCTACTTCTTTTTTGGAAATTAACAAGAGTATTTACAAAACTAATCCTACTCGGAGCACAATTCTAAACTGTGCTGGAATAGTGAGACCGGCGGGCCTGTGCTGTATCCGGCGCAGCTTTGGTATGCTCAGGTACCTCCCCTATGGGCTCCTTGGATCTGCGCCTGCTGTATAGCTGGCGCAGAGCTGAGGACGATGCCTGGCCCAAATCAGGGCTGGGGGATAGAAGCTTGGCCCCCCTCCCTGGGCCAGCACACCTCCCAGCCACCCAGCCCCTGCCCAGTTCTTCCAGTCGCAGATCCAGGGGGCGTGCAGGGATGGCAAGCCGCATGGGCGCTGGGCAGCGGGGGGGGGGGCGCCACTGCGCGGAGTCTGGGTGCCTTTTGGCCTGCCCACCCTCCCTCGCGCCTGGAACGCTCCAAAATGGAGCTCTTCCGGGCACAGGGAGGCGTGGTGGGGAGACGCTTGGGGGCAGGGCGACATGCCGGGGGCGCGGTTTCGTCACCTTGCCATGGGGCCCGGACCGCCTCTGAGTTCCTCCCTCCCTCCTCCCAGAGCCACTCTTGTGCCAGCCACTGGAGGGTGGGCAGGGGCAGCACTCAGGTCCATGTGCCCCCCCCTGATCATATTTGCCCCCCCCCAAAAAAGGGCAGGGAAACCTTTGCCCAGCAGGAAAAAAAGCCTTTCTTCACTTCTTTCTAAAAAGTTCATTAACTTGCTTATAATTATCTTGAATAAAGAATTAAGCAGATACTTAATAAGATAAGAAATAAGACATATTTTTCCAACACCATATATGCAGCGATATCTTTGCTTCAAATAAACCAGACTATTGTTGCCGCACACAGGCTTCTGTACAGATACACAGATGTTCATGAATCAGAAATTAGTACCAAGGTTTCTTACAACTGCAGAGATAGCTTTTAATAATAAAAGCCGAATATAATCCAAGTCACTCAAGCTAAAATACCAGCCCACAAGGCAAAGCCAGAGCCTTCCTCCTTCATCAGTTTGGAAGAGAGACTTGCAATGTAATGAGAGATCTACACTCAAATGCTGCACGTCCTATACTACAAAACAATTCTGATGAAAACCTGTTAAGACACAGATGCAGAATAATCATCACATTCCTTGCATCTGCCAAGGTCAAGAAGCAAGGTAAAATATACAGCCAGCCTTCTTTTTATGTGAATTCGCTATCTGCAAATTTGCTACTCTGAAGGGGCAGAATTGCTACTTACCTCATTATCTGCGCCTCTGTCCTCTTATTCACTATGCAAAGACATTCCAAGGCTGCAGGGACCTTCAGAATGGCATGTAGGTGCCACCTGGCAGAAGCATCCGCCGGCCATGGGTTCACGGGTTTAAGGGGTTCATGCTGGTTGCAGTTGCCATCTGAAGATCCCTGCAGCCTCTAGAAGCCACTACAGCATTCAGAGATCTTTTGGCACTTCCCGCTGCAATCTGCTGGCTTCCTGAGGGTCTCTGGATTCTTCCGATGGCAGATAAACTATCGGTGCACCTAACCCCATTGACCCTATAGGATCAATGTTTTATAATCTACAAATTCACTATCCTTTCCCCTTGCATTTCCATATCCCCATTATCTTAAGAATATATGAAGAGCCCTGCTGGATCAGGCCAAAGGCCCATCTAGTCCGGCTTCCTGTATCTCACAGTGGCCCACCAGATGCCTCAGGAAGCACACAAGACAATAAGATGCCTGCATCCTGTGGCCTCTCCCTTGCACCTGGCATTCTGAAGTAGCCATTTTTGGACCATTATCACCTTTCTTTTTCACGGATCCGAGGGAGCACTGGGCAGTATCTTGCGCTAGATTTAATGTGACCCCTTCCCAAGTCTCTTCCCAAGTCTACCGCAAGATCCCATGCCCTGATTACTGCTGCCCTTGTGACCTGGGCAGCTACCACATGGGTTGTGCAGTGGAAACTCTATCTCACATTCTCTTCCACTACACAACTCATGCGGTAGCGCGAACCCTTTATTTGGATCAGGTTTTAAAAAATAGAACTCCCTTATTCCGAGAAATTGATCTTTCTTCTTATGGAAAGCTTCCCTGAAACTAAGTTGCGAAATTCTTATTGGTAGAAGATCAGAAGTTCCTCGCCAGATGATGTGAAGTCAACGATGACGATTAGAACTTGCCTGTTTTTATGCTCAACCCCTCCCTTGTGGATGCAGCTTGCATATATGTTTTTATGCCAATAAAGGTTACCTACCGAAATTCGCTATCTGCGAGGACTTCCAAGAACCTGATAATGAAGACTGGCTGTACTTGAGCATGCAACTAATAAATCCCTCATTACTGCAAATTGTCAGAGCAGTAGCAGCAGCATCTCCTTGTCCTACCTGATGAGTCCAGCTGCTTTGCCTGGCTGAGATTTCTCCACTTGCTTCCCTCTTTGTTTCATGTCAGCCAGTCGCTGCCGCATGTTGATGGTCATCTCAGAACTTAGACGCCAGATAAAAATGCAGCTGGAAGAAGGAAATGGTCGTCATAGATTTTAGACCCAAATATTTGGGTCAATTGGGTTTTAGACCCAAATATCCTAAACTTCTCCTGCTTTGCCTTCCTGCAGAAGGATGGCTCTCCACGACTGTCCTAGTTTCTTCTTGATGAGAAACTAGCTCAATCAAAGCTCGATATCCATTGGTGGCAATCCAAAAATTCTTAGTTTTGAAAAACTATTAACTGTCCGGGGGGGGGGGAGTTCTCCCTCCTCCTTTGCAGCTCATAAAGTTTCAACGTTTGGGCTTTTCCTCATAAAATATTGGTTGCTTAGAGCAGTAGTTCCCAAACTGTGAGCCAGGATCCACCAGTGGGCTGTGAGCCAATTTCAGGTGGTTGTGAAGCCTACGGCAGCCATTTTGAAAATTAAATATGGGAAGATGGGATGCTGGGAAGGGGGAGGGCTGTGTGGCTGTTTTGCTTGTGTTAAGGTTGTAAATAGGCCTTTTTCTTTTGGAAAGCGCAATCGTATGCTGTGCTGGAACAATAGGCAGGCAGGCCTGCACTGCATCCAACACAGCCCTGGAGCACGCAGGAGCCTCTCAGGCGCAAGGGCATGTTCCCTGGGCCGGCACGCCCACCTCCTGCCCACCCTCCATCCTTCCAGCACCGCCGCTGTGCCAGCTGAGTTCCACTGGCGCAAGGGCAGCTCTTCACCCATACTCCAATACAAGGCCAGCACTACAGTTAGTGTCGGCCTGGGAGCCTTAGCACTACCATGGAGGTGCCAGTCAGCCACGCTACTGAGGAAAGGAAAAGTTACAACAAAAGGAAAGCCTTTGCTTACCTGTCACCAGAAACAGAGATCAGGTGTTTACAGTCGTTGGTGAACATCATCCCGGTTACAATTTCTATTAAAAAAAAAAAAGAAGGGAAGTGGTGCTTGGGATGTTTCAAGTACAAACCCGCATCAACCCCTGCTATTTGACCCCTGCTAACTGGACAAGAGGCACTTTTTCCAGTGGTGTTCCTCTTATATTTAGCAGGGGGAGAGTAACTGTCCCTCTTCACCCCTGCACAGTCTTTCTAGTGGCTGTTGCTGGCGGTCTGCCTTTTTTTAGATTGTGAGCCCTTTTGGGACAGGGAGCCATTTAACTTTATTATTACTATTTGCCTGTAAACCGCTTTGTGAACTTCGTGTTGAAAAGCGGTATATAAGTACCTGTTGATTGATTGAACCATCTGAAATCGAGGAACTGCCTGGAATCCCCATATTTCTGTAGTTGAAAGTTTCTGGTGCAAGGAAGACCGACAATCCTGCTAACTGGGAGGACTGTTTCTATTCATCCCAACATAATGTCTTTCCCCATCACTGTTTCCTGGGGTCTCTTTTGTGCCTTTTGTTTAAGTTGTGAACATTGGGACAAGGGAGCATCCCAACATTTCTTTTTCTACGTAAATGAGTTTGTGAACTTTTCCTTGAAAGTGATTTTTTTAAATTATTGCTATTGTCAATATTATTGATAATATTATTAAATATTAATTAATAATTTAATAATTATTAAAATAATATGACTATTTTGTCTAATTGAACACATGCTCATTGTCTAATTAAACACATGGTTGTTTCCTTCACCTAAAAAAAATTGTGTTTATTTATAATGTGCAATTTATAGCCCATTTTTAACTGCAGTTTAGGATAGAAAAAAAATCAGGAAAGAAAAGTACAAAAGGTCAGAAAACAATAATAAAGCATAACTGGCACAGTGGGTATGGCAGTTTAAAAGCAAAATTGTCTATTTTGGCAATTTATATCCCATTTTTCACTGAAGTTCAGGATAAAAAAGTACAAAAGGTCAGAAAACATTAATAAAGCATAACTGGGGGAGGAGGAGAGAGAGTTTAAGAGCAAAGAGCCTGCATAATGTAAGTTACCAAGATGGTTCAAACTAGTATTTGCTATCATCAGTAACGGTTCTGCTGTTTACCTGAGTGCCCATACATTGTCGCCACACACTCGCCTGAGTAGAAATCAAAGATAGAAAGGTTTTTGTCAGAGCAGCTTGTTGCAATATAGAGGCCGGAGGGATCTGTTTGCACCTGAAACAAGCAATCCACAAAAGAAAAACTGCATTTAATAAAAGCTGTGGCACCAGTCTTTTTTCTTTGTGGAGTCTGATCTGCAGGATTTTACTAAACATACAGAATAATCCAAGTAGGTTTTTGCTGTAAGTTAAGCACTTCTCAGTGATGTCGAAGGGGAGAGAATTAAGCATGCACTCTACTCTTCCACTGGAGTCAGTGGAACTTAAAAACACACATCTGTCAACTTCTGTTCCATACAGATTTTTATTGCTTCTCAAGCACAATCCATGTTATATACAATGTGAGTTGACATACTAGCACCTAGACACGTTTTAGTCCTTTAGCGCAGTACAAATACCCAATGACACAGCTGAGGGCGCAATCCTAGATTGCGCCTTGGGCAGTGGTGGTATCTAAATGAACGAAGAACCGGAATGCTGACCGGGACTCACCTTTGATTGGCAGCCCGTCCCTTCGGTTCCGCCGCCTTCCCGCCCGCCACGTGGGCTGCCCTTGGTGGACGCGCCCCACTGCCACTTGCTCAGGCACCCAGCGCACCCCCCACCCGTCCCCCCTGGCAAGCAGGCGCCCCCTCCGAGGCCAAGAGCCCCTTGCAGCGCCGCGTCCATCACGGAGCCGGCGATGAATGGCGGCGAGTGGGCAGAGCTAGGCCAGATCAGGAACGGCCGTTCCAGCACGGTCCCCCTGCATGACATCACTGGCCTTGGGCTGACCCAATGTGCTTGTGTCGGCCCAATGTCACTAGCACCAACACAGGGAGTGACGACCGGAACCCCTATGTTGACACTAGTGGCCTTGGGCTGACGCTAGCGGTAGCGCCAGCCCAAGGGTGCTGGCACAGGGCCATGCCACGCTACCCTTGCATCAGCCTAACTCAGTTGGCACAAGGGCATTTAACAGGCACAGATTCAAGGAAACCTATGGGGAGGCTGGAGCCTCTCCTAGGGCAAGGGTGCGAACGTGCCCTTGCCCCAGGGAGGCTCCCCAGCACACCAAAGCTGCACTGGATATGGTGCAGGCCCACCAGCCTCGCCATTCCGGCACAGCTTAGGATTGCGCCCCAAGTGATCCCAGCACATCCTGCACTTCCTGTTCTTTTTTTTTTTTAAAGGAACCATATGAGGAATGAGTGGAATGAGCAACAGGGGACTGGATCACTGCCTCCCAAGCTTCTCAGTTACGTGAGACGCAGATTGGAGCGACTCTGTCCATGACAATCTGGAAGGAGGTGGTGACAGCAGACTCAGGGTTAAAGGCGCACTAAGCCGGTTTGCCACACCCTGCAACCCACCGCTTGACTCAAGCTGTGCGGTTCACATTATTGATGGGCTGGCCCTGGTTATCATGAATTCCGTGTACGCTGTTGCCCTGACTTAATTGGTAAGAGAGAAGGAATTAAACGCGACAAAGAATCTTTTCCTCGTAAATTCTACAAACTATGGAAATCTGTATAAATCAGCTGGCTTCGGAACGCACCTTTTCTTAATGCAGAATTTTTTCAGTGCACTATAGTACATCCAGTATGATACAGCAATTGGTAAAAAAGGGGCCAATAAGAGCATCTGCTTTGAGGCAGTCAACCCTACAACGGTTTGCTACCAGAGAATATGACTTCTTTATGAACTGATAAACATCCATATAAATTTATTGTTACACACTAAGCATTAGGGGTCAGGAGTCTCTCACAAGGGCAGGAAGCAACAAACAGCAGGGCAGGCTCTAGCAGCAGCAGGGCCCAATGTGAGGCATTCCTGTGGGGCCCCCAACCTCCCTGCGGGGCCCCCACTCACCAAGTAGAGCACTGTTCGTGCCATGTGCAAAGCATGGCATGTGGAAGTAGTTGGTGGTGATAGCGTAGCATCACCGCCAACTGCTTCCAGGAGGCCCATTTTGGGCTGTTTAGAGGCAGAGGCAGGTGGGAGAGACCAAGGTCAAGCTGCTCTGCTCGCCCCACTGACTTACAGCCCATAGAGATCCCAGCTGCAGCCACAGGCAATATGCTCACCCTGCTAGTGCGGGGCCCCCTGAAGCATGGGCAGTGATGTCATTCAGGGGGAATGGACCAGAACGGGCGTTCCGGATCCTAACGGGCTCCGTGGCTGGTTCCGGGTTCCCAACAAGTGCCAATCAAAAGTGAGTTCCTGTTCCTAAATCATTTGAATGACAACACTGAGCGCGGGGCCCGATGTGACGACATTGGTCACGTTGGCTTAAAGCCGGCCTTGCCGAACAGTGTTAATCTAGATCAGCAGTATAAACCGCAGCCCACTGCATCCCAAGAATTACTGATCTGGCACCGTTTTTCCATTCCATGCTGCAGTCTCCTATCTCCTCAACCAATCTTTTCAGAAACTCAGGTCGGGCAACTGCTTCTGCAGCCTGTCACCCCAGCAGGCTCTGCGCCCCAATTTTTGAGTGGAAGCTGCTTGCCCAGTGGGAGTTTCTGCAAAAACCAGCCGATGAGATAAGAGACTGCAGCGGAGAAAGGAAAGCCGCTGCCACCACCACGGTTGGGTAATCTAGGGATGCATGTTCCGGCCCGTTGGCCATAGTGTGGAGACCGCTGACCTAGACATAAGCCGCTTGCTCATCCACAGATCTCTTCCCTGGACAATACTGCCGTTTTCTCAGTTTCACAGATTTCAAACAGTCTGCATTGCTGAATAAAGAAAGCAAACAAACTGATCAGGCTAGAAGAGGCTCCTCCAGAATCAAATCTAAGGGGCCCAAGAAACTACAAAGAAAAGGGCTTCAGAGGCTGAGCAGCAGGCTCAGCATGCCATAGCACAGCATGCAGAAATCCTGAAGGACCAATGGAGGAAATGCCCCGGGGTTTTGCAAGAGGAAGACAATGGGAAGAATGTCTCAAATATGCTTAAACAGCAATACTGAGTTGTGTGCATATGGCCAAGCACAGAGCAGCATCAGCAGCTGCCAAATTATCGACAGCTGCTACTTTAAAAACAAGGGACTGAGATAAGCAATCTATAGCCACGAGTTTACTTAAGAATTCCTATTTTTAGTGCAGAGTGGTTCAAATATGATGCCTATGGATTTTAGCTAATTACTTTTGGGAGTAACGAGCAGCCCGTTTTGTTAGTATATTGTTTTATCTTTCATTTACAACTAGGACGTCGTCACAATGGATTGACCATTTTGCAACCTACATGCAAAATAAAAATCCCATCTATAAGCACTGTATTACAACGCGCATCTTTATCACACTACATGGAATAAACTCCAGATCTGGAATTAGAGTACAGAACAACTTGAAATAATTATTTTAAATGCAACAGGAAAAATGGGGAGAGGGGGACAGCAGTAGGTTGTGCTGGAATTGATGGAGGTCTTACTTTAATGAGGGTGCCGTCTTCACTTTGAGAACCCTTGTATAACTTCTTCTGCTTCCCACTGCTAATGTTGAAAATTCTGAGAAAGAAACAAGACAAGGCAAAATATTGGAACAGATCGGGGAACCACCAAGCCTTCCGTTCTGGCCGGTAGGCAACCACAGCACTTCCAGAAAGGTCACATGTCTCATTAAGAGGTGTATTACCTGGGAGCAATGAGCTTCCACCTAGCTACCATACCTAATGTGTTGACTAATCTGCTCTCAATTAATTTGTTTTAAATGATCTCCACCACAAAGTCCTCCACATGTATTATCTTCATGCAATTCTTATAGCAACACAATAAAGGGAGTAAATATTATGACCCCCCCATTCTGCAGCTGGCAAGCTAAGAAATGGCTTGCCTAAGTCAGTGATGGCAAACCTATGGTACACATGCCAGAGGTGGCACGCAGAGCCCTCACTATGGGCACGCAAGCTATAGTTGCTGCACTACCGCCACTGGTGAGCCCCCTCTAGGCACAAAGAGATTGCCGCTGCCACCATCATTATCACCCAGCCACGACTGAGTTCACCTCAGCCACGCTTTCACCTCACCTCCTCTCGACCAATCAGAGCCTGCGCCGCCCCGACTGAGAAGCACATGCCCCTGCGCCGCTCCTGCCTGGGCTCACGCCTCTCTCATGAATGAGGCGAGGACTGGAAGGGGCAGGGAGTACGTCTTGGTGCTCTGTGTAGTGGGCCTGTTCGGCATCAAAAAGAATAGTTTGGGCACGTTGTTGGAGGCTTGGAAGGCCGCAGGGAGGAGAAAGCAGGAGCCGGCTGGTTCACCTCCTGAGCGGCACTGAGTAGGAACAAAGCACCGGCATAGCAGTGGCATAGCAGCAATCCTAACCTGGAGTTAGGCCAGCACAGTGAGGCCAGCACAGTTTGGCCGGCAAAAGGGACACAGTAAAGTTTGTTCGGACCATGCTTGGAGTCAGAGGCCAGCATGCATATGTGCACCATCCACCCTGACTCCGAGAGTGGCCCAGATGAGCTTTATGGTGGCCCTTGTGCCAGCCAAACTTTGCTGGCCTAACTCCAGGTTAGAATTTCACTCTCAGGGCGCAATCCTAAACTGGAGTTAGGCCGGCACAAGTTAGGCCAGCAAAGTTTGGCCAGCACAAGGGACACCGTAAAGCATGTTTGGACCCCACGCTTGGAGTCAGAGAGGCAGGCACACAGACGTGCGCCATCCTCCCTGATTCCAAGAGTGGTCCCAACGCGCTTTACAGTAGTCCTTGTGCCAGCCAAGCTCAGCACAAACTCAGCTGGCCTAACTTGTGCTGGCCTATCTCCAGGTTAGGATTGCCCTCTCAGTTTCATTGCTGGTATTTCTGGTGCGGCCATCTAAGCTGATGGCCATCACTGCATTTCATGTTTCCCAACTACAATTATGTTGTGCTTCTCCACCTTTTATCTTTGGGGTCGTTTTTCATACATTGCCTAGTATTCAGACTAGAAGATAAGTAACCTAATCATGGTGTACTGGTTGGTTCTTTAAAAACTGAGACCAATTAAAAACATTACAGGGCCTTCCTGATTATAATATGGTTAATACATATGTTAAGACCTAGGTTAGACCTTAAGTCATTGATTTTACCCATAAGTTGATAAGGAAAGAAAGTATGTTTAGATCCTGGTTAATGGAGGAGGAGGGAATGGAGGAGGAGATTAGACAAGCATGAGAGTTTTAATAAGAATCAAACTGGGCATTTGCATTCTCAGCTCTATTCTCTACCCATTGAAAAGACACACGAACAAATTAAAAGCAGATCAAGGCAAGAAAAAGTGGTATTAAAATCGATGTGCAATTCCACAAATAAATTTACCTTCATTCCACATTCCATTTCTAAGAGAACCTAAAGTACATTCTCAAGCTTGTATTGCCTATAAGTTCTTTTCTAAAATAAGTTAAAATGTCTTTAAAAATGAACACACAATACATTTTTTAAGTCTGATATTTGTCTTTGATAAATGAGATCCAAACTGAAGATAAGTGATCATTTTGTTTTGTCTTGTTATTTCCTAGTCATGCTAAACATTGTAGTGGCCAGACACTGGAAAGCAAATACAATACTGCATCTGATCAAACCAAAGGAGTGCACAGGATTTTGGAATTATTAAACATGGAAAAGCAATTATTATACACTGCAGAGATGGATTTTTGGACAGTCATTTTAATGTCCAGAGAAAAGGTAAAAAAATTTTAATTGCTTAATATATTCATCTAAGAAATCATATATTGACAATTTTAAGATCCAAGGAACCTGGAAAACGAGTATTTTGTCAATGGTGGTTAGCCTGGAAACTATTTAAAGCTAAACACAACAATGTATATTACAGACATTAACCTAATATTATATTAGCCTAATATTAATTAACCTAATATATTATTAGGTTAATATATATTAATAGACATTAACCCAATATTATTAACCTAATAAACAGAAATTTAAAAAAGTTGCTAGAATCCCTGCCTCTTTAGGAGTATAGAGTGAATGGAGATCAGCTAGCACTTGAAGTAATCCTAGTAATCCTTAAATTTACTCTCTTGAACAACCCAAAATGAATTTCCCAGATAAACAATACAAGAAATAAACCAACCTGATATTACGGTCTTGGCATCCAATAGCAGCATATTTCCAGTTAGGGTCCACATCCATGTCATACAAAGTGGTTTTCCTAACAACATGGTGTGTACGAGTGAATTGGACCCCTTCACCTGTCTGAGCACAAGAAACAGAAAAAGAGATGAAAAACAAACACAAGGCAGCCTAATATACCTGTGTGATTTATCCCCACAAGCAGGACACAAAGTGTGCTTCCACAAAAACAGCTACCATTAGAGCAGGAGTTTCCAAAGTGTGCATTGTGATGCTTTAGGGAGCCGCCATCTTGGAAATTTTGCTAGATCCAAGATGGTGGTGCCTGGCTGCGCCAGACAGAAGAGGTTGTGGGTGCCATAACCCCGGTACGTTTGGGAACAATTCCATTAGAGGCTCAAATCCGATAGTGATTCACCTGCTCTACTATGAGCAGTCCTGTATAATTTCTTACATTTTGGTCCTCCAAATGTAAGAAAAGATGCCACGCAGAAAAGATGCCATGGAAAGGAAAAGAACCACCCAAAGCCTTTCCCTCCACCACTGATCCTAAAATAGCTCTACACCACAAGTTATATAAAAAGGGAATACTTTAATGGCATTACCTTCTGCGCAGTACGGAAATAGATGCTCTTATCTGCGCCACAGCTGATCATTCTCACCTTTCCATCATTGGCTGAAGGAGAGAAATGTGCAGGTTCATGAACAGATGTGCAAAAATTAACTACCCATTAAATTCTTCCATTTGCTCTTATTCTTTCTATACAGTTCTCCCTGCATAAGTTGGTCTATTTCAGGGATCTCCAAACCTCAGCCCAGGGGCCAGATGAGGAACTTGGAGAGCCTCTATCTCGCCTGCAGGAAGCCTCTGGTCCCGAGTGATTCTCTGGCCCTCCTGACCTTGCTGGCACACACACACACACACACACACACACACACACACACACATATATATATATAAAATAATAATTCTAGTATTTATATACCACCTTTCTTAGGTCATTAGATTGCTCCTCTGACTTTAACTCAAGGCAGTTTACATAGGCAGGCTTTATTCATAAACACAAGGTTTTTACAAATTACAAGAAAGTTCTATCTTTCAAGAACATACAACATACAGATGGTACTTTTATGGTGTAGTCTTCTTTCTGGCCACACAATTTGCCTTCCTGCTGGCTGATATGCGGCTTATCTGCTCCCACCACAGAAGCGGCTGGCCCAGCACACTCCCCTCTCACAGGCAGCTGTAGCTCAGCTCTAATCAGTCGCAGTTTACAAGGTCTGCCGCTCACGGAGACTTACGGTGATCCCGAACTGGCGACCTTCAGATCTTATCTTCAGGCAAACGGAGGCTTTAACCCTCTCGACTACACCTGCTGCCCTGATATATTCCCTCTCTTCCTGTGCAAGTCAATTTTGCCCTCTGCTCCCCTCCTCCCCCCACTCCTACCCACTTACTGTATTCAACCAAACACTAAGCACATCAGTTTTTGAATATATTATTTATTATTTCCAACCCTCAAACACTGCGGCAGATATATGATGCAGCTCTTGTGCTGAAAAGTTGGGAGACCCCTGACTTAAAGCATCACAGTAAGCAAAAAAGAAGCTTTGTTTGCAATTCCATGCTATTTACGTGTACTCTCCTTACTTCAGCAGTTTCTAATGCCCCAGAGGGAATGAGGAAAATATTCAGGATATATAGAAGGGGGAATTTTCCTAATCCCGCTATAAGCCACTCTCAAGGGACAATACTATACAAATGAATCAGGAAGCTTATCAATGCCTATCTGCTCCTCACTGCTGCCAAGGAGAACAGGTGTTTTCGACTGACATTAACAAAGGGCAGATGTCCCCTAACCCCATTACCTGCAAACTTCACTGCTGTGATAGAAGAGGAATGCTCATCCAGGGTCTGCTGCAAGCTGTAGTCCTTCCCTGCATCCAAAATGTGAATCAGTCTGTCCCGACTGGCTGAGGCTAGAAGTTTCAAACCTATCATAGAGAGAAGAAAGGGGAAAGTCCTTAATGGGAAAAATGATAGTTCTTTTAGTTCCACATTAAAAACATTACTTCAGGAGGATTGCAATATGTTCTAATACAGCGGTTTCCAAACTGCGGGTCAGGACCCACCAGTGTGTCACAAGCCAATTTCAAGGTGGGTCATGAAACACCTAGAGCAGCCATATTGAAAATATGGGACGATGGAATGCTGGAAAGGGGGAGGGCTATGTGATTGTTTTGCAAGTATCCAGGTTGTACATAAGGTGTTTTTTTTTCCTTTTCTGATTCAGTTTGCTACTGGAAAATGGCTAAGAAATAACCCAACTTTTTGATGCATTCTCAGGAAAGCAGCAGGCTCTGGCGTCACAATGATGGCACTTCCAGCCATGACATCACTTCTGGTGGGTCCCAGAAGATTGTCGTTTTAAAAAGTGGGTCCCGATGCTAAAAAATTTGAGAACCACTGTTCTAATAAAATGAAACCAAGCACACAGAAGGATACTTCTCTGTGAAAAAAAGTAATGGTCTATGTATGATCATTTAGACTTCAGAATCAGAAGTGGTAGCCTCTTTAACATTTATTGCCTTCTATACCTAATGTTGGAGGATTTCTACTAACAGAGCTAGAGGAACATGGCTTACAGACAGTGGCGTTCCTACGGGGGGGATAACTGTAAGTATTGCAGGAGCCTGAGATCCTGTGTAGCGTAGCCCCTCACCTCATCTCTAGAGCCATTCGCAGGTAGGAGAGCAAAGCCTCTGAGCCAGCTGTCCAAACCACAAATGGCTCTAGGGGCAAGGAAAGGGGCTGCGTTACACAAGAGCCCAGGCTCCTGCAACACTTAGCGTCTCCTCCTGCCCCGTAGGAATGCCACTGCTTAGGGCAGAATCCTAACCGACTTTTCAGAACCAGAGTAAGGGCAATGCAGCGCCAAGGTAAGGGAACAAACATTCCCTTACCTTGAGGAGGCCTCCGTGACTGCTCCCCCCGCCAACTGCAGGATGCAGCACATGCCCCATTGGCATCGCTATGTCAGTGCTGGAAAGTTGGTCAGGATTGTGTCCTTAATGAAAGAAAGCATACCTGTTGTGCTTTAAGATGGCAACAAATCAGAGAAAGGAGCCAGGATCAGTGGTGTCACTCAAATGATTTAGGAACAGGAACTCACTTTTGACTGGCACTTGTCGGGAACCCAGAACCAGCCACAGAGCCCGTTAGGATCCGGAACACCCGTTCCGGTCTGTTCCCCCTGAATGACATCACTGGCCAGGATGTTACCCATCTTACCTGTTTCAGGTCTGGAGTATTCAAGACACAGAATTTCAGAATCATGGGCTTCCACCTTCAGCATCTCTCTCAGGGACCTCAACTCATAGATTCTGAAAAGGGACACACAGACAAAGGGTCAGAAGCAGTGGTGTCAGTCAAATGATTTAGGAACAGTGAGTTCAAATTCAAATGTTGAAAACAAACAAACAAACAAAAAACCCGGAAGCAGCCACGGAGCCCGTTAGGATCCGGAATGCCCGTTCTGGTCCGTTCCCCCTGAATGACATCACTGGTCAGAAGGGACATCTGAATTCTACTGGCATGAGGCCACACCTTCCCAAGATTCCAAAGCTTACCTGAGCGTGCCTATCCTATCCCCTGAGGCCAGATGCTCCCCAGTAGGGCTGACACAGACTGTGCGAATCCCCACTTTTGCATCCAAGGCCTGTGTGTCAGCCTTGTCCACACCACCACCAGTATTGTACTCCGTGTCCAGGAGGGCCTGGGTGTTTCCATCCACGTAGATTATTTTCATCAGATCCTGAGGAAAGACAGCACAAGAGACCCCAAATGACGCAGCCAGATGAAAGCTAATAATAATAATAATAATAATAATAATAATAATAATAATAATAATAATAATAATAATAAACATTCAGAAAGTCAGTAACAATTCAGAAAGTCAGTAACAACAGCAAATGTCGACTTTGCAAAGAATTTGATGAACCTGTAGATCATCTAGTCAGTGGATGTCGTAAAATTGTGCAAACTGACTATTTGAAAAGGCATGACCGAGTGGCCAGTTTGATTCATTGGAACTTATGTAGAAAATATAATTTAGAAGTATCAAAAAACTACCTCAACCATCAAGTAGAAAAAGTTGTTGAATATGCGGATGTAAAAATTGTATGGGATTTTAGAATTCAAACTGATCGGCATTTAGAACACAACACACCAGATATAACAGTGGTTGGAAAGAAAAAAGTATGGCTTATAGACATCGCCATACCGGGTGATAGCTGATTTGAAGACAAAAGAACTTGAAAAAATTATAAAATATAGGGACTTGACAATTGAAATTGGAAGATTATGGCAAAAACGATCCAAAGTAGTGCCAATCGTCATTGGGGCACTCAGATCTATTTAGAAAAATTTACAAAAACATCTAGAAACTTTGAAGATCAATGATATAAGAATGTCTGACCTACAAAAATCTGTGCTGTTAGGAACATCATACATCTTACGCAGATATTTGGACAATTCTTAGGTTCTTGGTTAGAGCCTGAATTGCCAATAAAAAGACCAGTCTGTGATATTTGTGATCTTTTTATCATTTTGACTGTGTATATGTGAATTAATAATAATAATAATAATAATAATAATAATAATAATAATAATAATAATAAACGGATTTATACTTCGCTTTTCAGCCCTGTATTAGGGCATCCAAGGCAGCTTACAATAAAATAAAAATAAAATAAAATAATAGAGGATAAAATTAAAACAATGACAAATAATTAAAAGCAACAGACCCCAATCGACTATACTATCATTAAAATTACAGGTTAAAAATTACACATTAAATGCCAGCCCAGCATGTCAGCAATTAATAAACACCTCCTCAAAAAGAAAATCCTTAAGACCCCACCAAAAGATTGCCAGCGTGGGAGCTGTTCTTAATTCAAAGGGGAGGGAATTCCACAGCGGTGGAGCCACCACTGAGAAGGCCCTATTCCTGCTCTTGTTATAGTAGCAAAAACAATCATACATGCTAGACTAGACTAGACCTCCTGCCCGTTTGACCCTAAATCTGTCGGTAACCTCCAATCTGCAAGTTTCAAAGCAAGACAAAAAAGAATATTAGCCCAATTCCAGGCATCTGGGCAAGTTTAGCTGAACCACTTAAGTGGTCAGGGAGCCACTTAATGATGGCTATATATAAAAGAGAAGTCTGAAAATAATATTACAGTGTGGCCCAATT
This sequence comes from Lerista edwardsae, assembly GCA_029204185.1. Classification (NCBI taxonomy): domain Eukaryota; kingdom Metazoa; phylum Chordata; class Lepidosauria; order Squamata; family Scincidae; genus Lerista; species Lerista edwardsae. The sequence goes on from JAJKFI010000007.1 coordinate 21,471,606, forward strand.
TCAGAAAGAGGGTAGAGAAAACAGCTGCTTGAGATAGGCAGTAAGCAGCAGGGAGATTCAAAAATGCTGAATAAAAAAAATATATTAAAGGAGAACATCACAGAGGCAGCTCTCATCAATTACACTTTTGTTGCAATGCAGAAAGATGCAATTCTTAGCAATTTTCTGCAAAAGACTTGACCCTGCAGCGTGGGATATATAGTGGGAACGCCAGAATTGGAAGATTATCAGTAATCAAATCATTTAGCAACAGTCACCACTAGATCATTTGCAAATATTTTAGGAAGCTAAATTTCTGAAGCCGGCTCTAGCATGATATGCCATTACTTTCTTCAGCACCATATTTCAGCAGCTGAAAGCCAAGGTATGAATCAAATGGAACATTTCCAGTGCTACAATTTCCCACTGTAAGGAAACTGGTTCAGTACCAACACTTATTTTAGAAGAACTGGAGGAGTTTTGAAGAAAAAAGGAAATGCTCTTTTCTCTGCATCCGATATAGTCAACTCTAGAAGAAACTTAAATTGATGACCCAGTTTGATCTCCTTGACAAGAATGTAAGAACCTAAGACCTTCCTAGGATGGAAATAGCATTATGCCACTTATACACGGGCAGCTGGTAAATCAAACGGACTAAAACCATTTTCGCTTAATGACATTTGAGTGGCAATTACAATATTAACAGCAGGCCTATGCATGCTGTTGCAGAAGTCCATTTAATTAGGCGATCGAGCACAGCCCATTCTTTCATAAAACCAAACAAAATGCGATATGGTCTGACAGACGGAAGAAATACTTGGTTATGCTTTGCAACACTCCAAGCCACGATGGGCACTTCCTCTTTAATTATACAGCATAACTAACAGCATTGTAGGGGGAAACACAGAGGTAACAACATCAGGGACAACCGGTCAACACATACAAGGCTGATTTTACAAGCAACGCTTAACTTGGTCATTGCGTAGAAATCTGAAAATTAAATGGGAAGCCCAGATTGCCTGGAATGCACACTCAGTATAAAGACAGCTCTTCTTCTGCTTTTCGTTTTATATCAGCAACAATTACATGCAATCAGTGCTGGTGTCAGGTTAATGGGGGCCCTGCCAAAAAAAAAAAAACCCTGCACTGGGCCCCCATGGCACCACTAACCCATGCCACTGGGACCGTGGGTTTAGTCTAGTGGGCCTTCTGACAGAAAGGGCCTTCTGACAGGGTAGTTAATCTGTGGAACTCTTTGCCACAGGAGGTGGTGATGGCATCTGGGCTGGATGCCTTTATGAGGGGATTGGAGGGATTTCTGGAGGAAAGGTCCATCGTGGGCTATAATGATGGATTTGCAACCATCCATCCATAATGATGGATTTGCAACCTCCTTACATTGGTGGTGGGCTACTTCAGAGTACTGGGTGCAAGGGAGTGGCAACAGGATCCAAGCATCTTGTTGTCTCATGCCTCCCTGGGGCACCTGGTGGGCCGCTGTGAGATACAGGAAGCTGGACTACATGGACCTTTGGCCTGATCCAGCGGGGCTCTTCTTATGTTCTTATGTAAGGTCGTGCCCCTGCCCCATTCTCTACCTGGGGCCAGGACCGCAGACTGCTCCCCCGCACAGCAATTGCTGCCCCCGCAACCTACCTGGCATTCCGGAGCCTCATACGACATCCTGCTGGCCTCTAATAGTGTTCCAAAGCTTTTAGAAGGCCTTTAAGCAATACTTCCAGTTTTCCCACAAAAACTGGAAGTATTGATTAACAGCCCTCCGGAGAAGTTAGACCACTTCCAGAGGCCAGTGGGGCATCATGTGTGGCCTGCCCAGAGGCTCCACAGGGCAGGTGGTGGCAGCATAGCAGCGGGCACCGCCTCCCTGGTCTCCACTGGTGAGGCACCCAGGGGCATGTGAACCCCCTGAATAAGTGGTAGGACCACCACTGCTGACAGACATGGGTCACTGGCCAGCGCCCACTCCAGCCAATATCTGATGCCACACTTGCATGCGGTACCCATCAAAGCAAAGATGCGCTTACGTTGCTGAGAATGTTCCGATGCAGCGCCGTGCCATGAATGTTGGAGCTCTCGGTGTTCCAGAGGCGAATGGTGTTATCAGAGGAGCATGTGATGAAAGAGTTGGGGGGTAAGCAAGACTGGTTGCACTCCTTCACTTCAGGATACACCTGAAGGCAGGTAAGAAGCAAAGCAAAGAACAGTAATCTCAGACAGATGTTCTAAGACAGCCACAGTAACTTCCAAAACCGCAGCTTCACTTTCTGACAGGGCAAAGCAGCAATCCGTTCACAGGAAAGGTGGACCAAATGCAGTGTGACCGAACTCAGAGAGGGCCCCTGCACTGTTGCAGAGGTATACAGAAGAGATAATTTCCACTGGTGCAGCTTTTCTCATCCCTACAAGTCCAGCTGCTCCTGCCAAAATCTCATTCTCTGTGTGATTATTGAAGGTTAATTGGCCAACGCCCACCTTTGAAGCTGGTCTCCCTAGCCAAATTATACCTTCACAGTCCAACATATACAAAAGAATCTGGATGGAATGTTGTGGGAATTTGTCCTCTAACAAATGGTCTTCAAAGTGGTCTTCAAAGTCCTCCCTGGGAGGAGAGGACCACGTCAGCGCTTGTGGGGGCGAGGCTGCATCAGCGACATGATCCCCGGGATCGCGCTGCTGCCTGTTTTTAACATACCTTAAGATAGCACCTGGCTCCAGGGGGCGCAGGGAGCCCAGTGGAAGCTTCCGCAGAGTTCCCCAAGGCTCTGATTTACTAAAAAAACACTTATCCATATACCGCTTTTCAACACAAAGTTCACAAAGCAGTTTACAGGCAAACAGTAATAATAAAGTTAAATGGCTCCCTGTCCCAAAAGGGGCTCAGAACCTAAAACAAAATGCAGAACCCTACCAGCAACAGCCACTAGACACTGTGCTGGGGTGAAGAAGGACAATTACTCTCCCCTTGCTAAATATAAGAGGAACACCATTTGAAAAAGTGCCTCTTCCCAGTTAAATGGAAGCCTTGGGGAGCCCTGTGGAAATTTCTGTGGGGCTCCCCACAACCCCTGGAGCCCAGCAGATCACATCACTGCTTTCCCCACCCTCTCTGTCCCTTAAAGGGAAAGAGGGCAATGCTCCACAGGCTAGTGGGACCTGATCCACCAGGTTGAGGAGCACAGCTCTAAACGGAAGCCCTGCTGTCCCAAGCGCTCCTTGTCATTGCATGCAGAAATGAGCGAGTATATTCCATCAATCCTGTAAACATACACACTCTGCCGTCGCCAGGATCTTTGAAATGCCAAAACCAGTGATTCTCAAACCTTTTGGTCTGCGGAGGCCTTTACACTTCTAAAAGTCACCCCCACCAAAAAGGCTTTTGGCTATATGGGGGTCTACTTATCAATGTCTACCTCATTAGAATACAAAATAAAACATTCTGATAAATAATATACTTAATATACTTAATCTCAAGACTTATTATGCTAAAACTTTTATTATACTTAATAAAACCTAATAAAAATAAAACCATTACTTATTAAAAATTACTTTATTTTTCCAAAAAAAATTTTTAAAAAATGTATCTTTAGTTAGAAGAGTGACATTGTTTGATTTATATTTTTGCAAAGTTCTTTAATGTCATTTTTAGTGGAGAAAGAAAAAAATGCTTGAAAGAATTTGTGTTCTCCCCTCCAGTTAGTCTTTGCTCCCCGGGGCCTAGCCAGTCATTACGGTATATTCAGATATTGCATCTTCCTGCAGTCTGGCGTTAAGCATGCAGGGAAAACTCATTAACAAAAGAGAATATTGCATTGGGACTCTGACCATAATGAGAATTATCTTTGTAATTTTGAAAGTCCCCCAACAATCAAGAATGAAGCTCTCTCTTTCTGTATCTCTCCAACACCGTCCCCTCCCCTCTGTTCCAGTCTTTCATAGTTACCTCAATGCTCCAAACACAGGAGGAGTGGTACAAGGCAGAATAAACCTTGCCCACTTTCTTGGGGTCCTTGACATCCCACACGTACAAGCTGTGATCATTATAAACGCACGACAGCCACTGGTTATTGGGGTCAAAGGTCAGGGCGATGGTGTCGGGGTACTTGGCATCAGGCACGTGAGAGAAGAGGCGGCTGCAAAAAGATAACAGAAAAGTTCAATGTAAAATTAGAAGTATAAAGAGATCCAACAAAATAAAATTCAACAGAGGAAGAAGATTTGCTTGTTCTGCTAACAAAGATTTAGCGGTCTTCCAGCGTTCAAACTATTTCTCACATGGTTTTATTATGCGTTAACCTTTATAATGAAAACAGCCAACATTAACATCTCTGTATTTCAAACGGAGGGACGTGCTGATTTAGACCGCGAGTGACTGGCTGGAAAACAAGGGGCATGTTTACATGATCATTGTTCAGCCTTGGAAATCGGTTTGGGAGAGAAAATACAGTTCAAAGGATGCTCACCACTGTTCCAAGTTCAACTATGACCCCCTTAAGTGCAGAAGAGAGCGACAAAAAAGACTACTGGGCTGGTTCACCTCCCTTATGAAGAAAGACAGTCACAGGAGGTGGTGATGGCATCTGGCCTGGGTGCCTTTAAAAGGGGTTTGGACAGATTTCTGGAGGAAACGTCCATCATGGGATATAGGCCATGAAGGGTGGTGCTACCTCCTTATGTTAGTAGTAGACTTCTTCAGAATGCCAGGTGCAGGGGAATGGCAAAAGGATGCAGGTACCTAGTTCTCTTGTGCGCTCCCTGAGGCACCTGGTGGACCACTGTGAGATACAGGAAGCTGGACTAGAGGGGCCTAAGGCCTGATCCAGCAGGGCTCTTCTTATGACTGCAGTGTTTGGTCCTCTTCAGTTTAGAAAAAAGGTGCCTGAGGGGGAACTTGACTGAGACGTACAAAATTATACATGGGATGGATAGAGTGGATAGAGGGATGTTCTTTGCCCTCTCTCACAACACCAGGAGACAGCCACTAAAATTGAGCGCTGGGAGAATTTGAACGGATAAAAGGAAGTACTTTTTTACCCAGCAGGTTCTTAATCTGTGCAACTCAGGAGGTGGTGATGGCATCACAGGAGGTGGTGATGGCATCTGGCCTAGGTGCCTTTAAAAGGGGATTGGACAGATTTCTGGAGGAGAAGCCCATCGTGTGCTATAGGCCATGATGGGTGGTGCAACCTCCTTACTTTAGTAATAGGCTTCTTCAGAATGCCAGGTGCAGAGAAGTGGCAATAGGATGCAGGCACCTTGTTGTCTTGTGTGCTCCCTGAGGCATCTAGTGGGCCACTGTGAGATATAGGAAGCTAGACTAGATGGGCCTTGGCCTGATCCAGTGGGGCTGTTCCTATGAATAAATATCTGTAGAGAAGCATCTGGTTCTGGTGGCTGTCAAAGTGAAATGCTGTGGAGAATCTCAAATAGCCACCCTGTGTTTCCCTCAGAATTTACCTCAGAATGCCAGGTGCAAGGGAGTGGCCACAAAATGCAGGCAGCCTGTTGCCACTGTGAGATACAGGAAGATGAACTAGAGGGGCATTTGGCCTGGTCACAGTGGGGTTCTTCTTATGTTCTTAACTGATTCAGACCCACTATAATGGAATAAACATTCAAATCTGTGTACGACCATGGATCCTATTCAGTGGTGTCATCTACTCTCCAGTAGACGGTTCGCTGGGCGGGAGTAGGGAGTGATTGACAGTCCGTCGATTCACTTCCGGTTTCTTCGCGTGCCCCGCGCGGCTTTCCCTCGCCTCGGAGGGGGCGCCTGCTCGCCCAGGCACCCGGCGCGCCCCCCACCCATCCCCCAAGGCGAGCAGGCGCCCCCTCCGAGGCAAGGGAAAGCCGCACGGGGCGCGCGAAGAAACCAGAAGTGAATCGACGGACTGTCAATCACTCCCTACTCCCGCCCAGCGAACCGTCTACTGGGGAGTAGATGACACCACTGATCCTATTTACAATGTATTGCTTTCAGTGAAAATGAGCACATCCAGGTGTGCAATGTAAATGCATAAACTGAAAGCAATGTAATGTGTTCTCATTTGTACGTGCATTTGGATACAGACTATATCAATACTATACAAACTGTGAAAATACTTGTGGGTTTACATTTACTATTACTGCAAATTAACTAAATAACAACTAGCCGTAAACTAACGTCAGCCCTCCATCTCAGAGGTTCATCAGCTTGTATATTTCTTCCAAATAGACAATTACCTGGACTTTTTTTTTAATAAAAAAAGATTAGCAACAAGTAATTATATTAGCAACCCACGCATCTAGATCAGCAACCGAAATGCTTAGAATAAAGGGCAAATTAATAACAATAACAATATATTGTTAAGATCTAAATTGCTGGGGCAATTTAATAGCTCAGGTTTTGAGAACTGGCAGACCAAGGAAGGCAGCTGACATTCATGTGCTGGAAGCAAAGCAATTAATGAACTATGGGCTGAGAAAGTGCTCTCAAGGCAACCTCCCACAGAGAAGCTATTGCATGAATGGGCTGCAACGATGACTATGTGTGTTTCAGCTTCATTTGAAGTGGAAAAAATACATGCAGCTATAATTGTGATCATCTCTTAGACTCCATACTTTAGAAACACGTGATTTTTTTGTTGCTTGGAGAGAGACGACTGGCAAGGGATCCACTGAAATAATCTTTTTTTTAAGAGCCAGCATACAGATTTTCCTAATCAAGCGTTCTAACACCATGAGGCTTTTTAGAAATGGGATAGACAAACTCCGCGCTCTGTGCCTAGCTTCCCATTTCAAATCCTCCTGATTTTAAAATGCAACTCTCATTAATTGTTCTACCTTCTCAATAAAATCCTTTTTTTTTTTTTAAGGCAACATTTACAACCCAAAAGGAGCAAACTACGCATGGACTAAAGGAAAGTGTGCCAAGTCTTGGCAGAGTTTCAAACATATCCCTTTTTAAAGGGGCACAGCATTTTGTCTTTTCAGACCTGGTGCACTGAAAAATCAGGAGGAAGCCCAGACAGCATGCACCATTTTCACTGTGTATTTGTATCTATGTCAGCCTCTCTTGTTGTATGGGTCAATACTGCAGGCACCAGCTAATGTCAGATTATTAATCTGGTATTGTCAAATACCAGATTACTGAAAGACTGCATTGACACCAGTGGGAGCCTTTTTTCCTTGTCAAATAGCAGCCACATGAGGGCCCAATCCTGATCATGGCCATTTCAAAGGATTAATGCCTCCATCTCCATGCAAGTCCATCCCTCTTTCCCTCCCTCCTACCCACCCAGTGGCCATTGTTGAAAGAAAACGTAAGCCAATCAGAGTTAATGATGGACTTAATATAATGTCCGGGTTGGACCCAAGACTGGCAGCAGTTTTCCAAGGCAGAGATCTTTTTGTACCATACTATCAGAGGGCCTTTGGGGACGTGGTGGCGCAGCGAGTTAATTCGCTGTTGCTGGGCTTTCCGACCGGAAGGTTGGGAGTTCAAGACTGCGTGATGGAGTGAGCTCCCGTCGTGTTGCAGTTTCACATCTCACAGTCCAGAACTGGCTGAAACTGGCATTCCGTCTCTCCGTCTCAAGATCAGATAAACACCTGTGTGTCCTTCGAGCCAGAAGCTTCCCAGCTTGTTAGGGCAACTAGCTTGGATAGTAGTTGTACTCCCTTTCTGATAGTGTAGAATAAGCAGGCAGTTTCACACGGGAAGCCCTGGCTGGAAACACTGCACATTCCCATGAGCTCATAGTGCTCTAAGGGTCACCCCATTGGGTAAGATGGGGCACAAGGGGTCTATAGGTATCCACCTACCAGATATACTCTGGCTGCATCCCTTTGTTCTGTTGTTAGAAGGAGTTTTTCACTGTGTGTGCTTAAAATGTAAAGCTACACTGAAACGCCGCCTGCGAGCGGCCCAGACTTCACCGGCTTCCTAGCCGGCAGATTGAACCTTTGTACCTTTCTTACTTTCGCTACAATAAAGAGACTTTGTTATAGAAATGTGGCGATTGCTTCAATCCTTCGCTTCGGAGCGCTAAGGCAAGGCGCTGGAATGGGTCTCCAAGCCCCCAACTCTGCTACTATTTACACAAATACACAACAGGTTATGGTTTCCAGCGCACGCCACGCTGCGGAAGAGTCAGCCGTAACCCTGCAGGGGCTCGCCGAGGACCCGATCCGCGGAGCAGAGCGGAGCGAAGACTGAACTGTGAATGCGGCTGCATCCTCCAACTCGCCGACACCCTGACAGATGTCGGATGAGGAAGGAGCCACCGGTGGAGTGAAGGAGGAGGAAGACCTCGAGAACGGATCCGAGGGAGAGGACGTTGGCGTCCGAGGGGAACCCGAGCAAAGCGAGGAAAGCGGAGAGGGCGAGTCGGAAGACGACGATCTCGGACCTCTCCTTCCCCCAGCGGGGCCTCCCGACGGCCAAGCGCCCGCCCCGCAGCCGCCGCCGCTCGTTCCCGGGCAGGGCGCTTTCCATCCTCTGCCACCGCCTCAAATACCACCGTTGCAGCCCGCTGCGCCCGGGATTGTGATGGCGCAGCAACCCCCCGCCGCCGCCGCCGCGACGGCGCCCTTTGGCGTTCAAGTTCCACTCCTCAACGACAGCAATTATGTGCAGTGGGCTCATAAAATGCAATTGCTGTTGGAACGAGAGGACTTGTGGCAACGCACTCAAGCGCTTCCTGCAGCCGCAAATCCTGCAGAAGTGGCAGCTGACAGGAAGGCGAAAGCCACTATCGGGCTTGCAATCTCTGAAGATCTTTTGGTTTACGTGCGTGGCCTTGCACACGCTAAGCACTATTGGGACACTTTGAAGGAGCTGTTTGCCAGGGCATCCCTCACCTCCAGCATGGTTCTGACACGCAAACTGTGGAGGGCGCGTCTAGAACCGGGAGGCGACTTGCGAGTCCACCTGAGAGCGATGCAGCAGAACCTCAAAGACCTAAAAGCAGTCGGGGAACATGTGGAGGAGCGCCTCAAAGTGTTTGCGATCCTAAATTCCCTGGATGAAACGTGGGACATGTTTACCCTAACTTTGGAAAGCATCCCAGCAGTGCAATTGACTGTCACCTTTGTGGTCGCACGGCTTCTCGAGGAAGCAGACAAAAGGAAAGACAATCAGAGAGAGCGTGAATTCAGAAAAGGGAAAAACAACAATTCTGGGAAAAAGCAGCAGCAGCAGCAGCAACCCAGAAATGAGTCCCAGGCACAGGTATGCTCCAGTGTGCGCCAGTGTTATATGTGTGGTTCCATCCATCATCTTGCCCTCCAATGTCCCAAGAAGAAAGGAGGAACCAAGAAGAAGAAAAAGCCCCATGATGAGCAAGGCACAGGGCAAGGAAAGCCCCATGCACAGCAACCCAAAGCGAGCATCGCGTTTGTGAGTTCAGCGGAAGGGGTGCGCACGCGAGAATCCTGGTTGCTCGACTCGGGAGCAAGCCATCACATTGTGACTTCTGCAGACTTACTCACGAGTAAGCGCGCGACAGACCGTGAAACTGTTGCTCTCGCAAATGGGAAAGCAGCTCCTGTGAGCTGCGCTGGAGATGTGTTTCTGCCCCAACTGCAGATCACCTTGAAAAATGTGCTGTGCGTGCCAACAATGTCCAGGAATCTGCTCAGCCTTGGCACCCTCCAGGAAGATGGATTTACAATTACTTTCCAAGACAACACCTGCACTCTTAAAAGGGGGAGTCTCTGCGTGTCTGTCCCCCGAGTGTACCGGCTGTTTGTGCTTGGAGCGCAGGCGACGGAGAAGCAGGAGGCAAGTGCGTACTTCAATCAACCGAAGCACGGACTCTGCCCGCATTTGTGGCATCTGCGATTAGCACATCTGAACCATGACTACGTGAAGAAGACAGCTGAACTTGTGCGCGGAATGGACTTGAAAGATTGCGACGCATTTGTGGATTGTGAGGTGTGCAAAATCACTAAATCGCATCGCGCAAGCATCCCGAAGTTCAGCAGCCGCCAGACCCAGACTCCCTTCCAGCTGGTGCATATGGACTTGATTGGGCCATTGAAAAAGACAGCTGGGGGGCGCAATACGTTCTTACTATTGTGGATGATGCTACAAGGTACAGTTTTGCATTTTTGATGCGTCAAAAGTCTGAGGCGTTTAATAAAATTCGCAATTGGGTCAGGTGGGTGGAGAGACGGTTTGAGCATCCCGTAGTGGCAATTCAAACCGACCGGGGAGGTGAATTTCTCAGTGGGGAGATGTCTCAATGGTTGGAAAGGCAGGGCATCACTCACAGACTCACCGCTCCTCGCACCCCAGAGCACAATGGGGTGGCGGAGAGAAAAAATGGGGAGCTCCAGAGCATGGTCAGAGCGCTGATGGAGCAATCAAAGCTACCCAAAGGGTTGTGGGGAGAAGCGATGAGATATGCTGTGTTCATTTCTAATCGTGTGTATCACCGTACAATTGAAGGGGTCCCCTACACCAAGCTATACGGTAAACCACCCGATCTTGCATTCCTAAAGACGTTTGGGTCACATGCTTTCGTCCATGCAGATCGGGAGACACGCAGGAAAAGTGCACCGCGAGCCAAGAGGCTGCAATTCATTGGAGTAGAACCAAATTGCAAAGCGCTCAAATTTCTCAATCCTGACCACAGGACGGTCACAATATCCAACTCTTATGATTTCTCTGAGCAAAGTATGCTGTCAGATCATGCTGACAGGAGCGTCAGCATCCCCAGTCAAGCTGGAGAAGATGGGGGGGACGCAAGATTAGAAAGCATTCCTGATCAGCCGGCAGCATCACCTCAGAGAACTCTAGAGAGTCCTGCCACACCAGCAAGCTCTAACAGGCTGCTGGAAGGGGGGGGGAGCGGGGGAAGCCAGTCCAGGCTTGGACACAAGCACTTCCTCAGAGGGAACCACTCCAGAACAAACTGTTCCGACCAGACGCATCCTTCCTCCTAGGGCTTTGCGTGGAGTACCACCTCAGAGATTAACCTATCAGGTGGAGGTGGGAAAGGTACCCCAGACATACCAAGATGTCTTGGAATTACCGCAACCGAGAAGGAAGGATGGCTCCAGGCTATTCAAACTGAGTTGAGGGCAATGCACAACCTGGAGGTTTTTGAACCAGCAAAATTACCAGCTGGAAAGCATGCAATTGATTCCAGATGGGTGTTTGTTCTAAAGGATCAGGAAGGTGCTGAGCCCTTAAAGAAAGCACGTTTGGTGGTTCGTGGCTGTAAGCAAATTCCAGGTGTAGATTTTGAGGAAATCTACTCCCCCACGCTCTCAGCCACAACGCTACGAGCAGCGCTTGCTGTAGCAGCCAGCAAAGGTTTTCAAGTGCATCACTTTGATGTTGGAACAGCGTACCTGCATGCAAAACTGCAGGAAGAAGTGTACATCACAATTCCACCAGGGGTGCAATGTGACAATTCACATTTTCGCCTCAGGAAATCGATTTATGGGTTGAAGCAAAGTGGAAGAAATTGGTACTTATGCCTTAAGGAGCAGCTGCAAAAGTTGGGGTTCACACCCTCCACAGCTGATCCATGCCTTTTCAGGAAAGGAAAAGGGGACAAATTGTGTGTTCTTCTGTGTTTTGTTGATGATCTGCTTGTGGTTGCACGAACGGAACAACAGATCAATCAGATCACACAACAGCTGAAAAAGGCATTCACCCTAAAGTGTCTTGGTCCTGTCAATCGTTACCTGGGAGTGGAGGTTGAACGCACAGCTGACAGTACTGGTTTTCACCTCAGCCAGGAGAGTAAAATTCATGCCCTACTCAGGGAATGGGGCATGCAGGACAGCAAGAGTGTTGCAACTCCAATGGTGGTTGGAAGGGGGGAGAAAGCAGAAGAGTCTGCACCATTTCCAAACCAGAATATGTACCTCTCACTATTGGGTTCACTTACACATCTTGCGTGCTGGACGCGTCCAGACATTGGCGCTGCAGTCAATCACCTGAGCAGGAAAGCTGCAAACCCAACTCAGGCAGATTGGGTAGCCTTAAAGCGTATTCTCCGGTACTTGAAAGGGACAAGCACCCACAAGTACCACATCACCCCAAAAGGAGCACTGCAATTGGAGGTTTTTGCAGACAGTGACTTTGGGGGAGATGACACCAGGAAATCTACAACTGGCTATGCCATACGTCTTGGGGATTGCGTGATAGATTGGGGTTCACAAAAACAAAAGACTGTTGCGTGTTCGACACTGGAAAGTGAATACACAGCCTTGAGTCTTGTGACCAACTATCTTCACACGCTCAGGCAATTGATGTCGGATTTGGATGCTCCACAGGTAAATCCAATCCGAATCTGGATGGACAACCAGTCTGCCATCCAGATTGCTGGGTCAGAACGAGTCCGGATGCACTCCAAGCATGTGGACATAAAGCACAAACATGTCAGAGAGGCAGTCCAAAATGGGGACATTGAAGTGCTTTACTGCCCATCGCAGGAGAACATCGCGGACATTCTAACCAAAGCCCTTCCTGCGCCACAGTTCAAACAGGCAGTTCAAATGCTGAACCTGGCGCCAAAGGAAGACTTCCGAGACGAAATGGGGGGGTGTTGCAGTTTCACATCTCACAGTCCAGAACTGGCTGAAACTGGCATTCCGTCTCTCCGTCTCAAGATCAGATAAACACCTGTGTGTCCTTCGAGCCAGAAGCTTCCCAGCTTGTTAGGGCAACTAGCTTGGATAGTAGTTGTACTCCCTTTCTGATAGTGTAGAATAAGCAGGCAGTTTCACACGGGAAGCCCTGGCTGGAAACACTGCACATTCCCATGAGCTCATAGTGCTCTAAGGGTCACCCCATTGGGTAAAATGGGGCACAAGGGGTCTATAGGTATCCACCTACCAGATATACTCTGGCTGCATCCCTTTGTTCTGTTGTTAGAAGGAGTTTTTCACTGTGTGTGCTTAAAATGTAAAGCTACACTGAAACGCCGCCTGCGAGCGGCCCAGACTTCACCGGCTTCCTAGCCGGCAGATTGAACCTTTGTACCTTTCTTACTTTCGCTACAATAAAGAGACTTTGTTATAGAAATGTGGCGATTGCTTCAATCCTTCGCTTCGGAGCGCTAAGGCAAGGCGCTGGAATGGGTCTCCAAGCCCCCAACTCTGCTACTATTTACACAAATACACAACACGTCGCTTGTCCCAGCTCATGCCAACCTAGCAGTTCGAAAGCACCTAAATGCAAGTAGATAAATAGGGACCACTTCGGTGGGAAGGGAACGGCGTTCCATGTGCTACGGCGTAGAGTCATGCCGGCCACATGACCACGGAAGCTTGTCCTTGGACAAAACGCCGGCTCTACAGGCTTTGAAACGGAGATGAGCACCGCCCCCTACAGTCGGTCACGACTAGACCATTCGGTCATGGGGAAACCTTTACCTTTATCAGAGGGCCTTTAACTGCAGATTACAGCAGCTGAACCTGGACCTCTAGTACTAAGTACCAGTAAGTACAAGTACTAAGCTATGGGATCTTTTTCTGTCCATTGCAATTATAAGCAAACAAAATGGGATCAAAATGGAATGTCCCTCTTCACCCCAGCACAGTGTCTTTCTCGTGGCTGTTGCTGGTGGTGTTCTCCATTCTTTTAGATTGTGAGCCCTTTTGGGACAGGGAGCCATTTAACTTTAATGTTATTATTTGCCTGTAAACCGCTTTGTGAACTTTGTGTTGAAAAGCGGTATATAAATACTAGTGATTGATTGATTGATTGATTGATTGATTGATTGATCAAGAACCCGATACAAACAAATACACTTGTCTTTTTGTCATGCAGGGAGAACTCCTGCCATTTGCCACAAGATGCATCGCACTGGTTCCAAACGAAGCCCTTACCTGGCTTCTGTGACGCTGGCAATGTCCGTCCCCAGGAAGTGAGGTTTGGGCAGGGTGGTCACGAAGTGAAGATTTGAAGGGTTAAAGATCCGTACTGTGCCGTCAGCGCAGCCGCAGAAGATGTAATCGTGGGTCACTGAGATGCAGTTTGCCACCGTAGTCTGAGGATAGAAGACACCCAAGTGAGCAGCGTTCTCCCTCAAAGGCCACCCCACAAAGAGCGACACGGCACACAGAAATGGAAAGTCAGGAAAAAAAAGAAATGAGGTGAGGTGAGATGTAGGGAAGAGCCACGTCGTCTGGGTATCAGAACCTTTCCTCAAGAATCGTCTCCTCCCCGTCATAGAACATCTTTCATACTCCTTACTGGGCAAGGATTCTGAATCAGGGAGCAAAACTCTACATAAAGACACACTTCCAGGCCCAGTTTTAGGCCGCAATCCTAAACTGCACTGGAACAGGCAGGCCAGAGGGCCTTAGCTGCATCGCAGCTTGGAAGCAGGCTGCAGCCTTCACGGGTAAGTGCACATTTGCACCCTTACCCTAGGGCAGGTGCCAGCCACCCTAATGGACTCCTCAGATCTGTGCCTGCTATTTAGCAGGTGCAGAACCGTGGATGCTGCGCAGCCCAAATCCGGGCTGCATGGCCTGGGGACCGGAGCTTGGATGTGGCCTAACAGCCGCATCCCAACTCCAACCCCTCCCCGGGCTGGCACACCTGCTGGCCCACCCCCCCCCTGCCCAGAAATGCCCCCCACACACACACACCCTCGCGCGCGCCCCCAGAAACGCTCTTGCGCAGTGGTGTCATTCAAATGATTTAGGAACAGGAGCTCACTTTTGATTGGCACTTGTCGGGAACCCGGAACCAGCCACGGAGCCCGTTAGGATCCGGAACGCCCGTTCTGGTCCGTTCCCCCCTGAATGACATCACTGCTCTTGCCCCAGCTGAAGTCAGCTGGCGCAGGAGCGGCGTTGGCTTTGCCCGGCTTTGCTGGGCCAATGCTGCTGCCAGCGTTGGCAGTGTGGAGGCAGTCTTGGCAGGGGCGCCAGGAATGGCACTCTCGTGCCAGTGCTGCATGGGCCGGGCCAAAGCAAGCGGCTTCTGTTGGCCCAAAGGTGCTTCTAGGATTGAGCCCTTGGTCAACTCAGCATTTTATTTATTTATTTATTTATTTATTTATTTATTTATTTATTTATTTATACTATTGCAACTGCACAAATGACTGCACAAAAAAATGATGATAAATGGGAGGCATGAGGAGGAAAATGCTGGAAGCGTCGACTGCATTCTGACTTACTGTGAAGCTGTCTGTGTTCTAAGTGAAAGAGAAAAGGAGGTGTCAGTGCAGAAAGGAAAAGAAAGGAGAAGAGAGACAGACATTCAGCTTGGAGAGTGAGCACAGGCAGGCTCTGGTTAAAAACCCAGATCAAACCAGAACCACTGCATTCAGCAAAGAGAATGTTTTCAGAACACTGTGGGCTTAGTGGTAACACAGCATCGTGAATCTCTAGGCAGCAAGAACCAGAAAATGATGACTTCTAGGGGGCAGCAAAGGGACACCTTGCACAAGTGAGTTACTCCATGCTGTAGCTCAGCTACTGCAGGTGGGAGAAACAAGTTGCCGTTTCTCAGCCTCAGTTAGCCGTCTATAGCAGGCACTGATGCAGGGCTAGGTGGAATAAGTATTGAAAGCCCACTTTGCAAATGAAGCACTTAAACTAGTTAATAAATAAAACTGATTTTACTGAAGGAGAATACACCTAGCATACACCCAGGTGCTGTGAAAACTGCTCTTTTAGGCAACTCTCTGGGAATATCAGTGGGGCCTTCGCTCATGCCTTAGTCATGATGACATGAAGGACAATCCCATGGCTGAGCAGAGGTTTTGCAAGGTTTAAGTGGCTTTAACTGAGACAAAATTATGCACGGGATGGATAAAGTGGATAGAGGGAGGTTCTTTTCCCTCTCTCACAATACCAGAACCAGGGGACATTCATTAAAACTGAGTGTTGGGAGAGTGAGAACAGATACAAGGAACAGATACAAAAAATACATTAATTACCCAACAGGTAATCTTTGCCACAGGAGGTGGATGCCTTTAAAAGGGGACTGGGCAGATTTCTGGAGGAAAAATCCATCGCAGGCTACAGGCCATGATGGTTAGTGCAACCTCCTTACTTCAGAGTTAGGCTACCTCAGAGTGCCAGATGCAGGGGAGTGGCAATGGGACGCACATATCTAGTTGCCTTGTGTGTTCCCCGAGGCATCTGGTGGGCCGCTGCAAGATGCAGTAAACTGGACTAGATGGGCCTTTGCTACAGAAATGCACTCCTGAAGTGCTTTTTTCTGGGTGTTGGGGTAGGCAGCGCTAAGTCCCCTGTTATTAACTCAGGAGGATAGCCAGGGGTTAAGCCCCAGCAAGAGGGCTGGAGTGGTTGAGCTAATCACCCCTCCAAGAAAAGGAGCCCTCGGGGTGGAGTTAATTATGTACAGGGGTTGGGTTGTTGCCCTTCAGTTCAGTTCTAACTATCGCCTGTTGTGATAAACGTTCAAGCTGCACCTGCCTTGTCTGAATCTCCACTGCGTGGAACCCAATATATAACACCCCCAGCCAGTGGTGTCATTCAAATGATTTAGGAACAGGAACTCACTTTTGATTGGCACTTGTTGGGAACCCGGAACCAGCCATGGAGCCCGTTAGGATCCGGAACGCCCGTTCTGGTCCATTCCCCCTGAATGACATCACTGCCCCCAGCCCTATTGCCTTGCCAGCAGCGACGCAATCCTGGGGATCCCGTCTCGCTGCCTTCGCTCGGCCCCCACCCCTTAAAGGTAAAGTGGCAGAGGTTTTCAGGCTGGATTGTCACAATGCCCCAGTTTAAAAACCTCTGTCCTAGGGCGAGAGCTTGTGGGCTTGGAATATCCCCATCCCCTTTTTTGTCTACGCACAGATTTCCAGAGGCAAAAGATCTGGGACTTACTCTCAGCTCCACCCACTTGTCCAGCAGCCTCTTTTCGTTGAATTCACACAGGAGACCTGAGGAAGTGATACAGAAAGTGCTGTCTGCCTTTTTGCCCCTGCCGCACGCCACATCCGTGAAAAAGTTGTTCCGCAGCTCCCCAAGCAAACCAGAGCGCCCAAGTAAGGGGACGGTGGCGTTCACCTGGCAAAAGACAACAATGTATTAAAGACGGCGGTGCGTTGGCGAACACACAGAAATGAACTAGTTGGATAGGCTCAGTGGACAGAAATGCTGGGGGAGAAAGCACCTTCTGCCTTCATAGCCAGCACTATCAATAGCTTGCCTGTACATATGAAGGTCAAACTACACATTAAACTAAACATGCTTTTTCCCCTTTCACTGTTCTTTTTAGAAGCAGCTCAAGATCAAGTCTGGGCATGGCGGAAAGGTTGAATTTTAACCCCTTTCCCCTATCCGCAACCCCCAAAGAAAATTGTCCCCCCCCCCTTGAAGTTGCTATTTACCCCAGGAAAGAAGTTGCAATTGATGCAAGAAGTTGCAATAACAGCATCCCTCCAGGGGCAAATAGCAACTAGAAGAAGGGGCATATAAACTGCAATCACAATGCAAGGAAGGAAAAATGTTGATTCATCCCCCATCCATGTTATGGTCCCAATCCTTAGCAGGCTATCCTACAATTGTCTTTAAAAAGCAGCAGAAAGAAGGTTACGCAAACATTTAAAATGATGTGTAGCCTGACCCAGAATCTGCTGGGGAAATGCCAGGCAATCAGTCGCAAGCATAAGGCAACGCTGGTCTTTGGAAACGCTGGCTTATCTCTCCTTATTCCTCCCCACCACCCACAACAGTGCACTTTCTCACACTGCCTCTTACCTTGGAGGTTTTGCTGTCATCCAGGTACCAAAATTTGATGTGCCGGTTTCCAGCTGTGACAAAATAGCTACAGTCCTCCGAGAACGACACTGCCGTCACTTTACTCGAGACCTTATTGGCTGCCACAACAATGTTTTTCTGGAAAGGAGGAATTCAAGCAAATCAAACCTCTTGCTAAATTAAGAGGCCCCATCTACAAATTTAAGCAGTGAGAGGCAAACTAAAGACTCAGGCTGCATTTGCAAGAAGGAGGTAGGAAGACAAGAGGACAAAGAGGAGGGAATCTTCATATAGCCCCTTGCAGACATTCGGTCGGTATACACTGAATCCATTGTGGGGGGTGAGAAAAAGGCATATTAGTACCTCTTTATGCAGTTTGTATATGTGGAAAGTACATTGAATGCATGTAGATCAGTGCTTCCCAAACTGTGGGTCGGGACAACCAGTGGGTTGCAAGCCAATTTCAAGTGGGTCACGAAGCACCTAGAGCAGCCATATTGAAAATATGGAAAGATGGGATGCTGGAAAGGGGGAGGGTTGTGCGATTGTTTTGCTTGTGTCAAGGTTGTATATAGCAGCAGCCCAAGCCTCAGTGTGAGGGGGGTGAGGGCTGCTGCACTGGTTTGTTGGTGGGGAGTGTGTGTGTGTGTGTGTCTGTGTTTTTTAGTCTTTTGTATCTGCGCTGGTGGTTGGCTTGTAGGTCGCTCCCGCCGGAATTATGTGCTTGACACCTCGAGGGAGCTCAGGGGAGGGCAGGGAGGCCACCATCAGCAGAGTTACGGGTTACGGAAGATATGGCGGTGGGGGCAGGGCCGGACAGTACAGGAGAAGGAGGGTCAGTCGTAGACAGACTGTCCCTCTTTCTGGCCCTTCCCTCATCCCTCTGACCCCTGGTTCTCCTGGCAACAGTCCCCTGAGTCTGAAGCTGCTGCTTCTGAATGCCAGGTCGGTGAATAATAAGACCTCTCCTATCCATGATTTAATCTTGGAGGAGAAAGCCGACCTGGTATGTATCACGGAGACCTGGTTGGATGAGCTGGGAGGGGTTAATCTTTCCCAGATTTGTCCGCCGGGTTTCCGGGTACTTCAGCAGCCACGACTACAGGGGCGGGGAGGTGGGGTTGCAATGGTCTATCGGGATTCCATCTGTCTCACCAGATACCCTGTTCAGCAGTCCACCGGGTTTGAGTGCCTTCGCGTTGTGTTGGAGGGGCGAGACAGAACAGGGATTCTGTTGGTGTACTGCCCGCCTTGCTGCCCAGCAGTCTCCCTGCCTGAGCTGACGGAGCTGGTCTCGAGCGTGGTGTTGGAGTCCCCCCGCCTTTTGGTGTTGGGGGACTTTAATGTCCATGCCGAGGCCCCGGGAACACCTGCAGCTCAGGATTTCATGGCCTCCATGGCAACCATGGGTCTGTCTCAAAGAATATCTGCCCCGACGCATGAGGCGGGACACACGCTGGACCTGGTGTTTACTGCGGGGCAGGTTGATGGTGATCTGGAGGTGGAGGAGATTAAGATCACTCCTTTGTCATGGACAGATCACTGTCTGGTGGGATTTAGGCTCGTTGCAGCTTCTCACCTCTGCAATGGCGGGGGATCACATTTTATGATCCGCCCTCGGAGGCTGATGGATCCAGACGGATTCCTGAGGGCTCTGGGGGATTTTCCTGTTGCCAGAGTTGGAGACCCACCCGGTGCCCTGGTCGACCTCTGGAATACGGAGATGGCCAGGGCCCTGGATGAGATCGCTCCTGAGCGTCCTTTGCCCAGTCGCAGAATCAGAGCGGCTCCTTGGTTTTCTGAGGAGCTGCGAACGATGAAGCGGCAGAGCAGACGACTAGAGCGTCGGTGGCGAAAGACTCGTGCCGAATCTGACCGGACACGGGCTAAGGCCCAATTGAAAGCTTATTCCAGAGCAGTGGTGGCGGCTAAGAGGGCACACCCCTCTGCCACCATTGCATCTGCAGAGAACCGTCCGGCTGAGCTCTTCCGTATGGTCCGCAGTTTTTTACATCTTGCCCCTCTTACTGGTAGGGAGGAGCACACGGAGGCTCGCTGTGACGAGTTCGCGAAACACTTTGCAGACAAGGTCGATCAGATTCGGCATGACTTGGGCGCCGCTGTGGGCATTTCTAGTGATGTCCCTGGGGAACCTGTCTATCCTACCATTTGGGATTCTTTTCAGCTTGTAGAGCCTGAGGATGTGGACAGGATTCTCTGGAGTGTGAGACCTGCTGCTTGCCCGCTCGACCCTTGCCCGGCATAGCTAATTAGAGCTGCCCGGGGAGGGCTGGCCGAGTGGACGGGGAGGGTGGTGAATTCATCTCTGAAGGAGGGGGTGCTCCCGCCTGCTTTGAAGCAGGCGATGGTTCGCCCCCTCCTGAAGAAGCCCTCCCTGGATCCCACAAATTTAAACAACTTTCGGCCAGTCTCCAATATCCCATTTCTGGGCAAGGTGATTGAGCGGGTGGTGGCGTCCCAGCTTCAGAGGGTTCTGGAGGAAATGGATTATCTGGACCCATTCCAATCTGGCTTCAGGCCGGGGTTCGGGACGGAGACTGCCTTGGTCGCCTTGGTGGATGACCTGCGCCGGGGGATGGACGGGGGAAGTGCGACCCTGTTAGTCCTACTGGACCTCTCGGCGGCTTTCGACACCATCGACCATGGTGTCCTTCTGGGTCGGCTGGCCGGGTTGGGGCTTGGAGGCACTGTTTTGAAGTGGTTCCGCTCCTTCCTGGCTGACAGATCCCAGAAGGTGGTGCTGGGGGAGGCTTGTTCGGCACCCCGACCTCTCAGGTTTGGGGTGCCGCAAGGTTCCATCTTATCCCCCATGCTGTTTAACATCTACATGAAACCGCTGGGAGAGGTCATCCGGGGGTTTGGAGTGGGGTGCCATCAATATGCTGATGACACCCAACTTTATCTCTCCTTTCCCCCTGATTCTGAGGAGGCGGTTGAGGTCCTGGAGGCAGCTGGGGGCTGGATGCGGGCGAACAAGCTGAAATTAAATCCGGATAAGACAGAGGTGCTTTTGGTTCGGAAATCCACGGCTCGGGTATTGGACTATCGTCCTGCTCTGAATGGGGTCGCACTTCCTCTGAAGGAGCAGGTTCGCAGCTTGGGGGTTCTCCTGGATTCACAGCTACACCTGGAGTCCCAGGTGGCGGCTGTGGCCAGGGGAGCCTTTGCTCAGCTTCGGCTGATCCGCCAGCTGCGGCCGTACCTGAGCTGTGCGGACCTGGCCACTGTGACCCATGCCCTAGTGACATCTAGATTAGATTATTGCAATGCGCTCTACGTGGGGCTGCCTTTGAAGACGGTCCGGAAATTACAACTAGTACAGAACGCGGCGGCTCGGGTGGTTGCTGGGGCACGTCGGTTTGACTCTGTCGAGCCGCTGCTCCGGCGACTACACTGGCTGCCGGTTCTGTTCCGGGCCCAATTCAAAGTGCTAGTTTTGACTTTTAAAGCCCTTTACGGCTCGGGTCCGGGGTATTTGAGGGACCGCCTTCTTCCATATAATCCAACCCGTACTCTTAGATCATCTGGGGGGGGGCCTTTTGACTGTGCCGCCACCAGGAGAAGTGAGAGGGGCGGCGGCCAGGAAGAGGGCCTTTTCGGTGGTGGCCCCCCAACTCTGGAACACCCTCCCCTTAGAATTGAGAACTGCTCCCTCTTTGTTTATATTTCGGCGGGGGCTGAAGACCTTTTTATTCCAAAAAGCTTTTAACTGTTGACAGGCTGGCTGGTTATTATAACCCACGGGGCTTGTTGTTTTTATATTGTTTTTAAATTTGTTTTTAATTGTGTTCTTAATTTTTGATTGTATTGTTTAATTCTGTTTTAATTGTTTTTAATTGTGAATTGTTATATTGTTTTTATATATATATTGTGATGCCGCCTTGGGTGCCTTCGGGCACAATAAGGCGGGGTAAAAATCTAATAATAATAATAATAATAATAATAATAATAATAATAATAATAATAATAATAATAATAATAATAATGGCTTTTTTCCTCTCTGATTCACTTTGCTATTGGAAAATGACTGAGAAATAACCCAATTTATTGCTGCATGCCCAGGAAAGCAGCAGGCTCTGGCGTCACAATGACGGCCCTTCCGGCCATGACCACCTCCCAGGGAGATTGTCATTCTAAAAAGTGGGTCCGGTCCCAGTGCTAAAAGGTTTGAGAACCCCTGGTGTAGCTAACCATGTAGGGCCTGCAGCCACAAGGCCGCCCACTCCTTCACACAACGTACACATGCTGAACATCCACAAAGATGATGTATTCACATTCCATCTCATCAAGAGGAATCTGATTACTTGAGCCATTAGCATATATCTGATCTAGAGGCTTGTCCTCTTGTGTGTTGCCCTTGGGAGACCACACAGGTAGATAAAGGGCTACCACCACTCTTCCCGCAATCTTAGAAACATCTTAAAATGTTTCACATCCATTTCATTTAAAAGATGCGTATCTTCCAGGCTAACGTTAGATGATGCTGGTTCCAAGTCTCTGTGGCGAAATGGACACCTGAGAACATTTGTAGTGTTGCTAGTGGCTTACATAGACGTATCTTTAAAAAAAGTTAGCCCTTTTTCCTTGCTGCTATGTTGTTACTTGTGCCATTAGATAATGAAGCTATGCAATATGTGCATTGTGTTCAGTCGGGGGTCTGTGCTAAGTTTTACCTTGCTGTGTAAATCTCCCTCGCCGCTGTAGCCAATCCTCAGGGGAAATAAATGCCTCGTGTTGCTTACTGGCTACTGTGGCAAGGGAGAGAAGCAATTACACAGCAAGGTAGGGCTCCGTGCAAAAACTAGCACTTCCCCTCCCATAGGGGCGCTATTGTGGTCAGTACACGGTGTATGTACATATGCACATCTTCAGACCATGATCAACTGGCAGAAGTTGGCATTACTTTAAAAAATTGACTGGTTTAAATTACAAAAACCAGATTACAGGAGGACAAAATAATCGTGAAGTAGAAACTGAAACATCTTCTATATTGAATACACAGCGCAAACTAATAAAACGTTGGTTTAAATTAATACTGCTCTGTTTTATCAGATGCTAGAAAAGATGGGCATCTTCATGCAAATCAGGAGATAGCAAGGCATGATCCAGACATGGGCCAGGCCAAGAAGCACCTTGGTGTGCTGGTGGAGTGGTGCATACATGTCCTATTCATATTCTTCCCACTGGGGGAAATTTGGGGCACTTCCTTTAATCACAAAGAGTGGGGCTTAGGTTTAGCAGCACATGTAGAGAGGGCAGTTCATCTGCCCACTATGACATTAAAGAAAGTGCCCTGAATTCCCAGGATGCAACAGGAAGAATATGCGTGCATACTCATCTCTTATCCCATGGAGCTGGTCAGACAGATAATAGCAACCTCCACACTGGTCCACTGAGACAAGTTGAGAAACAAAAGTCAAATACCCCACTGACCATGGCTGTATCACAGTGGGCTAAATAGCATCTTTTAAAAATGAGCAAAATCCAGGGTATTGCAAGCCATTGTAATCATCCTCCCCAAGGATGCTGCCCTGCGCTAGCTTGGCAAATCCAAAGCCCTATTATATTACTGTTCCAGCCTCTCTTGTGCTAAAACTTGCTTATGCATGAATTCCCTTATGTTAATCTAACAAAAATGTGAATGCCAAACTGAACGCATTTTAGTTCTACAAGCAATAAGCTACGCTCTTGTTCAAACAAAACTGCCTGTTTACGTGGAGTTCTGATCAAAGGATTCTGTCTCCCTGGAGAAGCGACTTTTACTATCAACTGGGATAACATGGCAAAGAGCTTGTTTCTGGGTATCGCACAGCGAGCAATAAAATTTTGAAAGGTACTTCGGGGGGGGGAAACATGCACGTTTCTTTGCCACCTAGCGAGACCTGGACACAAGAAATGACGTTGAACTTCTCAAGCAGCAACCACAGGAAAGTCAGCATGCATACTAGTGATTTCAAATGTAAAGTATTAGAGAATTTTCCTGCTTTGGGAGTGGGCATCTAAAGCACAGTAAACAACCTAAAGGAAAAAAAGGAAAGGCCTGCTGTGATCCTTCATTGTGTGCTCATTAGATAACCAAGGAGAGGAAATGATGGAGATGAGCTGGCTATTTTCTGATGTGGAAATTCTCCCTGGCTAGGCTGCTACCAAACAGCAGGTCCCAAACTTACTGTGAAAAGTCTCTCTGGCTTTAATGTTGATTCCTGTTGTAACTTTTATGGGACTCAGAGGTCAGAAAGACTTTGGCCTACATATTTGATACTGCTGGCCAATTCCTGATTTTCTTAGTAGAGTCTGAGTGACTCGGGTACAGCTTTTGATTCTTGGCTTCAGAATGCCCAGCAACCAGTACAAATGGAAAACCCACTTTCCTAAGACCTCCCCAATAAAACTGGACCTGGTCAATACAAGGACAGAATGCTGACTTGTTTGCCGGGTCTTCTTTTGCATTAAAGGTGCAAGGTGGGTATTAGGAACCCAACATCCCAATCAAAAGAGGTGAAACAATGGGGTTGACGCAAGTGGGTTTCCGAACATATTGACATATACCACATTGTTACTGGGCAAGAGGCACTTTTTTTTAGTAACCCCTGCTAACTGGGCAAGAGGCACTTTTTCAAGTGGTGTCCTCTTATATTTAGCAAGGGGAGAGCAATTGTCCCTTTTCACCCCAGCACAGTGTCTTTCTCGTGGCTGTTGCTGGTGGTGTTCTCCATTCTTTTAGATTGTGAGCCCTTTTGGGACAGGGAGCCATTTAGCTTTATTATTACTATTTGCCTGTAAACCGCTTTGTGAACTGTGTGTTGAAAAGCGGTATATAAATACTAGTGATTGATTGATTGATTGATTGATTGTTCAGTCGCTAAGTCGTGTCCGACTCTTCGCGACCCCATGGACCACACAGCACGCCAGGCCTCCCTGTCCTCCACTAGCTTCCGGAGTTCGCCCAATTTCATATTCATCGCTTTGGTGACACTGTCTAGCCATCTCATCCTCTGCCGCCCCCTTCTCCACATTATATACCACATTAGGGCACAGCAAACTTATCACACAACCTTTCACTGGCATAACTGGGTAACTCAATGCTTCCCAAACTTTTTGGCACCAGGACCCTCTTTTTCAGAATGACAACATATTGTGTCCCACTAGACCAAAAGAAAAAAGAGATCTAGAAAGAAATATGAATTATTAATTAATAATAAATGGGTCCTGCGCACCCAAGGCTGCTAGAGTCATTACATATAGTATGTGTGTGTGGACATTTGCCTGATCCTCCCTAGGAATGGAGTTTGAAGACTGTTCCCCAAACTTTGACGGTCATTCCAGGGAACCCCGAAGGTTGAACTGGAGAACATGATGCGCAGCCAGGGACTTCCAGACCAGGCAAAAGGCTGGAACTGGGTTCACATGTGATCTGTGGCATGCTAATTACTAGAGAAAATTGGAAAATGTGATACTTTTAATTTGAGGGTTATGAAGATTCATACCACAGGCTAGCACTCCAGCTAACAATATTCTTTTGCAAACTGGGCAAGTGTGTTTGCAAAGTTTAAAAAACTTTTTGCAACCCACAAAAAATCAGCCCATGACCCACTGGTAGGTCGTGACCCACAGTTTGGGAAACACTGTAGTAACATATTATGAGGATTTCACATATAATTCCTACGTATGTCTAGGCACTGTGGGAGACAGGATCATACCAAACAAAATTCTTTGAGCTCTTTCAAGCATACCTGAATGAATACTAAAAAGAATCTTGTTATTGCTTTACCTTCCACGACCAAACGTTGACTATCATGTCATGCTGGTATCCCACAGAGATGATGTACTTGGAGCTGGGGGAAAATGCCACACAGGCCACTCCATACTTATGTTCCTGAAGCTCAGCCACCTGCGTATGCTCAGCAACGTCCCATACACGAACAGCAGGCATGTGCCCACTCTGGAAACAGAAGAGAAATGCACAATAGCAATGAACCCTACATAAGAACATAAGAAAAAGCCTTGCTGGATCAGGCCAAAGGCCCATGTAGTCCAGCTTCCTGCATCTCACAGTGGCCCACCAGATGCCTCAGGGAGCATGCAAGACAACCAGATACTTGTGTCCTGCTGTGTCCCCTGCATCTGGCATTTTTAAGTAGACAATTACCCTTGCACCACCCAGAAGACACCAGACTGAGGTTGGGGTTTAACCAGTGATGTCATTCAGGGGAAACGGACCAGAACGGGCGTTCCGGATCCTAACGGGCTCCGTGGCTGGTTCCGGGTTCCCGACAAGTGCCAATCAAAAGTGAGTTCCTGTTCCTAAATCATTTGAATGACACCACTGGGTTTAACTTTATTAACCCTAACCCTTACAATTTACCCATCTATGTACAAATTCATTATGTTTTGCAAGCGAAATCAAATTGGTAAGCAGTAGTGTCAATTTCTGCACATAAATCTACCACTTTCCAACAACAACAAATCATCAAAACAGTTTACATAAATGAGCTGCAATTCTGCATATTAATTATGATGTGGTATATGATAAATAGGGGGTGCTAAATACCACATAAAAACCACAAAACACCACCTTTGTGGGGGTTAAAATATTTGAATAAAAAAACAAAATGCTGCCTTATGGTGTTGAAGATACTTTCCAGAAATTAAAATAGACTACTTTTCCAATTAGAAATAATACTGTGGCTGCATCTGCTCACACTATTTCATCTACCTAGTACACTTTTAAAGCATTCAAAATTAAGAAAAATGACAACTCTGAATGAGAATGTAGAACAAAAACACATAACACTGCAATTCGCTATTTTAATCAAGAAATTTTGGGGAAAATATCACCAAAAAAAGCACACCCCTAACCATAAGGCATCATTCAGAATATCTCCAGCTATGGACCCATGAGGTTTTTTTTGTTAACATTTTATGTTTTGACAGAGATAATGAGGTCAGTTTTGACAGTTACTAATTGTTAGTTATCTAACTGTTAATGTATTTATTTATTTGAAGAACTTATACCCCGCCTTTCCCATGCCGAAACAAAGGCCCCAGGCGGCTTGCAGAGAACAACAAAGTACAATGTAACCATAATAAATAAAAGAAAAAAACATTTAACAGGAACACAGCGAGAGTTCAAGAATGAAGCAAGGCCCAATTCTCTCCATCAGGCCCTTTGGCGGGTGGGAGAAAAAGAAACACACACATGCACACACGCACGCACTTGACCAGGGGAGTAAACAAACTATGAGAAGATTCCAGAGGGACATCAGAGGGCAGACAGCCAACCATCATCCAAAGACCAGATGAGATAGGTATGATTTGAGCCCTCTCCGAAAGGCCATGAAAGAGTGCGTAGTTTAAGTGTAGTAGTTAACCACTCCCAAGCAAATGCAATCCCCCTCCCATAACCAACTATCTCAGCGGTTCCCAGACTTTCCAGGAGTGTGCAAAGTGCTGAAAGTTATTGCGGAAGAGGGGGAAGCTCCGCCTTAAGGGGCAGGGACCGCAGCAATGTTATCTCCAGGATCGTGCCACTGCCGGAGACGACAGGGGATTTGATCTCTTTACCAATCAGAAGGCTGGCCTCGGGTGGGGGTGGTGCAGGGAGTCCCACGGTAGCTTCCGCAGGGCTCCCCAAGTCTTGGAATGTTGCAAAATAAGTATCGTTACCAACTTCCAGTTTCGCGACCGGGGTGGTGGTGGGCTGAGAGTTTGAGTAGCATCCCCATTTGATCTGTTGGGTGTTAATGGTTCCTGCATCTATTTGGTGAAATGTTTTCTTTATGCTTTCTAGCCAAATTCAGACATTTTTATTCAGCCTGGTTATACTTTTACTACACACCTTTCTTTACCATAAAATTCCATTTTTGTTTAGGTTTTAAATCAACTAGCTACATTTTGGCCCTTTGTCTCTCTGATCCATGTTTGCAGGTAATTAAGTAGATAATCTCAACTCTTTCTGGTGTAGACGCCACTGTGGGTTTGATTTTGTTATAAGGACCTCAGTGTAGCCTGGGATTGTGCTAGCAGTTACAAATTACTAAGAATTTTTTTTTCTCCTTTTAGCTACCGGTCCAGTAGAGGGAAAGAAGGGAACAGGAAGGGGGGGTGCACTAACCACTAGGCACTTCTTCCCTTGGTCAGCCTGCCTTTTCCTGCAAGTCCCTTGCTCCAACACCAGATAACTCCTAAATGAATGCTCCAGTCCATGGCACCCAATATTCTCCTTTTATCATCTTACCTTCAAGGAGACGGGAACACTTGAATATTCCAAATGGGGAAAAGCACCCTGTGCCATTGACTACAGCCCAAGCTCCTTGGTTTACAAACTATGAACAACAGAGCAGTTAGGAAGAAGGCTGGAGCAATAATGGAGGAAGACTGGTGACCCATCCAACTGAATAACAAGAGCTTGTATGATGGTGATGGCAGCAAGGGCAGAGTGGGTTAGTTTGTACCTGCTGTTGCATCAGCACAGGGCAGTGCTTCCAAACTGTGAGTCAGGCAATTTCAGGTGGATTGCAAAGCACCTAGAGCAGCCATATTGAAAATATAGGAAGATGGGAGGCTGGAAAGGGGGTGGGCTGTGTAGTTGTTTTGCTTGTGTCAAGGTTGCAAATAGGCTTTTTTTCCCTTTCTGATTGACTTTGCCACTGGAAAATGACTAAAGAAATAATAACCCAACTTATTGCTGCATTCTCAGGACATCATTTCCAGCCATGACATCACTTCTGGTGGGCCCCAGACAGATTGTCATTCTAAAAGTGGGTCCTGATGCTAAAAAGTTTGAGAACCACTGGCACAGGGTCATCCAGTGGAACTGTTGCATCTGGTGAGGGGCCTGTTGTATCTTGGCCACCATGACAGAAAGTGGCTGTGGGGGAAACCCTGTGTTGTCCCTTGGCCTTTGGTGAATCTGCTGACACTATATCACCTCTATCATCTACCTAGTACAGGGGCCCACTTTGTGACAAATTTCAGCCTCTCTGAAGGCCTTCATTGATGGGACCGAAGCACAGCTCCGGTCACATTTGGAGGGGTAAGGGGGTGGCCCTGGAGGGTGTGCCCGGGGGCGACACTCCTTCTAGCTACGCGACTGTGCTGGTGTCCACATGCTCTTGGTGAATGTTGGAACAAGAACAGGTTGTGCCATTTTTTTAAATCCTTATTTTGCTCCATCAGTTCAGCACTTTTCTCCAGTCCAGCATCCGAACGTGAAACATGCAAAAATGAGGGGATTATAGAGAAGTGCAGGCTTGGCAGGCAACTCCTACACAACAGCTTCCTTGCGATTTCACAAAAAGCCTGACAAATGGTAGTCTGCTAGATGACATTTCCATAGCAACCAGGCAAAACTGTGCTCTTTCTAAGCAAGAGTTAACCAAGCCTCGTGACAATCTGCGGAGAGGGAATAGAAAGGACACAGGTCTGACTACAAGAATCAGGATCTCCATTCAGAAAATGACATTCCAAACGGGGAGGTCCTGAGACAGATGCTGCTTAGACCGCTCGACCGCTCTGCAACTACACCCGCAGCATGTGCCTGCCTCCCTGAGTCCAAGAGTGTTGCAAACGAGCTTTATGGTGCATTTGCAACACACCTGGGCCGGCACAAGTGACTTGTGCCGGCCTAACTCCAGGTTAGTATTGCACCCTAAGTCAGAGAATTGATACCACCTGTTCAAGAGAATCTTTATTACCAGGAAAGGATTTTAGATTTGGTAGAGAGATTTTCACAAGAACATAAGAAGATCACTTGGCCCACTGGATCAGGCCAAGGCCCATCTAGTCCAGCTTCCTGCATCTCACAGTGGCCCACCAGAGACCTCAAGGAGCACGCAGGACAAAAGGCTGCCTGCATCCTGTTGCCACCCCCTAGCACCTGGCATTCTGAGGTAAACACACCGGTGGCTAGTCAAGATTCTCCACACCATTTCTCTTTGATAGCCACCGGAACCAGATGTTCCTCACTCCCCTGCATCTGGCAATTTGAGGTAGACTACTTCTAACGTAAGGAGACTGCACAACCCATCTCGGCTCACAGCCTACAATGGACTTTTCCTCCAGAAATCTGTCCAATCCCCTTTTAAAGACACCTAGGCCAGATGCCATCATCACTTCCCATGGCAAGGAGTTCCACAGATTAACTACCCGCTTGGTAATTTAAAAAGTATTTCCTTTTATTCATTCTAACTCTCCCAACACTCAATTTTAGTGGATGTCCCCTGGTTCAAGGAAATTCTGGAGGAGACACAAGATGAAGCTCATCTCACAATGGAATTGCTACATGGTGATTATCACTAGATTATATGGCTTTAAAAGAGAATTAGACACACTGATGGGATAGAACCATCAGAACTATTAAACCTAACAGCTGAAATGGAAATATACTTGTTTCAAGGCAGGATACTTCCGAGTATCAGATTGGGGGTCGGAAGTGGGGGCAAGTGGGGGCCATAACAATACCACTCTGCCTGCAGGCTAACAGAGGAAGCATCTAGCTGTCCACTGTTGGAGCTTTTCCAACTTCCATTTCCCATAAGGCAACTCTTCTTACATTAACTGGGCTACGCTGACTTTTAGAGTACAAACCAACAAGACAGATGTCTACAAAAGATTGACATCTACACCAACTGGCACCTATATTACACTGACATCTATACATTTGTCTTGTGGGGGAAAGACCCCCTTGCAGTCCAAGGCATTCAGGATAATAATTTTTAAAAATGGCTGTGTGCAATGGCTCTCGTAATCAACCTCAGAAGACATGTATGGCAGCCATCCAGCGCAGACAAGGAGAGGACAGTCAACATTTTTGTGGGCTTCTAGCAATTCAAGCTTCATTACACGTACAATATGAGTATTGTGTATCTGGTCTGCATTAGGAACTGAATGCAGTCATCTCTGCCTTCCCTTTATATGCCTTTCAAAGGGGAAAACTTTTTTTTTGCCAGCAACAAGCGAAACCCTGCCAAACCCACAGGCACCAGGATCTTTGTCACAATTCTCAAGGCTTCATTCCAAATGTGCTTTCCTTTCATTAAAAAAAAAAGAGGCTGCTAACATCATTGTCTCTATATCCCATAAGGTGAAATCCAAGGCAGAGGCCAGCAGAAGTAACCTTTGGTCCACTTTCTTCACTTCCTCCCTGCCGGGAGCAAGGGAGAATAGATGCCTAGTGCCCTCAGCTAAATTTTCACCCTGCCAATCCCAGCTCTGTGCTTTCCATCTGTCTACTGGTCTGGTGTCTTTATTCCCTAGAAAATACTCCTCAAAGCAAAGACCAGACAAGCAACTGAGCTGGTTTCTACCATGAATTGTGGGAATACATCATAATGCATGGACAAATTAAGAATCCCTTGTGGCTATTTTAATGAACTATTATATACTTTCTATGTGAGCAGCACCAACTATTCCCTATTCTCTATTCTCAAGGAGAAGCAATGAACCTTTTTCTCCAGTCATGCTTACATACCTTCCCAATAAACTAAGGAGCTGCCTTATACAGAGACTCAACAGGTCACTGGCCTAGGTCACAATGTGACTAGATAGGAACAGCTCTCCAGCATCTCAAAACTCTTTCCCCATTACGCTACTCTAGATCCTTTAAGTGGAGATGCCAGGAAGGGACTCCAGGATGCAATGCAAAATGTATGCAATTGTATGCAAAATGCATGTTCTCAGCCTAAGACTCAGACTTACAGCTTAAGTCTCAGCCTAGGGTGTTTTTTGAAGTATTTCAAAACACAACACAGCAGCACACAAATCAATGAAACACAAGGCCTCAGAATTGAGCCCAGAATTTGGACTGGGGGGAGGTCTGAAATCTAAGGAGTTACTAACTGGTTAAAAGGTGCTCTTTCAAGTGGTTCTCCACAATTTAGCAGGGGCGAGTAACTGTCCCTCCTAACCCCAGCACAGTGTCTTTTCTAGTGGCTGTTTGTTGGTTCTTTTGCATCTTAGACTGTGAGCTCTTTTGGGACAGGGAACAATTTCCTCTATAAACCACTTTGTGAACTTTTTTGTGTGGAAAAGCAGTATATAGATATATTATTAATATTAGCTGGAAATCCAAGGCAACCCCAATCCTACCTCTGACAGTGGGATTATATTGCAGGCCCCTCAAAAGCCACAACTCGCCCCACACAAACACTGGCCATGGGGGAATAAAAGACTATTTTGACATTTTCAGGTAGGTTTTTTTTAATATTTAAGAATATTTTTCACATGAAATGAGACCTAGATTAAGAAGATCACGGGCTTTCCTCGTTGCTTTTACATTATGGGGGAAGGGACACCACATGGCTGCCCAATTGCAACTACACTAAAAATCCAAATTTCTGTGTCGGTGTCCAAGGACAATTCCCCCTTCCACCAAAGGAGAGAGAACACTAAATGGCTTTCATTGTGAATCTTTAAATTCGGACAAGGAGATTAGTTACTCTAATATATTCACAAGAGGAGGCACTTCAAGCCCTCCAGCCTTCAATGCCTGTTGAAACAGTCCTGGGCGGGAAACTTTTCAGATTCTGGGCAATGAGAACCTTTCCGTAAAAGCAGCCATAACATGCAATCAGACTCTCAGCCTCCACCACTTACCTCTCCAGTAACAAGATATTTTCCATCAGGAGAAAAAGCAAGGGCTGTAATAGTCTTCCTGCATAAGAGGAAAAAAGCATATTGTGACACAGCATCAGCACTGGATTAAGCACAGGGGTTTTCAGCCCAAAACCAAATAGGGCATGAATCTGGACAAGCATGTAAAAGCAAAGTCATGCCAATCTATGTTAGGTGGGCTTAATCTCATCCCTGTACCATCTCATCTCATCCCTGTTGTTGTTGTTCAGTCGCTAAGTCGTGTCCGACTCTTTGCGACCCCATGGACCACAGCACGCCAGGCCTCCCTGTCCTCCACTAGCTTCCGGAGTTCGCCCAATTTCATGTTCATCGCTTCGGTGACACTGTCTAACCATCTCATCCTCTGCCGCCCCCTTCTCCTTTTGCCTTCCATTTTTCCCAGCATGAGGGTCTTTTCTAAAGAGTCCTCTCTTCTCATGAGGTGGCCAAAATATTGGAGCTTCAGCTTCAGGATTTGTCCTTCCAGGGAGCAATCAGGCTTGACTTCCTGGAGGATTGACCGATTGGATCTCCTTGCAATCCAGGGGACTCTCAAGGGTCTTCTCCAACACCATAATTCAAAAGCATCTATTCTTCGGCGCTCTGTCTTTCTTATGGTCCAGCTCTCACAGCCATACATGGCTACTGGAAAAACCATAGCTTTGACTAGGCGAACCTTGGCTGGCAGGGTGATGTCTCGGCTTTTTATTAAGTTGTCTAGGTTCGCCATAGCTTTCCTCCCAAGAAGTAAATGTCTTAATTTCATGGCTGCAGTCACCATCTGCGGTGATCTTGGAGCCCAGGAAAATAAAGTCTATCACTCATCCCTGTACCATCCAATTAAAAAGGTCCCATGAATGATGAACATAGTGTTCTAACATGTCTAATTGTTGGGAAGATACAGCTTGAACAAAATAGTGGTTCTTTAATGTCTCGGAGGTTTGGCCGGAGGGATGGGCGTACAAAACAAAAAGCTAAATGAAATCAATTTGGAATACGCCTGTACAGGTCCATGACAATCCAATGGTCCTCCTAGCATGATTTACCAACAAACGTTTGTTTGGGTGGTTGATATGATTAGGAATCATGCCCACAGGAAAGAGAACTTTTAATCAGAAATTAGGACAGCAAAGGCCCATCTCAGAACAGCACAGGAAAGCAACAGCTTTATGTGGACATGCAACAAAATATTTTGTTACAGTTTGTGTTTCTTTTAACACCTATGCCTGAGAAAGAACTTGAAGTACACAGAGTTGAAGTACACAGATAAGTTCATAAGGATCAATGGTTATCTATGTACGGCTCTTGTTGTGCTTGTGCTCATCCGAATTAAAATTTAATTTCAAACTTTGGTTTTTCAAATTACCAGAATTTGGATATTGCTAATAATATTGCTCTATCATTAGCTGAATACTAATCCCAAAACCCTAACCATCAAATTTGCCCCTTGGAGCACACAGACAAGATACCTGCGTTTGTTGCCATTGATTGCTACAGTTAGAATAAACCTCTGCATTTTCCTCCCAGACAAAGTAATTCAAGGCACCAGTGGCAAATCTCTAGGTTTCACTCACCGCGAGCTATTCAGAATATGATGTTGCTTATTCTTTCTAGGGTTGAACAGCACAACAACGCACCTACAAAACAAAAATTGTAACAATTGGCAAACGTATAAAACAGATTTGCAGGCATAGTTATTAGATGTCATATTCTTTTGTTCTTCCATTGTCTAGAGTTGGTTTCCAAGGTTCTGCAAAAGAAAAGTCTTCAGAATTATCCTATTCAGAAACTTTTACATAACTAGTCCTTTTCAGACATGAAGGTATCTGGGTAGGACCAACAAATGAAAAGGAAAAAAAATGTTATGGACATTGAATATGCCCAAGGAAATCTTCAGGACCGTTTCACTTAGTGCAGTAGTTGGTTTTACTACATCTGCTGTTCTAATATATCTCTCAGTTTTCCATACCATGTTTCTTACTCAATAGAATACCAAGTTATGAACCCAGGCATGTGTGAGTATGTGCGTGCACGAGTGTGTGCATGCACGCATGTTCGTCCATCCTTTGGTTGCTTGTAAGATGTCAAGCAAACATCTTACAACTAGCAACAAGGATAGGATTGGTACAGAATGGTAAGTACAGTCCGCCCTCAGCATCTGTGGGGGTTCCATGTTGAAATGTCGGATAGTCAAATCCACACAAGAAAAAAAAAACACAAGTTCCTTTAAATTGAAGTCTAAAAACCACTCACCATAGTGGAGCAGCAGGCAGGCATTCTCTGGGAATTATAAGAGCTAGTTTCAAGTTGTGCCAAGACAAGTGACCTCCGTCCTTGGCCCAGGCGCACTGAAAAATGCAATGCGGAAGTGATTAAACGCTTCCATGTTGCATTCTGGGGTGGCCAAGGGATGGGGTCGCGACCTTGGCCTGATCTGGAAATAGCAGTTCTAATCCTCCCCAGACTGTCTGCTCTATTAAGGTAAGAAAAGCGGTTTTAAAACCACAATTGAAAGGGACGCTTATTTATTTTTTAGTGGGTCGGTGGACAGGGTGGACATCTGCGTTGAGTCAAATCCACAGACAAACTGCAGATGAGAAGGGTGGACCCATACCTTGAAGCTGTGCGAGAAGGCAGGCTATGCTGGACAGACACAGGCATGCTCCAGTATCTGCTGGGGTTCCATTCCGCCCCCACCCACACCCCCACGGATCCCTGAAACTGTGGATACAAATGATGCATTTTTAAAGATAGGGGGACTTCAGTGGTTCTGCTGCAACAAGGTTAAAAACAAAGATTTGTTTAATGTTCCCCTATCCTTTTAATATGGGACGTGGTGGCGCAGCGAGTTAATCCGCTGTCGCTGGGCTTTCAACCGCAAGGTTGGGAGTTCGAGACTGCGTGACGGAGTGAGCTCCCGTTGCTTGTCCCAGCTCCTGCCAACCTAGCAGTTCGAAAGCACCTAAAATGCAAGTAGATAAATAGGGACCACTTTGGTGGGAAGGTAACGGCGTTCCGTGCGCTACGGCGTAGAATCATGCTGGCCACCATGATCGGACAAAAACGCCGGCTCACAGGCTTTGAAACGGAGATGAGCACCGCCCCCTACAGTCGGTCACGACTAGATCATTCGGTCGTGGGGAAACCTTTACCTTTTTATCCTTTTAATGTGTGTCCCAGTATCCATGGTATCCCCTTGGATAACTGAACCCTGGATACTGAAACAGTGGATACCGGGGCTTGCCTGTACATAAGAACATAAGAAGAACCCTGCTGGATCAGGCCAAGGGCCCAACTAGTCCAGCTTCCTGTAGCTCACAGTGGCCCACCAGGTGCCTCAGGGAGCACACGAGACAACAAGACGCCTGCATCCTGTTGCCACTCCCTTGCACCTGGCATTCTGAAGTAGCATACTACTAACGTAAGGAGGTTGTACAACCCATCATGGCCTATAGCGCACGATGGACTTTTCCTCCAGAAATCTGTCCAATACTCTTTTAAAGGCACCTAGGCCAGATGCCATCACTACCTCCTGTGACAAGGAGTTCCGCAGGCCTTTCAAGTGCTATGGAAGACTGGCTTCATGTAAAAGTTGACGTCAATTTGAAAAACAAGAAGTAGCATTGTTAAGTCCCAACAGCTGAAAACTCAGG
Organism: Lerista edwardsae; assembly: GCA_029204185.1. Classification (NCBI taxonomy): domain Eukaryota; kingdom Metazoa; phylum Chordata; class Lepidosauria; order Squamata; family Scincidae; genus Lerista; species Lerista edwardsae. The sequence goes on from JAJKFI010000007.1 coordinate 21,507,581, forward strand.
GATTGGTCTTTTAAAGGTTATCCAAGGGTAAATTTGGTAATTACTGTATATGTACTTGCCGTACCTAATAATAAACCTCCTGTTGGTTTGATCAAACTTTAGCCTCCTGCCTCCTTTGTTCTTCCTTCCCCCCCCCGGCCGCCATACAAACTCTCACTAGGTTTCAAGGGGATCTCCCTGAGAAATTTGGCCAACATTAAAATCCAGCCTTCCAATCACCTCAACCCCCTTTTAAATTCAAAGGTCATTAACTGTAGGCAGGCTGGCAAGGTTAATGTCATTATATACTGTACACTAGAAGTCTTAGCCAGTTTTTAGACAAGCTGCTTAACAGAGGCAGTTTCAGACACTTGCTCACAAGGTGCAAGCTGGCTCACCAATAAGCCGACAATCTCCTTGTTGAAAGGCAGCTTCCTCATGGCAGCAACACAACCGTGAAGCACAGCACTTAAAAACTGCCGCTGCTCTCCAGCGTCACAAAGTAAACTACAGGGATGTTTTCTTTGTTTTAGAAAGCAGGTGTGAGATCTTAGAAGTGAAAAGTGAGTTGCTGGTGCTATTACCAAAGAGCACCTGAACACAGCAGTGACTTTTCAATACACAGGGGAGGGATTGACAATGGCAGACTAGCGACTGCTGGAAGCTCTTACAGTGGAAAGGAGGGGGTGGATCTTCGTCAAGGACTTTATCAGCTAACATGACTGTCAAAACAGGATGAGAGGTGCGTTTTTTCATTGCAGGGTGAGCCAGAGTGCTTCCCCACCCCTGCCAAGGGAGAAACAAATGTAGCTCCAAACTGTATACAGAGAGAGAGAGAGATGCAATAACCATCTTATTTCATTTTTCAAGCACCTCCATGGTTGTCTGCTAAAACGTTTATTAAATATTTGTTGTGTATTAAATATGCTCTGAGAAGATGTGACCTTGCAATCAGTGGTGTCATTCAAATGATTTAGGAACTCACTTTTGATTGGCACTTGTTGGGAACCAGGAACCAGCCACGGAGCCCATTAGGATCCGGGACGCCTGTTCTGGTCCATTCCCCCTGAATGACATCACTGCCTTCGCCCCCCTAGGAATCCGGAGTTGCTCCCTTTAACCCTCTGAGTGCCGGCCAACCAAGAAGAAAAGCTCTTTGCAGAGGAATTGGGAGGGGGAGGAGGGAGAGTTAAGTGGGTGGAGTCAGCCCTAATTTTAACTAGTGGAACTGAGTTCCCCTGCGTTCCCCCTGCATGACATCACTGCTTGCAATTGACCCAAGGGCCAACTTATAGCCCAATCCTAAACTGTCTGGGTGCCGTGAGTGCAGTGATAGCCATTTGTTTGTCCTCTTCCCCCGGGTAAGCCCGGAGATCCGCCAGTGGGTCACCAAGCCTGCATCAGCTATTTGTAGCCTGCATCCCTATCAGGCTGCTCGGCCCAACATGGAGGTCAGGAATAAGCGGTGGAGACTCAGCTCTGCTTCCCACCCAGTTCTGCCCCCTAACCGCCCTGAATCGTCCCAGTTCTGGGACGCTGGCTGCTTTATGTACCGCTCGCTGGCTCCACGCAGGTGCCTCCAGGCAGGCGGGACCAGCACTGGGCCAGTGCTGGCGATAAGGGCTTACAGCTGGCGCTGGAGGTGCCTTACAGCACCTTTACAGCAGCAGCGGAGGCTTGTACCACCCATGCTGCACCTGATAGGATCAGGCCCTTTATCAGTGCTATGCAAATCTATCTTCTACTGCAAGCCAGGAAAAAAAAACGGTTTTCCTTGTAAAGTGGGAGCGAGAAGATGCCACACTTGTATGAAATGCAATGAGTGAACTTCCGGAGCAGCCTCACAGCTGAAATTACGTGCGTCTGCACACATCCTATGATCACCCTGAATTATGGCAGGAACAGACCACTGCGTTATACAGCAGAATTCGTAATGACCACCCCGTCACAGAACACATCGCTGAGAGGATATGGGTAGAGTAGCTTGCTACGTAAGCATCCCTGAATAAGCTGTTCTTTGCTGAGAAGAAAAAAGAAAAGGTTGCACATTCTCATTAATTAAAACTAAATTTAGAAAGGAATAGCAAGGAATGTCGGAATCACAGGCAATGTATGCGTCATTCAAAACACCTCCTGTGCAACACCCAGATCTTCCATTTCCAAAACATTGTGGTCTCCTACTCCATAGTCATCCACACAGAGGCGTTTCTACAGGGATGGCAAAGCTCTAAGTTTTGCAAGAAGCCTTACCCTGTCATGTAAATCCCTCCTCTCCCTTGCTGCTGTAGCCAGTAAGCAACGCCAAGATTGGCTAAAACGGTGCAGGAGAGGAGTACTCTCCACTGCAAGGTAAGGCTTCTTGCAAAACTTAGAGCTTTGCCATCCCTGTAGAAACACCACTGCATCCACACCCCTCTTAGCCCCCATCTCATGTCTTTTTCATTCCACAAAACCCTCCCTGCTCCCTTCAAATTCTTCCCTCAACAGACTAACCAACCCAAGTTACTCTTGCAGTTGGGTGAAGTTTGTTTCCCCCCTATAGTCTTGTTCTTGGGGGGGGGGAGTTCTTGTGCAACTTCTCTCAGAAGTAAATCCCATTGTCATCAATGGGACTTACTCTTGGGAAAGTGTGCATAGGACTACAGCCTTAGTAGTGCACCTTATTTTTCTATTATTTGGTCTCGCAGCTAAACCAGAACTGCAGATAGTTTATAGGGTTGGGGTTGCCATAGCCTCTTCCAAACATAGCCTCTTCTTCTAGACCAGTGGCTTCCAAACTGAGGGTCAGGACCTAAGGGGGGTCGCGAACCAATTTTCAGGGGGTCATGAATTGCTTAAAAGTTGGGCACCACCATTTTGGAAGCTCCATTTTGGCTAGGGAAGAGGCTTCCCCATTAAACTGCCTCATGATTGTAGCAGCAAGGGAAATTAGCCTGGCTGTGGGCTTGTCTCGGCGTGCGCATATGCGTGTGATGAAGGCTCACCCAGGTCTCCTTCCGAGTGGGCATGCCTAGATTAGTCTCAGCACATGGGGAAGAGGACTGTAAATACGCTAATTACCTAAAATTTGGCTTTACCGCCTTGATCAGCAATGGCATAGAGAAGCCACAATGTGTTCTGGGCAACATTGTTCTCTGTGCTGAACCAATCACCGAAAACTCAAACCGCATTTGGAGACAAAGCATTCAGAACATACTGAAAAGGATGTGGAGTTCTTTTGACTTTCAAAAAGTGTGATTTATTAAATGACTTTACTTCCTGCTTAATGACATCACTTCCGGCCCTAGGTCTTAGAGGGTCCTGGCAGGTCGATGTACGTTAAAAAAAAGAGGTCCCAGTGCAAAAAAGATTGGAAACAACTGCTCTAGGCTTCGAAAGCCGGCAAAAGTTTTACTGGTGCAGCTTCCACCATCCCTTTGTTCACTGCAGTAATCTGCATCTATCAGATGTTGCTTTCAGCTCTGTCTCAGGTGACATATGGCAATCCTAGACAGATCTCCTTCCACACAAAAATAAAGTTTAGTCTGGATATTAAACACATTATTCAGCATCTTGGGCATCTACCCACACCTATGTGCAAACATGCTCTACTTTCCTCCCACTACACCACTGAAGGGCTAATAAGGCTTCTTCAAAGACTAAATGCCTGCAGTTTCTGGAGCATTTCTTGCCTTTTAGAGATAATAAACTCGAGCAAGGAAAGGAGGGAAAGTACCAGTTTCTTCAAAGGTGCAAAGGTGCCAAAATGCCTTCCTTCTCTGGGCTTAAAAGCTTCCCTGTACTGAGCATCTCATTCATTGCAAGTGTGCCACACAATGTTCATCAGCTGCAGTCTGATGAGTGCTTGAGTGGCAATACAGATAGATATCACATGGCTGAATCATGCTTTCTAACGCAACCAAGGAAACAAGCCGTGGTAATTAAATGAACTGCGAAGGGAAGTTATTCTGGAGCGAGTGGGAGAGAACTGGAGTGTCACAACATAAGAATTAGGGCCTTGACAGCTCCTATTTTCAATTCCTTAAGAAGAGGATTGACAGAAAGCAAGGCCACCAAGACTGCAAGGTCAGAGATGGAGTAAATAAATGCTTCAAATTACAGGAGATGAAGGCGCAATGTGATTACCCAAAGGAGTAATCCTCCAATATTACTCCAATAAAGAAGAATCACTTTATAAAAAACGCTTCTAGGCCTATGAATTAATTGGAGATCATACCAATTTAAACATACAGAGATAAGCCTCTGCAATAATGATCCAGGGTAAATAAAAAGCAATTGGAGGTGGGGGGGGGCGTAGAAGGCAGTGCAACATCAAACACAGTTCGTGAACAATGAGTAGGTTTTTGTTGTTAAACACAGCATAAAAACACAGAAACATAGGGTTAAAATATTGCAGGTTAAAATATTTGAATAAAAACACGTAACACCACATTTTGGTGTTTAAGGTTTTTTCCAGAAATTAAAATAGGTTACTTTTCCAACTAGAAATAATACTGTGGCTACATCTGCTGAAACTATGTCATCTACTTCAGAGTTATTCAAACTGTGGGTCAGAACTCACTTGGTGGGTCGCAACCTGATGTCAGGTGGGTCACGGAAAGCTGGGAGCAGCCATCTTGGAAACTGCAGGCCTCACTCTTGTTATATTCCTTGTGAATGTTAACAGTTTGGAACAAGGGTGGAATTTTTTTAAAATTGTTTTTAGTTCCCCACTTTTACCTAATATTTTGTCCTAAATCTTGTTTTCTGTCAGGGATGTTTCATGGTTGTACAATTGCGGCAGTCCAAGAATGCCAATTTGCATTTCAGGAGTATCATTTTATTATGTTACAATGATAGCACTTCCTGCTTGATGATGTCACTTCCTGCCACAATATCACTTCCAGGTTAATTACATCACTTCTGGTGTGTCCTGACACCAGTGCCATTTTAAAAAGTGGGTCCCGGTCTAAAAGGTTTGAATACCACTCATCTATCTAGTACACTTTTAAAGCATTAAAAATTAAGAAAAATGAGAACTTGGAATGAGAATGTAGAATAAAAACACATAATGCCGCAATGTGCTATTTTAATCAAGAAATTGGGGGGGGGGGGAAATCACCAAAAAAATACACCCCTAACAATGAGCAAAACACCATTAGGAACATGTCTCTCCTACACCTAGGAAAACTGGAGAGAAAGATCAAAGGGTAGGGTCTATATCTTAGTTCTTTGAATCATCAGTTGTGTGAACATGCTTAAATATGGGTGACTGACTGCTATCCACAACAAGCTCTTTGGAAGAAGACATTGTATCATGCAAATTACTCCCTGGGTGCCTGCTACCCACCCAGAGAAACTTATGTTAACCTAACATCCCAACTTAGAAGAAAATGCATTCTCTTTCCTAATCCATCCATCCAACTAGATGATGGAAATGGAACACATTAAGTGTGACCTGGCTTATGTAGAGCTAGGGTTTTACTCTTGAGTTATGATTGTTTTGATAAGGAATCAAAGTTTGAAGAAATAGCCACCAACTATTTTCAATGACAGACTGAGAAAGCACATACTGTACTTTGTATGCAGATGGCCCCAGGTTTAAACATCTGGCATTCCCAGCTATCTTAGATAGGTAAAGCTGGAAAAGACCACTGCATGACAGCACCGAGAAGGGCTGCTATTACAGTCGACAGCACGGGGCTATGTGGATCAATAGTCTGAGTCAGTACAAGACAGTTTCATACGTTTTGTATGGAAGGCACCCAGTCCAAGTGCCTAGAGGAGATTGTGCAGACACAGAACCGGGGGTCTTCACTATGGCAATCCTTCCCCTTGCACAGCAGCAAATCAATCACCACAAAAGTATACCCCTTGTTCAATGGGCATCTGCCACAATTCTCTGGAAAGTCTCAAGAAAAGATGAACCAAGATTCTCCCAATCCAGTAAACCTCAACATTGTCTCTTTCAGATCCACAGAGGTTAATTAAAATTGGCACAAATCACCAACACCTCTCATGGTGTGAAGATGGGCATATCGCGACTCTGTCAGCACTCTTGCACCCACAATCAAGCTGAGGTAGAGTCTAGAGAACTCTTCCAAAAGTGGAAGGATATAATAAAAAAACATGTGAAGGCAGGAGACAGAACAGCTACCCAGCTATTCAGCTCAGGGCAGATTAATATGGAGTTAGGCTGGCCCAGTTAGGTCAGTAAAGTTTGGCCAACACAAGGGCCACCGTAAAGTGCTTTTGGACCACTCTCAGAGTCAGGGAGGATGGCAAACATCTGTGTGCCAGCCTCTCTGACTCCAAGAGTGGTCCAAACGCATTTCACAGTGTCCCTTGTGCTGCCCAAACTTTGCTGGCCTAACTGTGCCAGCCTAACTCCAGGTTAGGATTGCACCCTGAGAGACTGTTTTAACTGCTGGCAAAAAAATGGCTAAACTTCTCACTAAACGCCCATCCCTTCCTCTTCATTCTCCTCCAATCCTCTGTCATGTGTTTTCTTTAGCCTTGCACAGAACATACAGATGAGGAGTGAAGGCAATGAGCTTCTTTCAGAATCAGAGCTGGAAGATAACTTCTAAGGTTGCTTTGCTTCTGTTCTGGAAAACACTTAACTTGCATAGCCTCATGTTTCCTGCAAGAATCTCACCTCCTAGTACTGTCCTTATTTGCTCTTTCCCAAAGATCCCATGCACAAAGCCCCAGGGGCTCAACATTAGGACATAATCAACATCACTTTCTGTGACAATTTGCACAAAAAGCCACAGGACCTTGTCAGTAGGTACCTGGAAAGCAGAGCTTAGGGCTCTGTTCTGCCGGAAGCGCACATCTAAAGCACGTGGAGAACTGCACATGACCTCAGCACAGAGTCAGAGCACACTGGAGGGGACGGGAGCTCTGAAGAAGCCTCTTAGCCTGACAAATTTGTGCATCGTAATGAGTCCCAGAGGGACATGGTGGCGCAGCAGGTTAAACCACTGCTGCTGGGCTTTCCAACCGGAAGGTTGGGAGTTCAAGACTGCGTGACCGAGTGAGCTCCCATTGCTTGTCCCAGCTCCTGCCAACCTAGCAGTTCGAAAGCACCTAAATGCAAATAGATCACTAGCGACCACTTCAGTGGGAAGGTAACGGCGTTCTGTGCGCCGTAATAGTTATAAGGGACGTGGTGGCGCAGCGGGTTAAACCGCTGCTGCTGGGCTTTCCGGCCGGAAGGTTGGGAGTTCAAGACTGCACCACGGAGTGAGCTCCCATTGTTTGTCTCAGCTCCTGCCAACCTAGCAGTTTGAAAGCACCTAAATGCAAGTAGATAAATTTAGTAGGGACCACTTTGGTGGGAAGGTAACAGTGTTCCGTGTGCTACAACGTATAGTCATGCCGGCCACATAACCATGGAAGCTTGTCCTCGGACAAAACGCCGGCTCTACAGGCTTTGAAACGGAGATGAGCACCGCCCCCTACAGTTGGTCACAACTAGACCATTTGGTCGTGCGGAAACCTTTACCTTTAATGAATCCCAGACCACCAAAGCATTTCCACTCCGAAAGCCTTCCCTGTCCCATCCATGTTTCCTCAGATTCTCCCTGCTCTTGAAGCCACCATCTGCTCCAGCAGAACCCACCCAGCAAAACAGGCTTTCAAGAGCACAGCCATCTGCCCTACAGAAAGCACTGAACTACAGGGGAGCAGAGGCAGCAGCGACAGCAAAACATTAGAATTGACGGAGCACAAGAGGAACGGGCAACACCTTAGGAGAGGAACATTATAATGTTTGCATTAATTTTCTGGATCATGAAATGGATCCACACCCATTAATCCCTAAGGATGGGGTGGTGGGAAAGATGTCATCGATAAAAAGCACATCCCAGCTTATGAAAGTATGTTTTAGCAACAATGACTGTCTTACAGAGGGTGTGGGTGTATTTTTTTTAACCCATTTACTGCAGCACCTGCATGGCAGCAAAAGAGCAAAGATGGGAACAAAGACTATGCGACAAGGAAACGCAAGAACTACTCAAGAAGTTAATGTCTAGAAGCTTAAAGGGACATTAAATTCACCTCTCCTGCAGTGGCCATAAAGATATCCCTTTGCAACTGACAGTATTACAGGAATATATGTGGTTTAGGATTTTTTAAAAATCTATGCTGTTCCATATTAAAATCTATTAACCAACTGGTTAAAATCTATTAACCAGCTAACCAATAGAAAAACCATAGTCCAATGCTTTTTAAACCAAAAAATGTAAAAGCTTCTGAAAAATATCTGATAAATCTTCACCGATCTCTGGTGAAAAGATTTTAACTGTAGGGGGAAAACAGCCATGAACAATGGCTGTCCACAAGGCCTTGTTCTAATTTGTAGCAGAGAAAACACAACTGCGAGATTGTTCTTGGTTGACAATGAGCTCTCTCACATGCACTCATTCAGAGAGAGGATATGGGGAAAGTTGACATTCAGGCAAAGGCAACCAATTCAGGCCCTTGCTACAAAGGGTAAAAGGTTGCATTGCAAATTATCCTGCACAAATTTTATCTGGCTCAGCCTTGCAATCTGAGAGGTTACCCTGCATACTCATGTACGTCTAAAAATTTATGCATGAAAATTGACCCTGAAAATATGGATCGACTTATGCATGGGTCAATACTGTTAATAAAGCTTCTAACAGCAGTTAGGTGGGGCGGGGCTAAGAAGAGAAAGCAGGGGTAGAAAAAAAAGGAGCAATTTTACTTACCAGTAATTGTTCTCAGGCACCAACAGACAGCAAGCAAAAAAAGGTAGCTATTTTCCTCCTTCTCCAAACAGGCAGTGAGGTGAAGGTGCTTATGGGAACTATAGTCATAAACGGCTGATGCCATGGAAATGCTATGTATTCCTCACAAAGCCTAGAACTCCCATAAGCACTTTCATCTCTCTTCCTTCTCGTTTGGAGAATAGCTCCATTTCTGTGCTGCCTCAGAAGAGAGTGAAATGATTCTGGTTTTTGGTTTGCTGTCTGTTGCTGCCTCAGAACAATTACTGGTGAGTCCTTTTCAAGCATTTCATCCCTCTCCCCCCCTCACCCATGTTTTACCCTCGACTTATCCATGGATCCTAGCAAATAGTATGATTTTTGGCTTAAAACTTGCCCTTGACAAGTATGTATGGTAGTTAATAAGTAAAAAATACTAGAGAAACAACAGATAGAATCTAGTGGGAATGTCTGTACAGATCTCCCTTGAAGTAAATGGAAGGCGCTACTAACTCTGGGAGGCAATAAACACATTTCTGCAGCTCAACAAAACAGGGAAGAGCAGTTCAGTTTACCTTGACAGTGGATACACATTCCCACTGTCCCATGCAAAGCAATTGTCTTTGTTTGTCCTTACTGACATTGGCTATGTGACACCATGACATCATATCAATGACGTGCTCTCCGATTGGCTGGGATCATGTCACAGAGGAAAAGAAACAATCCTAGTAAGCAAAAATAAAATTGGCACTGAAGCAGGAGAAGATGGAAGAATAAACAGCTGTGAACAGGCATAAAAAGTAGAAGGAAACATTTTGGGGGAGGTCTTTCTGCCCCAAAGTATATTTTTTCACCCTAAAAAATCATAGAATCATAGAGTTGGAAGTGACCTACAAGGTCATGTAGTCCAAACCCCTGCCTAGAGCATCTCCAGCAAGTGCTTATCAAGCCTCTGCTTGAAGGTCTCCAGTGAGGGAAAATCTACCACCTCCCTTGGCAATCTATTCCACTGTCAAACCGCCCTTATCCTCGAGAAATTCTTCCTGATGTCCAGCCGGAATCTCCTCTCTTGCAGTTTGTATCCTTTGGATCGAGTTCTACTGTCAGATGAGAACAAATTTGTCCCTTCTTCCTTATGACAGCCCTTCAGATATTTGAAGAGTAGCATCATATCCCCTCTAAGCCTCTTCTCCAAGCTAAACATACCAAGTTCCCTCAACCTATGAGTTCTAAAAAATGCTTAGAAGCAACAACAACAAAAAAAAGAGTCTACTTTCTGCACAGCAAACACAATCTGCCTGTGAATAGCTAAACACATTGCTACCCTTTTACACCTGCCAACCTAGCAGTTCAAAAGCAAATACAAATGCAAGTAGATAAATAGGGACCACTTTGGTGGGAAGGTGACAGCGTTCGTTCCATGCGCTACGGCGTAGATTCATGCCGGCCACATGACCATGGAAGCTTGTCCTCGGACAAGACGCCGGCTCTACAGGCTTAGAAACGGAGATGAGCACCGCCCCCTACAGTCGGTTGTGACTAGACCATTCGGTCGTGGGGAAACGTTAACCTTTTTACTCTTTTACAGTACCAGACACACCCACAGCTCTTTTTACTGTTGTTCAATCAACAAAAAGGGAAGTATTCATCCATTACAAAAATGCTGGAGGTTGGAAGCAGGCATCTCATCAATAATAACGTATCGCAATCCAGACAGGTTGTTGATCTCAAAACAGGCAATAGATTAACCCATTTAACTGTCTGTGCTTTCCGTTCAATTAAATTAAGCCACTTGGGGAATTGTGCAAGGCAATGAAACTATCTGTGGTGCAGACAAGATGCTGCCCCCTCTCTAGACATTTTAGTTTATGACGGTGGTTTGGGGAAGAGGATCACAGGTTCCACAGTAGCATTACGCATAGTGTGCGAAGTCATCCAAGAGCTCCCATTCCTAACATGCACAGCCTCTCTTCAGAGGCACATATTCCTCTTCAAAATCAAAAGGAAGAGACCTTCATGCATTGCCAAATTTTTATGGTCTGGTTCCATGTTTTTTTCCTCCACATCCTCTTAATCTTATTTTCATTTATTTCTATGCCAAGGGCTGTTATTTTTAAGGATTCATATTTACACTATTTTCTTGCAGTGGTTGTCAAATCTTTTAGCACTAGGACCCACTTTTTAGAATGACCATCTGTTCAGGACCCACCGGAAGTGATGTCATGGCTGGAGGTGCATCATTGTGACACCAGAGCTGCGGCTTTCCTGAGAATGCAGCAAGAAGTTGGGTTCTTTCTCAGCCATTTTCCAATATCAAAGTGAATCAAAAAGAAAAAAAAAGCCTATTTACAACCTTGACACAAGCAAAACCACCACACAGGCCTCCCCTTTTCCAGCATCCCATTGTTCCATGTTTTCAGTATGGTTGCTCCAGGTGCTTTGCGACCCACCTGAAATTGGCTCACAACCCACTGGTGGGTTTCGGCCCACAGATTGGGAACCACTGTTTTACTGCATTAGGTCAGATTGTGCATGCTGAATCCATATCAGGTTCTTTTCTTCGAATTTATAAACGTAACTTCTGTGTACCAAGGTAGTTCCAAGTACAAAGGACCCACTACCTTATCTGTGGCTGGTCTTTTCTGCACATAAAATGGAGAGGCACCCAACCCAGTGGCACCCCTATATGGGGGGGGGCGCAAAATGCTAAGTTTTGCAGGAGCCTGAGCTCCTGATGTAATTTGGCCCCTCCCCTTCACTTTCAGAGTCATCCGTTGCTCGGATAGTAAAGCTCTCCAAGCCAGGAATGGCTCTGAAGAGAAGGGGGAGGGGCCACTTTGTCAGGCACCTGCAAAACATAGCGTTTCCCCTCCCCGCTCTAGGAACACCACTGACCCAATCACCTGTATTTGCTCTTTCTATTATGATTATGGTGATCGACTCTACCCTTGAAATCAAGGATAGTTAATTTAGTGAGACTTTAGTAGGACTAAAAAAAAAGCTTAATTTTGGCGTCTTCGTAAACCTTGCGCTGGCTACAAATAAGAAGAAAAAAATTAGGATCCTAAAGGGATACCAATGCATTCCTTATTGTGGTTTTGGCGTAATTGGCTGTTCAACAGAGTTTTGTGGCAGCGGTCAAGGCATGCATTTGTTTCGTTCTAGGAGGGCTACCAAGCGTCTAACTGCTGAACGCAACAGCTAAGATCTAATGCATTTTGCCCAGCTTTTTCCTGGAAGGCAAAAAGAGTGGAGAACCCTGAAGGCTAATTCACACCAGTTACACCTGCCTTACCAACACAAGTAATCTTGACTGTCTCCTCGTTTAGGCAGATTTGATGCATAATCCAAGCAATGCACAGTCAGCAACTTTCACAGGAGTTTTTTTGTTTGGTGCTTTCTTTTCTTTTAATCAGACTGTGGGAAAAGGTTACAACTGGCTCCAATAAGGCAGGGAACGTGCCTTCCTGATTGAAACATGGACCACTTAAACAGGACGGTCCATAGCTCAGCTCTAAGAAGTGCTTTGTGATCAACATAAGAAACTACCAGTTAGCACATCCGTTGTAAACCAGAAGAACAGATTCCCACGTCCTATTTCAATTCTTGCAGACTGACTGAGTGTCAGGGATGCAGCAAGAACATTCCCACTTTAGTCACTGTTATAATTGCCTTTGACTGCAGTGACTATAAAAGTCACTGTCCTCAGCCTTTGACTGCAGTGGTTGACTTAGGGGCCAATCCTATCCTTAGGGGCCCATGCCAACGGGGAATGTGTTGCTTCCTGCAGTGGGGGGGGGCAGTCCATCCGTTTCTACAGGGATGGCAAAGCTCTAAGTTTTGCAAGAAGCCTTACCTTGCAGTGGAAATCACTCCTCTCCTGCACCATTTTAGCCAATCTTGGCGTTGCTTACTGGCTACAGCAGCAAGGGAGAGGAGGGATTTACACGACAGGGTAAGGCTTCTTGCAAAACTTAGAGCTTTGCCATCCCTGTAGAAACGCCACTGGGGCAGTCATGGAGGCCTCCTCAAAGTAAGGGAACAAAGGTTGCATCAGCACTGGAAAGTTGGTTAGGATTGGGTCCTAAATTTCTTAAAAATATCCTGTTGTACACACATGCCTTCTGCAAACAAATGAAACCTTAAAGCCAGCAACCACATCAACTTGCTCAGGAGAAGATAAAAAAAATCTATCTTTAATGAAGGTGATGAATATTGGGTTTCTTTTAAAAATAAAACGGAATGCCTAAAATGTCCATGCTGTTCCACTCAAGCATGTGGAATTCAGGTTGTATCTCAGACCTGCGTAAGATTTTTCTCCTCTTAATTGTATCCAAGCTCAAAGATGTGGCTCTAAAGCAATTCATGTTGCTACATTAGACACTGGTTGCTAGAATAACAACTGTTCCTAAAGATGCCAAATTCTTTATCTTTGCTTCTCTATCTTTGCATCACCTGCATCAGCAGGGCACTTGTGACTTTCCTAAGCAACACCATCCTTCTCCTTTTCCAAACACTTAGAACATAGGAAGGTAAGAAGAGCTCTACTGGATCAAGCCAAGGTCCAGCTTCCTGTATGTCACAGTGGCCCACCAGATGCCTTAGGGAGCACACAACAGGCTGCCTGCATTCTGTGGCCACTTCCTGTGGCATTCTGAGGTGAATTCTGAGGTAAACACATTGGGGGCTAATCAAGATTCTCCACAGCATTTCTCTTTGACAGCCACCGGAGGCAGATGCTCCTCTTCAGACATGTACTCAAAGGAACATAGGAATGGCCCCACTGGATCAGGCCAAGGTCCATCTAGTCCATCTTCCTGAATCTCACAGTGGCCCACCAGATGCCTCAGGGAGCACACAAGACAACAGGCTGCCTGCATTCTGTAGCCACTCCCTTGCACCTAGCATTCTGAGGTAAATTCTATGGTAAACACACTGGTGGCTAGTCAAGATTCTCCACAGAATTTCTCTTTGACAGTAACCAGAACGAGAGGATCCTCTTCCGAAATTCCTCTATGTACTCATAGGAACATAGGGATAGCCCCACTGGATCAGGTCAAGGTCCACCTAGTACAGCTTCCTGAATCTCACAGTGGCCCACCAGATGCCTCAGTGAGCACACACGACAACAAAGATACTTGCATCCCATTGCCACTCCCTTGCACTTGGCATTCTGAAGTAGCATACCTGTAAAATAAGAAGTTGTACCACCTATCATGGCCTATAGCCTGAGATGGACTTTTCCTCCAGAAATCTATCCAGTCCTCTTTTAAAGGCAGCTAGGCCAAATGCAATCACCACTTCTTGTGGCAAGGAGTTCCACAGATTAATTACATGCTGAGTAAAAACCATGGATCCAATGCATAGCAAAGGATCCAGTTATTTCATGGTTTCAATCCGACATTGTATTCTTGCTTTTGAGAAAGTGCAGAAATGACACCAATGGATGAACATATCAAAAAATCTGCCAGCTCTCCCTACCCTGGAGAGCGTGAACCAATGCTTCTGCTACAGCTTAATCCCCCCAAATCAGCTGCAGGAGTAAATGCTCCTGAAACGGGGTGTATAGACAGACCTCCATACAAGATATCCCATGAGCCCACTAAAGGGTAGCCCAGCAGTTCCCAAAATCCTTTGTGACTGTTGCAAGTTGCTGCAGGGGTGTGGACTGGGGCTAAGGAGGGTGTCCTGCCGGCGCCACAACAAAAACTGCAAGTGGACTTTTGAGCACAAATTGGGGCTTCTCCTGGCTTCAGGGGCCTCCCCAATACTGCAGACCCCCACCCAACCACCCAGGTATGTTTAAAAGGCCCTGGAGCCCGCAGCGCTGCGATAGCTGAAGCACTGTTGGGACACCCAAAACTGAGCCACTACCCTTAAGAGGGAATGGCCCAGTTTTGGTTTCCAATGGTGGGTCGCGACCCACACTTTGGAAACCACTGGGTGAGCTTATTTTGTGCAGATCCACCATTATAAACAGTCTTCCTTTCCTTCACCAATGACATTTAGATGAAGCAAAGGCAGAAGAAAAACTGCATCCACTTATTGTCAATAGCTCCATTTTAACTAGAGTTGGTTGGTTGCCACTATTCCTCTTTGCTGCCGTCCAAATGAGAACAGTGGCAGCTATGTTGCTTTTCTTTGGCACAGCGCAAAACCAAACCCAGCTGCGGGAAAAGTTATTCCAATCACCCTGCTCAAGCAACGAAATAAAAGGGCCATTATTGCCAGCTTATACATAACATGAACCCATCCTACAGTGCTATTGGGATATCCCCACTCAGAAGGCAGATGGACACAGAGAATTCATACAAGAGAAGCCCAAATTCCCAGCGACCTGAACTTTCTACACAACTATTTATATTCTAGTACAGGCACCAACTCTTGCTTTCAAGGGGTACACAAGAAAGAGAGAGAGAGAGAGAGAGAGAGAGAGAGAGAGAGAGAGAGAGAGAGAATTTAGCTCTTTATGCATAATAAGAGATTTGGCTGTTGGAATTCCTGTACAAAGATGATTGGGAGAGTGGGCTAGTCTACTAGCCCAACAATACAAGATTGTAACCAGTGGCTAATCAATCACACTACAACATCACAGTCAAATTTACAACTAGGGTATTGTCGTTTTTACTTCTAGAGACAAGCCTTACCAATGAATGAAAATCCAATCAACCAATCAAAAAGTATTTATATACCGCTATTCAACAAGGAGTTCACAAAGCGGTTTACAGGCAAAAAAAATAAAGTTAAATGGCTCCCTGTCTCAAAAAAAAAAAAAAATTCAGAGCACCACCAGCAACAGCCACTAGAAAGACTGCGCAGGGGTGAAGAGGGACAATTACTCTCCCCCTGCTAAATATAAGAGGAGCACCACTTGAAAAAGTGCCTCTTGCCCAGTTAGCAGGGTTAGTTATCATTAAACCAGTGCAGGGTTACTCAATTTTGACCCTATCTCTTGACTCAAAGTCTATCTTAAGAGGTATAAACTCATTAATCAAGCTGGTTCTTGACAGCCATCACATTCTTGAAGTCCCATGCAGGAAAAACAAACTGTGTGCCGCTTGGTGGGTCAGAAGTTGAACGGACCTGGGTTTAACAGCACGTCAGAATGCGCGTGCAAGAGCACATGAGTGTGTTTTTATGCTTCACATACACACTGGGGTAAAAGAAATTGCAGAGAAATTAAATGAATTCTTTGCGTCCGTCTTCACAGCAGAAGAACTTGGGCAGATACCACAGCCTGAACAGCCCTTCCTAACGAAGGAATTAAATCAGATACTGGTTAATAAAGAAGATGTTTTAGATCAAATTGATAAACTACATATAAATAAGTCACCAGGCCCAGATGGTATACACCCAAGAGTAATTAAGGAACTAAAGAACGAAGTTGCTGACCTCTTGACTAGAGTATGCAACTTGTCCCTTCAAACGGCCACGGTACCAGAGGATTGGAGGATAGCCAATGTCACGCCAATCTTTAAAAAAGGGAGAAGGGGGGACCCTGGAAACTACAGGCCGGTCAGCCTAACGTCTGTTCCGGGTAAGATGGTGGAAAGCCTCATCAAAGATAAAATCCTAAAACATGTAGAGGAACAAGTACTGCTAAAAGAAAGTCAACATGGCTTCTGTAAGGGTAAGTCTTGCCTCACAAACCTTTTGGAATTCTTTGAAAAGGTCAATAGGCACGTGGATGTGGGTGAACCTGTGGATATCATATACCTGGATTTTCAGAAGGCGTTTGACACGGTCCCCCACCAAAGACTGCTGAAGAAACTTCACAGTCAGGGAATAAGAGGGCAGGTCCTCTTATGGATCCAGAATTGGTTGAGGGCCAGGAAACAGAGAGTGGGGGTCAATGGGCAATTTTCAGAATGGAGAGAGGTGAAAAGCGGAGTGCCCCAGGGATCTGTCTTGGGGCCCATGCTTTTCAACTTATTCATAAATGACCTGGAGACAGGGATAAGCAGTGAGGTGGCCAAGTTTGCGGATGACACAAAACTTTTCCGGGTGGTAAAAACCAGAGACGACTGTGAAGAGCTCCAGAAGGATCTCTCCCAGTTGGGGGAATGGGCAGCCAAATGGCAGATGCGTTTCAACATAGACAAATGTAAAGTGATGCACGTTGGGGCAAAAAACCAAAACTTTACCTATAGGCTAATGGGTTCTGAGCTGTCTGTGACAGCTCAGGAGAGAGATCTTGGGGTGCTGGTGGACAATTCAATGAAGGTATCGACCCAGTGTGCGTCAGCAATTAAGAAGGCCAATTCCATGCTTGGGGTCATTAAAAAAGGGGTTGAGAATAAAACAGCCAATATTATCATGCCATTGTACAAATCAATGGTAAGGCCACACCTGGAATATTTTGTGCAGTTCTGGCCGCCGCACCTCAAAAAGGACATAGTGGAGCTGGAAAAGGTGCAGAAGAGAGCGACAAAAATGATTACGGGGCTGGGGCACCTCCCTTATGAAGAAAGACTGCAGCGTTTGGGGCTCTTCAGTCTAGAAAAAAGGCGCCTGAGGGGGGACATGATTGAGACATACAAAATTATGCATGGAAGGGATAAAGTCGATAGAGGGATGTTCTTTTCCCTCTCTCAAAACACCAGAACCAGGGGGCATCCACTAAAGCTGAGGGTTGGGAGAGTTAAAACAGATAAAAGGAAGTACTTTTTTACCCAGCGGGTAGTTAATCTGTGGAACTCTTTGCCACAGGAGGTGGTGATGGCATCTGGTCTTGATGCCTTTAAGAGGGGATTGGACAGATATCTGGAGGAAAGGTCCATCATGGGCTATAGGCAATGATGGATTGTGCAACCTCCTTACAAAGGTGGTGGGCTACTGGTACCGGGTGCAAGGGAGTGGCAACAGGATGTAAGCATCTTGTTGTTACATGCCTCCCTGGGGCACCTGGTGGGCCGCTGTGAGATACAGGAAGCTGGACTAGATGGGCCTTTGGCCTGATCCAGCAGGGCTCTTCTTATGTTCTTATGTTCTTAAGAGTACTGTTCATAGAGCTGCTCGCTTTCTCACATGGGATTGGCAAGCAGGCAACAACCAAACTTTGTTTGCATTTCTTTCAGTTGTATAGTATTTCCTTCCTGTAGAACAGAAGATCCATGGAAGACTTTTCAAACTTGTCAGTTATCCTTATCTAGTAATTTGTGCACAGCACGTTCCAACTTGGCTGAAAGGTCACTTTTGTACTGATCTGATGTTTTTTCTATGTGCTGTTCATTACTCAATTATCCACAGAAACAGAACACAAGGGGATTCTTAAAAAGGAGGACCACGGAAATGAAAAGATCAATACCATAAGGAATTTGTGAACAGTCTCATGGACAGAAAGAAGAAAAATACTCTTCACCTTTCAGCTTACAGAGAGATTTAGTGCTCCGTCTACCAAGACATCTCTCCATGTGCTAAGCAGATTTCTGGCTGGAAAGTCACTGAGCGGAGTCCATCGTCCACCCCACCCCCACTGCCTTGGCTGCGACACAGATGGCTGTCATTTTTCGGCTGACTTGGCTTATGACAGACCTAACTAAGAACCTCCAAGCTTAGCAAAAACAGATCCTGGAAGTCCATGACTCAGGAGAGGAAAACTGCCCAAGTTCAGGAGGTTTACACTAACTAAGTGCAAACTGCAACTCACTCCATTTTAGAAAGGAAGTTGGGGGATGGGGTGGGAGGATTAGATTACCCGGCACTTTGCAGTCTGCTTGGTGACTGTACAGGTCACATTGGTGCTGGAATTCATCTAGCAGAGGAAAATCTTGCACTTTCCGAGTCCAACGCATGTGCAGCAGCAATCTGCCCCAGCATGAAATGATATCATCTGACCTGCGGTAACCCATCTCCCAGAGATAGCAAGTCTTGCAGCAAAATCTAAGGTTCAAAGTAGACATGACTGTGGACGTTTTGTAGTTCAACACACAAATCGGCTCTAATCACATAAACAGACTTCGCCTTTTGAACAGCCCTGAGGGTACGTAGGGAAGAAGTGCCCCAAAACTACCCTGACTCCTGCTTATCTCCCCACAAGTGTTCTTTTTTTTTTTCTCCCAGATGTTATCATCTGAGGTTTTGGAAACAGGACTTGAAGAAAAACACCTGGGGAAAGCAGCAGTGAGCATGGGATGAAAGGGATCCCATGGCTCTTTTTTGCTGACACTTTTTTACTCAGCGGGTAGTTAATCTGTGGAACTCTTTGCCACAGGAGGTGGTGATGGCATCTGGTCTTGATGCCTTTTAAGATAAGAGGGGATTGGACGGATTTCTGGAGGAAAGGTCCATCGTGGGCTATAGGCAATGATGGATTGTGCAACCTCCTTACAAAGGTGGTGGGCTACTGGTACCGGGTGCAAGGGAGTGGCAACAGGATGCAAGCATCTTGTTGTCTCATGCCTCCCTGGGGCACCTGGTGGGCCGCTGTGAGATACAAGAGGCTGGATGGGCCTTTGGCCTGATCCAGCAGGGCTCTTCTTATGTTCTTATGCCTTCTTCACAGGACTGAGGCAGATCCATATTTAAAGACAGGAATCTGGTTTAGCCTCAACCTACTGTAGACACTCACCTATAAGGCAACCTCACAGATAAGGCGAGGCCAGGTTTTCAGGCAAAAATCATGGAATGTTCCATGACCCTCAGATAAGACGGGGGGGAGTAAACTTGGGGAATGGTGCTTGTGAGGCAGAGCTGCAAGTTGCCCTGGAGCTTGATTGAAAGCGGGGGACCACACCAATGTTTTAACAGACATTAACAAGGTGTTTATGCAGTACTGTGTGTGCCATTCCCCCTTCTGTATTCCCTCCCTCTGAGCAGTCCAGAGGGAGGGAGGAGAGAGGAAGTGAGGAAAATTTTTTCGATCTGCAGTTGTACTGAGTTTGTAAATGGCTGCCCACCTGGGAGAGGCAGAAGAGAGAAAACCACGGCCAATGGAGCAAAGGGGTTTTTTAATCATACAATTCAAGCCCTGTTGAGCTTCTCTGACACTCCTGAACGGCCCTGACCGTTGGATAGGACGAGGACATGATCCATCCTTTATTTTCAGGTACAGGTGTGCCCCAGTATCCACGGTTTCAGCTATCCATGGATACTGGGGTGCCTATTACAAAAATAGGGGAACATTAAACAAATCTCCTTTTCTTTACTATGTTGCAGCGAAACCACTGATGTTCCCCTATCTTTAAAAAGGCATCCCCAGTATCTGCAGTTTCAGGTATCCACGGTGGGGTCTGGAATGGAACCGTAGCAGATACCAGGGCATGCCTGTACAAATTTCTCACCTTATGCCCTAGAATCTACGGTACAAACGTCTGAAGAAAGAAAACAGCCCTCCAACTGCAGCAAGGGCAAAGTCTTGAAAAATGGTTACAGCGTCACTCTTTTTTTCCATCTTAACAGTATCTACACACATCTATAGATGCAAATAATGAAGAGCTGCATTACGCTCTGGAAACCAGAAGAGCCGACAAATTGTCTTTACCCAAACACATCGTACAACCTCCTCACATATTTACAGTGATGGCACTATTCTCACTGTATCACTGGTCACCAGTAGCAGACCTGGGGGGGCAAGGGGGGCAAATACCCTGGGCGCTGGCAGGGGGCAGTGATGCCAGCCGCCGCCCCCCAGCTACCCGCTGCCCTACTGAGAATACTGAGAATAAAGCTGCTCTGGGAAGCAGCCACACAGCCACTTCCTGGGTCGGCCTCTTTGTGGCTAAAAAGTGCCGCCCGCCCCCAGAGGGGCCACTCATCCAAGGGCAGGAAGCAGCGGCGGCATTGAGCCAGTACGCTGGGCGGGAGGAACGGGTGAGCGGCAGCTCGCCCATAGCTTACCGCTCCGTTTCGCTGTCTTCCCCGCCCCCGCGAAACAGAGCGGTAAGCTATGGGCGAGCTGCCGCTCACCCGTTCCTCCCGCCCAGCGTACTGGCTCAATGCCACCACTGGCAGGAAGTGCTTATCAGTCGCGTTGCTCCAGAAAGCGGTTGTGCAGGGCTAAATCTTGCCCCGCTGCCTCTTCTCAGACTGGCTTTCAGCGCTGACACAGCGCCAAACTGGGAAGCAGCCGTGCAGGGTACATTTGAGCCCCGCAGGGCTGCTGCAGCCGTACAGGGCTAAAACATGTCCCGCGTGGTCACTTCTCAAACTGGCTTCGGTGCTGCGGAATGGGGGCCAGGGCAGGGCCAGCACGCACCTGTGGGGTCCCCGCACCTCTGGCGGTGTGCCCCCGGGCGCCGGCATCACCACCCCCAGGATCGCCCCTCCTGGTGGCTGCACTCTTATCATTTCTTTCAGCTGCCTGAAGTCCTTTGGGAGTGAGGCAAAGTATAAATATTTTAAATAAATACTATTCCGTCACTAACATGATGACGCCCTTCTATTCAAGGTCATGGGCTCCCAGCCAAGTCCTGCAGCAGTTTCAGGGTCTTAAGTATGCCCACTCTTAAAATTCTCCAGCCTCTGCTCCAAACGGCTCCTTCTCTCTCTCGTCACGTGCCCTGAACTCCCCCGGTCCTGCACAAGTTCATTCACTCACAGTTTCCTGCACCTTCTCCCACTGCTCTGGCCTGATGAGTGCTTTTGAAATTGCGCTGTTCTTTGGTCACTCCACCTCCTTCGTTGGAGAAGAGGTCCCCTCCTCAAACACACCTTTTTAGGTCAAGCATTTCCTGGACGACCTCACCTTCCCTTCACCTGCACCATCACCTTTCCTGCTCCACTCCTGTTGCTCACTGCCAGTGTTTTAGCACATACCACATCGTTCAGCCCTCTCTTACGCCCTTGTAGACTGAAAGGTCCCTGGACAGATGGTTTTAGACCACCACCAGCACAGCTTTGATGCTCAAATATTAAACAATAGTAGCTTTTCCAGGACCATTAAAAACACAGAACTGGAGAGTTTGAGAACCGAGGCATTCTAGGGGAAAAGATACCATTTGAAAGCAAGCTATCTTTGTTAGCTAATAAACATCTGAAAACCAGAGTACAGTACAAAGGAAGGAGGCTCACACAATAAGTAATGCGTCAGTAAAGGTAAAGGTTTCCCCACGACCGAATGGTCTAGTTGTGACCGACTGTAGGGGGCGCTGCTCATCTCCGTTTCAAAGCCTGTAGAGCCAGCGTTTCATCCAAGGACAAGCTTCCATGGTCATGTGGCCGGCATGACTCTATGCCGTAGCGCACGGAACGCCGTTACCTTCCCACCGAAGTGGTCCCTATTTATCTACTTGCATTTAGGTGCTTTCGAACTGCTAAGTTGGCAGGAGCTGGGACAAGCGACGGGAGCTCACTCCGTCGTGCAGTCTTGAACTCCCAACCTTCTGGTTGGAAAGCCCAGCAGCAGCGATTTAAACCACTGCGCCACCACGTCCCCAAGTATCTATGTCCGCAGATACTTGCCAAAAAGGCTCAATGGGGAACTGGAAACCAATTAGGTTTCCTTCTGTGCACTATTAAAGAGCCATAGTGATTTACAAAGTGATGTGCAAAGCAGCATTATATCCTAATGATACAGGCTGCTAGGGCAACACTAAAGCCTACTATGGTTACATGCAAGGGGGGAGCTAGAACATGTAAAAAATGTTTACCTGAATGAGCAAGGGATAAGGAGGCAATCATCAGAAACAGCAAAAAGAGGTAGGAGAATTTTTCCAAAAGAGAGCTGGTGGAAAAAGTACATTAAACATATGCCAGTGGTCCCCAAACTGTGGGTCTCCAATTTCAGGTGGGTTGCAAAGCAGATAAAGCAGCCATACTGAAAATATGGGAAGATGGGATGCTGGAAAAGGGGAGGGCTGTGTGGTGGTTTTGCTTGTGTCAAGGGTGTAAATAGGCTTTTTTCCCCTTCCCAATTCATTTTGCTATTGGAAAATGACTGAAAAATAACCCAACTTCTTGCTGCATTACCAGGAAAGCAGCACTTTTGGCTATGACATCAGTTCCAAGTTAATGACATCATTTCCAGTGGGTCCCGGACAGACTGTCATTCTAAAAAGTGGGTGGCGGTGCTAAAAAGTTTGAGAACCACTGACACATGCAATTCCACAAAGTTTGTATTTAAAACTAAAACAAAAATAAATGGACATCAGTAATCAAAGCATCTGGCTGTGGAATTCAAACAGACATACATTTTCCTCCTTTCAATTTTTTTTTTTTTTTTTTGTTCTCTTCAAGAGTAATCTCGGAGGATTTCTTAGTTTTGTTTTAGTCCTTGTTTCTAGGATACAGAATCTCAGCAGCATAGTATGCCAGAAAAAAAAAGCATAAAACCCACCCCACACTAAGACATGCGCTGGGGGGGGGGGCTGAAAGAGAGCAACCACAGATCTTTTGCCTGTTTGCTTTATTGAGAAGTCACTCAAGGTCTCCTATCCCCAATAAACCTGAACACTGTCTTCTTGGTGTACAACATGAGATATCGTCCTCATACAGCCACTCAAACCTTCTTCCATTCATGGCCTGGTTTTGTGTCCAAGAAGAAGCAACACTGCAGTTTTGAGGCCTTCCAAGGTGAGCTGCAAGGGACTTGACTTGCTTTCTCCAAAAATAATCACGGGAAAAATGTTGCTCAGAATTCAGACACCACTGGGTCCCAGGCAAGGTAACAAGCTTCCAATAGGAGGAGGTGGTTCATTGAACTGACCCTTTTTCATCATGCAATGTAACCTCCATTCTCACATGCAATTAGCAAAAACATAGAAGCAAGGGGAGGGGCCAGGATCAGTGATGTCATTCAGGGGGAACGGTCCAGAACGGGCATTCCGGATCCTGACGGGCTCCGTGGCTGGTTCCGGGTTCCCGACAAGTGCCAATCAAAAGTGAGTTCCTGTTCCTAAATCATTTGAATGACACCACTGGCCAGGATGTACGTGTCATTGCTAACCACATGCGGCCGGTTCAGGCATCCAAACCAATCCCATGTCTCTGGCAGGTTATGCCCAGGGGTATAATTTCCAGCTCCAGCTGGAGAAAAGCAAAAGATATTTTGGGGAGCGCAACAAGATTCAAAAACCTGTTCTTGGATATACTCAAGTTTAAATGGCAAGAGAATTGTGCATTTTAAGAGCATCTGATGTGGTTGCTTTTTATACCTCATAAAAAAAAAATAGATAAAGCTGCTGACAGCTCTTTGAAACTGGGCACTTCTCAGCCAACAAGATCCTATAAGGCACTGGTTCTCAAAACATTTAGCACCAGGACCGTAGAATGACAGTTTTTTCTGAAACCCCCTAGGAGTGATGTCATGCAGGTATTTGACCCAGAACTTGCTCTGGATGGGGTAGCACTCCCTCTGAAAGAGCAGGTCTACAGCCTTGGAGTCCTTCTGGACCCACAGCTGTCCTTGAATGCCCAGGTGGCATCTGTGGTCAGGGGGGCTTTTGCCCAGCTTCGGCTGGTACGCCAGCTGCAGCCATACCTGTGTCAGTCGGATCTGGTGATGGTCTTCCACGCCCTAGTGACATCTCGGCTAGACTACTGTAATACTCTCTACGTGGGGCTACCCCTGAAGACGGTTTGGAAGTTGCAGTTAGTGCAGAATGAGGCGGCTCAGTCGGTCACTGGAGCCCAGCATGCAGAATCTGCTATGCCGTTGCTCCAGTGGCTACACTGACTACCCATTCCCTTCCGAGCCCAATTCAAGGTGTCGGTAATGTCCTATAAAGCCCTTTGTGGCATAGGACCGGGATACCTCAAGGACCGTCTTCCCCCATACATTCCTGCACATCCCCTGAGGGCCCTTCTTAGGGTTCTGCCGCCATCTGAAGCCAGGGGAATGGTGGCAAGGAACAGGGCCTTCTCGGTTGTGGCATCACATCTCTGGAATAAGCTCCCGGAAAATCTGAGGGCAGCCTCCTCAATATATGGTTTCCGGTGGGGTTTAAAAACCTATTTGTTCCTTCTGGCTTTTGGAGAGGGAGATACTAGGGACACCTTTTAAAAGAATTCTTAAAACTTTTAAACCTTACTAACTTAATGCTGTTTTTATATTTGGGATGCTCTGCTCTTTTTATGTTCTTATCACTTTGTGTTTTAATTGATTTTAACTTTTAATATGTTGTTTTAACTTTTGTAAACCGCTTTGGATTTTAGAAAAGCGGCATATAAACCTAATAAATAAATAAATAAAATGGCTGAAAGTGCTGTCATTGTGACACCAGAGCCTGCTGCTTTCCTGAGAATGCAGGAATTAGTTGGGTTATTTCTCAGCTATTTTCCAATAGTATTGTCCAATTTGCTTGACAAAAGCAAAAAAACCACACAACCGTACTCCTTTCCAGTGTCCCATCTTCCCATATTTTCAAAGACGGCTGCCCTAAGTGCTACGCAACCCACCTGAAATTGGCCTGCGACCCACAGTTTGAGAAACTGCTATAAAAACAAAGGCTCATGGATTACATAAGAACAAAAGAAGAGCCCTGCTGGATCAGGCCAAAGGCCCATCTAGTCCAGCTTCCTGTATCTCACAGCGGCCCACCAGGTGCCCCAGGGAGGCATGAGACAAGACGCTTGCATCCTGTTGCCACTCCCTTGCACCTGGTACTCTGAAGTAGCCTACTACTAATGTAAGAAGGTTGCACAATCCATCATGGCCTATAGCCCACAATGGACTTTTCTTCAGCCATCTTCATCTTTAGCCCACGATGGACTTTTCTTACAAAGCTTGGGGGGGGGGGAACCACGACGTGGTAGGTCAGTTTGGGAAGCCTGGTGGGGAGGAAAAGGGGAGATACCCGGGGGGGGGGGGGTACCACAAAAGGCAGAGCATACGTGCTTCAGTGTAGAGCCTGATTAACTGGGCTGGAGTGAACAGCTAAGACAAAATTTCTCAACCATGAATTGAGCCTGACTTGTTTCAGCAAACCACAGTTTCCTGAGTTCAACCATAATAAGGAATTATGGTTTGCTTGAAAACAAAAGCTTTTTATTTCCTTCTCCACCACTTGGAGGAAGGATCGCCCAAGCCCAAAGGAAAGGACAGGCTTGTTCATGATCATCTTTTAACCTTGATTTCTTTTAGCAAGCTAGAGTTACAACCCCTTTCATGGATCACTGCCTTGTCGTGGCGAAGGGGCTTGAGTAGCTCAATGAAGCTGTGAGCTATGCCATGTAGGGCTACCCAAGATGGACAGGTCACAGCAGAGAGTTCTGACTAAACGTGGTCCGCTGGAGAAGGAAGTGGCAACCCACTCCAGTACTCTTGCCAAGAAAACCCCATGGATTACAGAACAAAAAGGCTAAACGATATGACACTGGAAGATGAGACCCTCAGGTCGGAAGGTGTCCATTATGCTACTGGGGAAGAGCAGAACACGAGTACTAGTAGCTCCAGAAAGAGTGAAGTAGCTGGGCCAAAACTGAAAGGAAGCTCAGCTGTGGATGTGTCTGGAAGTGAAAGGAAAGTGCGATGCTGCAAAGAACAATACTACATAGGAACCTGGAACGTCAGATCTATGAATCAAGGCAAGCTAGATGTGGTCAAACGTGAGATGTCAAGGCTGAACATCGACATCCTGGGAGTTAGTGAACTAAAGTGGACAGGAATGGGAGAATTTAATTCAGATGAACATTATATTTGCTACTGTGGGCAGGAATCCCTTAGAAGAAATGGAGTAGCCTTCATTGTGAACAAGAGAGTGAGAACAGCAGTACTGGGGTATAACCTCAAAAATGATAGAATGATTTCCATTAGGATCCAAGGCAAACCTTTCAACATCACAGTAATCCAAGTCTACGCCCCAACCACTGGTGCTGATGAGGAAGAAGTTGACCGCTTCTATGAAGACCTAGAACAGCTTCTAGAATTGACACCCAAAAAAGATGTCCTTCTCATCATAGGGGATTGGAATGCTAAAGTAGGCAGTCAAGAGGTAAGAGGAATAACAGGCAAGTTTGGTCTTGGAGTACAAAATGAAGCAGGGCAAAGACTGATAGAGTTCTGTCAGGAGAACACATTAGTCATAGCAAACACCCTTTTCCAGCAACACAAACGGCGACTGTACACATGGACTTCACCAGATGGTCTACATCGAAATCAGATTGATTACATTCTTTGCAGCCAAAGATGGAAAAGTTCCATACAGGCAGTCAAAACAAGACCTGGAGCTGACTGTGGCTCAGATCATCAGCTTCTTCTTGCCAAATTCAGGCTTAAACTGAAAAAAGTAGGGAAAACCGCTAGGCCCTCCACGTATGACCTAAATCAGATCCCCTACGAATATACAGTGGAGGTGACAAATAGATTTAGGGGCTTAGATTTGGTAGACAGAGTGCCTGAAGAACTTTGGACGGAGGTCTGTAACATTGTACAGGAGGCAGCAACTAAAACCATCCCGAAGAGGAAGAAATGCAAGAAGGCAAAGTGGCTGTCTGACGAGGCTTTACAAATAGCTGAGGAAAGGAGAGAAGCCAAAAGCAAGGGAGAAAGGAAAAGATATACCCAACTGAATGCAGATTTCCAGAGAACAGCAAGGAGAGATAGGAAGGCCTTTCTGAATGAGCAATGCAAAGAAATAGAGGAAAACAACAGAATGGGGAGGACTAGAGATCTTTTCAAGAAAATTGGAGATGTCAAAGGACAATTTCATGCTAAGGTAGGCACAATAAAGGACAAAAATGGCAAGGACCTAACAGAAGCAGAGGAGATTAAGAAGAGGTGGCAAGAATACACAGAGGAACTCTATAAGGCCGATCTCAATGTTCCTGATAACCACAGTGGTACAGTCACTGAGCTCGAACCTGACATCCTGGAGAGTGAA
The DNA here is from genome assembly GCA_029204185.1 of Lerista edwardsae. NCBI lineage: Eukaryota > Metazoa > Chordata > Lepidosauria > Squamata > Scincidae > Lerista > Lerista edwardsae. The sequence goes on from JAJKFI010000007.1 coordinate 21,535,032, forward strand.
GTCAAGTGGGCTTTAGAAAGCCTCACTAACAACAAAGCTAGTGGAGGTGACAGCATTCCAGCAGAATTACTCAAAATCTTAAAAGATGATGCTGTCCAAGTGCTGCTCTCCATATGCCAGCAAATTTGGAAAACCCAACAGTGGCCACAAGACTGGAAAAGATCAGTTTACATTCCAATCCCAAAGAAGGGCAATGCCAAAGATTGCTCAAATTACCGCACCATTGCACTCATTTCACATGCTAGCAAGGTCATGCTCAAAATCCTACAAGCTAGGCTTCAGCAGTATGTGAATCGAGAACTACCAGATGTACAAGCTGGTTTCTGAAGAGGCAGAGGAACTAGAGATCAAATTGCCAACCTTCGCTGGATCATGGAGAAAGCAAGAGAGTTCCAGAAAAACATCTACCTCTGCTTCATTGATTATGCTAAAGCCTTTGATTGTGTGGATCACAACAAACTGTGGCAAGTTCTTGAAGAGATGGGAGTTCCAGACCACCTGATCTGCCTTCTGAGAAACCTTTATGCGGGTCAGGAAGCAACCGTTAGAACTGGACATGGAACAACCGACTGGTTTAAAATTGGGAAAGGAGTACGACAAGGCTGTATATTGTCACCCTGCTTATTTAACTTATACGCAGAGTACATCATGAGGAAGGCAGGGCTGGAAGACTCACAAGCTGGAATCAAGATTGCTGGGAGAAACATCAACAACCTCAGATATGCAGACGATACCACTCTACTGGCAGAAAGTGAGGAAGACCTAAAGAACCTTTTGATGAGGGTGAAAGAGGAAAGCGCCAAAATTGGTTTGAAGCTCAACATTAAAAAGACTAAGATCATGGCAACCACTCCCATCACTTCCTGGCAAATAGGAGGGGAAGAAATGGAAGCAGTGACAGACTTTATTTTCCTGGGCTCCAAGATCACCGCAGATGGTGACTGCAGCCATGAAATTAAAAGACGTTTACTTCTTGGGAAGAAAGCTATGGTGAACCTAGATAGCTTAATCAAAAGCCGAGACATCACCCTGCCAACAAAGGTTCGCATAGTCAAAGCGATGGTTTTCCCAGTAGCCATGTATGGCTGTGAGAGCTGGACCATAAGAAAGGCAGAGCATCGAAGAATAGATGCTTTTGAATTATGGTGTTGGAGAAGACTCTTGAGAGTCCCCTGGACTGCAAAGAGATCCAATCGGTCAATTCTCCAGGAAGTCAAGCCTGATTGCTCCCTGGAAGGACAAATGCTGAAGCTGAAGCTCCAATACTTTGGCCACCTGATGAGAAGAGAGGACTCTTTAGAAAAGACCCTCATGCTGGGAAAGATTGAAGGCAAAAGGAGAAGGGGGCGACAGAGGATGAGATGGTTAGATAGTGTCACCGAAGCAATGAATATGAAATTGGGCGAACTCAGGAAGCTAGTGGAGGACAGGGAGGCCTGGCGTGCTGTGGTCCATGGGGTCGCGAAGAGTCGGACACGACTTAGCGACTGAACAACAACAACAACAACAAAGAGTTACAACAAACCACAGTTTTCCAAGTTTGTTTGCAGTGTGAAAATGGTGTATTTTAACATAAAAGCAAGTGGTTTTTGTCTCCTCTTTCTGCATATGAGACATCTAACTTCCAAATGTAGGGTGTTTGTTTTTTTTAGAATTTGGGCTATTGGGATTTGGACAAGCTCATTGTCCATTTAGCAGCAGAGTTTGAAAAATGCATTCGGAGCCTGACAAAACCCTCAGAAATTGAAAAGAAAGAGGAAATAAAGATAAATCCCAGAGCAGCTAAGTCATGAGAATATTGCATCAATGTAATGTTTTTGAGCACTTTAGGCCTGCTGGGCTGAAATTATGTTATTAACAGTTAAATGAGTTTTGGGCTTTCAAACTATAAACAGTAAAAATAAAGGCTTGTTACATAACTTGACCCTTCAGCTAGAACAGTCGAGGAGATGACTCTTAACTGAACTGGCAGTTTTAATAAGCGATGAGTCAACTCTTAAACTATCTGGAGAGAAGCAGATCAGAACTAGGCATATGCAAAAGTTCCGTGGAAGTCAGCAAGTCTTTCCCCTCTCTGCCAAGGTTTGGTGCTTTTTTTTTTTTAAGTGCCTCAGTATGAAGACTCAAAGAAGTCAGTCCAATAGCAATGCCAAGCTTTCTTTGCTTCCTGCCAAGAAGGTATACATCCCTTGGGAACAAGATAATAAAACAGACTGACCTTGCAACCCAATTAGGCCTGCAAATGGTTTCTCTCGTGTGCTTTGGGCCCGTAACAAACCCAAGGATAAACTGAGCACAAAGCGTTTGTCTTGACAGTGGCAACTTGTATCAGCATCCCAAGACAGCCAAGCATAACATGCAAGGCAAACAAATGCTGGTTTGCAAAACCAAGCAAAACCTTAAGGCTTGGCTGGCTGGCACATTGCAGCAATATCTACCCATTTCCTGCCCACAATCACCACCTTCAAAAAAAGCATATGGAACCCATTTCCTACTCCTGATCCTAGAGAGGGGTAGGCATTCTTAACTGTTGTCTGGGATACGTTCTGGTGTGGAAAGGGAGAAATACACTGAACTTGAATCCAAGCTGATTAGATACACTGTTCTCCAGGGCCCGCTGCTAACAGACAAGCAAGGAGGAGGTCTGGCCTGCAACAGTGCCACTGCTGCTACCACCAGAGATCAAAGGGCTCTGCCCCACACCGTACCGGGGCCCCTAGACTTCCTGCCGTGGCTGCAGACACTTGTGGAGGTCAGCAGGTGAACAAGGCGTCATTCGCCACACAGCAGTGCCTTCTGGGGCTCTTCCTGGTGGTCCGGAGATGTGGAATGCCGACAGAGGCCTCGGTAGCCAGCCCACCTCCACAAGCACCTGCAGGAAGTCTGGGAGCCGAGATGCGGTGTGCAGCCCCATCGGGTAATCCAAATCCGAGACATGGATGTGAGTGCTGGCGAGTTTGGGCTCTGGGTGGCTGCCCGACTGGCTGAGCATCCATGCCTCCTGAGAACACACTGGAGCTCACACGAGAGCAGGACGGCTAAGATGTAATTGATGCATAGGTGTGACCCAGTGGGGCAGTGGCGTCATGCAGCCGGAACGCTGGGCGGGAGGAACGGGTGAGCGGGGAAGACGGCGAAACGGACTGGAACGCAACGGGCTGGCTGCCGCTCACCCGTTCCTCCCGCCCAGCGTTCCGGCTGCATGACGCCACTGCAGTGGGGTAGGACTGTGCCACGGAGGTAACATACATCCTAGTGCTGCATCAGGGGTCACCCCCCCCCTTTGGACACCTACGACGGAACCACCTCCCTATTGAATTAAGAGCTGAACCTTCCTTCTGAACTTCCAGCAGGGACACAAGACAATTCCAGTCCAGACATCCTTTCCCTTGTTTTGGGGGCTGATTTTTACTTGCTGCCGGATAGTTTTATTATACCCTGTCTAACAGATTTTACTGCATTTTATACTGCTAGACACCTTGAGTCTTTTATTGTAAAAGGAAAATGCAGGATAAAATAACATGTAATTAAACAAAATATATACCCTGGAACCAGCAGGAGGCGTCGCTTTTGCCAGCAGGACTGGCCTTGACAGCGCGGGAGAGCAACCGTTTACACAGCAAGGTAAAGTGCCATGCAAAACTTAGCGCCCAGCCCCACTCCCGAGACACTATTGTCTGGGAAACCCTCCCTTTTGAGATAAGGTCAGGAACTGCCCTGCGAGAGCCAAGGATATTCTTCTTGGCTTCCCTCAACTCATGCCCCACTCCTACGCACGACCAAGTCCTTGCAACTCTTGCAAAAAAAGAACCACCTTCTGTTTTAAATTCATTTGTTACAGACGGTTTCAAGGTAACGTGTAATTTTGCCTCTTTTGGGGTCTCTTTTTCTAGGCTCTCAGCATCTGACTTAATCATACAGTAGTTCATTAAGCATATGTAAATTAAAGATGGCTAAGCACAAAGAGTAAGCTTATGCGGAATGACAAAAGCCTCTGTTAGGCTGGCTTTGAAACTAGTCACGTGGCAAGCCTAGCTACAACAAAAATGGATTCTGTGCTAACCGCCCCCCCCCCAATTCTGTAGGCCTATTGTGGCCAAAGCAGCAGCTTCTTGAAACCAGGCTTGATCTCTTCCCACTCCAAGCTCATTATATCCAACCATGAACATTAGCTCAACTAGTGCTAAAGCTTGGCTAATTAGTCACCATACTCTAGAGCAGTGGTTCTCAAACCTTTTAGCATCAGGACCAGTGGTGGGATTCAAATGAATTAACAACCGGTTCTATGACGTCATAGCCGGAGCCAAAAAAACCCGAAGCCAGCCGAGGTAAGCGAGTGAGCGGGGCCCGGCCATTTAACAACCGGTTCTATAGAACCTGGGCAAACCCCCTGAATTTCACTACTGATCAGGACCCAGTTTTTAGAATGACAGTCTGTCCGGGATCCATCGGAACTGATGTCATGGCCATAAGTGCCATCATTGTGACACCAGAACCTGCCGCTTTCCTGACAATGCAGCAATCAGTTGGGTTATTTCTCAGTCATTTTCCAACAGCAAAGTGAATCAGAAAGGAACAAAGAATATTTACAACCTTGACAGCCAAGCAAAATGACCACACAGCCCTTTCCTTTCCAGAAGTCAGGATCACCTTCCTGTATTTTCCAATATTACTGCTCTTGAGTGCTTTGTGACCCACCTGAAATTGACTTGCAACCCACTGGTGGGTCCCGATCCACAATTTGGGAACCACTGCTCTCGAGAACCAGTTAACTGCTCACCATCATCTTCACCAGTTGATCATGTTTCATTCTATAAGCGCATTATACATTGCACATTTCGGGCACACATTGACAATATCAGGTGAGCCTGGATGCTTCTTGGCAGTTTTCCAGCATGTGGCCCTCTGACTGAGCCTCTGAGATGCGCAATGCAACAGACCAGTGGGAGAGTGAAGTCCGGCACTCTCCAAAGTGGAGACTGCTGCACACCCATAAAGCCGACAGTGGTGCGAATGGTGCTTACCATTCCACTGCACTGCAGCTGCTCCTGGCCCCCGATCTGCACTGTGCTCAGTGCTCAGTCTAGGGCAGGCAGTGGCATCTTTTGGCCATTGCCCCAGCAGGCATCAGTGCAGATCGGGTGCCAGGAGAAGACGTAGTGCAGTGGAATGGTAAGAACCGTTCGCACCACAGAGGGCTTTCTCCAGATACCAGATATGGCCCACGGGCGGTCGTTTGGAGAGCCCTGGGCTAGTCTCTTGGCTGAGAGGGAGTACCTAGGCTGCCTGTATGCCCACGTCATTGCCCAAAACATCCCCCTGCCTTCCCTTCTCCTAGGATGCTGGTGGCCAAAGGCCCTGTTGATGGTTGTTTGGTTCCACTACTATTACCATATCCAGCCCATTGGAATCCTTGGAAGTTTGACTAGGAACTGCAGATGAGAGAAATATCTCTCGATTTCCCAGGCTGCCGGGAAGACATATTGTAATTTCTGTTAATTAAATGAATCCTAAGAGAATGCACTCTCAAAAGGGATAGCAGAGGCAGCATTGTACAGACTTTGAAAATAGTGCAGCAAGCTTCCAATAGTAGGAGAATGAACTAACCTAGGCAGCCTATTAGAATGTGCTTCTAGAATAATGAGATTGAATACTTTTACTGAATCTGTCTGCCTTGCTCAGGAAACTGTTTTGGCTAAGGTGTTGCCGGGCGGGGGGGGGGGGAGGAAGATGTAAATAGGAATGTAAAAAAAAATTGTGACATGTTGCCGCCTCCCCTTGGAACTCAGAAACAACCTCATTTTCACTGAGTTATGTCCAAGTTCAACACTGCACAGAATCCAATTATAAAGAATCCAACACAATTAATGTTTAGCTGAGAGTAACCATAGGGGGAAAGAAAATTCATTAGCTATGACGGGTAAAGCATCCCCTTTAGCAATGCTTTAATCCAACACTACTAATGTTCGCCATAATTGTAGAGAGTTAGGAGACTCTTATAAAATGTGTCACTCTGCCACAGAACAGATTAGGCATAAAACTGTATCTTGAGGTTGACAATGTGCATGCATATATAGGAGCACCCTCAGTGACTCACCCAGCAGGGTAGGCCACAAGTCCACTCTTGGGGTCGCAGGCCAATCCTCTGCCTCCGGAAACAGTGATCCCCAACACCTTCTCCAAGGTCACCTAGATAAAAGAAGAAGAAAGATTTGACTTGCAGAGATCGGATTGAGCTTGCAGATACATTTCTCTGCCAGATCACCTTTTTTGTGTAAAAGATAATCTAACCAAAGATTACACATAAATTAGCAAAAGCACAACCAAATATCAAGACCTGTGTCTTGTAAGACAAAGCTTGCCTTCCCCAGGACTTATTTTACCATCATGTTGCCACCACACTTCCTCTCCCACAATTTTTTTACTAGCATTGGCACGGATTCTCTTAATTAGTTGATCTTACAACAAATGAAGTGTGATTTAGATTTACTGCACACACACATTGTGCACATAGGGCAGGAGGTGTGGATGGATGGTTGAGCTGCTGGTCCTGCCTGAAGTTAAGCTGGAAGATCTGTGGTCTTGTTTTTGGATGGGAGACGGAATGCCAGGTTGTGACAAGCTGCAGTACCTGTTGTGGCAGAATGGAGTCACTGAGGAGCCGATTAACCAGTGTGAGAATGTCTGAGAAGGCCAGCCAGCAAAAGACTGGACTACAACCTTAAGGACCTATCCAGGCTTGACTTACGATTCCCTGCTGAAGCTTGATGGCACGCAGTCAGAGGAGAGAACCACACTGCAAAGGCTACATCTGGGATTGAGGATTCGGTGAATCATAGAATACTGTATACAGGTTGATTATCCCTTATCCAGACTGCTTGGGATGGGAAGGTGTTTGGATTTTGGATTTGTCTGGATTTCAGAATAACTGCATAAATACAATGAGAAATGCTTCCTCTTGCTACCCATTTGGGTTTCTGCTGGCCTCTTTGAAAGGCGGGGTAGAAATCTCTTAAATAAATAATTTTTTTGACTATGCCTGTATAGGCACACACACAGAGCAGAGAACAGAACTTAACAGCCTATACATAGGAATGAGCCCAAGATCTCCTTTCTACTGAAAGGTTTTTTTAAAAGTCTTGGATAAAGATGTCTGTATTTTGGATGTCCAAATAAGGGACAATCCACCTGTATTTGTAAAAACCCCATTGAAAAATGGCGGCCCTCCTACTGGACTAGCCTTCCCATAGAAGCCGCCTTGGGCATTTGCACAGGAAAGGCAGGATATAAATTTAGCAAATACATAAATAAGTATTTCTAACCACCCTTACTTCACCAGTTCATGGTGTTATGGAACCGAGTGTTGACTTTTCTGTTTTTAGTTACCATCGCTGGTTACACATCTCCAAAAAGTCCAGCAGGGCTGGGCAGCCCATTTTATTTCTTAATTCTCATGATTGCGACTCCAGCCTTTCAGAACAAAGAAAGCTCCCACACACAGGTATGCCCTGAAGCTTGGCTGGCAAGGCTATCTGTGGGAGCAGATTGCCCGGGTGCCTTGTTACAACAGGGTTGTTGCTCTTCAACAAGTTGGTTTCTCATCCCAGTAGAATTTCGCAAGTCCTTCTTTTCCACATGTTAATTCCATTATTAGTTTGCTGTAGATCCAAACTAGTGGCCTAAAGGTAAAAGAGTTGCGAAACTACTGCCAGCACTTTCCCCACCTCCACTGCTGTGTCATTTTTCACATTTCTTGTCCATGCCAGATGCTTTGAAGCAGGAAGAAAGATTCTCCTATGTTACAGTATCTTTGTATTTCAAAACTGCACATCTCTCCGCAAATGACTTCCAGAAGGATTGCCATGTTACTCAGTTACAGCAAAAACAAGAGTGGCTTCTTGCGCATGAGATGCTACAGGCAGTTGGCAGATAGCATGTGTGCATTGACGTATGGAGGGAAAAAAAATTGTCCTTCAGCCTTGTTCAATGCATCAATTTCGCAACATAAAAACTGATTAATCTCTGCTGTGGTAAATGCATCCCCAAACATTTGGGGATATGCACTACTGCAGTGTTATTCAAACTGTGGGCCGGAACCCACTTGGTGGGTCGCGACCTGATGTCAGGTGGGTCGCGGAGAGTGGTAGCAGCCATCTTGGAAACCGCAGACCTTACTCTTGTTATATTCTTTTTGTGAGCGTGAACAGTTTGAATCTTCAAGTTGGATTTTTATTTCAAGTTTGTTTTTAGTTCAGTGCTTTCACATCATATTTTGTCCTAATCTTGCTTTCTGTCAGGGCTGTTCCATGGTTGCACAATTGCTGCAGTCCAAGAATTCCAATTTGCATTTCAGGAGTGTCATTTTATTATGATACAATGACAGCACTTACTGCTTGATGATGTCACTTCCTGCCACAACACCACTACCAGGTTAATGACATCACTTCTGGGGGATCCCGATACGAGTGCCATTCTAAAAAGTGGGACCCAGTCTAAAAAGTTTGACTGCCACTGCACTACTGTATTACTACTGTATTATTACTGTCTAGATCAGCAATTTTCAACCAGTGTTGTGGCACACTGGTGTGCTGAGAATGGTCCACAGATGTGCCATGGAAGTTTGGGGGAGGGTCATTTGTTAGCAGACTTATTGGGGAATGTGTCTCCCCCACAAGCAATGTGGTATGCCTTGTCAATTGCCAAAAAAATTGGTGGCGTGTCTTGACAATTTTAGTGCCTTTTCAGTGTGTCTTGAGTCGAAAAACGTTGAAAATTGCTGTCTACTGTCTGTCTACTGTCTAGAGACAGACAAGACCCAACTCGCTTTTCAAGAAAAAAACATCCCAGACAAATCCCAACTGTATGGTAAGATTTGTAGCAGCAACGCACACACCTCCAGGCTCAAGGAACGTTAATGCAATTGATAATCTAATTCCTTAATTAAATAACAAGAAGAGACGGCATCTGCCACAATCAATCAGCCACTCAACTGTACCATGCAAACAGTTATAGGTATATCAATAACATATGGGTAAGCCACACATTACTTGCGGAAAACACAATGTGCTCAGCCATCCCAGAAGGGAATTTGATCAGTTCAATTTCAATACATTTTAATGAAGGCTGAGAGCCATTGGGCCCCATGAACCAAAAGAACTTCCCAGCAGACAGGCATTTGTGTTATTTCATTCAGCACCAACTCTTGCTAAGCTGCTTCCAGCCCCCACCCCAATTCTATTGCTTCTTAGGCTATGAACAAATTATGCAGGGCTCCTAAACTCTGTGTAACATTCTTGATCAGGAACCATACTGGGACATAAAAAAAATGATGGACACATTTCCACAGTCAGCAATCTACATCACCTCCCCGCTTTGGAAGAACTTTCATCTGTATACACTTTCCATAAGTATAAGGTTGGTCAATTAATTGTCACAGCAATTCAGCCTAGAAAACCTCAGCAATTGCCCCCATGTGCACATGGGAGAAAGACAAGCAGGGAAGACACACACAAGCACCTTGTGACATGCAGGAATCAGATGCTCGAAGAAGAAAGGACATGCAGTCCTTAAAATATACTTAACTCTATACAAGTGTTATTCAAACTTTTGGGAATATGCACTACTGCAGTTTTATTCAAACTGTGGGTCTGGACCCACTTGGTTGGTCACAACCTAATGACAGGTGGGTTGTGGAAAGCTGGGAGCGGCCATCTTGGAAACTGCAGACCTTACTCTTATTATATTCCTTTTGTGAGTGTTAATAATTAGAATTTTCAAGTGAGGGGTTTTTTTTAATTTTGTTCTTAGTTCAGTGCTTTTACATCATATTTTGTCCTCAACTTGCTTTCTGTCAGGGATGTTTCATGGTTGCACAATTGCACAATTTGTTGCAAAATGGTTCACATGGTTGCACAAAGTCCTACAGATATTTCAACGTGGTCTGCATTAAGTTGCCCATTGAATGATACATACCATGGTGGTATTATTCAAAAATAGTAAGATTTTCACAATTTTTGGCCAGTTGTGGTGTCACCACCACCCTGCGTGCATCACCAGGTGTGGTCCACACCCCTTTCACCCCCTAGCAATACCACCAGTCCAAAGTGTCCAACGAACAGGCAACAAGGAACAAGCTGAAAGGAGCGGGAGTGTTTTTGTTCTGTTATAGTCTTCCTCCATAACTGGAAATAGACTCAACATATTGGTGAACCAGACCACAGTGCACAGAACCCACAGTGCACACAACCGAGTGTTGTGTACTGTCGGAATGCACTTCCCAATGCTGTTGTACAACAAAAGGCTCAAGCTATTACACTGAGCTCTGCCGGGCTTCGTTTGGCACTAATTACAGTGTGCTGTTCCACTTAGGGGGGCTGTCAGCATTTCCACTGCAAAGCTTTCATTTTGGGATTTTATAACACAGCTATAATATATTCACTTCGGGATAAAATTACATGCTGGAACGGCTGGTCTCTACCCAAGTTTTTCTGTTTGCTCTCTCTCTCTCTCTCTCTCTCTCTCTCT
>JAJKFI010000007.1:21545565-21588370 GCA_029204185.1 Lerista edwardsae
TGTGTGTGTGTGTGTGTGTGTGTGTGTGTGTGTGTGTGTGTGTGTGTGTGTGTGTGTGTAAAGAAAAAAGATGTGCATTTGTGCAGGATGTAAGCTTGAATTGCCTTTTAAAAGTATTTGTTATAGCACAATTAATAATCTCCAAATTTTAAGTAGGTTCTAATTTGAAACAGATTTTTCCAACTTCTTCTAAATACTCAGGCTGCAACCCTGTACAGGTTTACTGGGAGCTGGTCTCATTGAATGCAATGAGACTTACTTCTGAGTAGACACACGTAGGATTAGGCTATCAGTATCAGAACAATGGCTGTTCTGATTTTTCCCCTCTTTTCACACGTACAGTTTCATTCCCTCTCTTGGGAATTAGGCAGACATATTGCAATTACAGCTTTCTAAAAAAAAAAAAAAAAAAAGACTGAAATAGACCCCTCCCCCCATTACAAAGCTGGCAGAGCTATGCTGGAAAATACAATTCGAGAGAATTGTGAATGGTATCAGCAAGTCACAAACACCCTCAGCATTTGTGCATTTCTTTTATGATGCCATTGCCTCTGGTCAAACTGATTTAGAAGTTTTTTTTTTTTAAAATGCTACCAAAACTGCAAATTCATTTGATCAAAAATGGTGGGCAATGATGCATGTGAGAACTTTCAATGGTTTCTAGGCATAAACATCATAATCAGATACCCTCCCAATCTAGCCTAGAAGTGCTGCACCCCCAGCCAATAGCCATCCTCCAAAAACCTTAGAGCAGGCTTCTGTGGGCAATACACAGAGCATGCTCTTGAGGGAGCCTGTTATACCAGATTAGACCATCGGTCCTTCTAGCCCAGTATTGTCTTCACTAAGTGGCAGAGGCTCCCCAGGGCTCCAGATAAGGTACTTTCCCAGCCCCACCTGGAGATACCTGGGATACTCTGCATGCAACACATGCTACCACCAAGGGCACAATCCTAACCTGGAGTTAGGCCGGCACAGTTAGGCCAGTAAGAAGAAAAACGGGTGGCCAGAAAGAAGGACTAAATCCAGAAAGATCCATCTGTATGTGTGTAGTTCTTGAAAGATAGAACATTTCTGTATAAATTGTAAAAACCTTCCGGTTTCTGAATAAAGTCTGCCCATGTAAACCACCTTGAGTTATAGTCATTAGAGAAATCTGGTGACCTAAGAAAGGCGGCATATAAATCCAAGTATTATTATTATTAATTATTATTATTATTATTATTATTATTAAAGTTTGGCCAGCACAAGGGCCACAGTAAAGCATGTTTGGACCACTCTCAGGGAGGATGGTGCACGTCTGTGTGCTGGCCTCTCTGACTCCGAGAGTGGTCCAAACATGCTTCACGATGGCCTTTGTGCCGGCCAAACTTTACTGGCCTAACTGTGCCGGCCTAACTCCAGGTTAGGATTGCACCCTGAACCATAGCCCTTCCCCAATCAAGCCTTCCTTGCTTTGTCCTCTTCTTTGGCCAGAGCTGGGTGGTGGTGCACAGGCAGAATCTTCCCCGAACTTCCCCCCTGGCCCCCGAAGACCCATTTCCAACTCCCGCGGCAGCAACAACTGATAACCATCCAGAGGTTTTCTAATCAAATTCCATAATATAAACCAAACAGGAACCGTTTGGAGCAGGTGTTCCAGGCTCTCGCCAGCAATTCGGTGCAGCCTTCCCTCCACTATTTCTGCGCTAACAGAACCAAGCCTGTCCTGTTTGCAAATCAACCACACGCATCCACTCATCGACCAATAAGTTAATATAGGAAACTATGGAGACCGGCGATTTGCATGCAACTGAGCAGCCGCAAACGAAAGCTTTGGGATCAATTTCAAGAAAAAGGAAGCATCTGGGAGAGTTAAAAGAAAGCCGAAAGTATAATTCCCCTGAATCATTCAATCATTTTAAAAGAGTGTTTGGAATCATTTCTGCAAGAGCAATAAAGAGGGTAAAATTTACTACTGTTAGTCATCCCTTGGCTATGAAAGCAGCCTTTCCCTCTACGGATCCTTCCTTTCCCACCAGAATATCCACGTTTGGAACAATATGGTCAAGGCACATCCAAGCAAAAACTGGTCAAGATCCACCCAAACTCTGTAACAAGAGTGCACTTTTTCAATGGAACTAGCCAGCAGTGTTATGCTGCCGAAAAGCTGGCCGGGACGTCCGGGTGATCGACAGCCTGCCCGTCGTGTTCCACAGCGTTATGCTGTTTGCGTAACGTACACAAGCGGCGTAATTGGTTACGCAAACAGCGTAATGCTCCAGAACGCGACGGGCGGGCTGTCGATCACCCGGATGTCCCGCCCAGCGTTCCGGCAGCATAACACCACTGGAAATAGCCCCCGACCAAGGATGGAAAACTGGTGACTCTGTTAGCTGCCCATCACAAGTGCTTCCACCTGCTGAAGTGTTGCCCTAGACAGTGAGAAAAAGACAATGAGAATGTGAAATGTTCTCATTCCACAGAGAGAAATACAATCACAGCGCAATCCAAGGCCCGCACTGGGCTGACGCAAGTCCACTGCGTTGGCCCAGCGCTGTTGCAAATGTGCCATAAGCTTCGGCCCAGCTGTGCAGCGGATGGGCAGAGGTAAGCCGTGCCCGTGCCAGGAGGGGTTCAGCCAGCGTGGAAACTTTTCTGGGCAGGGGGAAGGCAGAATGGGGCGGCCCAGGGAGAGGGTTGAGCCAAGATCTGGCAGTTTTACCAGATCCTACCTCCCATCCCTGTGCCACATGGGCCCAACTCAGGCTGCTGCAGGCTGCTCCGACTTGTGAATGCTAAACAGCAGGCGCAGATTCAAAGAACCCCATCGGCCCAGCTGGGCTTACCCTGGGCATGGCTGGCCTTAAGCCAATGTGTCCAACGTGGTCACATTGGGCCCCGCACTTTGGGGGGGGGGCACACCAGCAAGCAGATCACCACAACTGTTTCCATGTGTCGTGTGCGGCACTGCACACACAGCACATGGTGAGTGGGGGGCCCCGTGGGGAGTGTGTGGGGCCCCACAGGAATGCCCGGCATTGGGCCCCTCCACTTCTAGAACCGGCCCTGACCCCGGGGCAAGGGACAATACTCCCTTGCCCCATTGTGAGCTCCAGTGCAGTCCTAAGTTGCATTAGGATGCAGCACAGGCCTGCCAGCCAGCCTGCACAAGTTAGGATTATGTCATCAGTGGCATAATCCTACACCATGGTGAGTGAGCACCATCAGCACCACCCCACCCACTCAGAAAGGCTACAGGGACAGAATCAAGCAGGTAGCGTCACCACTATCTGTTCAGTCCTAAAGGAACTTTCAAAGGTCATTTTGCCCAAATGAAAATAGAATGAACAAACTCCAGCACCCCCCACTCCACTAGAAGAATGATGAGACTCCAGGCCAATTTTCACTTGGATTAGAAGGAACACCACTAGAGGACACAAGTTTTGCACAGATAAAAAGGAGCCCAATTCAGCCTCTGGCATTCTCAGTGAATGCATCTCGGACAGCTGGGTTAATATCACCCCTGAGATCTTGGAGAACCAGTTCCAAGATAACACAGTAGCAAACTAGCTAGATCGTCGCTCTGATAAGTTCTCAGTTTAGCTGTGCCATTTTCCTCTTTCTCCAACTGTGACGTTGTCCAGCTTTCCCCACAAAGGTATATAGAAATTTTAAAAAGAGAATTATGTTTAATAGAAGAAAGAGGTTCTGAACAGACAAGGCTAAAGTCGGTCAGAGCGCAATCCTAACTTGGAGTTAGACAAGCAAAGTTTCGCTGGCACTCTGTAAAGTATGTTTGGACCACTCTAGGAGTCAGAGAGGCCAACATACAGACATGTGCCATCCCCCCTGATTCCAAGAGTGGTTCAAACGCGCTTTACAGTGGCCCTTGTGCCAGAGGCGTACCAGGGAGAAACCGTGCCCATGGCACGCAATGTCATGATGTCACGACGTCATCATGATGTTGCGGGGGTATGGCTTCTGTCCGCCATGTCAGCTAACATGGTGGGCAGAAGCCAAGCCCTGCCTCCTTGTCTCTTGGCAGAGCCGGGGGGCGTGCCGCACCGCGGCTTGCCGGCTTTTTCTGGCTCCCGCTGGCACTTTAACGCGAGCGGCAAAACCCAAGCCGTAACTTGCGGGGGGCGCGGCGGTGCACAATGTTGCAGGGGGTGGGGCCCGGGGGGCCACGGCGCCCCCCTGAAGAATGGCGCCCATGGCTCGTGCCATGGGTTGCCACAGGTGATATACGCCCCTGCCTTGTGCCGGTCTAACTGCGCCGGCCTAACTCGAGGTTAGGATTGCGCCCTCAAACAGCATGGCCATTTTTTGACCAGACCATCTTTAGCTTGGACAACCTCTCAAATGCATATCTGAGGCCATGTGTGCCCTCTCCACATTTCATATTTAAAGAGAAAATAAATGCGCTCTCTGAAATGGTGTAGATATTTTTAAAAATGTTCTCGGAACTATTGTTTGTAGATACCAAACAAAAACTTGGGTTCCCTTAGTTACTATGAGACCAGTTGTCACGGTCAGCTGCAGTTTAAACATCTGTCACACCTTTAAGTTATTTTTAAGATTGAAAAGGCTAATTTTTAAAAGTCCAATTTGTAGGCTCTCCCTTCCAATGGCTGCTTTTAATATAGCACTTTGCAGTTTTGGGATTGTGGAAGAGGACAGCTGTAGCACTGTCACTCTGTAGCTGTGCTCGTTTGGGGATACTTCCATGACCCTCTTTGCAGAACAAGCCTATATCCGTTTATACCACTAACTGCAATAGCTTCCCTGCAAAGGGTTTGGATACATGGAGTGGAGAGCCTGAGAAGTCTATTGCATCGCTTTAGCCATGTTAGCAAACTGCAACACAGCGGATTTCCTAGTAAGAGGGAACAAATACCATTAAACTGGCTGAAGTCTGCAGTATGGAAATGCCCCAAGATCTTGCTCTTCACATTCAGGTATCCTTCCTTGTTCAGTCATGGGCAATCCTGAGAAAGACGTAGTGCCAACATCGTCGCATCGGCGCTACGTCACTAGCACCGACATGGGAGCACCGAACAGCAGCACCCCCGTATCGGCGTTAGAACTCTCAGGTCGATAGGAGTAACATCAGCCCAAGAGCGCTGGTGGAGAGCTGCCCTTGGGCCAGCCAAATGCGACTCGCCCAAGGGCAGTTCTGGGAGGAGGGAGGGAAGGTGGAACTGGGCAGGGGTGGGCGGACTAGTGGGTAGGGCTGGGATGCGGCCATTAGGAAGCATCCAAGGCTCCATCCCTGGGCTGCAAGGCATCCTTGGAGCTGAGCCTCCTATACAGCAGGTGCAGTTCTGAGGAGCCCACAGGGAGGCTCCAGTGGTCTCCTAACTTGCACTGGATACAGCACAGGCCCACTGGCCTGCCTGTTCCGACGCAAGTTAGGATTGCGCCCAGTAGTGTCAGCCTACCGGTACGCTGGGCATGTCTTCCGGGTGAGCGGCAGCACGATCGCTGCGTTCTGTTGCGTAACGGCGAAAGCCCGCCCGCTCACCCGGAAGACACGCCCAGCGTACCGGTAGGCTGACACTACTGATTGCGCCCTAAATTTGTTTCATTCTAGTCTGCAGCCAAATACTTTGGCCACCTCATGAGAAGAGAGGACTCTTTAGAAAAGACCCTCATGCTGGGAAAGATGGAAGGCAAAAGGAGAACGGGGCGGCAGAGGATGAGATGGTTAGATAGTGTCACCGAAGTAATCAGCATGAAGTTGGGCAAATTCCGGAAGCTAGTGGAAGACAAGGAGGCCTGGCGTGCTGTGGTCCATGGGGTCGCGAAGAGTTGGACACGACTTAGCGACTGAACAACAACAAAGTCTGCAGACAGATACCAGTGCAGACTCAACTCTAGGACAGCTTATTTGAGAGTATTCCAGACTGGAGCTCTGAGGCCTCACAAGCACCATTCCCAGTGACTCAGCTTCTGTACTCTGCCCACCCCACCCCCGCCCAATTATTCCAAAGTTCGTCTGCACACCGGCAGAACATGGAGTACATTAGCAGGGACACGGCATGGTTAAGTTGGAGCCACAGTTCCTCTCAGGGCCAACACAACCATGAGGCAAACAGAGGCAACTGCCTCAGGCAACAGATTGGCGGGAGGTGAACATGTCTCTACGTCCAGTCGCTTCCACTGCTCCTTCTCTTCCCATTCCCTGGATTGGTAACGTTGGGGGAGAATGGCGTATCGGAGAAAGCGTGGAGGAAAAAAGACGGAAGGCTATAGCAGTGGTTCTCAAACTTTTTAGACCGGGGCCCACTTTTTAGAATGGCACTTGTGTCAGGACCCACTAGAAGTGATGTCATTAATCTGGAAGTGATGCCATAGCCAGAAGGGACATCATCAAGCAGGAAGTGTGACATAACAAAATGACACTCCTGGAACGCAAACTGGCATTCTTGGAGTGCAGCAAATGCACAACCTTGAAACATCCCTGACAGAAAGCAAGATTAGGACAAAATATTATGGAAAAGCACTGAACTAAAAAGAAAATTTTAAAAAAGCTTCCCTTGAAAATTCAAACTGTTAACATTCACAAATGGAATATAGCAAAAATGAGGTCTGCAGCTTCCAAGTTGGCTGCTCCCACCTTTCCGCGACCCACCTGACATCAGGTCGCGAACCACCAAGTGGGCCCTGACCCAAAGTTTGAGAAACACTGGGCTATAGTATCTTTGACTCTCTAACCCTTTCCTTCACATTCTCTCTTCCATTCCACCTCACTCAAATATTTCCAGTCTCAAGAACAAGAGGAGGAGAGGCTGGCACACCACCAGTTAAGAGGCGGGAGAAGAACTTGTCGTGCTGCCTCAGGTGGCAGGCAGTCATGAGCCAGCTTTTGTTGCAAGAGAGCCTTGGGTTAACCTTTGTTACCAACCTGCCTTCTGTATCACTCCAGTCTCAACAAATGCAGAACATATGGGGTGGATAGCAATGGAAAATGTAGGAGCAGCTTGAACATATTTGTAGGCCTATACAACAACATCTGTCATGAGGAGAAACACCAGCAGATGATATATATTCTTCTGGCTAAATAAGAACCACTGCATAGGAGCACAGTTAGGAGAGCATCTAAATTGCATCCCAGAATCAGGTGGAGGGAAGAGTCAATCCATTACTGGTGGGAAGCAGTAACTTCTGAGGTTGCAAAAGTTGGCCACTATGGCGAAAGGATGGTGGAGTAGATGACCATTGGTCTGATCCAGCAGGGATCTTCTTGGCGTGATTTACATGATTTACACACATTGTGTGCAATGGTATTCATGCCCTTATTTTGCTGTGCATGTATCACAGCAGCAAATAAAAAGAGGTATCCCATCTTTCACAAGGAGGGGCAGGAATGAGAAAGAAAGATCAGAAATGCACACGGTATTTTGTGCTTTCTTCCTGCTTGGACGTATTATCTGTGCTGAAAATTCATCATATGTGAAGCAGCCTTTAAAGAAGGCACTTGACACAGTATGTCGACTGAAAAGATGAATGCATCCATTTACAACAACAACAAAAAAAGCTTCCCAAGGGTTTGTAATGTGACGATAATAAAATCTGAGAAAGATGGATGAATTGGCAGATGGCAAGCATGGCGCTCAAAGGTACAGTATATCACATTGTTAGCCCACTCGTTGCGGGTACTGCATGTGCATTTTAACACTGATCCTTTTCGGTCCCCTGCCAATACACTTGCCTTAATCACCCTTGAACAAGGCCTGCATCAGTCTCCATCTCAGCTGCATGCAATTTCCTCTCTGCCTTCCTCCCTACTGAATAAGCTCCTTATAGAAAGGAGGGGACACGATCACCAAGTGCCCTTCCAACAGCTAAGAATTAAGGCTAAGAATCACATCTGTTGTTCAGCATAAATGCTGACCGTGCTGAATGCACCGCTGAGGCTGAGACGGCAGAGAAAAAGAGGCAGCCCAAGATGCGCGCTGAGAATGGATGGATGCACCGTAGGACAAAGAAACACAGAAAAGGAGCCGCCAGTGGCGCAACACCACCCCGCCTCTTCGCTTTTGTCGGTGTAATTTGTGGAACAGATAATGAGGCTTTTAACATCAGTTCAACCCCTGCTAACTGGGCAAGAGGCACTTTTCCAAGTGGTGCTCCTCTTGTACTGAGCAGGGGGAGAGTAATTGTCCCTATTCAGCCCTGCGCAGTGTCTTTCTAGTGGCTGTGGCTGGTGGTGGTCTGCATTTATTTTTTTTAGATTGTGAGCCCTTTTGGGACAGGGAGCCATTTAACTTCATTATTATTTGCCTGTAAACCGCTTTGTGAACTTGTGTTGAAAAGCGGTATAAAGATACGATTGATGGATTGATTTCAAGGTAAATTGCTTTACAGAGTCACTGGGACACACCCATCCATATCACCAGTTGCAGACCCAGCCGATGGGCTGCCTCCTGGGGCAAAGGAGGAAGAGTGCGCCTCCCCAATGGGTCCCCGCCCCTTGCGCCACTCTGCCACGCACCCACACGATGTCAGGCTCCATTTTGGAGCTGTACAGGGTTAAGGGAGGACAGGCGTACTGCACACCAGTCACCTCCGCGAGGGGCAAACCGCCTACCTGTGCTCCTCCTGCCCTACCAGCAATGCCCCTGGAGCATTTGCCCCTCTTCTTAACAGTGGGACCACCACAGCATACCACAGTGACAGAGAACATTCCATGCAATTATAAGGCTCCCCGATATCTCAGGCACACTTCACACATTAGCACGGCCGTTTTTAGCCGGTGTGCCGCAAACAGTGCCCAGGTGTGCCATGGGAATTTGGGAGAGAGTCATTTATTAGTAGGGCCACTGGAGAGATGCGAGTACAGTGCGAGTACAGTCCCCTCCAACTGGCAGTACAGTGTGCCTTGTTAATGGTCAACAAGATGATGTGCCTTGACCATCTCAGATGTGCCGTGAGATGAAGAAATTTGAAAATCACGGCATTAGCAGACGCATGTACCTTTGATGCCCCTGGTCACATGCAAGCCACATTATCAAGAAAACCAGATTCCACCCCACCACACATTACAATATATACCAGCCTTCTTCCAACTTAAGCCCCTAATTCTAGGTTTTAAAGCATAGAATCCAAATATCCCTCTTTACTTGGTTATTAACTAAATCTAGGAAAGTTCCCATGTAGCAATTAATTTTTTTTCATAAAACCTGCTCTAACAGATTATCCTGTTATTCCTGTTCTTTTAAAAAAAAAAAAGTCTTATCTTAATGCAAAAACATTTCAGCCAATAGAGAATAACCAATTGTGCCTGAAGGGAGGAGGGCACGTTTCCCCATTGCAGCTCATACAAGGATCGCTAGAGTTGATGCTGAGAAACATAGTACTGTACAGTACTAATCCAAAATAGTAGACAAAAACTGATACTGGATGAACACCAGAATTTGGATATTCTGCCCACCCAATCTATTAAATGCAAAGGCTTTCAAAGGTGTGACAGTATCTGCCTATCCGATTTCTAGACTGCGCCCACTTTACTATTGTGTAGGATTAGTCACCTTCTCTTCAGCAGTGACACGAGAACTAATACTGAACAATGAATAGATGGCTTTGCTTGCATTGCACTATGTAAGCATCTCCCCTCCTCTTGGTTCACTGCTACGGCAATGTCTGCGAGATGCTTCCGTGTCTTAGTGCCACAACCGTGAACAAAAAGTGCTCCTCCCCTGGGACAGTGTGTATGCATTCAACTCTAAATGCAGGCCTAAATAATTCGAGAGGAAGATAAGAAGCATGCAGGAAAAGATTGACTTCCCCTGCATGATGTTCTGCAGTCTTTAACCAGGCATTCTTAACTATGCATTTCTTTGCTTGCAATTACCCAACTATTGTGGGGAAAACTCCACTACAGATTTGCGGGGAAGTATCCCGCCTTTCCCGATGAGGGGCAGGGAATGAGAGAGATCTCATTACTGAACTGAACTGTAATATGCCGCAGCAAATATCGCCTGGAAGGATGGGATTTTTCAGCAGAAAAACTCCCTGGGGGAAGGTTAACTCTCCTCTCTTCCCCTAGTCATAATCTTGATCAGGGTGGCCTATATTTAGGTTTTATAAAGGGAAAAAAACTCCCATTCCAGACTCCCATGACGGGAATTCAGATTTGCCATTAAAAGTAATTCTAGTGTGGCCCTTAGTACCCCACAGATGCAACACTAGAACAACAGCATTTTTTTAAAAAGGTACATGCCAACTCACTCTTGACATACAGGTCTTTGAGAGTGCAATTCTAACCTGCACTTAGGCCGGCAGTTAGGCCAGGAAAGTTTAGCCAACACAAGGGCCACTGTAAAGCGTGTTTGGACCACTCTCAGAGTCAGGGAGAATGGCGCATGTCTGTGTGCTGGCCTCTCTGACTCCACGAGTGGTTCAAACGTAACTTATTATGTCCCTTGTGCTGGCCAAATTTTGCTGGCCTAACTGTGCCGGCCTAACTCCAGGTTAGGATTGTGCATGATTCAGATTCAAACTTCAGATTCAATTTTAAGAGCTACAGGCCACTTCACGCATAACATTTTTTGGTGTATACCAATGGCATTCACAAAGTGTGCATCTAGAAATCAAAATTATAATTGGAACATATGTACCCTTCAGATGTACCTAGATTAGTTGTGGTGGTTTGCTGCTTCTTGCTGAGTGATGTAGTGAGCCCAGGCTTGTGTCAGGGTTGAAACTGGGCCTTAAATGGTTGAGATTGTAACATGCTTATAAGGAAAACCACACACACACACACACACACACACACACACACACTGTATG
Organism: Lerista edwardsae; assembly: GCA_029204185.1. NCBI lineage: Eukaryota > Metazoa > Chordata > Lepidosauria > Squamata > Scincidae > Lerista > Lerista edwardsae. The sequence continues at coordinate 21,556,342 of JAJKFI010000007.1, forward strand.
GTATCTTCTAACCAAGCAGAAGTAACCTGAATAAACTTAGCAAAACACGGATAGGCAACTCTGAATCAATAAGCACAAGCCAGAGAAAGAAGGAAGTTACTGTGAAAGCCACAGACAAATTTGAATAATCACTCCCAGCTACTGAACTAATGGTTCTGCTTCCTCAAACCACACATGCTTTGCATTAAAATGAGCACAATTGCTTTCCTTTGTTTTTTTACTAGCCTGGTGAAGGATTGTAAGAACAACATAACTTTGTATGCGCGCATCTTCTCACAACAACCCTAGGAAGATCACCATTACCCCCATTTAGCCCAGAGTTTCTCAAACTGTGGGTCAGGACCCACCTGGTGGGTCGTGATCTGATGTCACGTGGATTGTAAAAAGCTGGGAGCTGCAGACCTTATAGCAAAAGTAAGACCTTATAGCAAAATTCCTTTTGTGAGTGTTGACAGTTTGAATTTTCAAGTTACGGTTTTTTAAAATTTTGTTTTTACATAAATATCACTTTTAATATTTTATGTAAAAGCATAAATAGTGCTTTTACATAATATTTTGTCCCCAATTTTGCTTTCTGTCAGGGATATTTCACGGCTGTGCAATTGGTGCAGTCCAAGAATGCCAGTTTGCATTCCAGGATTGTCACTTGATTATGTCACAATCAATCCATCAATCGTATTTTTATACCGCTTTTCAACACAAGTTCACAAAGCGGTTAACAGGCAAATAATAATAATGAAGTTAAATGGCTCCCTGTCCCAAAAGGGCTCACAATCTCAGAATAAAAAATGCAGACCACCACCAGCAGCAGCCACTAGAAAGACACTGCGCAGGGGTGAATACGGACAAATAGAGTCAATAGAGGGATAGAGTCGATAAAGGAATGTTCTTTTCCCTCTCTTAAAACACCAGAACCAGGGGGCATCCGCTAAAACTGAGGGTTGGGAGAGTTAAAACAGATAAAGGAAGTACTTTTTTACCCAGCGGGTGGTTAGTCTGTGGAACTCTTTGCCACAGGAGGTGGTGATGGCATCTGGTCTTGATGCCTTTAAGAGGGGTTTGGACGGATTTCTGGAAGAAAAGTACATCGTGGGCTATAGGCTATGATGGATTGTGCAACCTCCTTACATTAGTAGTAGGCTACTTCAGAGTACCGGGTGCAAGGGAGTGGCAACAAGATGCAAGTGTCTTGTGTCTCGTGCCTCCCTGGGGCCTCTCTGTGCCTCCCTCTGTGCCTCTCTGTGAGATACAGGAAGCTGGACTAGATGGGCCTTTGGCCTGATCCAGCGGGGCTCTTCTTATGTTCTTATGTACTCTCCCACTGCTCAATATAAGAGGAACACCACTTGAAAAAGTGCCTCTTGTCCAGTTAGCAGGGGTTGACAGCACTTCCTGCTTGATGATGCCACTTCCAGCCATGACACCACTTCCGGTGGGTCTCGACACGAGTACCACTCTCAAAAATGGGTCCCGATGCAAAAAGTTTGAGAACCACTGTTTTAATTGCAATAGAATAGCTACTATGCCAAAGCTGCACTGAACACATAACAAGGAACATTGAACATAGGTCTTCTAAATCGAATACAGCGGGAAACTTTAGGTTTCCTCTCCTTCCTTGTGAAAAGACACAACCCAACATATAGCTGCCCCAAACAGGTAGTATTTTAAAAAGAGTCTGCAATCCTCTTCCCGGTTCAACACAAAGTATAATGCAGTCTAATAGAACAGCCAAACAAGCAGCAGCTTTATAGATCAGCCTGAAAAGTCCCCTACTTAATTTAGCTCTCAGGGTCATTAGTTCAATCTGTAGCGTGACAGCAGAAGGCACCATGTAAACAAAGTAGAAGTAAAATAATTCAAGCCAACAAACGTAATGATCAGCACTCTCAATTACAGGCATGCCCCGGTATCCACTGATTCGGTAACTACCGTTTCAGTTACCATGCATACTGAGATGCCTATTAAAAAGAGAGGGAAACATTAAACAAATCTCTTTTTTTACCTTGTTGCAGCAAAACCACTGATGTTCCCCTATCGTTAAACCACTGATGTTCCCAGTATCCACAGTTTCAGGTATTCACGGGGGGGGGGGGAGGGATTTGGAACGGAACCCCAACAGATACTGGGCCTTTACTTGCCTATACTGCAGCTGGCACAAGAGAAGCAAAACTGTTTTGCCACTGGGATGAAACCGTGAAAGACTTTGGAGAAATAAAACTGGGACCTGCTTGCTATGGTTGATGGTGGGCAGAACAAGAAGTTGATAAAGTGAGAAGAATTCACCAATTCCAAGAGGATACTTTTACTTAGCACAGAATCGCAGGTATTTCACCTAACAGGGCTGCACAGCTAGCGACCCTCCCAGGGGTGTGGCTAATGAAAGTGTAGCCCAGTGCAGTGTGCAAAATGTTGCCCCAGAAGTGACATCACAACAGGAAGTGACATCACAGTTGTATCCCCATTTTCTGTTTTTTTGGCCATAACTTTTGAAAGAGTGAAGTTATTACACTCTGGTTTGTTTCATTGCATTTTGCATTAAATTACCCTTCCAATGATATATAACATGATGGTATTATTCATACATACTTAGAGCTTGGCTACTAGTGTCAAGCTCAGCTTGTTGCCCCCCCCCCTAAAACTTGCTGCCCAGTGCAATTGCATCCCCGTGCACTTCTTTAGCTACGCCTCTGGACCCACCAAGCCAAAAGGAGCCCAATGCATGGAGGCCAGGCTACTAGGACAATTGGTCTTTTTTTTTCCAGCTGCCTGGGGCCACAAGGACATGATACATGCCTCCAACCAATTGGAGACACACACACAAACACTATATATCACCCAATAGCAGCTCTAAGAACATAGATGGCTCATCCATTTCACATATATTGTCTGTGTCTGAGATGAATCAAATGCTAAACCCATAATTAGCGTGCCCCACTCCCTCCCCCCACCTCCTGCCACGTCTCACGTGGCCTTGTTCTGAATTCTAACTTAGGGGGAAGTTAGGTTAATCTTCACCATGGGCAGACTTCTCTGTAGCAGCCCTGAAGTTCTGGAATTCTCATTCAAGAGAAGTTCGCATCTCATCCCCAGCACAGTGTCTTTCTCGTGGCTGTTGCTGGTGGTGTTCTCCATTCTTTTAGATTGTGAGTCCTTTTGGGACAGGGAGCCATTGAACTTTAATGTTATTATTTGCCTGTAAACCTCTTTGTGTTGAAAAGTGGTATATAAGTGGTATATAGGTGATCGATTGATTGATCCTCCCCACTGGCTCCCTGAAGGTGTGCAAAAAAAATTGGTTCAGGTGGCCTTTTGCAAACAATGACCTAAGGACTGCTGCGTCCCCTCAGGGCTCAGTCGCATCCCTGGCCCGTGTGCCACTCTGGGGAGAGGAGCAGACTGTCGCCCCCACCCCCACTCACCTTATGCTTCAGTTGCGCACTGAAAGCCTCAGAATGCTTTTAAACGATACTTCCTGTGTTGTCGGAAAACTGGAAGTATTATTTAGAGGCGTTCTGAAGTCTTCAGAAAGCTTTCTGTGCGCCGCACAAGGCCTGCAGCAGGTGGCAAACTGGGTCAATTGCCCCCCTCCCAACATAACGGAAGGACCACTACTGTCAGTGCTTCATGTCCTCATGCCATTGGGTTTTCATTATCATCACTGCTGCATTTCAACCTGCAGCTTTATTGTTGGCTGTGATGCAATTCTATACGCTTCTGTCAATTCTTTACTAACAGCAACCTGCAGATCCTTAATGCACCCGTATTCCTTGGCCGTTGTGGCACGCAGCAATGCCCAGCTGACCATATGGCCAGAAGCGACTTATCGCCTGCTCCCCACGCCATCAGAGCTGCCATACGGCAAACCTTCAAGCAGGCACTCTGGGGTAAGGCCCCTCCCCGCCCATGACTCTATTCTTAATCAAAGCGATTTCAACACGGACTGCACCCCATTAGCCAGGTTGCCAGTACATTCCTTCTGGCATGAGCAATACCAGCAGTCCACACATGTGAGTTATTAGTAGAGGGGCATTTTTTCAGTGGTAATGAAATAAAAATACCACTTTCTGCACTTCTCATTTTTGTAAAAATTTTTTAACAAAATTTAAAAAAACGTAATTTGCAAAAAAATAAACTGGGTAATCTGGGGGGGGGATGCATTGGTAATGACTGTGGCTGCATCTGCTGACACTATATAACCTACCTAGTACGTTTTTCAAATGTTTATAATTATAACGTATTAAAAAATACCCCTGGAATAAAAACATGTAACATTACTTTATGCACTTTTCCTCCTTGGGGGAAAAACAAAATCTTCAAAAAACAAAAACACAATTTAAAAGCACTTCTAGTTATTAGCGATAAGTGGAGTGGGAAGGGGGTGTCAATAACTATGCCCCAATGAATGGCACCTCTTGGGCAAGAAAAATCACACTATATGGGGGGGGGGTTGAGATGGTACAAATGCAGTTTCCGGCAGTGGCGTCTTCTTTTGTGGGTGTTTAGATCTACTAACGTGGGGGAGAGCCCACAAGTTAATCATGATTTCAACACAGAGGATGGCCAAATACATAGATCATGCCCAGCAGGGCTGGCTCTAGGAGTGATGGGGCTCAATGCGGGGCATTTGTGTGGGGCCCCGACCCTCCCGGCGGAGCCCCCCACTCACCAAGAAAAGTGCTTGTGAGGCCGCACACGGCACCCAGAAATAGTTGGTGGTGACATGATGACATCACTGCCAACTGCTTCCAAGGGGGCCATTCGGGGCTGTTAGGAGGCAGGGCCAGGTGGGAAGGCCCAAGGTAAAGATGCTCTGCTCACCCCACTGACCTACAGCCCATAAGATCTCTGTGCTGGTGCGGGGCCCCCAAAGTGCGGGGCTCAATGTGACAACATTGGTCACATTGGCTTAAGGCCGACCCTGATACCCAGAATAACTGCATCGTTTTTCAGATTGTTAAAAGGTGTCTGAATGGGGCTTCACATCCTGTTGAGAAGGAATTTGGAACCATGTGGTGCTTCTTCGAAAGCTACTTCCCCCCCCAAAAAACATCTCCAGTCCCGTCTCCCTATACACAGAGAAAGCTGACGGGCCCCACATTATTTGTACCAACGCTACTGATGAGAAACAGCTATTGTTAACAGTTAAAGAAACAAAGAGGCCCCAGAGTTTATTTCCAGCCAGATGTAATCCAACACTGGAGCACATACATTCAGACCACAGTGGTTGGAAATAGCTCCGCATAAATGCCGTTACTTCTGCCGCTCAGCTAAGACGCTGCTTCCGTGCCTTCCCTCGCAGGAACGCCACACCAAGAAGCTAAACAAGTTGCTTGGCAGCTGCAAGGCACTGACAGATTTCTGCTCTGACCCCCCAAACAGCTTTACACACATTTGTTTTTTAGCACTCTGCGTTTTTGCCATTTGTAAAAAACATATCACTGCAGAAGCTTTGATCAGCCACAAGCTGAACAAATACACATGACCATGGAAGGAGGAATCAGAGAAATGCAGCCATCATAAGTTTTGAATTAACTTTTTTTAAAAAATTGTTTAAATGTGCAAACTGAAGCCAGTCACTAGCTTCCCTTCAGCTCCTGCAGTCTTGGTTCAGCTGGATTTAACGACAGTTCTCACAGCACCCTTCATGAAGACGGGATGTGATCTGGCTCGAAAACCAGTGCAAAACTGTGCATTAGGGGTGACATTTTTTTCCAGACCCTTTTTCAATGAAACTCTCCTTTGTTCCAGTCTGCATTGGCTTAGAACCAGAGACGTTCAGCATATCTCTAAGAGCTCAATCCAAACCTGGAGTTAGGCCAGCACAGCTAGGCCAGCAAAGTTTGGCTGGCACAAGGGCCACCGTAAAGCGCATTTGGACCACTCTTAGTCAGGGAAGGCGGTGCACATCTGTGTAATGGGCTCTCTGACTTTGAGGGTGGTCCAAACCAGTGATGTCATGCAGGGGGTACGCAGGGGTACGCGAGTACCGGTTTCTAGGATTACAGCTGGCCCCGCCCATTCGCCCGCCCACTCGTCGACTCCGCCCTCTGCAACGTTTGAATTTCCTGCATGTTTGAGTTGCCTGCATGTTCTCAGAGCCAGGCAGGCAGGCAGGCAGGCAGCGAGCTGAGCCTTTCCTTTCCTTGCCACTGAAAAATGAGTTGCTCTGGGGATTTAACATGATGCCAGGCCTCCTTAACATGTTCTGGGGGTGCTGTGGAATACTGTTGCAACTGTTGGGTCAGTTTAAAATCATCTGAGGCCTCAAAAAGGGCTTTTTTCATGTCACTTCCTGCCACGACATCACTTCTGGCTTATGACATCACTTCCGGTGGGCGGGTCCCGTCAAGTGCCAATCAAAAGTGAGTACCTGTTCTTAAATCATTTAGATGACACCACTGGTCCAAACATACTTTACGGTGTCTCTTGTGGCGGTCAAACCTAACTGTGCTGGCCTAACTCCAGGTTAGGACTGCACTCTGAATGTTATTTGGAGCCTGTGACTTCCGCTTTTTGATAAATACTGGCTCTCAATAGGTTTTTCCAAGCCCCATTCAAGTCATTAGTTATCCCTTTTAAAGCCCTAAATTGTTGGGATCTAGTATGTTTAAGAGATCCACACAATCCTACCCACCCATTTATATCCCATTTAAGAGATCTAGTATGGTAAGAGATCCTCACAATCTTACCTGAACCATTTATATCTATAGGACTGACCTTGCAACCCACTGCCTTGTGATATACAGTTGTTGGTTATTTTGTGCACCCTCTGTTTCTCCGGGGGTGTCTAACCCCTTTCAAGGTTAGTAAAGATTTTTTTCCCGCCTTTAGGCAGGCCTTTAATGTAGTTTAATACGCTCCACTGGATGACTTTTTATGGCTCTTTTGCTGACAGTGTGTTTTTCTTGTATCATCAATGCCTCTTTTTATGGTGTTGGCTTTTTTTTTATTTTTATATATTTGTTTGTTTAAAGCAGCTTATACTTTGTAATCTGGATTGATGATCAGTGGCCTACAGGCTGGTATTGTTCTACAGATGGTTGATCTACAGGCTGGTATTGTTCTACAGATGGCAGTCACCCCTGCTAACTGGGCAAGAGGCACTTTTTCACGTGGTGTCCTCTTATATTTATATTAGCAGCGGGAGAGCAATTGTCCCCCAGCACAGTGTCTTTCTTGTGGCTATTGCTGGTGGTGTTCTCCATTCTTCTAGATTGTGAGCCCTTTTGGGACAGGGAGCCATTTAACTTTAATATTATTTGCCTGTAAACCGCTTTGTGAACTTTGTGTTGAAAAGCGGTATATAAATACTAGTGATAGTGATTGATTGATCTAGACAAGTGGATCTCAAACGTTTTAGCACCGGGGCCCACTTTTTAGAATGACCATCTGTCTGGGACCCATCAGAAGTAAAGTTACGTCCGGAAGTGTAGTCATTGTGATGCCAGAGCCTGCTGCTTTTCTGAGAAGGCAGCAATCAGTTGGGTTACTTCTCAGCTATTTTTCAACAGCAAAGTGAATCAGAAAGGGGAAAAAAAGCCTATTTACAAGCTTTACATGAGCAAAATAACCACACAGCCCCCCCCCCTTTCCTGCATCCCATCTTCCCATATTTTCAATATGGCTAGCTAGGTGCTCCATGACACAACCTGACCCACAGTGTGAGAAACATCTAGACCAAGGGTTGGCAACCTTTCGAGCAAGGGAGCCAGATATTTAGTGATGTCACAATCACACTTCTGAGTTGCGAAGTTCCCAGAAGCAGCTGCACAGAGCTCGGCTTCGGAGGCGGCAGCAGCACAGGGACCCCACAAGCCTGGGCAGGTGGCTCTGCCGTTCCCTATCCAACACACAGCACATTGGACAGGAGGCTTTGCACACGTACACACACCCCGAGCTGAGCTCTATGCCGGCCAGATGACCTTGATGGCAGGCCATATTCAGCCAGCGGGCCAGAGGTTGCTGACCCCTGATCTACAGACACAGAAAGAAACATTCAGCTGCTAGATGTTCTTTGAACAACAAAAAGCTGTGCCAGATCCGCAGAGAAGGATTACAAGGATACACCAAGATCAAAAACTGGAAGGAGTCCTTAGAGGGGGAGGAATACAAAGGTAAAGGCTTGAACTAACACTGAGGGTGCAATCCAGTGGTGAAATTCAGCCAGTTCTCACCAGTTCTGCAGAACCAGTTGCTAATGTATTGATATACAAAAAGTAGTGCTGTAGTAAGAAGCAGTGCAAAGAAAGAAGGACATAGACCCGGTTGTTAAATTATTTGAATTCCACCACTGGTGCAATCCTAACCTGACCAACAGAGTTAGGCCAGCAAACTGTGTTTAGTTGGCACAAGTGACACCGTAAAGTATGTTTGGACCACTCTCAGAGTCAGAGAGTCCAGCACACAGACATGCGCCATCCTCCCCGAGAGTGGTCCAAACGCGCTTTACGGTGTCCCTTGTGCCAGCCAAACTGTGCAGGCCTAACTCCAGGTTAGGATTGCACCCTGAACTGGGCACACAACAGCCACCTACTTGGTTCCACTTTCCATCTACCATCTTCTGATGCACAGAAGATCGGCATAAAATCGATTGCCTGTGACAATGACTGCAGCCAGTCCTGAAAGTCCCATGCAAATATGTACCTGCTTCTAGAAGGGAACAGCCTGATAGATCAAAAGGAACACAACAATGGCAGATGAGCCTGAGCTGGTGTTAGGACTTTCAAGTTAAGAAGATCCACGTTATGGTATGAAGCTAGTTGTTATGGAAGAGCTATACATGAGTAACCAATCCCCATAAAGTGATCGCTAAAAAAATATGCTCCCAATTATTTAGCTTACAGAGCTCCTAAGACAAACAATGTTTTAAGAAAATTCAGTAAAACCACTTCATCAGAATTACAATCTTAAACCAGCCAATAAAACAACCTGCAGAAATATTCTTTGTTCTTGGGAGAAGAGAACATCAGGCAGATTTCACTAGTTCACTTGTTCCAATATTTCACACTTTGGTGGCTATTGTTCCAATATTGTTCCAATATTTCACACTTTCAAGAGGTCCCTTAAAATTTTATTGGCAGACAGACACATAAGGATACCTAATCTAGTAAGCCATTGCTTAGAAACGCGAAGAAGGCCTGAGTATCAATGGCAGATGCTTCATCATGTGAATTAATTGGACCAAATGGGGTTCCCAAGATCACATAGGTACGATCCCATGGGTATGATCACATGGGTGCAAAACCCATTGTACATTGACATTGTACATTCAATGTCAGAGTCCTCGTCTCTTATCCAGCTACATTGGTGTCAGTAGTATCTACATCAGTGGTTCTCAAATTTTTTAGCACCGGGACCCACTTCTTAGAGTGACAATCTGTCTGGGACCCACTGGAAGTGATGTCATGGCCGGAAGTGCCATCATTGTGATGCCAGAGCCTGCTGCTTTCCTGAGAATGCAGCAAGAAGTTGGGTTATGTGGGAGATAGATATTGATAGATATTGAGCCATGATTTGGAACACTGAAGGTAAAACATAACGCCTGTAATGTGTGGGAGCAAAAAGTGGTTGGTAAAGAATTAATTTGTGTTTCAGGCCAAGGTCTGGCTAGCCAGCTCACCTGGAGAGGGGAGGGGGGAAGTTGCAGGAGACAGTTACAGAGGAAAGTTACCAGGGAGAGGGGGGCGTACACATTCCAGAGCCCAAAAGCTTTCGTTTCTCCTTCAGAACCAGATAAGAGTAGCAAATTGCTTTAGACCGTCAGCAGGCAAGCTTTAGCCTTGAGAGAGGTTGCATTGAGTCTGCGTAAATAGCTCTCATAAATATTAAGCCGTACCCCTAACTAATTAATTCTAGATTTGCATGAACATACGTTGGGTGTAGAAGTATGTACAAAAGAAGTATGTACATGTCAAGGAGCTAAGGAGGGGGAAGTCTAAGATATTCTGTTCGGGTATTGTTGATTGGTTAAGCTGTGACCAATAGGTGCAAAGTAATAGACCACGCCTGAGGGGTATAAACTGTTACTCCCAATTGTATAAGCTTGTGGCTTGGGGTTGGATTTTTGGTTTTTCCCTTGTCACTCGTGTTTGCAAATACGTAAATAAATACTTCTCTTGAACCATAAATTTGGAGTCAGAATCTATGCCTAACAGTTATTTCTCAGTCATTTTCCAAAGGCAAAGTGAATCAGAAAGAAAAAAGTCTATTTACAACCTTGATACAAGCAAAACAACCACTCAGCTCTCCCTCTTTCCAGCAGCTCTGCTTCCCATATTTTCAATATGGCTGCTCTAGGTGCTTGGTGACCCACTGGTGGGTTCCCACAGCTTGGGAACCACTAATCTACATGATGCTAGCAATCCCCTCCCACCTGACTCTGCCATTCAAACACTACCAGAACTGCAAGGGATCCAGGCAGCACCCACATAATGTAAACAAATGGGCCCAAGTTCCACTATGTCACTGTCAACACAAAGAGCAAGAGCTCCATGCATAGATTACCTTTGTCTTACTATTTATACTTTAGTTCCATGCCTTCAGAAAGGAAATAAAGCTGTAAAGCTAAAGAACAAAGAGCATGGAACACAGGCACGCAGGCCCAGATCCCTAAACATACAAGTTTCACATGTCCTCTTCCATATAGATTCCTTTTCCTAGGGTAGAGAGGATGCTGCATTTGTAATATGGATGCTTTCCTATTTCCAGTCAGCCAAGTATTAATTCTGCAGAGCTTTCTTGCCTAGACTGATTCCAGGAGTACACATATTTCCCAGGCAGAGGAAAATCGTCTGCTTTGACATTTTATAAATGCATTTAATTTATAAGCTCTTCCCCATCTATCCTGCCTGCTTCTGAGGATTTTGTTGATCACCACTGAATAATGGTTTTGCTCTTCCCCAGCACAAGAGTGCCCAGACACAAACATCCCCTGGCATTAAGCACTGCAAAAATTACATGCTCCTGGCCTTAGACTTTTCTCCCTGCAGCTTCATTCCATTTCACCTGGACATTCACAGTGGTATTTACTCTTTCCTCTCTGCAGGACTTGCTTCTGCAGTGCCTCAAGATGCTCCTCTCAACAAGTCAGGGCCGTGGGTGCCAACATAAACCTTCTCCAAAGAGAAACACTCCCAACTGCTGCCAACAAACCTTAAGGCCACAACAGGTGAGGCACAGGCTGGGGTGTTGCCCTGGTTCTTTTAAGCCTCCTGGAAACAGTAACCAACAAGTAAAGCAAGCAAACCGAGAAGTCTCTGGGCCAACTCCAAGATGTTTCTCCCTCCAGAGGGAACATGTTGGAAACATTAATCCACGTGGATTTTGCATGTGTTATTTCTTCACAGAGGAAACTCAAGGAGTTGCAGCCAACGGCTATCACAGAAACCATTTTGAAGCCGACGTCTAGAACCTGCACAGCGCTCTGCGAAAGAGATGCATCAGTCTCACTTACAAAATAGCCCAATGTCCATGCCTCACACAGAGGCATGAATGTTCCATTTAAGAAAAGAGAGTTTGCATTCCAAGAAGGACCCCTTCTATGAGCACATGGAGGCTGCAGTCTCAGACTGTGCAATAGTTCAACCACCTATGTGCTTTACGTCTAAAAGGAGGGTCCAGCTCAAAATATCCCTCTTGTCTTCTTTTGCATCATGTTGTTCTATGCCTGCTGGATTACAACAGGAACATGAACTCTGGGTCAAAAGTTGAGCTGTGGCTTTCCATGCTCTTGCTTGCTCATTTAATTGTTTGCTTGGATCCAAGTCTTCACATTGGGATGTGCACATTAATATGCCACAAGTCCCCTTGAACATTTTCCTCGCAGGGAGGGAAAGGTGGGATACACACAGTCATTGTATGTGAACTCGCTATCTGCGAACTTAATATGCAAACTCGCTATCTACAAACCCACTTCACTACCTACCTCATTATCCACTATGTGAAGACCTTCAGAAGCATTCGCCGGCCATGTTTAAGGGGTCTACACTGGCTGCCGGTGCCATTCTGAAGGTCCCTGCAGCCTCTGGAAGGTCTCTTTTGGCACTTCCTGCTGCACTCTGCTGGCTTCCTGAAGGTCTCTGCTGGATTCTTCTGGTGGCAGATAAGGTACCCCTTGCACCTAACCCCACTAATCCCATAGGATCAATGGTTCATTATCTGTAAATTCACTATCCGCAAGAGTTTCCAGGAACCTAATAACCCTAGCGGATAACAAGGACTGACTAATTTTAAAGCAATGTTCTCACACATTTGTATTTTCACACTGTATCGGTAGCATTGGGAAAGATTTCAGAAGATCACTTTTACACAAAAAATGTCAAGGAGTGCAAGAACGTACAACAAAATCTTGTTAGGCGTGTTCTGGCCAAGCCAACCAAAATTTAATGAATTTGTGGTCCTGCTGAATATGTGAATCGGAGTTCAGCAATGGCAAATCTGCAAGGCTCACCACCTATTTTCTCTTCTGTCATTGGCAGCTAATGCGTTCCTGAAGTGAGAAGCAAGTGGTCTCACCTGGTCATCACCTGCTTAATGGCATCACTTCCAGCCCCCAGCAGGCCCCATGAATGCTATTCATCCTGCTGTACAAAACAAGTCTGACACTCCTGATCTAGACTAATCCTTCCCAAGATCCATGAGACAGGCCACAGCTTAAGCAGACGAGCACTTGCTCTGCATGCACAATATCCAAGTTTCAATGTCTGCAGGTCCAGGTTGGACTGAAGAAAAAAATCCCCCCCCCAAAAAAACCCCTGGAGAGTCACTCCCAATCATTATAATACTAGAGAGAGTTAGAAGAACCAGTAGTCTGACTCAGTGCAAAGCAGCTCCATGGAGTCATCCAGTTTAATAGCTAGGATTCTCATTGCTTTTGAGACAGACAAGATTAAAGAGCCAGAATGAAAGTTGCACGAACCCTTTCAAATACCTCCTTCCTCCCTGTCTTCCATCTTTTTTCCCTTACACCAAATGCCTGCTATCCTTTTCCTTCACCCACCCAACGACTGCATACAGAAAAAAACGCATCTCAACCGTTTTATCACCAGGAGGGACAAATACACAGTAAAGGGATTAATGGAAAGAGGTTATTTCCCACCCACTCCCACTTGCCAGACAGACAGAAAAGCCAAGATCCAAGCTCAGAAGCAACTCAGGCTTTTAGGAAGCGCCTTGATGTTGTTGCTTATAAGAATTTAAGTAGCTAAATAAATAACACTGCAATCCAAGCATGCCCCTTGTGTCGACGCAACGTCATCACGTCGACACAAAGGGCAGAGCACCAGCACACGGGCGCCAAGCAGCACCCCCGGTGCTGAATCTCTGAAGACGGAGAGCCGACGGAGAGCCTTCCTTGCGCTGACCAAAGATGATCAGTGCGAGGGGTTCTCTACTGAGTATCGGGACGGGGATTGGTGGGAGGGGGGGAGGACTTGGGTGGGACCTGGGCGGGCTTGGGAACTGGCCATACTCTTTAGCGGGCGCAGATCCAAGGAGCACATAGTGGAGGCTGGAGCCTTCCCTATGGTAAGGGAGCATATGCTCCCTTGCCGCAGGAGGCTCCAGCCTCCCCCAACCCAGCGTCGGCTATTGCATTGGCCGGCCAGCCTTGCCATTCCGGCGCTGGGTTGGATTGCGCCCTAAGTTATAGTAGGATTATTTTGTGATATGGAATATGTGATATTTTGCTATGATGTTGGTTGTAGTCTACAATGCTTATGCCACAACAAAAGGTGCCATAAGACCATTTGTTGGTTTTTCCTAACTGCCTCTCTGGAATTTGTAATATCTTATCACAGCTTGATTATCTCTGTGGGGACAGTACACCAATGATTTTCAACCTTTTTCATCTCATGGCACACTGGCAAGGCACTAAAATGGCTAAGGCATTTTAAGGCTAAGGCACACCATCAGCTCTTTGACAAATCACAAGATGCATTTGGCTGACAATGGGGGACTCACATCCCCCATACCCTACTAATTAATGATTCTCCCCCAAATCCCCACAACACACTTTGGGACCATTCACAGCACACCAATGTGCCACGGCAGAGTGGTTGAAAATGGCTGTTGTACACATTCCACTGATGGCTATTTAAGGTCTGACTGTACAGGCTAGAAAGGTGGGCTAATAAAAGTTCCCTGGAACCAGGCAATGCTGACTTCCATCTTGTGCAATGCTGAAAAGGACCTTGCAGGAGCTGCAACTTACCTTTCCCACAGGAAACAGAAGAAAAATAACAGGAAATAGTATGGCAAAGCAAGTGGATGACAGTTGTACTGCTGTTTGTCCCTTTTTTTTTTTTTAAGTTTAGCTAGGAGACATAGTCTAATTCGAACTGTGGGACGGGACTCATTTGGTGGGTCGCGACCAGATGTCAGGTGGGTCATGGAAAGCTGGGAGCAGCCGTCTTGGAAACTGCAGACATTACGCTTGCTATATTCTTTTTGTGAGTGTTAACAGTTTGAATTTTCAAGTTAGGGTCTTTTAAATTATTGTTTTCAGTTCAGTCCTTTTTACATCATATTTTGTCCTAATCTTGCTCTCTGTCAGGGATGTTTCATGGTTGTACAATTGCTGCACTCCAAGATGGCCAATTTGTATTTCAGGAGTGTCATTTTATTATATTACAATGACAGCACTTCCTGCTTGGTGATGTCATTTCCTGCCACATCACTTCCAGGTTAATGACATTACTTCTGGTGGGTCCTGACATGAGTGCCATTCTAAAAAGTGGGTCTTGGTCTAAAAAGTTTGAATACCACTGCTCACAAGACACGACACTGCTTATAAAACGGTGCATCAGGGAAGAAGAATTATATCACCGCATCACAAAAAGATCCTATGTCCATAATACTCTTCTAGACACATTTTCAGGAGGCAAAATGCAGCCAACTGCATATTCCTAAAATCACAGTAACTCTTTATAAAGTATATGTATATGTTGCAATCATGCTTGTAATAAATCCAACAGGGCAGAGTCCTGAGAATTGTCTGAAGGTGTCTGATGTACTTCTCAAACCAAGCAGGTCGAGCCAGCTGCAAAGTATGAGAAAAAGTAGTGTGCAAGTGTAACACAATATGCACAGGTTATTAAGTGCAGGTGGTGTGGCAAGATGTTACATGTAAAGTGGCAATAGTTGTGTTTATACAGATGTGAATTTCTATAGTGGACAAGCATCAGAACATCAGACCCTAATTCACATAAGGTCATTCTGAGGTTTACTTTGAGGAACTTGTTGTTCCTGCGATTAAAAATTGGAGTATTCACAATATAGAGAGGCCAGAAACAACCATCTCAATGAATGGCAGTAGATATGAAACAAGTGGTTACCTTGTCTACCCAGCCCTGCTTTTCTGCCGTACTAATTCTGTGCCATTCTTAGCCTATATTTTTTCATAAGTTTGAGAACAGCATTGGTTCATGCAGAATTTACATGAACGAATGTAAACACAAAAAGAAGGCGGACCTGCTCAACTCCTACTTTGCATCCGTCTACTCTCAGAAGGAGGATTGTGCAAATGTGGATGCTGGATCATTGGCCAATGAGAGGAAATGCATACGTCCCCACTAAGTTTAATTAGGTAACTGGCCTAATTGAATTTAACTCATTTGGACCGGATGAACAGCATCCCCAGGTACTAAAATAGCGTGCGATGTACTCGTGGAGCCTCTGCGAATAATCTTTGAGAAATCGTGGAAGCCAAGGGAGGCACTACTAGACTGGAAGCAGGCTAACGTAGTCCCAGTTTTTACAAGGGGGAAAAAGGAAGACCCATCAGTCTGACTTCAATACTGGGAAAGATATTAGAACAAATTACAAAACATGAACACATCTGGATAACAACTTGGTGATTAACAGAAGCCAACGTGAATTTGTCCAAAATAAATTTTGCCAGACAAATCTCACCTCCTTCTAGCATGACTGCCGTCCACATATGCAAAAACATAGCTAGCTCTCTTCTACTGATACACATACATTTCTTATCTAGAAATGTATCCTATCTAGAAATCATTTCTTATCTAGAAATGATTGGGAATCATAGATATCATCGGTGGATAATGACAAGACTACAGTGCGTCCTTGGAGTCCATGGGGGATTGGCTCCACGAATCCCCCCCCCCCAAGGATATCAAAATCCACAGATGTTGGTATCTGCAGGGAGCCAGGATTGCGGTACCACAGAAACCTACTTGGAACCACTTGGGTTCAGATGGAGAACACCCAAATTTAAATAGCTGATTGGATAGCCTTGAAAAGTCACTTTCAATCTAACCTACCTTACAAGGATGACCAAAATAAGGCCAAAATAAGATAAACTCTCAGGGACGTGGTGATGCTGAGGGTTAAACCGCTGCTGCTGAACTTGCTGACCAGAAGGTTGGCAGTTCAAGACCACACAACGGAGTGAGCTCCCATCGCTTGCCCCAGCTCCTGCCAACCTAGCAGTTCGAAAGCACATAAAAATGCGAGTAGATACCACTTTGATGGAAAGGTAAACGACACTCCGTGCGCCTTGGCATATAATCATGCCGACCACATGACCAAGGAAACTTGTCCTTGGACAAATGCTGGCTCTTCGGCTTAGAAACGGAGATGAGCACCGCCCCCTACAGTCGGTCAAGACTAGACCATTCGGCCATGGGGAAACTTTTACCTTTAAGATTATCTCACAAGTCACACATTGAGCTCTTGGAGGAGGATAGGAGTGTGAAAGATGAACAAAGAGTAACACACACAAGACTTTCCAAGGGAAAACTATCAGCCAAGAAGTGGAATCTTCATGCTCAGAATCTCTAAGCACTGGGTGCTGCAGCAAACTCAATGACGGAACTAGTCATCGCCAATATGGCTTTGCTTGTGAACATTCAAAAAATTTGGGTTGGTTGCTACTGGATGTTTTCCAGCCTCTTGAAAAGATCATTTTCAACTGAGATGCCAGGGATTGTACCTTACTGCCAATGGTATGTGATCCACCCAACTTCCAAGCTACAGCATGTTCTGTACTAGGAGATGCTACCAATCATGCTTTTTTTTTTAATTAATGCTCATCACCATGCTAACACTTGGCTTTGAAAAATAGCAATGATGCTGTTTCTACGGCATGGCCATTCCTATGTGACAGTAGCCAGAGAAGGTTGTTAATGCTCAGCCCAGGAGGAATGGAAGGAAAGCAGACATGGTTTGCCATTTTAACATGGAAGGCACAGTGTTTGTAAGATGTAGTGGATATGGGGTTTTACTGTAACAGACACCCATAACCCAGCACAACATTAACAATCCTTGGGAGGACAGTGAGACAGAAAGGAAAACAGCGAGCTTTGCGTACAAGCATGTCTCACTGGCATGGTTATTACTTTGCACGCATAAGAAGCCATGCACTTGTACACATAAGACTCAGTTTCCATGAAGGAAACATAATAAAAGGCTGAACCACTGCAAGCAATAATCCACTGGAATAGCATCCACTGGAATTCATGTGGCAGATGACCCAGTTTGGTGCATTATTCATGCTCTCCACATCCAAGCTGTTAGTGAACATAACTCCTTGCTCGGCACAAGGATGTTATCCATTTTGGGGAAAGCTGCATTTCAGCCAAGTCAAAATAAAATTTAGTCTGCCCATAGACTGAATGCACCATTTTATAAGCTCCCCTATAACATCTTGCTCATTACAACTATCATGAACATAGCAGCTGCCAGCTCTTAAAAAAAAAAATTCCAGAGGCAGTTTAAAGTGTTTGGCTACTGATGTGGCATAGCCCGCACATAGCACTGTGCAGCCTGAGCTCTCACAAGGGATGGCTCACTTGCTTTGAGATGCAGCCACTATCAAGTTCTGCCCCACATGTAAAGATCATGAGAATCAGGCAAATCCTTCCCTATAATAAAACACGTTTGAGCTGGACCTAGGAACTCCAGGCTTTTGTGAAGTCTCAGAGATGCAAGTTATCAAAAGACCTCAGTGTTGTAGAATAACTTTTCTTTTTAAAAAATGTGTGGCTATTTTTTGTTTCAATCGCTCTGTTTTTACAGTGATTTTATAGGTTGCCTTGGGCACTGCTGGACAAAAAGGCAGGATATAAATATTTATTATAAGGAAATATTCCTCTGATGCGAATCATTCCTGAAGACTCAATGAACCAGAAAGTGCTTTCATAACCAAAAAAGCACCAACAAAACTCAAGGTTTGGAATAGAAAACTTATGGAATAGACTGGGACCCACTTTTTAAAATGACTCTATTGGGATCCACCTAGCTTTATGAGACTTTCAAGAACCTTTTATTGGCATAAAAATAAACAGTAACAGTACAATACCATTCCATCAGCAAGGGGGAGCAAAATACATCAAAGCCAACCAGGGTACAAGTAAAAACAGAATGAAAAATAGATCAGGAAGGGTTTTTTTTTCTAGAGATAGCAAGAAGAAAATCCGCTACCGAGTCGGAAAGAGATGCAGATCTGTCACCCAGAAGTAGGGGAAGAGGATCTGCAGAAGAGCTATAGATGGAAGTCAGCATTGGTTCAAGGTATAGGAGTCGTAGATTTTGAAGAGCGGGATAGTGGCATAGGATATGAGCCATAGTGTCCGGTTCGAGAGCACAGAAGTAGCAAAGCCTATCGGCACGGGGGATGTTTAAAAATCTACCTGCATGACCGGCCGATGGGAAAATGTTAAACCTGGCGAGCATGAATGCTCGCCTCTTGCTGGGGTTAATCAATTCCCTGAAGTAATTAGAGGGAAGACCAAGGGAAGGAGGCAAACCGAAGTACTGAGGGGAACAGATAGGATTAATGTTGGCAAAGAGTTGTTGATATTCAAGTTCCCAAAGTTTGGATTTGATTATAGCATGGGCCCTGTCAATACCAACGTCTGCGAGGGACTCCAGAGAAATATCCAAAGATTGAAGTTTGGATTCAATAAGATCAAACCACCTAAGGGAATAAGGATCTTTAAGGAGATCCTGAAGGAGGGAATAGGGTAAAGAGTTTAGAAGGATACATAACCCAAATTTGAAAGTGTGGGACCAGGCAATGGTGGAGGGTAAGTGGATCCCAAGTTCCAAAATCAACGTTGAGAGTCTAATGGAATTCGGGATCCCCAGGATACGACGGAGGAAAGAGGCCGCCACTTGGTCCAAATCTTTATTCACGGCCTCGATCCAGATGGGAACGCCATAAAGAAGTTGAGAGAGAATTTTAACCTTAAAAACTTGAAGAGCAGCCGGAACCTACTGATTACCACTCGTAAAGTGGAATCGAGCAACAGCATTTAAGTGGAGTTTATGAGACTTTTAAAAAGGTGATCTAGAAAGAAATAAGATTTACTTACAGGTAATATTTAATACAGGGTGTTTGGAAAGTCACTGTGCACTTTTCATAAATAAATATACATAAGTGCACAGTGACTTTCTGAACACCCTGTATATTTGGAAAAAAAACACCCATCCATTTCTCATAATGAAGCAGCCCTAATGGAGGAGCTTAGTTATGCGACCCAGCCTTCACCTGCCCCCACTACCAGTCATTGATGGACTTAGGAAAAAAGCACGCCCGACAAAAAGACGCTCAACCATTTAGACCAGCTTGCAAATTGCAGGAGCTCAGCTGTTTGCAGGGCAATTTTTTGAACAGCCTCAGGGCTTGAGGCTATTAATTAGCTGATCTTTCCATCACTCTGGTTTCACTGAAGGCTCTGTGGGACCACCAGAAATTGGGTCTGACCCACAGTTTGAGAAACGCTGGAATGAATACCGTGCTTGTTGGTACATTCACTGACTTCACCTTTGAAAGCATCCTTTGCTGTTGTTCAGTCGCTAAGTCGTGTCCGACTCTTCGCAACCCCATGGACCACAGCACGCCAGGCCTCCCTGTCCACCACTAACTTCCAGGGCTCGCCCAATTTCATGCTCGTTGCTTCAGAGCGCAATCCTAAACTGGAGTTAGGCTGGCCCAAATTTGACCAGCACAAGAGCCACCATAAAGCGCATTTGGACCACTCTCAGAGTCAGGGAGGATGGTGCATGTCTGTGTGCTGGCCTCTCTGACTCCAAAAGTGGTCCAAACATACTTTACACAAACATACTTTGTGCTGGCCAACTTTGCTGGCTTAGCTTATGCCGGCCTAACAAAGTTTAGGATTGCGCCCTCAGTGACATTAGCTAACCATCTCATCCTCTGCTGCCCCCTTCTCCTTTTGCCTTCAATCTTTCCCAGCATGAGGGTCTTTTCATGAGGGTCTTTTCCACCTCTTCTCATGAGGTGGCCAAAGTATCTGAGCTTCAGCTTCAGTATTTGTCCTTCCAGCGAGCAATCAGGCTTGACCTCCTGTAGGATTGCCCGATTGGATCTTCTTGCATTCCAGGGGACTCCCAAGCATCTTGAAAGCATTCTAATAGGGATCTATTGCAAGTGTCCTTAAATTCTTTCAGGCAAGCATCAAGTCCGCTACCCATCAAAGTTTCCTTCTCACTGCCACTACCAGGTTGTCCTTCTGCCATTTCCTTCCAACCCTCCTCTCCCCGCCCTGGCTCCTTTCTCAAGGATCAACCCATTAATCCATGAATGGCAAAGCCAGCATGGATACCTTCAGAGAGAATCCCTATCAGCCTCTTGAGGAGGAGGAGGAGGAGGACAGTCTTCTCCCTCAAGAAGCAAAGCAAACAGGATGTTCCAAGCAGCAGAGATACTTCTATTGCAGTCTAGAGAGCATGCTGGAATGGGAAAATCATCTTGCTCTCTCATCACAAAGCATACCTGACGGACTGTTCTACTGCCCATCTGGTAAGCAGCAGGAGCGGCAGTGAGTAAGCACAGGAGTCCAGAAAATCTTCCTCCGCCAGACCCTGCTGGCACCAACCCTAGACTAGACACTCCAAGCCCACTGCTCTCCTTTCCTCCACACTTCCACTTCCACTCCATTTCCCCATTCTTTTTTTTCAGATCCAAAAAGCAGCAGGAGGAGGAACAGTGGAGACGAATAGGCCTCCCACTAATATGCCACCTAACGTGATTGGTTCAGTCAAAACCATGAACAGTCTGGGCCTCCTTTAAAGGCAAAGGTTTCCCCATGACCAAATGGTCTAGTCGTGACCGACTGTAGGGGGCACTGCTCATCTCCGTTTCTAAGCCTGTAGAGCCGGCGTTTGTCCGAGGACAAGTTTCCGTGGTCATGTGGCCGACATGACTCTACGCCATAGCGCACGGAACGCCGTTCCCTTCCCACCGAAGTGGTCCCTATTTATCCACTTGCATTCAGGTGCTTTCGAACTGCTAGGTTGGCAGGAGCTGGGACAAGCAATGGTCGCTCACTCTGCTGCGTGGTCTTGAACTCCCAACCTTCCGGTCGGAAAGCCCAGCTTTCCATTATAACCACCTATATCTAGCACACGCTCCTCCCTCATCCCAAGAGGCAACTGCCATCACCCTGGCTCAACATTTTCCATTGCAGCACAAACCGCTGCGCACTCACAAAATTCTGCGCACGGCTTGCTCCTCAATCTGTGCAAGTGTGAGCAGGGATTGCACGGCCAAAAATCCACAGCATGGACTGGCTGGGGTTTTACTTCTTGTTTTCAGCAAACTTCTGCTCGATTAACTTATTGACCATGCAAATAAATTGGATCACTGGGTCAACTTAGATAGCAATCCAAGAGCGCCCTTGGGCTGATGCGTGAGTGTTGCGTCGGCCCAGCGTTGTCAGTGCAAGGCGCGTTGTGTCAGCGCAAACATTTGCATTGACACAGATGTGCTGGAGCAAGTGGCTGGTAAGCTGCTCCTGCAGTGGCCAAATTCAGTCAGTGCAGGGGCTTTTTGGGGGCGGGGGGGAAGGCAGGAGGAGGATGGAACGGGGGGGGGAGACTTTCCAGCAGGCGGGGCAGCCTGGCGAGGGGGGTGGAACTCGGATCCAAACACTGCATCCAAACCCCCAACCCTCGGCCACGTGGCCCTGATTCAGGCCGCTGCAGCATGTTTGCACTTGCACCTGCTGAACAGCAAGCACAGATCCGAGCAGGCCCACCAAAGCAGCTGGGGCTTAGCCCGGGTCAAGGGGACAAATGTCCCCTCGCCCTGCAGTGAGTCCAGAGGCAGCAAACCTGTGCTGGGTGCAGCACAGGCCAGCCGGAACTGCCTGTTCCAGCGCAGGTTAGGATTGCACTGTTAAGGGCTTAGCCTTGGTCAACAAATTTCATAAATGAGTCCAGAATTAACCTGGTGCTGGTAGGATGCAGCAGTAGCCATTTGGTGTAAGGGGAGGCATAGGATTGAGCGGCCCGCCTGCTACGTGTGCCAAAAGCACAAATATATGATTTTTTTTTCCCTAAGTGGGCAGGGTGACCCTTTGAATTATGCCTGCCTACTGACTATCTCATCATGCATCTAGCTCACAAAGACATACGCTGAAAGAAATTGGTCAGTTTTTCCAAGACCCACTGTTTCTGCTGAAACAGACCAACGTTAACTATCCCTCTGGAATGTACAGTAGTTATTACAAGGAACAAACAATAAGCAACAGAAGCGCACTGCTTTTTGGGCATTTGCTGTTATTCAGAAGCAGACCTTTAGGCCTTGCTAGGAATCTTGTTCGTGCTCCACAACACTGAGGTCTGAATCGCAATCCGAGACAGAGCTTGAAAGGATTTGCCTTTACAAAGCCCCAGTTCAGTGATTCTGCAGCAGTTTAAGAACCACTAAACTCAAATGAGGTTCTGGATTCTTGAGAAAATCCTCTTCCTTCAAGCAAACACATTTCATGGGCTCTTCCCAGAAGCAGCTGCACAGAGCTCGGCTTCGGAGGCGGCAGCAGCAGCACAGGGACCCCACAAGCCTTACCTGGGCAGGTGGCTCTGCTGTTCCCTATCTGGCACACAGCACATTGGACAGGAGGCTTTGCACACGTACACACACCCCGAGCTGAGCTCTACGCGGGCCAGATGCCCTCGATGGCAGGCCATATTCAGCCAGCGGGCCAGAGGTTGCTGACCCCTGATCTACAGACACAGAAAGAAACATTCAGCTGCTAGATGTTCTTTGAACAACAAAAAGCTGTGCCAGATCCGCAGAGAAGGATTACAAGGATACACCAAGATCAAAAACTGGAAGGAGTCCTTAGAGGGGGAGGAATACAAAGGTAAAGGCTTGAACTAACACTGAGGGTGCAATCCAGTGGTGAAATTCAGCCAGTTCTCACCAGTTCTGCAGAACCAGTTGCTAATGTATTGATATACAAAAAGTAGTGTTGTAGTAAGAAGCAGTACAAAGAAAGGAGGACATAGAACCAGTGGTGTCATCTAAATGATTTAACAACAGGTACTCACTTTTGATTGGCACATGTCGGGACCCGCCCACCGGAAGTGACATCATAAGCCAGAAGTGATGTCGTGGCAGGAAGTGACATGAAAAAAGCCCTTTTTGAGGCCTCAGACAATTTTAAACTGACCCAACAGTTGCAACAGTATTCCACACACACACCCCAGAACATGTTAAGGAGGCCTGGCATCATGTTAAAGTGACCCAACAGTTCCAAAACCCCACAGCAGCTCATTTTTCAGTGGCAAGGAAAGGAAAGGCTCCGCTCGCTGCCTGCCTGCCTGCCTGGCTCTGGGAACGTGCAGGCAACTCAAACATGCAGGAAATTCAAATGTTGCAAGGGGCGGAGTCAACGAATGGGTGGGCGAATGGACGGGGCCAACTGTAATCCTAGAAACCGGTACTCGCGTACCCCCGTGTACCCCCTGCATGACATCACTGCATAGAACCGGTTGTTAAATATTTGAATTCCACCACTGCTGCAATCCTTTGACAAGTGTTATATATCTATAGCCCTTCTGCAAAACCATTGCTTTTACCGAAGCACATTGCTTAAGCTGGCTTCAGATGAGTAGGCCTCTCTCAGCCTGTCTACTTCTCCTCGGAGAATTATAGGATGGTCTATGGAAGGGAGCCAACCAGCCCCGATATAGCTCTTCATCTTCCTTCCCTGCCTCCCTCAGACCCACAAGCAGGTTTCTTTCATCATCTTCCAAAACTCCTCTCAAAGACAAAGAAGGTACCACACTGACTGGGAAGTTTGCCACCACAGTCCAATCATTAATTAGGAAGCGACTCAGCATCCTTTTCTAAACAAGCCACAAAGCTTGGACACCAAGAGAGAAAACACACACACGCACTCACAGTTACCAGGTCTAAACAGAGTCAATTGAGATTAATCAAGCCTGAAGGGCACTCTTCAGGCCTGAGAGAAATAAGCTACATTCTGTCATTTTAGGCCTGAATTTAGCAAGTTGCCAAATTTAGTTTCCCGCTGATAAAAACAGCCAACCGAGACATAACCTGCTGCTCTTTTTGATGAATTAGGAGAATGTGGGAAAGTTTTTGAGACGAAAGAGTATCTTTTTCAATAGGGCACAACTCAGATATTGCACCATCAACAAGAGACATTACTGCCACTCAGCCACCCACAACATCCGTTCCTGGATCTAGTCACTCACACACACACACCACAGCTAAAGCAAGTTCCACTTCAGTTTTGGTTTGCCCCCATCAAATGTGGGAAGAACGACACACAACAGGACTCAGAATGAAATGGGATTGGCTGCATGGCAGCAGCAACTTTAAATGCTGAAGCAGTTCTCAGTTAAAAGGTGTGGTCTCTTATTTTTCAAATAGCTCTCCTAGTTGCAAAACTGACAGTATTCGTACAGTTAGCTTTTGTCCCTAGACATTATTCAGGACAAGGCGGTGAATTAAGAAATCGTGCACAGTCAAGGTGTTTTGTAAGAGCACAATCCTAACCTAGAGTTGGGCCACACAGTTAGGCCAGCAAAGTTTGGCCGGCACAATAACCACAGTAAAGCACAAGAACCATCCTCCCTGACTCAGAGAGTGGTCCAAACCCGCTTTACAGTGGCCCTTGTGCCGGCCAAACTTTGTTTGCCTAACTGCCAGCCTAATTCCAGGTTGGGACTGCACTCTAAAGCACTAAATCCTCAATAAATGACTCTTTGCTTGCATTTCAAGAGACAGCATTTCAACTCAGATTTCATTTCAAGGGGTATTCAACTATGTACCACTTCAAATTACGACGTGTGTGTGTGTGTGTGTGTGTGTGTGTGTGTGTGTGTGTGTGTGTGTTTTGAGAGAGAGAGAGAGAGAGAGAGATGTCAGACCATGGTCATTCAGGAAAATTTTCCCACTAAGTAGCAATAATTAACATTCACTTTACTCTCACTGAAGTATGCTACTATGCTTCAAAGAGAAGACAGAACTGGAAGCAGGCATCCTTTACACTTTCATTTGGTTAGGGACCAGAGCATAGATGAAAGTCAAAAATGGATGAATGTCAAAGCATAGCCTTATTTAGCTTGATTTTGGCTGGCAAAAAACACACAACAAATGCAAATGTGTGCAAAACCTACATAAACCGAAAGAAAAATAAACATAAAAACATTGATTAACATTACAGAAGGTTAGATGAAATCGGACGAAAGAGGAAAACATCAAGACAAAATTTGAAATGTGGTTATGATCAGTAGTGCTATCCAGCCGGTACGCTGGGCGGGACTTACATTTGATTGGCAGTCCACCTGTTGCGTCACATCGCGTTGCGCCGCTTTCCCGCCTGCCGGGGCGTGCGGGAACGCGACGTGACGCAACAGGCGGACTGCCGATCAAATGTAAGTCCTGCCCAGCGTACCGGCTGGATAGCACTACTGGTTATGATTGAAAATAGATGAAAGAGCAAAGCAATGAAAATCACACAGATGAAAGTCAAGGTATTGCTATAGGCATTTGCACTTTCAATGCCCCATTCCATCACCTTCCCAGAGTAGATCACGTTCAGCAAAATAAACTGGGATTATGGATTAATCACATAATCCCAGCACAGAATATAGGACAGGATGTGTGAAGGCTGACAACTTAATTATCATGC
This sequence comes from Lerista edwardsae, assembly GCA_029204185.1. Taxonomy (NCBI): domain Eukaryota; kingdom Metazoa; phylum Chordata; class Lepidosauria; order Squamata; family Scincidae; genus Lerista; species Lerista edwardsae. The sequence continues at coordinate 21,582,276 of JAJKFI010000007.1, forward strand.
GGTAACTTAAAAGTGGTTACATATACACACCATAACGTAATCTTAACCAACTTTAGATACACACACCATACACACACAGCTCAATCTTAACCAACTTTCCAGCACTGACACAGCTGTGCCAATAGGGCATATGCTGCATCCTGCAGTGGTAAGGACCTCCTCAAGGTAAGGGAATGTTTGTTCCCTTACCCCAGAGCTGCATTGCCCTTACAACCCATGCTGGAAAGTTGGTTAGGATTGTGTCCACAGAAACCAGTATTCTTTGGCCAAGAGAAACAAAGAACTGCAGCACAAATTTTGCACCTGGAACTGAGATTTGGGGAAGATGCAACATTCCCAATTTCACACTCACCATGTGATAAATAGTAGGCTGTGTTCACAGTACAAGACTTGCGCTGTCTAGCTTTCAATTTGTAAAGAGCACATTTTAAGGTATTGTTGTGGCAGTGATGAGAAGAGGCCAACTCTCTAGAATAGTGGTTCCCAAACTGTGGGTCGCAAGCCAATTGCAGGTGGGTCGCAAAGCACCTAGAGCAGCCATGTTCAAAATATGGGAAGATGGGATGCTGGAAAAGGGGAGGGCTGTGTGGTTGGTTTGCTTGTGCCAAGGTTGTAAATAGTGTTTTTTTTTTTCCTTTCTGATTCATTTTGCTTTTGGAAAATGGCTGAGAAATAAAACCAACTGCATTCTCAGGAAAGCAGCAGAATGATTGCTGCATTCTCAGGAAAGCAGCAGGCTCTGGCATCTCGATCATGGCACTTCTGGCCAGGACATCACTTCTGGAGGGTCCCGGACAAACTGTCATTCTAAAAAGTGGGTCCTGGTGCTAAAAGGTTTGAGAACCATTGCTCTAGAAGTCAGAAGAAGACAGTACTTTTCACAGTTTTCTTCAGTGACTCTTTCCCACCACTGTAGCTCCCACAATACAATCACTTCTTGCTTTCACAAGTAGATAATCTATAGAACAGGTTGCATTTTGTTGTTTCGGGGTGGGGTGGGGGAGCTAGGGCAGGGGAAAGATTCAGTTTGACAGGCCTCATTTACTAAGTGCTTCTGTTCAAAATTAACTGTAAAAGCTTATTCCTAACCAGTCCCCAATTCCCATTACTCCTTAATCAAACTCCCACGGAGCTGTCTAACATAAGCTTCTAACAATACATCAAGCAAACAAAATAACTGTACATGCTACATCTGCCTACATTTATTCTGCTCAAGGTGAAGAGAACTAGACTTCAGTTTCATCCTAGCTCTGCCATTGTCTAAGAGCTTGCACTATTTTGCTTCTGAGCAGCTTCTCTTGCTAGTTCAGCACAATCACGATAAAATGCAAGATGACCAGACTAAATTGTTGATTTCCCTTTGGAAATTAGACAAGTTCTCCCAAGACATCAATGGCAATAGTTCACCTCAGGTTTCAAAAGAATTCTTTCAAAAGGGACACGCTTCATGGAGGAGTTTTTAAGACCCAAGCCTGCCTTGACAGCATGTGCGCATAATAAGCAGTCTGGCTACTTTTAACGTTTGCAAAAATTGATTCTGCAGATGGAGGCTTGCAAGCTTTTCAGGGGGAGGGGTTTCAAATAATTGTCCTCACTCAGCATGAACGAGACATTGGTCAGTAGCCCCATCAGTTAATGCACTGCAGCTGCAAACTCAGACTTATTTTCCAAAATCTGTATGTGCGATGACTCAGACCACAAAATGTGACCCTAAAATGGCTTATGTACAGAGAGACCTTTCCCTAAAACATTTGGAAGTCAATAGAGCACATTTAGTAACAGGCAATTGGGGAAGAAGTGCATTGGTCCGATTAAATTGCTATGCTGTTAAGGAACAGCTTCTCCTGATGACTTCACCTGCACAACTACTAGTTTCAGAGGCATCACACACACGTGGTGCCTCGAAAGGAAGTGCACTTACTACAGCTTCCATTTCACAAGTCTCTCCACTTGCAGTGGCTAAGCAACTTGCAATGTGGTAGGACTACAAAGCTGTGCACATTTAGAGAGTAAACTTGGAGAGTAAACCTATTCAGCAATGAATGGGTTCTGAGAAAGCATGCGTAAGTTAACAACAACCCTGTTAAATACACATACCTTGCACCGCAGTGCAAGATGCTTTAAACAACCACTCACTATTGGTACAGTAATTAGGGACAATTACTGTTAGACAACTTACAGGTTGGTAAATTGAGGGACTTGCTCTGTGCTTCTCCCCCCTACAGCATACAATTCATACTCAGTAACTTGGGCTTCTAGTCATTGACTGTGCCCCCCCCCCCACTTAACTATTACATAGGCTAACCTTTTTCTCTTTTTTTCAAACTAGCTCTAAAGGAAAGCAGAGACAGGGCTGTTTCTGTACTATCTAATTCTCAGGACAAGAAGCTACCACAAAGAAGAAAAACGTTGACTGTAAAATCATCACGAGTTAGATCAAGTACTGAAAATTGGAAGAAAATGTGTGTGACTAGGAGAGACAGCAACCTCTCATGAATTCACTACCTTAATGCAAGAGTCTTTCATCAACCTTTTTAATCCTATTCACTACAATGAATCAGTTGTGTCATTATAATCAATAATTTTGGGCAGGGCAGGAGGTGGGGACTGATGGTTGAGTACTGCCTGGAGCTAAGCAGGAGAATCTGTGCTCTTCTTTTTGGATGGGAGATGGAATGCCAGGCTGTGACAAGCTGCAGTACCTGCTGTGGCAGAACAGAGCCGCTGTGGAGCTGATGAGCCCATGTAGGAATGCATGAAAAGAACAGTCAGCAAAAGAACGGAGTACGACTTTGAGAACCAGTCTAGGTTGGACTTACGATTGCCTGCTAAAGCTCGATTGCATGCAGCCAGAGGAAAGAACCACACTGTGAAGGCTAAATTTGGGACTGAGGATTTGGTGAATCACAGAATACTATATATTTGTAAAAAAAAAAAAAAAACAAATTGAAAAATGGTGGTTTAGACCAGCCTACCCATGTAAGCCGCCTGGGATGTTGGGGTATAAATTATTCAAACAAATAAAAAAAATTGGTAACAAAGGTTGTAACTCTCCATTTGAACAACACAAAGGAATAAGACAACTGTTGCTTTGAAATGATTTCCATAGGCTTATTCTAACCAACTGCTCAATTACATGTGCAAGGGTAGATTATCTCCTGTCTCCCCTTTGCTTGATGAAGTTGGTTTACACTTACCCAGCTCCAGCATACTCAGGAGTATTTCCTGGATGGCACACAGGTACAACGTGATGGGCACCCAAATATATAACTATATGTATTCCTATATACTCACGTATAAGTCTAAAAATTTATGCCTGAAAATTGATCCTGAAAACATGGGTTGACTTATACATGGGTTGACTTATACATTTATAGTTAATAAAGCTTCTAACAGCAGATTGGGTGGGGCTGAGCTAATAGCAAATTCTGTGATTTTTGGCTTAAAACTTGCCCTCAACTTATCCATGAGATCATGGATAAGAGATCATGAGATCAACTTATACAAGAGTATGTGCAGATAAGTGTCTTTTCAGTTTTATTACCCACACTTCAGGACAACAGAAGTAGCCACCCCAGGGCATTTGGAAGCATTCCTGCCACAGCTCCAGACACAACCAGGTCAACCTCAGTATGCTGCAAAACAGGAACTTCCCAATTGAGGTACTCACCTTAGTGCTGATGTCTTCCCTCTTGTTCCCCGGCTTGCTTCTCCTCAGCTTGATGGAGGGAGATCGAAGCAGGTTCTTAATTCTGCTTGTTATGGTGGAACCTTCAACTGACATCATAGCCTCAGTGGGGAGGGAGCACTGCACCCCTCTCAAACACTATCCCCCCTTGGTCACTGGTTCATGCACCAGAGAAGCTGAGGCCAGTTTTGCTGCCCTTCACATCTCTTTATCAGGACAGATTCCAAGCAGTCCTCCCTCACTCATCCTTTAGGGCACAGGTGTTTTAAGCTTTTTATTGCTCCTTCCAGATGTCTCCCTTATCCATTCAAAAGGCTCAGATCTGTGTGAACCTGTGGAATAAGAAAACATAAGATGAGTCAATTGCACATGTTGAAGTGCATTTTAAACTTTAAATGAGGATGAATAATAAACATCCAATATCAATGGCCAGTGAATCTCATCAGGATTTGTGGCCATTTTTCCTTTCGTATAAATATAAGCAATCACATGAGACAGTTTTAACATGAAACTGTTATAAGTAACGTAATACAAATATCAGAATTTAGGTTAGAATCCTGACATAATGCTCTTTTCTTCCAGGTAACTGTAATGGCCAAATCTTGATCAGAACTAGAAAGCATTCAAGAGATTGACACAAGACAATCTCTCAGCAGAATCGGGGCCAGATTTAAGAAGAGCCCTGCTGGATCAGGCCAAAGGCTCATCTACAACTTCCTGTATTTCACAGTGGCCCACCAGATGCCTCAGGGAACACACAAAATGCCTGCATCCTGTTGCAACTCCCTTGCGCCTGGCATGTATCTGAGGTAGCCTGCTTCTAACATAAGGAGGTTGCACCATCCATCATGGCCTGTAGCCTGTTGTAGACTTTTCCTCCAGAAATCTGTCCAATCCCTTTTTAAAGGCATCCAGGCCAGATGCCATCACCACCTCCTGTGGCAAGGAGTTCCACAGATTTTACCTGCTGGGCAAGAAAGTATTTCCTAACTCTCCCAACTCAGGTTTTAGTGGATGTCCCTTCGTTCTGGTGTTGTGAGAAAGGGAAAAGAACACCCCTCTATTCTTTCGAAGAGAAGCACCTCAGTGTGGAGTCATCGTCCATTACACATTGATTTGGTATTTAAATGACAACGTAAGAAAATAGAAGCCAGATGCATAAGCAATCTGCATAAGTAAAAAAGGAAACTTACTCCTGGCAGCTCATTTTTAAAAAACCCAGATTTTAATCGTACTGGAAATCTAAAACTGAAGTCATACACGTCTTCTCTGAACACCTACACTCATTCCTGATTTCTTAAGAGGGGAGTCGTGACCAGCCAGGATTCTCAGAGGCTTCAGGCCCAAAACCTTCCGCACCTTTGACCGAGGGGGGTTGCCTGGAAGGAAGGGAAATCTACCCAGATCCGCAACAGAAGTTTGCGGTAAAATTCCCCCCCGCCCGCACATGAAAGACGACGAGAAATGCCCGATTCAGCGGGATCGTTAACCCTGTTCGGAGCCACGTTACGACGGGGACACCGGGAGTCTATTCTGCCCATCAGGACAATTCCTCCCCTTAAAACCAAAGACACGCTATTTTTAAAGGGAAACCGCTTCGTGCGCGCCTGGCTCAAGCTTTGTTACCTTGGTGAAGGCGAGGCAGCGGCGCTTGGTGGGCGAGCAAGAAAAAGCCGAGGTGAAAGCGAACTGCAATCCCCAGCGCCTGTCCATGCAGCCGGGGGTTCTCCCTCCCCACTCCCCACTCCCGGAAAAAAAGAAAGTCCCTGCAGAATCAATCGGAAGCGTCCTTTGCTTCCCTTGCGCCTTGGCTCCCGGTGCGTCGCGGCTTTGCAGGGATCGCGGTGGCAGCGAGGGGCGGAGGAGAGGATTCAAACTGGAGGGGAGGTCGGGAGTTCCTCTGCTAGCTGGCTGTGGGAGGAGAGGCTGTGCGGGGGGGGGGAGCTGCTGGCTCTCCCTCTTTCTACTCTCCGCAGGCAGCCCTGGTCAATTTCATGGCAGCCTACAAGTTGACAGCAGAGGGGTTGCAGGCGCTGGCGTGCCCGTGCAGGGGAAGCGGCCAGCCCCGCTTGCAGCCCGACCTGCTCCCCAGAGGGCTGGGTGGCTGCAGAGGCTCGTGTCCTCCCCCACGCTCAGCTGTTTCCTCCCGCCGAGCCCCAAGCTGGCGACCGCTCTTGCAGTGCCGCTCCTGCTGCCCCCGCCGCTTCCACGCTCCAGCCCCTGCGCTGCCTGCTGCTGGGCTTGTCTATTCCTTCTGGCTCAGGCTTCGCACTGACAGATCCCTGCCAGCCAGATTCCGCTGGAGCTACGGCGGCCTCGGCAGGCCAAACCGCGAAGCGGAAAAGAAAAGAAAAACCTCCCTTGAGGAGGGCAGAGGCTAAATCAGTCCCCGGAACGAGAGAGATTA